>CM038675.1:538361681-538961681 GCA_021605145.1 Aegilops bicornis
GCTAGAGTTCCAATCATAAGTGCATATGATCCAAGTAGAGAAAGTATGTTAGCTTATGCCTCTCCCTCAAATAGAATTGCAATAGTGATTATCGGTCTAGTAACGTAGTCAGTTGCCTAGGGACAATTCCACAACTCCTACCACCACTTTTCCACACTCGCCATATTTACTTTAGTTGTGTTTTTATCTTAGCAGCCCCTAGTTTATATTTACGTGTTCTTTATTATCTTGCAAACCTATCCTATCACACCTACAAAGTACTTCTAGTTTCATACCTGTTCTAGGTAAAGCGAACGTCAAGCATGCGTAGAGTTGTATCGGTGGTCGATAGAACTTGAGGGAATATTTATTCTACCTTTAGCTCCTCGTTGGGTTCGACACTCTTACTTATCGAAAACTGTTGCGATCCCCTATACTTGTGGGTTATCAAGACCTTTTCCGGCACCGCTGTCGGGAGTCATAGCGATGGGGTGAATATTCTCGTGTGTGCTTGTTTGCTTTATCACTAGGTAATTTTTATTCGTTGTTCTTAGTTGTTTTCTATCTTTAGTTATGGGTAGGAAATGCAAAATACCAAAAATTAGTTGTACCCCATCGCTCCAATGGTTGAATAACCACTCAAAATCTATCACACTCATCAAGCTTTTTACTTGGATCATCTTCGATCCCTTTGTGCTCAGTTTGAAACCCCAACTAGCTTAGTTGAGGGCAAATCTTTAGATGAGCATGCTTGTTATAAAGTATAATCAGATATCTGAAAAAGGGAAACTATTATGGGATCAAATTCAACGCTTGCAATGCTATGCTTGGTATTTATGCTATTATTATGATTTTACTTGTTGTTTTGAAAACCCTAAGAAACACCTTCCCTACCAATGTGAGTTTATTGATAATGGAATCTTATCCTCAGATGCTAAGGGTGTTTATAATTACTATGATGTTCAACAAATTGAAGAATTTGTTGCTTTTAAGGGTGCTAACTTACGAAATTGCTTCTTTGAATGAAAAGTATGGTGCTACTCTTTACTTAATCTGGAAAATTTTTCCATACTTAAATATTGCTATGATAATTATGCTTCTAATCCTTATGTTAAACCATATATTGAGAACTACTGGCTGTCCAAGAAGAGACTAATATTTTACTGAGTCTATGGAAGAAGAAACTGATGAAACTATGAGCTCATTGGATGAAAAGATGATGAGGAGAGCAAAGAACAAAAGGAGGAAGAGCGGATTGATCACCCGTGCCCACCTTCTAATGAGAGTAACTCTTCAACTCATACATTATTTAACGCCTTCGTGCTTACTCAAGGATGATTGCTATGATGACTATTATGATCCCGTTGATTCTCTTGAAATATCCCTTTTTGATGATGCTTGCTATGCTTGTGACCAAGATGCCAATATGAATTATGCTTATGAAGATGAACTTGCTATAGTTCCTTATGTTAAACATGAAATTGTTGCTATTGCACCCACACATGATAGTCCTATTATCTTTTTGATTTCTCCCGAATATACTATATCGGAGAAGTTTGCCCTTATTAAGGATTATATTGATGGGTTGCCTTTTACTGTTGCACATGATGATTTTGATAGATATAATATGCATGTGCTTGCTGCTCCTACTTGCAACTATTATGAGAGAGGAACTATATCTCCACCTCTCTATGTTTCCAACACGATAAAATTGCAAGAAGCTGTTTATACTATGCATTGGCATTTACTAAGTGTGCATGAATTGTTCTTTTATGACATGCCGATGCATAGGAAGAGAGTTAGACTTCGTTGTTTCATGATGTATGTTGCTTTGTGCTCACTACTAAATTACAAATCATTGCTAATTAAAATTGGCTTTGATATACCTTGGGATCCGTGGATTCACTACTTGAGCACTTTATGCCTAGCTTAATGGCTTTAAAGAAAGTGCTGCCAGGGAGACAACCCGGAAGTTTTAGAGAGTCATTTATTTCTGTTGAGTGCTTTTATATAGTCTTAAAACAAAAACAATAAAGAGGGGAACCCAAAACTTTTCAAAAAGGAAAGTGAAAGTGAGAAAGACAAGCATTGTTGAAGTGGGAGAGCTCCTTGAACTTTGTTCATGCTCATGGCAACTTTGTGAATCTTGATTACAGAAACTTTTCAACAAAAATAATTATCCCCTTGTACAATTCCATTGTATTATAAAAATAATGTGCCAAGGTTTGCCTTTAGGATGTTTACAATGCTTGTTGGTTTGTACGGTGCAGGACAGAAACTTTGGCTGTAGTGCGTGAATTTTAGTTTTTTACTGGAATGTCAAATGGTTCTGATTCTTTTTGCACTGTCTTGCTGTACGAATTTTTTATTTTTCATAATTTTGGCAGAATTTTTGAAGTAACATAAGTATGGTGGATGTTCAGATTTCTACAGACTGTTCTGCTTTTGACAGATTCTGTTTTTGATGCATAGTTTGCTTGTTTTGATGAATCTATCAATTTATATCAGTGGATTAAGCCATGAAAAAGTTATATTACAGTAGACACAATTCAAAAACAAAATATGAATTGGTTTTCAACAGTACTTAGAGTAGTGATTTGCTTTATTATACTAACCGATCTTACCGATTTTTCTGCTGAAGTTTTGTGTGGATGAAGTGTTCGATGATCGAGAAGGTCTCGATGTGAGAAGAAGGAAGAGAGGCAAGAGCTTCAAGCTTGGGGATGACCGAGGCACCCCAAGTAAATATTCAAGGAGACTCAAGCGTCTAAGCTTGGGGATGCTGGGAAGGCATCCTCTTTCTTCAACAAATATCGGTATGTTTTCGGATTCGCTTGCTCATGCGATATGTGCAAGTCTTGGAGCGTATTTTGCAATTAGGTTTTTATTTTATTTTATGCACC
Source organism: Aegilops bicornis (assembly GCA_021605145.1). NCBI lineage: Eukaryota > Viridiplantae > Streptophyta > Magnoliopsida > Poales > Poaceae > Aegilops > Aegilops bicornis. Next base: position 538,364,564 of record CM038675.1, read on the forward strand.
ATGCTGGTATGAGATAGTCCTTGGTTGATTTATAGAATGCTCATTGCACTTCACTTATATCTTTTGAGTATGGCTTTATAGAATGCTTCATGTGCTTCACTTATATCGTTTGAAGTTTGGATTGCCTGTTTCTCTTAACTTAGACAACCGCCATTTGTAGAATGCTCTTTTGCTTAACTTATATTTGTTAGAGCGTGGGCATATCTTTTGTAGAAAGAATTAAACTCTCTTACTTCACTTATATCTATTTAGAGAGATGACAGGAACTGGTCATTCACATGGTTAGTCATAAAATCCTACATAAACTTGTAGATCGTTGAATATGATATATTTGATTCCTTGCAATAGTTTTGCGATATAAAGATGGTGATATTAGAGTCATGCTAGTTGAGTAATTGTGAAATTGAGAAATACTTGTGTTGAGGTTTGCAAGTCCCATAGCATGCACGTATGGTGAACCGTTATGTAATGAAGTCGGAGCATGAGGTGTTTATTGATTGCCTTCCTTATGAGTGGCGGTCGGGGACAAGCGATGGTCTTTTCCTACCAATCTATCCCCCTAGGAGCATGCGCGTAGTACTTTGTTTCGATGACTAATAGATTTTTGCAATAAGTATGTGAGTTCTTTATGACTAATGTTGAGTCCATGGATTATACGACTCTCACCCTTCCATCATTGCTAGCCTCTTCGCAGGTGCATTGCCCTTTTCTCACCTCAAGAGTTGGTGCAAACTTCACGGTGCATCCAAACCTCGTGGATATGATACGCCTGTCACACATAAGCCTCATTATATCTTCCTCAAAACAGCCACCATACCTACCTATCATGGCATTTCCATAGCCATTCCGAGATATATTGCCATGCAACTTCCATCATCATCATATACATGACTTGAGCATTTATTGTCATATTGCTTTGCATGATCATAAGATAGCTAGCGTGATGTTTTCATGGCTTATCCATTTCTTTTATGTCATTGCTACGCTTAGATCATTGCACATCCCGCACATCACGGAGGCATTCATATAGAGTCGTATCTTTGTTCTAGTATCGAGTTGTAATATTGAGTTGTAAGTAAATAAAAATGTGATGATCATCATTATTAGAGCATTGCCCTAGTGAGGAAAGGATGATGGAGACTATGATTCCCCCATAAGTCGGGATGAGACTCCGGACTTTACAAAAAAATAAAAGAGGCCAAAGAAGCCCACCAAAAAAATAAAAAAATAAAAAAAATGAGAGAAAAAGAGAGAAGGGGCAATGTTACTATCTCTTTTTCCACACTTGTGCTTCAAAGTAGCACCATGTTCTTCATATAGACTGTCTCCTATGTTGTCACTTTCATATACTAGTGGGAATTTTCATTATAGAACTTGGCTTGTATATTCCAACGATGGGCTTCCTCAAATGCCCTAGGTCTTCATGAGCAAGCAAGTTGGATGCACACCCACTTAGTTTCAGCTTTTGAGCTTTCATACACTTATAGCTCTAGTGCATCCGCTGCATGGCAATACCTACTCCTCACATTGACATCAATTGATGGGCATCTCCATAGCCCGCTGATTAGCCGCTACGATGTGAGACTTTCTCCTTTTGTCTTCTCCATACAACCTCCACCATCATATTCTATTCCACCTATAGTGCTATGTCCATGGCTCACGCCATGTATTGCGTGAAAGTTGAAAAAGGTTTGAGAAACGCCAAAAGTATGAAACAATTGCTTGGCTTGTCATCGAGGGGTTGTGCATGATGTGAATATTTTGTGTGGTGAAGATGGAGCATAGCCGCACTATATGATTTTGTAGGGATGAGCTTTCTTTGGCTATGTTTTTTCAATAAGACATAATTGCTTTGTTGGTATGCTTGAAGTATTATTGTTTTTATGTCAAAGGATAGACTATTGCTTTGAATCACTCGTGTCTTAATATTCATGCCATGATTAGACATATGATCAAGATTATGCTAGGTAGCATTCCACATCAAAAATTATCTTTTCTATCATTTACCTACTCGAGGACAAGCAGGTGAATTAAGCTTGGGGATGCTGATACGCCTCCGTCAGATCTATAATTTTGATTCCATGCCAATATTATTCAACTTTCATATACTTTTGGCAACCTTTTATACTATTTTTGGGACTAACATATTGATCCAAAGGCTCAAAGCGCTTCTTGTCTGTTGCATGTTTTTGGTTTCGCAGAGTACCCATATCAAACAGAGTCCAAACGGGATAAAAACGGATGGAGCTTATTTTTGGAAAATATGGAAAATTTGGAAGGAAAATCAACGCGAACCAGTGGCCGAGGTGGTCAGAGACAGGGGGCGCGCCCCCTACCCTCGTGAGCCCACCGTAAGGCGGTTGACGCTCTTCTTTTGCCGCAAGAAAGCTAATATTCGGAAAAAAATCACAGCGAAGGTTTCAGGCCAATCGGAGTTACGGATCTCCATATATACATGAAAGGCAGAAACAGAGAGATAGATCCAATCTCGGAGGGGCTCTCGCCCCTCCCAAGCCATGGGAGCCAAGGACCAGAGGGGAAACCCTTCTCCCATCTAGGGAGGAGGTCAAGGAAAACAAGAAGAAGGGGGCCTCTCTCCCCCTTGATTCCGGTGGCGCCGGAGCGCCGGGGCCATCATCATCACCGCGATCTACACCAACATCTCCATCACCTTCCCCCATCTATATTCAGCGGTCCACTCTCCCGCAAGTACCCTCTACTTGAACATGGTGCTTTATGCTTCATATTATTTTCCGATGATGTGTTGCCATCCTATGATGTCTCGAGTAGATTTTCGTTGTCCCATCGGTGATTGATGAATTGCTATGATTGGTTTGAATTGCATATTTTATTATTGGTGTCTGTCCTATTGTGCCCTTCGTGGTCGCCAAGAAGCGTGAGGGATTCCTGCTGTAGGGTTTGCAATATGTTTATGATTTGCTTATGGTGGGTGTATGGAGTGATGAAGCTACTGCAACCTTAGTAAGTAGGTTGTTCATTATGGGATAAAAGGGGACTTGATACTTTAATGCTATGGTTGGGTTTTACCTTAATGAATCTTTAGTAGTTATGGATGCTTGCTAGAGTTCCAACCATAAGTGCATATGATCCAAGTAGAGAAAGTATGTTAGCTTATGCCTCTCCCTCAAATAGAATTGCAATAGTGATTACCGGTCTAGTAACGTAGTCAGTTGCCTAGGGACAATTCCACAACTCCTACCACCACTTTTCCACACTAGCCATATTTGCTTTAGTTGTGTTTTTATCTTAGCAGCCCCTAGTTTATATTTACGTGTTCTTTATTATCTTGCAAACCTATCCTATCACACCTACAAAGTACTTCTAGTTTCATACTTGTTCTAGGTAAAGTTTAACGTCAAGCTGCATGAGAGTTGTATCGGTGGTCGATAGAACCCGAGGGAATATTTATTCTACCTTTTAGCTCCTCGTTGGGTTCGACACTCTTACTTATCGAAAACTATTGTGATCCCCTATACTTGTGGGTTATCGACGACTATATTCGGACATCGGAAAGGTTCCGAGTGATTCGGTATTTTCGAGTACCGGGAGTTACGGAATTCACCGGGAGAAGTATTGGGCCTTATTGGGCCATACGGGAATAAAGGAGATATGCCAAAAGGAAGGAGGCGCCCCCCCCCCTCTGGTCCGAATTGGACAAGGGGTGCAGCCCCCCTTTTCGTTCTCACTCTCCCCCTCGTTCCTTCTCGCCTACCCCGGAAAGGCATGGGGAATCCCATTAGGACTTGGGAGTCCTAGTAGGACTCCCCACACTTGGCGCCGCCTCTAGGGCCGGCCTCTCCTCCCTCCTTATATACGGGCGGGGGGCACCTCTAGATACAACAATTGATCTCTTGATCTCTTTAGCTGCAGCGGTGCCCCCTCCACCATATTCAACCTCTGTCATATCGTAGTGGTGCTTAGGCGAAGCCCTGCATAGGTAGCATGATCATCACCGTCACCACGTCGTCGTGCTGACGGAGCTCTCCCGTGAAGCTCTGCTGGATCGGAGTTCGCGGTCCGTCATCGAGCTGAACGTGTGCTGAACTCGGAGGTGTCATACATTCGGTGCTTGGATCGGTCGGATCGTGAAGACGTACGACTACATCAACCGCTAAGCAGTTAACGCTCGCTTCGGGTCTACGAGGGTACGTGGACACACTCTCCCTCTCGCTATGCATCACCATGATCCCGTATGCGTAGGGAAATTTTTGAAATTACTACGCTCCCCTACAATCATTGTTACTATCATCTTTCAACATAGTTTTTTTCTAGGAACATATCAAAATAAAATGGGGAGCTACATCGCGAGCTATTGATCTACATCATAGTTATGCAAATACTATCAGGTACTAAGTTCATGATAAATTAAAGTTCAATTAATCATATTACTTAAGAACTCCTACTTAGATAGACATCTTTCTAATCATCTAAGTGATCACGTGATCCATATCAACTAAACCATGTCCGATCATCACGTGAGATGGAGTAGTTTTCAATGGTGAACATCACTATGTTGATCATATCTACTATATGATTCACGCTCGACCTTTCGATCTCAGTGTTCCGAGGCCATATCTGCATATGCTAGGTTCGTTAAATTTAACCCGAATATTCTGCGTGCAAAACTGGCTTGCGCCCGTTGTATGTGAACGTAGAGCTTATCACACCTGATCATCACGTGGTGTCTCGCACGCATTTAACCGTCATAATGGTGCATACTCGTGGAGAACACTTATACCTTTGAAATTTAGTGAGAGATCATCTTATAATGCTACCGCCGCATTAAGCAAAATAAGATGCATAAAGGATAAACATCACATGCAATCAATATAAGTGATATGATATGGCCATCATCCTCTTGTGCCCTTGATCTCCATCTCCAAAGCAGCGTCATGATCACCATCGTCACCGACTTGACACCTTGATCTCCATCGAAGCATCGTTGTCGTCTCGCCAACTATTGCTTCAACGACTATCGCTACCGCTTAGTGATAAAGTAAAGCAATTACATGGCGATTGCATTTCATACAATAAAGCGACAACAATATGGCTCCTGCCAGTTGCCGATAACCGTTACAAAACATGATCATCTCATACAACAATTTATATATCATCACGTCTTGACCATATCACATCATACCAAGCCCTGCAAAAACAAGTTAGACGTCCTCTAGTTTGTTGTTGCAAGTTTTACGTGGCTGCTACGGGCTTTAGCAAGAACCGTTCTTACCTACGCATCAAAACCATAACGATTTTTTCTCAAGTTTGTTGTTTTAACATTCAACAAGGACCGGGCGTAGTTACACTCGATTCAACTGAAGTTGGAGAAACATACACCCACTAGCCACCTGTGTGCGAAACGCAGCCGGTAGAACCAGCCTCATGAACGCGATCATGTAATGTTGATCTGGGCCGCTTCATCCAACAATACCGCTGAATCAAAGTATGACATGCTGGTAAGCAGTATGACTATTATCGCCCACAACTCTTTGTGTTCTACTCGTGCATATAACATCTACGCATAGACCTGGCTCGGATGCCACTGTTGGGGAATGTAGTATGTCGGTGTACAAGAGTAGGGGTACCCTAGTATCCCGAACTTGTGCATCGGCAAGCATAAAGACCAGCTGGCAGGCTTGCCGGGTGACCGCCAAGGTCCTCCATGGTTCCTTTAGAGCCATTCAAGAACAAAGTATTCAAGCCAAGGAGACAAGGCCCGGGCAAGAGGAGCTTGCCGGGAAGGCCAACCAAGGCATCTCAAGGAACTTGCCGCGACGCGCCACACGTCCCGGTGAGGCCCGGTGAGCGACAAGCTTCCGGACGCGACAAGGCAACGACCGCGGCAAGGTGCTTGCCGCGGCAAACTACCACTCTGCACTCGCCTCCAAAGACATCCAACAACGTGTCGCTCGACCTTTCTCAGCGCCGCGTGGCAAGAGGTCAGGCGCTGTGCCGTGCGCGGTGGCAAGCGACGATGACAAGATTGCCATCGTGGCAAGCGATGGCGTCCCTGACGGTCCCTTTTTGCACTATTTGGGCGACGTAGACGGGCATTTAATGCCTTTGTCCCCTGCCGTCAGGGTTAGGTATGATACATCGTGCGTATAGTTGTACCAACTGCAATTCCTTTTCCATTTTACCCTTGTCTACGTTGCCACCTGTCGGAGACCCCTTTAGCATATAAAAGGAGGCCCATGCGCAACGTAGGGGGGTGGGAAGGCAGAAAACACTCACGCCGGTCTCGTTAGCAGCTAGTGTGTATCGTAGCACCCGGGCCCCCGAGCAAGAACTCAATACACTCAGACATGCAGCAAGAGGGAGTGTTATCTCTCCGGAGAGCTCAAGCCGGGTAACCGCTGCAGGTAAGCCGCCGATCCGCTCTTCAGGCGACCTCCGCCGCCGAACCGAAGGGCTCGGTCCGCCGTCCCATAGGTGTTCGTGGATCAGTTTCTCGACATCTTTAGCGCGCTGTAGGGGGTGCGTCGAGGTTGTGTGAACCTGATCCGACGCTCACACGAAGCTAGATCTTCATCTTCTTCATCGACATGCCACCGAAGAAGAAGGCTTCGGGCGGCAGATGTTCCGGCCCACGCCGATCTCACCACCACCGAGCAAACGGGTGGTGGGGTAGACGCCGCGGAAGAACGGGCATTGACGAGGGAGCCCACGGTGCTGCCAGGTCCAAGGACAAGGCTGCATGCACCTCGGCGTCTCAGACATGCACCGCGCCCATCTCGTGAGGCGCGGGACCGACAAAGATCATGGTATTCACAAAGTGCCATACGCTCGCTGGACCAAGATTGAGCTGGTGGATCTCGGTACTCAAGACCAACATGCACGCCAACATGCCGGCACGAAGCGAGGCACGGTCGCCGGACGGGATAACGCTTCCTTCTAACATAGTTAGAAGTCCGAGCATATCCTCGCTTCCTCGCACCGCTTCGCCACCGCCGCCCCGCCACTCCAGCAGAAGCTTTGGCGCGAGCTCAATCGCTTCCGGATTACCCTCCAACGGCGAGATAAGATCGATGAATGGAGGGCCATCATTCAGAGTCTCATCGGCTTCGCTTAACGGCGACACTCCACGGCAGCCGGTACATCGCCGCCGCTGCAGGATCGCCAGTGCACGAGCCGATGGCGACGAACCGGTGGGGTGCAACCACCATGCACCCTCCACCCGAAGGCCAAGATCGCCACTCGCCGGATCCACCTCGACAGCGACTCCACCGCATCATCAGATCCACGAGCTCGCCGCGATCGGCGCCAAGTTCTTCACGAACGACAAGAAGAAGAAGACGCCGAACTCGTGATCGAGCGCCAAGAGAAGCGCGGCATCAATCGGACCAGCGACTGGGCCCTCCGTCGACATGCATGCATCAGGGAACCAGCGACTTGCCGACGCTGTAGGTTGCCCTGCGTTCACTCGTGAGCTGCGGCAAGTCCAAAGGCCCAAAGACGAAGAATTTCTGCCGACGCATTTCCAGAGAAGTACGACGGCAAGTCGCATCCGTCGGAGTTCCTCAAGATCTACACCATCGCGGTGCAAGCTGCCGGGGCGGGACGACAAGATCCTCGCCAACTACTTCCCAATCGGGTGCTCAAGCCCAATGTCGATCTGGCTCATGCACTTGCCGGACAACTCCATATCCTCCCTGGGCAGACCTATGCCATCGGTTTGTCGGCGCCTTTACAGCGGTCACAAGCCTCATGGCCAAGAGAGCGACCTTCATCTGCCGCCCGGAAGGAAGGAGAGCCCCCGCAAGTACATTCAGAGATTCAGCCAGACAAAGACAACATCCCAGATGTCCACCCTGCCAAGAATCAGCGCTGCTCCATCGTAACGCGCGAAACCGTGAGGATGCGGGAGGAGATGGCGATGTGCAAGATCAGAGACGCCGATGAGCTATATGCCCCGGCCGACAAGTGCACGCGTGCATGAAGAAGGGAGGAAACTCCCGCAGAGAATCTGTAAGCAGTGGAGGATCTCGAGATAGTGAGGAGGCTGCCTGCAAAGAAAAAACCGCGGCGGAACAACAGGAAGAAGAAAGGCAAACATGTGCTAGTCGTTGAGCAGTCCGGCAGCGGAGGTGGCGCTTAAGAAAGCCAAAGCCGGTAGCTCCGGCGAGGAGATTGCCGCTGGCACCAACTACTGTGGCTGTGGCGGTCGCCGACAAGGTGACGGCACCAACAAGCAAGATCGCAAGATCCACCGCACCAAGGGCCATGACCTCCAGAGCTGCAAGAAGGTCGAGCAGCTTGTCGAGCAGCAAAAGGCTGAATCTGACGACGCGACAAGGAGAAGGCCCAGGAAGGTGCCGGAGGAGCCGCAAGAAACGCCTGCCGAGGAGGACGCTGCGGTAAGGCCAAGCAATGTGACAGGAGACAGACCTCCCCGCCGCCGCGATAAGGATGAAGATGGCGACGACGATGAGGATATGGATGATGACAAGACCGATGAGCAGGAGTTCCAGAAAAGCCACAGAGGTCCTGTGCGTTGACGGGCGGTGCTTCAGATACTTCACACCGCCAGCTCAAGCAAGGTGCGGGAAGTCAATGCGGCAGAACCACCCGCCGAGTCACGCAGGCCTCGAATGGTCCAAAGCACGCCTATCATCTTTGATATTGAGGACCACCGATCGTGATAATCGCGGTCGGGTGCTTGCCGATGTTGGTTTCACCAACTATACGCAACCTCAAGGTCACTAAGATGCTAGTTGACGGCGGGGCCGGCTTGAACCTGATCTCCTCCGCGGTACTCCAGAAACTCCAGATCTCTGATGGCGAGCTCGAAGAGACCGGCACATTCCAAGGAATCAATCCGGGAAGGAGCAAGCCGAAGGGAAATATCACGCCCAATATGCGACCCTATCCAAAAGGAACTCGACGGTCCCACCAAGGATAGACCCGCATATTGAAACGCTTTTGCAAGGTGGATATCATTACATCAACATTACATAATAGATGGGGATACATACATAAGGCACAAATGCCACAAGAATACATCAACATCATATACAGAGATCAACATCCGACTACGGATGGAACACAAACAGAAACTCAAACGACATCCACCTCTGCTAGCTCAGGCTGCCGACCGGAACCTATCCCCGATCAAGAAGAAGCAGAAGAAGAACTCCAAAACAATCAAACATCGCTCTGGCCATGATCATCGCGAAACCTGTACCTGCAACTGGTGGTGTAGTAATCTGTGAGCCACGAGGACTCAGCAATCCCATTACCATGGGTATCAAGACTAGCAAAGCTTAAATGGGAAAGGAAGGGGTAAAGTGGTGAGGTGGCAGCAGCGACTAAGCATATATGGTGGCTAACATACACAAATAAGAGCGAGAAGAGAAACAAAGGAACGGTCGTCAACTAGTAATGATCAAGAAGTGATCCTGAACTCCTACTTACGCCGGACATAACCCGAAAACCGTGTTCTCCTCTCGATCAACCCCGAAAAGAGACACTCACGGTTACGCATACGGTTGGTGTATTTTAGAAGAGTTTGCTTCAAGTTTACTACAACCGGATATTAAAAATTCCCATCTCGCCACATAACCGCTGCACGGCTCTCGAAAGTTTATACCTGCAGGGTGTCCCAACTTAGCCCATGATAAGCTCTCGCGATCAACGAAGGATATTCCTTCTCCCCGGAAGACCCGATCAGTCTCGGAATCCCGCTACAAGACATTTCGACAAAGAATAAAACAAGACCAGCAAAAGCCGCCTGATGCGCCGACAATCCCGATAGGAGCTGCACATATCTCGCTCTCGTGGCAACACCGGATGAGACTAGCTACGAGTAAAACCATACCTCGAAGTTGTTCAAGGGGGCCCCCTGCAGTAGTTGGTTCAGGCCAAGACTTAGAGAAGCAATCGCCCGGGGGCTAAAATAAAGATGACCCTTGGGCTCCTAAACCCAAGGAAAAAGGGCTAGGTGAGGCAAATGGTAAAACCAATGTTGGGCCTTCTTTGGAGGAGTCTTATTCAAAGCGAACTGTCAAGGGGGTCCCATAAATCACCCGACCGCTGCTAGGGACGCAAAATCCGGGAACATAATACCGATATGACGGAAACTAGGGCGGCAAGAGGAACAAAACACCAGGCATAAGGCCGAGCCTTCCACCCTTTACCAAGTATATAGATGCATTAATAATATAAGATATATTGTGATATCTCAACAAGTAAACATGTTCCAACAAGGAACAACATCTCCATGTTCCAACAAGGAACAAGCTTCATCTTCACCTGCAACTAACAACGCTATAAGAGGGGCTGAGCAAAGCGGTAACATAGCCAAACAACGGTTTGCATAGGAAGGGTGCAAAAGGTTAGGGGCTGACATGGCAATTTGGGATGGCTGGATAAACAGGTAATAGGTAGCGCAGCATAGCGATAGAACGAAGCAACTAGCATAGCAATGATAGCAGTGAGATCCAAGGTAGCGGTCATCTTGCCTGAAATCCATAAGGAAGAAGAGCGAGTCCATGAAGAAGATGAACGGATGAAGCCGAACCAAGCGTGAGACGAACGAATCCTCACGATCGAAACGAAACAGGAACTAACAAGAAGAAGCACACAACATAGCTAAACACACCACACATTAACATGACAAGATGCACAACAAACATGATGCATGACAAATCTAGATGAAGCTACTCATGGCAAGAGATGATGCGAACAAGAGCAACATATCAAAGCAAGTTTAAATGAGGCCTAAGCAACATATAACAATTCCGTAGAAGTCCTCATATGCAAATTTCGAAATTGGTCCAGATCTGAATAACTTTATGTTCAAGTTGTTAAACAGCAATTTAAGATGCACCACGATGATCTATACGAAATTCTAGTCAAGTTACATATAAAGTTCATTTAATTCGGAGCTACGGCCTAGAAGATATGAGCAAAACAAGATAAGCATGGCATTGGTGCAAAATGCATACAAACATCAAGCAAACACCTCAAAACAAGGATTCAACATGATAATATGAAACTACATGCAAAATCAAGCAAGTTTCATATAGAGCACACTCAAAACGGAGCAACGGTTCAACACATACACCCTATACAAGTCATGACAACAATCTGCCTAAAACAGCAACTAGGCATATTGCAAGCATCAAAACAACAAGCTAAGGCATCTCAAAGTAATAACAAAAGGCATGGGAATGAAGTACAGGTAAAGCATTACAAAACATGAACACTGAGCTATCTCCAGAAATAATTAGAACATGCTCAAAAAGACATGGCAAGATTGCAAATAATAACAGGTTCACAGACTTAGCAGAATTCACAGGACATGGCAGAAATAACATCAGGTTGCAATATTTAGAGCTATCAAACCACATGTTACAGCAAGCTATCATGTCAAAATAGAGCATGGCATGAATCTAACCAAAGAATATAACAAAAGTCCCTTACTGACCATGAGCCAAAGGGGATCATAAAAATACAATTGCAAGCATGTGAACATAGCAAAAACATAAACAGATTCAGACGGTGAAAAACTGGAGCATGGCATAAACAGATAACAAGTAGGCATGTTGGTGAGCTTGAACCACTCACCACAGAGCAATACATGGCATGTCAAGGCAACAAAAAGTAAGAAGACATGTCATAGAAGCTATAAATGGCAAGAACAACATCATAGCATACATGGATCAACTACAACAACCTTGGCAAAATTGAATAACATGTAAACAATCTGCCAGGAAACATTTTATAGCAAAAGTAGAGCTCAATTGACTCAAGCTATGGCACTCCATAATTGCAAAAAATGGAAAGGATGGATAGAGCATAACCATATGTTCAAAACATCCTTACTGAAGTATCTCAAAATAAGCATGGATCTCTCGGTAGCATCAAGTTTACATGGCATAAAAATATCAGCAGACAGGGACTAAAATCAGCAACATCACGATGCCTAGTTTGCATGCTTGTGCTAGTCACCACAGAGATCACAAAAATACATGGCATACACCCATGTAAAGACGGCATGTCATATTACAAAACACATGTAGGACTCAAGTTCATAGGGTGCACACATCAATCATGGCAAAAATGACAAAAGTGCATGTTCTGATAAGAATCTGAAACTAACATCACATAGCCCTCTTCTAAGAGCATTTCGGGCATCAAGATGAGCTCAAATGAAAATGATGCAATGAGATGAAATGATTTACACGTCGAGGCGAACAATTCGACATATCATACGCACAAAATTGAGGAATATGCAGAGAGTTATGGCATGATGAACATGGCATGAAAATATGCAGATCTGGGGACTTAGGCAAAATTACCACCTGAGGGGAAAAGTCAACGCGGCGAGGAGGAGATCCGGGCGGCGGATCTCGCCGGAGACGAGCAGCGCGGCGGCCGGAGAAGCACCGGCGAGGGGCTCCGGCGACGGGGCGACGGGGAGGAGGCCGGATCCGGCGGCGGCGAGTAACGGGCGCTGGCGGCGGGCGATCGCTTACGGCGGGCGGGCGGCATGGCTGGCGGGCGCGGACGGGAGGCGCTGGCGGGCGGAGGCCGCTTCCGGCGGCCGCTGGCGGTGACGAAGCTCGCCGAGGCGCGGGAGCGGGCGGCGCTGGCGGGTCCGGCGGAGGTTTTGGCGGCGGAGACTGGCCGTGAGGGCTTGGCCGCGGGGCCTCGGCGGGTTGCGGGCGGCGGGCGGCGGCGGTTGCCACGTGGCAAGGCCATCGGGTTGCGGGCGGCGGCGTTGGGACGGGCGGACACGCCCGAAGCGGTGGGTGGACGTGTCCGTCGGCGGGAGTGAGGAAGAAGCTAGGGTTTCGGGTGAATAGACCGCTAATTTCGGAGAGGCACATATTTATAGGTAGAGGGAGCTAGGAGAGTCCAAATGGGATGCGGTTTTTGGCCTCGCGATCGTGATCGAACGACCGAGAGCATGGAGGGGAGTTTGGTGGGTTTTGGGCCAGTTTGGAAGGGGTGTTGGGCTGCAACTCAAAGAGGGCTTCACGGTTACCCGGTTAACCGTTGGAGTATCAAACGACCTCCAAATGGCACGAAACTTGACAGGCGGTCTACCGGTGGTATACCAAGACCGCTTGGCAAACCTCGGTCCATTCCAAGAATGTTTAATACCCACACACGAAAAGAGACAAAAGGGGGCGCCGGGAGACATAGGAGTACCGGATTGCAAAATGGACAACGGGGAAAATGCTCGGATGCATGAGACGAACACGTATGCAAAATGAGATGCACATGATGACATGATATAAAATGCAGATGATGACATGGCAAAGCACAACACGCAAGCAAATGACATGGCAACGACGGGCGAATAATCGCAGAGACGCCGATCGAATCCGGGCGCTGCAGGAAAGATCACGCTACGGTGACATTTGGCAGCGAAGTTGAACTTCAGGATCGAGAGGGTCACCTTTGACGTTCTTGACTTTCCATTGCCTTACAATGGGATACTCGGCCGCCCAAAGACTCGCCAAATTCATGGCAGCCTCTCATTATGCATACAACATGTCAAGATGCCAGGCCCGATAAGTGTCATCTCCGCCCTCGGCGACAACAAGGATGCTCTTATCTGCGCCGACAAGATCTACCGGGAAGCATCACCGCAGCAGATCGCAAGTCACTTGCCGCTGAAGCTCCGGGCGAAGAAGAAGGCCAAGTCCGCAAGAGTTCGATGCCCACTCCGCAAGCGCACCTCTTCGAGTGCTGCGCTACCGCCGTGGACGCACCATCGAGCTCCACCGGCAAGTGTAAGAAGACAATGGCAGCTCCACCAGAGACCAAGAAGGTGTCCGACAAGGAGGATGGCACTGGTGGTACCTTCACCATCAGTGCCACTCGACCCTCAATAGGACAGCGCTCTCGTTGCTTTCTCAAGGGCTTAACGCCGACGTATTTGCATGGCAACCGCCCGACATCCCCGGTGTTCCCGTGAAAGTAATCGAGCATCATCTTGTCATACGTCCTCGCGCGCCGCCCGTCAAGTAGAAAGTCGAAGGTGCGGTGAGCGCCAAGAATTCATCGCAGAAGAAATCAAGAAATTGGAAGCAAAGCAGGCCTTGTCGAGGAGTGCTCCATCCTACGTGGTTGGCCAACCTCGTAGTCGTGCGCAAGGCAAACAGGAAATGGAGGCTCAGACGACTTTTACCGATGTCTATAAAGCTTGTTCCAAAGACCCATTTCCTTGCCGCCGCATCGACCAGATTGTTGACTCCACGGCCGGATGTGACTTGCTTTCATTTCTTGATGCATACTCGTGGATATCATCGATCTTCATGGCGTAAGAGGATGAGGAGAAGACCGCATTCATCACCCCATGTGGCACATACTGTTTTGTACGGATGCCTTTCGGTTTAAAGAATGCTGGTTCAACATTTGCAAGGGTAGTCCATGACGCTTTTGAGCCGCAAATGCACAGAAATGTGGAAGCCTACATGGATGACATAGTGGTCAAGAGCAAGGACAAAGCGACTTGATTCAAGATTTAGACGAAACCTTTGCAAATCTGCGCAAGATCAACCTCAAGCTTAACCCCGAGAAGTGTGTGTTTGGAGTCCCCTCCGCAAGCTTCTCGGGTTCTTCGTGGTCTCTGGGGAATTGAAGCAAATCCCGACAAGATCAAGGCCATTGAGCAGATTGAAGCGCCAAAAGCGCGTCAAGGATGTACGAAGACATGCCGTTGCGTATGTAGCTGCTCTCAAAGGTTTATCTCTCTAGGTTCTGTTGAAGCGCGCCTCGCCATTTTTCAGAATCTTGAAAAAGGCAGGTCCAATGAAATGGACTCGAAGCGGAGGCTGCATCGCAGGACTTAAAGAGATACATCCTCCACTCCAACACTTGTCGCACCTAAGCCACAAGAGAAGTTGCTGCTATATATAGCGGCAACCAATCAAGTGGTTAGTGCTGCGTTAGTAGCGGAGAGGGAGGCGGATGATGAGCCAAAGAACCACGGCAGATGCATCCAGCGACAAGCTGTGGGACTTCACCGGCAAGCTCTGGTCCCGACAAAGATGGATCTGCGCAGGCGCGTGAGAAGATGCAGAAAAGAATGGTGCAGCGCCCAATTTACTTTGTCAGTTCCCTTCTGCAGGGGGCTAGGTCAAGGTACTCTGGTGTGCAGAAATTGCTTTTCGGCCTTCTCATGGCCTCGAGAAAGCTGCGCCATTACTTCCAAGCACATGAGATCACAGTCGTCACGCTTTTCCGCTGAAGAGGATACCGCAAAATCCGTAAGCAACAGTGTGATTGTCAGTGGGCAATCGAACTGCCAAGCTTTGGCCTCAAGTTTGAGAGCACTTCAACTATCCAAAGCGAGCATTGGCGGAGTTCATAGCAGAATGGACGCCAACACAAGATGAAGAAATTCGAGAAACGAGCATCCCCGGTCAAGGAAGCAAGCAAAGAGTGGCTGATGTACTTTGATGGTGCCTTCTTGTCGCAAGGCGCCGGTGCGGGCGTGCTACTTGTTGCACCCACCGGAGAGCACCTCAAGTACGTAGTCCAGATGCACTTTCCCAAGGAGCAAGCAATGAACAATACCGCAGAGTATGAAGGTTTGCTTGCCGGTCTCAGGATCGCAGCAGACCTTGGGATCAAGAAGCTCATTGTCAGGGGTGACTCACAGCTTGTCGTCCGCCAAGTGAACAAGAATTATCGAAGTCCATTGATGGAAGCTTACGTTGATGAAGTGAGAAAGCAAGAAGAGCACTTTGACGGCCTACGATGGAACATGTTCCAAGAGCTCGTAAGCGACATTGCCGATGGCTCGTCAAGGCGCGCCAGACTTAAGTTACCCGTGGAACTGTGGATCTTTGTGCTCAAACCGACTCAACCGCCTATAACGCCATCAACCGGATGAGCAAGAAGAGGAAGTTGATTTACGGTGACTATTTTCCAGAGAGAGCTCCTCAAGCCGCCGGGCCAAGAAGGTCCTCAAGATCAATGCCATGGTGCCGAGGAGCAGTCTCGCTCCGCAAGCCCTAGGGTTTGTTCCGTTGAAGCGACGCTCCCGACAAGTTTTGCTCGGCAAGCTTGCCGGGAACGCCAAGCTTCGCCGAGCCCCAGATTCTCGCCAGAGAAACGGATGTTCCCGCAAAGCAGAGATGTGCCTTTAGTCCTTGTTGTCGAGCCGCAAGCTCCAAAGATGGGCACAAAGCAGATTGTCCGCTTCCTTCAGCATGTGAGAACTTCCCAAGAGCAAGAAGAAGCGGAAAGAGTAGCCCGGCAGTCAAGTATGTACCAGCTTTGTCGACAAAGACACTGCATGTAAGAAGACTCAACGGTGTGAAATTGAAATGTATTCACCGGTAAGACGGACAAAAGCTGTTGGCGAGAGATACATGGACGCATATGTGGTCACCACATTGGCGTTAGAAGAGCACTTGCCGCAAAGTTGCTCGGCAAGGTTTCTTTTGCCGACAGCCCTCCGGGATGCAACCGCACAAGTAACCAAGTGTGAAGCGTGCGGTTCCATTCCAAGCAGATACACTAGCCAGCTCAAGCTCTCCAGACGATCCCTTTATCCACGGCCATTTTCGGTTTGGGGCTCGACATCCTCGGCCCCTTTCCCCGAAGCTGTCGGGGGCTTTGAGTACTTATGCGTTGTAATCGACAAGTTCACAAAGTGGCCGTAAGTGGAAGCGATGAGGAAGGTGACAAAGACGATCGTGATCAAGTTCTTTCAGTCGATTGTTTGCCGCCGGGATCCCTAACAGGATCATCACCGACAACGGCACGCAATTCACGAGCCGCACCTTCATGCGCAAGACGTCCAAGATCTTGGCGCCAAGGTTCGCTTCGCTTATGTTGCTCATCCGAGAAGTAACGGTCAAGCGGAGAGGGCGAATCGCTGAAGTGTCGCGCTGGGCTCAAGACCGTAACTTTCGATTGTGCTGCACAAGTGCGGAAAGAACTGGATTGAGGAGCTGCCGGTGGTTCTTGGTCGATCAGACGACGCCGAATCGAGCCATCGCCGCACACCTTTCGCTCTAGTCTATGGGAGCAGAGGCAGTTCTCCCCACGGAACTCAGATATCGGGTCACCTCGAGTGCTCGGTAATGATGAGCTTGAGCAAGAGCAATATGCGACAAGATGGCCTTGGCCGCTGCTCCTTGAGGAAGACCGCCTTATTGCATGCGAGCTGCTCGATACCAGCAAGCTTTGCGCCGCTACCATAGCCACAAAGTTAATGCCGAAGTCTCGAGGAAGGCGACCTTTGTTCTTCGCCGCTCATCCGCCAAGAATTCCAACAAGTTGGCCTTGAAGTGGGAAGGCCCTTACCGGGTGAAACGAAGTCACTAGGCCCGGCGCTGTCATGCTTTGAGACCGAAGATGGCATTCCGTGAGCAACTCTGGAACATTGAGCATCTTCGTAAGTTTTACTCAGAGGCGTTGTTCTTGAACCTGTTCCGGCAACCACCTTTTGTACAAGTCTTGCCGATGTTGCATATAATCCTTTGTACGAAGCTTCAGCGCAGACCACGCGGCATAAGTAAAGCTCATGTGCTCCACACATCTTGTCAATTTCATGCTTTCTACTTTTTTGCATGCGTTATCGACACTTTGTGCAGCGCCTACCCCGATAGCAATAACGAGCCATAAGGCTCCAAATCTTTATTTTCTCTTCTTTCTCTTTTTCAAAGAAAGGAAGGTTCCCTCGCCCACAAGTTTGCCGGGGGGAAAGGAGAAGATAATGGTGTGGACCAAGCGTCGTAGAAGATAATGGTGTGGACCAAGCATCGTTCGAGGAAGTTTCGCCTTACCGGGAAGCAAACGACAGAAAAGCTAAGTTGCTAAAGTTTGAGCAATCGGTTTTAAAATTTTTAAGTTATCTTCCTCGAACGACCGTGCTTTGTATGGAAAACATGTGCACGGAGGAACCAACTCGTAGCTAGTTGCGCCCTTACTTTGTTTCGAGTCCGCTCAACAACTTAAGTGAGCTGCGACTAGTTGCGACAAGATTTCTTGTCGGTAGCGGCACCGCCGAAGGCTGCCGACGTCCGCACTCGGCTGGCCATGACTAAGGTGCCTGCGCCGACAAGTTCCCTAAAAGCGTAGGGCAAAAACATACAAAGGAAGGAATCGAGTAAAGGAAATAACATAGCAATTACTACCCAAAATAGAGTCATATTACAAGATAACTTGTCGCAGCTCTAACGGATTGTTCTCATAACATGACCAGCAGCGACAAGGAAAAGAAAAAAAGCGGGCGGCCTAATCTACGCGATCGTCCTCAAGCCTCTTGATCCCGCTCACCTTGTCCACAATGGGTGCGACAAGGGCCTTGAGCGCTTCCAGATCAGCATCCGGCGGCAAGGTCCCGAGGACGTTGGTGAGGTTGAGGCACAGGTTGCGGAAGGCCACCTTCACCAGACACCTTTTGAAGAGCTCTCAGCAGATCTGGTGCGACTCGTCGGCCAGCTGCTTTGGGATCTTCTCCGCAGTCGCTGGAGGGCCGCCGCCACGCCTTTGAAGAACAAGCTGAGCTTGGTGCTGGGTTGGAGGTGCTCATCGGAGGAATACCCGAGATCCTCCATCCCTGCCGCGCCACCCCTCGTCCGATGGCTGCGGCAACATCCACGAGACCCTCGGTCCAGTGCTCCACATTCTCCCTAAAAGTGTTCAGGCGGCAAAGCAGACTCGCCGGCAGCGCCTGCCGGCCTTGATCCTCTCCTCCAAGGCCACCGCCGCCTCCCTCGGCACCGGCCCGGCCTTTGGTCAAAGTAGTCAGCTTCAACTCAAGATCTGCGTTGGAGTCCTTGGCGGTGCTAAGCTCCTTGCTCCTCTCGACGAGACGACCACTCAAGCTCGCCAAGGGTGTAGGCGTCCTTCTCACGCCACGCTTGAGCGCAGCAAGCTCCTCGCCGCTCACCTTCAGATCGGCCTCCGGCCGCGCCACCTTCGTCTCCAGCTCCTTCTTGGCGACCTCGGCAGCTGCGGCAGCATCCTCTGCTTCCTTGAGAGCCCCGCCGAATGTTTGCTCGCGCGCGGCAAGCTCCTCCTCGTGGCTGCCAAGGTTAACCTTCCGCTGCACCAACTCGCCTTCCTGCGTGAGAGGCCTCTCGGCAGCAAGTCAGTCAAGGTTGCTCTTCAACTTCAGCCTTCTCGAGGAGGAAGGCTTTACGCTCCTCGGCGAAGTTGCTCCCGCCTCCTCCGCCAGAGACCGGAGAGCTTCCTGGTTGAGGCCCCGAGCTCCTCCGCGCTTCTCGATGTCCACTCCGCCTTCGCGACAAGCGCTTCTCGGGATACCAGCTTGGCACTGTCGGGCGCGGTAGAGCGACAGCGGCATACTGCGCGGCTTTGCTCCTCCTCAGCTGGCCGCTGCCGCTGCTCGGGCAGCGTCGACAGCGTCCCGGCCAGCGGAGGCGCAGCAACTCTTCACAAAGGTTTCTCCTTCAATCAGCGCCTGAGCTCGACGCCTGTGGGAGCTTGATGAAGACGCCATCGCCGGCCTTCAAATAGGGCGCTGGTTGGGGCTCTTGAGTTCGACAGCTGCAGTTAGCGGTGGCGGAGGGATCGGCGGTCGGCGAGCGCCGACGCTTCCTGCGGCCTCGGGGCCGTCGGTCGCGATCGCCGGACCCCTCGCCAGGCTTCTGTGGCGGCAGCTGGCGGCCTCTCCGCCCGGCCAGGATCATCAGCGCCGGCTCCTTCTTCCCGGTGACAATGGCGTCGTCGGTATTGTGCTGCGTTCTCCTCGCCGGCGACCTCGGTTTCCATCGGCTCCGTGGCAGATGGACCTGACGACCGGAAAAGGAAGAAAAGTCAAGCAAATATTCAAAAAGAAAATCATAAGAAGAAGAACCCAAGGGAAGTTTTCAAGCAAGAGGATTACCTGTACCAGGATCTCTGATCGTGGTCTCCGCCACCGGGGTCAGCTGGTGCTTGTCCCTTGCCGTGAGAACTCCTTGTCGGAGAATTCTCCCTTGCCGGGAATCCTCCCTTGGCAGTGTAGTCAAGCAGATGGCATGTCGGGAGGCGGCTTCGGGGCACTCTGGTGAGACTGCTCTGCTCCTACGCAAACCAATAGTCAGATGTCAGCAAAGAAAGAGCACCCGTGCGCGCCTAACAGCAGGAAGTAAACCATACACTTACGCTGGGGGCTGCGCTGGGGGCTGCTTTGGGGAATAGTTGTCGGGTCCGGCAAGGTGGTCTCGGACACACCCCTCTTTGTCGCGGTGGGTTCGCCCTCGATGACAATCACCGGACCTTGGCTCTCTTCGCCGCTCTACGGGCGTAGTCACGAAAAGGAATGGGTTCGGAGTAAAGCAAATCAGATACAAGACAAAACAGCAAGAATTGAAGAACTACAAGTACAGCAAAGAATCTTACTCTTCCTCTTCCTCGCCGGAGCTGAGCGGAGAGGTCGAAGTCCGCCCCCACCTTGGGCGCGACAAGGCGGAGGAGTAGGTTCCCTTGGCCGCTTGGCGGGAGTGTAAGCGGTGGTCCGGAGGGCCCAGCTGGGCTGCCGCAGCAGCGTGAGGTGCTCCCACGGGCAACAAGTTGTTTGCCACGGTGGAGTTAAGGCCACGGGCGCCACGGTTGCCACCTGCCTCGCCGCCTCTGCCACGCCCTGCCTTTGCGGAGACGCCTTCTTGGTGGAGCTGGGGGCTCCGCTATGCGGCGAAGCTGTCACGAAGGTGAGAAAGAGGAGGAGTCGATCTTCAACAAATCGCTCACGCCGGGCGGGCTCGCTCGACTCAGCTTCAGTTCGACAAGCTCTCCTCGCCAAAGATTCTCCTCTTGCTCGACAAGGCTTGCCGCCTCTACCGCCTCTGCCTTCTTCCACGGTGAATCCAACCGCCGGCGGGCAGCCTGCCGCCGCTCTTTCCACTTAGTGGCGATGCGCTGCATCTCCGCATTGGTGGTCTCGCGAGTAAGGCTCTTCTGTTCATCGGAGCGGACCGGCGTTTCTACCAAGCCGTCAAAGAACTCCTGCACGACGGCGTCTGCAGGCTCTTGCCAAGTTGGGACAATTCCATGCGAATCGCACAACGGCATCATTGCACGAATGCGGTCGAAGCGAGGAGTTGTTGCAGTGAACGACACCCCTCGGCAACCTCGAACGCCGGGATGTTGAGGATCGTGCTTGAACAGTTGGAGCATCGCGGCCCAGTTCTAGGACAGTGAAATTGAAGTTGAGGCCGAAGCGCAGCCTCATGATATCCGCCGCATTCGGAACTCCCAGCGGGTCTCCTCCTCTCCCGCAAGGGGCGGCGCGCGGCGAAGAAAATCTGGCGCCAACGGGCGCCGACGGTGAGCCCGGCAAGCCTGAGGCGTAGGATCCGGGTGACGGCAATCTTCAGCCTATCGTCTTCCGGGGCCACGTTGCTCCAATCGTTGCCGCGCGCTACTGGGGCTTGGCGCTGGGCGGTAAATGGCTGCGGGTTCTCCTCGACAATCCAGCACCAGTCTGCTCTCCATTCATCCCACTTGCTGCGGAGCAGCTTCCTTCTTGCCAGTCCTCGAGATGCAGGCGATTCCGCCAGATGAAGGCTCCCCTCTCTCAACTCGGGGCATAAAGAAGTGGCGAAAAAGAGCTACATTTGGATAGACTCCGACAAAGTTTTCGCAGAGATGTGCGAAAACTGCCATGGTCAGAACGGCGTTGGGGGTGAAGTTAAGGAGGCGGAACCCGTAAGTGTTCATAATGTCACAGAAAAACTCAGAGAAAAGCGGGCGAGCCCGCAGAGAAGAACAACGCGAAGAAGGGATATCCATTCGAGCCCGGTTCAAGCGGCAGCTGGGAGTACCTTCGTGCGCGGATGCGCTCGCGTCTCCGTCGACCAGAAGAGGTAGTAATACTCCCTCAGCTCCTTCGCAGCGAGCTGAGGGGGGAAGGTTGCCCGCTCCTTTCGCAGCGCCGCAAGCCGCTGCGCCTCGGCCGACTTCACGACCTTCCCGGCTTTCAGAGCCATGACGGAGGTGGTGAGAGGGATCGGCGGCGCTGGTGGTGTCGGTGGCTATGAGGGGCGGAGCGCTGCTCTCTTTCAGCTTTGGGAAGAAGGGGGGAGCGCCGGAGGTTTTTGAGATTGGAATAGCAACCGGCAAGGTGGGCGAACTGCCCCTGTTTCCCCTGCTTATAAAGAGGGAGGGGCAGACGCTCCATCTTCCGAATAAAGAAACCACCCACGATCTTCTCCCACGACGCCGCATTCGACGCTGCGGCTGCCTGAGGAGGGCGCGGTGGATGCAAAGTGAGATACGGTGTGACCCAGGCAAGCGTGCTGCCGTGCCTGCTTTTGGGCCTGGCCCAACAGCCGGCACCGTGTGTGGCCCAGCCCGGGGGCTCCTGGCCGGTGTACAAGAGTAGGGGTACCCTAGTATCCCGAACTTGTGCACGGGCAGTTCTGACACCAGCGGCAGGTGGCTTGCCGGGTGACCGCCAAGGTCCTCCGTGGTTCCTTTGGAGTCATTCAAGAACAAAGTATTCAAGCCAAGGAGACAAGGCCCGGCAAGAGGAGCTTGCCGGAAGGCCAACAAGGCATCTCAAGGAACTTGCCGCTGACGCTGCCACGCGCCCCCATGAGGCCCGGATGGCGACAAGCTTCGGACGCGACAAGACAACGACCGTGGCAAGGTGCTTGCCGCCGCAAACTACCACTGCACTCCGCGCTCCAAAGCACATTCAACAACGTGTCGCATACAGGGACCTTTTCAGCGCGGCGTGGCAAGAGGCTGTCAGGCGGCCGTGCGCCGTGGCGTTTACGATGACAAGATTGCCATCGTGGCAGCGATGGCGCCCCCGACGGTCCTTTTGCACTATTTGGGCGACGTGAGACGGGCATTTAATGCTGTGTCCCCTGCCGCCGTGGTTAGGTATGATACATCATGCGGTAGTTGTACCAACTGCAATTCCTTTTCCATTTTTACCCTTGTCTGCGTTGCCACCTGTCGGTGACCCCTTGAGCATATAAAAGGAGGCCCATGCGCAACGTAGAGGGGGGTTCGAAGGCAGAAAACACTCACGCTCGGTCTCGTTAGTAGCTGGTGTGTACTGTAGCACTCGACGCTCCCGAGCAAGAACTCAATACACTCAGACATGCAGCAGTAGGAGTATTATCTCTCCGGAGAAACTCCGTTGGGTAAACTGCTCGTGTGCTTCGCCTCGATCCGCTCTTCGTGCGACCTCCGCCCCCTGCCGAACCGAAAGGGGCTCGGTCCGCCGGTCCCATAGGTGTTCGTGGATCAGTTTCCTCGACATAGTATTTCAAAAAAATTCCTACGATCACGCAAGATCTATCTAGGAGAAGCATAGAACGAGCGGGGAGAGTGTGTCCACGTACCCTCGTAGACCGAAAGCGGAAGCGTTTAGTAACGCGGTTGATGTAGTCGAACGTCTTTGCGATCTAACCGATCAAGTACCAAACGCACAGCACCTCCGCGATCTGCTGAGGCCAAGGGAGAGTTTCGTCAGCACGGCGGCGTGGTGATGGTGATGATGAAGTTACCGACGCAGGGCTTCGCCCAAGCACTACGACAATATGACCGAGGTGGAAAACTGTGGAGGGGGCACCGCTGCGGCTAAGAAATCAACTTGTGTGTCTATGGGGTGCCCCCTCCCGTGATATAAAGAAGGAGGAGGAGGAGGGCCGGCCACAAGGGTCGCGCCCAAGGGGGGATTCCTACTCCTAGTAGGAGTAGGTTTCCCCCTTTTCTAGTCCAAGTAGGAGAAGAAGGAAGGAGGGCGGCGCCGCCCCCTCCTAGTCCAAATCGGACTAGCCCATGGGGGCGCAAGGCTCCACCCTTGAGGCCCTTCTCTCCTTTCCGTATGGCCCATTAAGGCCCACTACTTCCCGAGGCGAATTCCGTAACTCTCCGTACTCCGAAAAATACCTGAATCACTCGGAACCTTTCCGTTGTCCGAATATAGCCTTCCAATATATCGACCTTTACCTCTCGACCATTTTGAGACTCCTCGTCATGTCGGTGATCTCATCCGGGACTCCGAACAACCTTTGGTGCATCTAATCACATAAACTCATAATACCAATCGTCATCGAACGTTAAGCATGCAGACCCTATGGATTCAGAACTATGTAGACATGACCGAGACACCTCTCCGGTGAATAACCAATAGCGGAACCTGGATGCTCTTATCGGCTCCTACATATTCTACGAAGATCTTTATCGGTCAAATCGCATAACAACATATGTTGTTCCCTTTGTCATCGGTATGTTACTTGCCCGAGATTTGATCGTCGGTATCACCATACCTAGTTCAATCTCGTTACCAGCAAGTCTCTTTACTCGTTTCATAATGCATCATCCCGCAGCTAACTCATTAGTCACATTGCTTGCAAGGCTTATTGTGATGTGCATTACCGAGAGGGCCCGGAGATACCACTCCGACAATCAGAGTGAAAAATCCTAATATCGATCTATGCCAACTCAACAAACACCATCAGAGACAACTGTAGAGCATCTTTATAATCACCCAGTTATATTGTGACGTTTGATAGCACACAAAGTGTTCCTCCGGTATTCAGGAGTTGCATAATCTCATAGTCATAGGAACATGTATAAGTCATGAAGAAAGCAATAACAATAAACTAAACGATCATAGTGCTAAGCTAACAGATGGGTCTTGTCCATCACATCATTCTCTAATGATGTGATACCGTTCATCAAATGACAATACATTTCTATGGTTAGGAAACTTAACCATCTTTGATTAACGAGCTAGTCTAGTAGAGGCATACTAGGGACACTGCTTTGTCTATGTATTCACACATGTACTAAGTTTTCGTTTAATACAATTCTAGCATGAATAATAAACATTTATCATGATATAAGGAACTATCAATAACAACTTTATTATTGCCTCTAGGGCACATTTCCTTCAGCTTTTGTCTAGCAGCTTTTGAATACGTTCCATAGCATTTGTTATTTAGTTGCATTTTTAGCAAGTGTTTTGTAGCTAGGTTTAGATTCACATTCAGAGTCATCTTCACTTGATGTTTGAAAGTAAGCATCACGTGAGTTTACCTTGGCACCACGTGCCATGAAGTAGTAGGTGGGAGCAGAGTCATCTTCATCATTAGCATCAGCGTTGGTGACGGGGCCACTGTCTTCAGTGTTGAAGATGGACTTGGCGACATAAGCTAAAGCTAGACCAGGCTTGCCACGCCTGAATTGGATTCCTCTTCAGACTCCACCTCTGCCTCCTTAGAAGCAGACTCCTCCTCTGAATCCATCTCCTTGCCAACAAACGCACGAGCCTTGCTAGATGAGATCTTCTTGTGTGATGAAGACTTCGACGAAGACTTGAAAAAAGACTTTGAGGATTTATTCTTCTTCTTGTCATCAGAATTATATTCCTTGCTCTTCTTTTTCTTATTGGTCTCATTGTCCCACTGTGGACATTCAGAGATGTAGTGACCAGGTTTCTTGCATTTGTGGCATGTTCTCTTGTGATCACGAGTGGAAGCTTCATCATTTCTAGAGCTGGATCTTGAAGACTTTCTAAAGCCTTTGTTCTTGGTGAACTTCTGGAACTTCTTCACAAGCATAGCAAGCTCCTTTCCAATGTCTTCAGGATCCTCAGAACTGCAGTCATATTCTTCTTCAGATGAGTAAACATCCTTTGCCTTCAAAGCGCGAGTTCGGCCATAGTTGGGACCATAGATTTCTCTTTTCTCAGATAACTGGAACTCATGTGTGTTGAGCCTCTCAAGTATGTCAGATGGATCAAGAGTCTTGAAGTCAGGGCGCTCTTGAATCATCAGGGCTAGGGTGTTGAATGAGCTGTCAAGTGATCTCAGAAGCTTCTTGACGATTTCGTGCTTGGTAATCTCAGTGGCACCGAGTGCACGAAGCTCATTTTTGATATCAGTGAGGCGATCAAACGTGAGCTGGACATTCTCATTATCGTTTCTCTTGAAGCAGTTGAAGAGGTTGCGAAGAACATCAATCCTTGAGTCTCTCTGGGTTGAGACGCCTTCGTTGACCTTGGAGAGCCAGTCCTAGACTAGCTTCGCAGTTTCCAGAGCACTCACACGGCCATATTGTCCTTTGGTCAGATGACCATAGATGATGTTCTTGGCGGTTGAGTCCAGTTGAATGAACCTCTTGCCATCAGCAGTGGTGACACCTTCACCGACCTTGGGAACGCCGTTCTTGACGACATACCGTAGGTCGGCGTCAATGGCTTCAAGATGCATACGCATCTTATTCTTCTAGTAGGGGTAATCGGTGCCATCCAAGATGGGGCACCCAGCGGAGACCTTGATTATCCCTGCAGTCGACATAGCTAAAACTCCAGGTGGTTAAACCGAATCACACAGAACAAGGGTAGCACCTTGCTTGATACCAATTGAAAGTGAACTACAAAAAAAAGACACATCCATGACATTTTGGGCCGAACGAAAAAAAATTCTGTCATACTTATGACACTTCTATGACGATAATTGTGAAAACACCCGGTATCATCATAGATGTGGTGGGGTCCTACTTCTATGACAAAAATCATGATAGAAAATGGGCTTTTCGTCAAGGGCGGGCGAGACGCCTTGTTGCATGACATTCTTTGGGCCGTCCATGACGGAAAAAAACCGTGGTAGAAGTGAGGGCGCGGAAAATATTGGGGAGTCCCCGATTACGGTGGGTGGTCGGGGCCGAAGCGACGCGCGTTTATCTCGTGACGCATTACGCTGCAGCGTGTGTGAGGCGTTGGGCTCTAATCGAACCCGGCGAGGCGTTGGGCTCTAATCGAACCCGGCGATTACTGCTGCGGGCTATGCGTTACTGAACCCGAGCGATTGATCGATGGCTGTTAACTGAACCCGATCGAGTGATTCCCTCGCTACTGCTGCTAACTGAAGCCGATCGATGCTGCCTCTGGATGAATAGCGAGCGTTGGGGGGGGGGGTGGATGGAGAGTTCCCGGGTGGGGTGGATGAACAGGACCCCCGTGTTGTTGCCTCTGGATGAACAGTACCCCAATAGATCGCGCCGGTTGGGGGAAATGGATGAAACAGGGGACCCGTGGAGGGCTGGATGAACAGGACCACCCGTGGAGGGCAGGATGAGCGATTATTCGGTGGAGGGCTGGATGAACAGTAGCCCGTGGAGGGGTGGTTGAACAGGAGCCCGTGGAGAGGGCTGGTTGAACAGTAGCCGGTGGAGTAGCGCGCGATGGAGGCTGGATGAATAGGAGCCGTGGATGAACAGTCGTAGGTGGAGGCTGGAGGAGGTCGACGGTGGATGAACAGTAGCCCGTAGAGGATGGAGGGGGTCGATAGTGGAGATAAACAGTATCCCGTGGAGTCCTGCTTTTTATGTACGCCACACCCCTCCCGGCGAACAGGACCCCGCTTTCACCAGAAGCGCTCCAACACAAGTCCGTTTACTCCGTTTTGCGGTACGCCACACCCCTCTCGATCAACAGGACCCCCGTTTCGACCGTAGGAGGTCCGTTTCCTCCATTTTGCGGTGTGCCAGACCCCTCCCGATGAACAAGATCCCGTTTCGAACGTGGCTGATCGAACACAAGGCCGTTTCCTCCGTTCTACGGTACGCCAGGCCTCGTTTCCATCGGCTGTTCCGTCCAAGCCCTCCCGATGAACACGACGACGCATTCCGTTCCGACCCAGCCGGTTGGCTCCCCATGAACACGACGACGACGCTGTTTCTCCGTTCCGACCCAGCCATGTACATGAGCCCTGGCCGTACGTATGCGCGAGACCCTGCCCATATGTACGTACGTGGCCGTATTTTCTTTCTTGCACACTGGCTGCTGTACGTATGTGTACATGCTACGTGCGCGCCTCGACTACGACACGTGCGTGCCTCTACATCGATCAATATGTACGTACACGTTCGCGACTGCACGACAACGCTACGCACGCCGACCAGGTGGGTCCCGACCGCCGTGCACTTCCTTGCGGCGAAGATGTAGCCGGTGGGTCCCAGCACCGTGGGGCGAATCGTTTTTTGCCCAGACGCACTTCCTTGCATGCGAAGATGTAGTGGGTCCCAGCGTGGGGGAACGTTTTTTTAAATACGGTGGCCCGTCCGGTGGGTCCCCGCTGTCAGTGGAGGAATAATTATTTTGCCGCGTAATAAGGAGGCACTTCCTTGCTGCGGCCGTGGCCCCAGCTATCACCCTCTCCACGTACAGTCCACGTCCGAGGGAAGCCGTTCCTTGACCATGTTGACCACTCCGCACCGAGAGCACCAGGGCGGTGGACTGACGGCGAGGCCTAGGAAGGGGACGACGCGAACCGGGAAGGCAGCGCGGTGGATGCCCACACGTAGAGGAGTATGAGGGTTCATCTGGTTCATTGCGGTGTGAGGCCGTCACCCTTGCAGAATATCAGGGGGTTGTGGGTGAGTAGAGGGATGGCACGGCGGTGGTGGGAGTAGTAGGGGTGGTGAGGCCTCCACCGCATCGCAGCCGGCCACGGGAGGTAGGATGACGAGGCACGACCGGCGCTGGTTTGGGCAGCTGGAGCAAGAAGACCAGAGGTTGAAGAAGCACTACGGCCGTTGGATGGACATCGTATGGTCAGTGGAGCTAAAATCGTGCATATTGACTAAGTTGAAAAGCCCTCATCCCCGTCCACCTTAGTAGGTCCACAAGTCAGCCTGCCACTATCTTTTGGGTCCCGGCTAAGCGGGGAGTATTCATTTTTGTGCGTAATAAGGAGGCACTTCCTTGCGTGCGAAGATATAGCTAGTGAGTCGAAGCTGTCGGCCGGGCGGTAAAAAATTTTCGCGAAATAGAGGCCCTTTCGGTGGGTCCCGGATGTCGTGGAGGAATCATTATTTTTCACGTAATAAGGAGGCATTTCCTTGCGTGCGGCCATGGACCCAGCTGTCAGCCTCTCCACGTACATTCCACTTCAGATGCATGTCGGTCGTTGACCACGTTGACCAGGCCGCGCCGAGAGCACTAGGGCGGTGGACCACGGCGAGGCCTAGGAAGGGAACAACACGGAAGCGGGGAAAACTCGGCAGTTGTTTCCCACGCGGAGGGGAGTACGACTGTATGAGGGTTTATTGGTTTGCCCGTCACGCCAAGAATAACAAAGCAGTGTGGGTGAGTAGAGGGATGGCTAGGCCAGCGATGGGAGTACGGTAGGGCGGTGAGGCTCGCTGGCAGCCTCACCTCGGCCGCTGTGGAGGAGGGGAGCAGTCCCGCCGGGCGCTTGTTTGAGCGGGCCGAGCGGAAGAGCAGGAAATGAAGAAGCACGACGGCGTTGGATGGACATCCAACGATCGCCAGGCCAACCTTTTTTTTAGGAAAGCCTCAAATCTGTGGAAAATAAAGATACAGACCCATCTGCCATTATTTCTAATAATTTACAGCCCATTTGCTAATTCTTAAGGTTTTTTGGAGCCCATATTCTTTTTGTTAGCATTACAGCCCATATTTTGGCCACGGTTAAAAAATTATATGAAATTTTGCATATTTCGGTGCGGTCCGAACTGTTTTTATTCCCAAAATTTCGAGTCACATTCAAACTGATTTAAAAAATAAATGTATATCAATATAAAATCCAACAAATTGTCCACGCATAAAAATCAATGCAATTTAAAATCTCTAAATGAAAAAAAGAAATTTGACACAAATTGCCGGTTTGATGTGTTTTAAAAATGTACAGCCCATTTCTCATTACTGATAGGCCATTTTCTCGGCCAGCCGAATGAACTCTCCTCGTCTTGAAAGATTTGTAGCCCAACAGGCCTGACAAAGCGACTTACTTGGGAAATCACCAAAAAACTGGGCTGTGGCCGTGGACCCAGCTGTCAGCCTCTCCACGTACAGTATTCTTCCGATGGAAGTCGGTCGTTGACCACATTGACCACGCTGCATCGAGAGCACCAAGTCAGTGGACAATGGCGAGGCCTAGGAAGGGGATGACGCGGAGCCGAGGAAGACGCGGCAGTGGATGCCCACACGGAGAGGAGTACGAGGGTTCACTGGTTCGGTTGCGGTGTGAGGCTGTCGTCGCCGCAGAATAACAGGGGGTGTGGATGAGTGGAGGGATGGCCTGGCCAGCGGTGGGAGTAGTATGGGGGCGGTGAGGCTGCCGCGGCAGCACAGCTGGCCACGAGAGGCAGGAGCAGGCGGCACGACCGGCGCTACTTTGGGCGGCTGGAGCAAGAAGACGAGAGGTTGAACAAGCACTATGGCCGTTGGATGGACATCATACGGTCACTGGAGCTAGAATCGTTCATATTGACTAAGTTGGCAAAGCCCTCTATCCCCGTCAACTGAGTAGGCCCACAAGTCAGCCACCCACTATGGTGGGTCCCAGCTAGCAAGGGGGTATTCATTTTTTTGTGCGTCATAAGGAGGTGCTTCCTTGCGTGCGAAGATATAGTTGGTGGGTCCGACCTGTCAGCTGGGTCCGACCTGTCAGCATGCGAAAATACAGAAGCCCTTCCCGTTGGTCTTAGCTGTCAGGTGGAGGAATCATTATTTTGCGCGTAATAAGGAGGCATTTCCTTGTGTGCGGCCGTGGACGGTATCCAGCCTCTCCACGCAGTCCCACTTCCGATGGATGTCGTTCATTGACCACGTTGACCAGGCTGCGCTTAGAGCACTGGCGGTGGACCAGCGAGGCCTAAGAAGGGAGCGACACGGAGGGGAATACTCGATTGTTTCCCACGTGGAGGGGAAATCAGAAGAGGGTTTATCGTTCGTCTGCCGTCGCCGGAGAATAACAGCAGGTGTGGGTGAGTAGAGGGATGGCTAGGCCAGCGATGGGAGCACGATGGAGCGGTGAGGCCTCAAGATAGCCGGCCGGAGGAGGAGAGCGAGCAGTCCCGCCGCGATTGTTTGAGCGGCCGGAGCAGAAAAGCGAAGATTGAAGAAGACGACAGCCGTTGGATGGACATCCAACGATCGCTCTCGTGTCCATTATTTCAAATAATGTACAACCCATTTGCTAATTCTTAAGATTTTTTGAAGCCCATCTTCTTTTGTTAGCATTACACCCCATATTGTGGCCACGGTTAAAAAGTATATGAATTTTTTTGCATATTTCAAAAGCGGTCAACTGTTTTTAATCCGAAATATTGATTCACATTCAAACTATTTTGAAAAATAATTTATATAAAATAAAATCCAAATAATTGTCCACGCATAAAAATCAATGGAATTTAAAATCTTGTAATGAAAAAAGATTGAAACTAATTCCCGGTTTGATGTGTTTTAAAAGTGTACATCCCATTTACGGCAAACCGAATGAAACTCTCCTCGTCTTGAAAGATTTGCAGCAAATGAGAGCTGATAAAGCAAGTAGGCCTCGTTTGGGTATTTCTTTAAAAAAATAGAAGCTGGGCATGCCATTTTCACAAGAAAAAAACACAACTAGGCTCATGATGTGGTAAACATAATTAAAACCACGGCTAGACGGGCCACCCTCAGACAGCCCGTTGTTATCCCGATCCGTCGCTAAAACTAGTATAAATAACAACCGCTTGTTCCTCAAAAAAAAGCTACGCGACTTCTTTGGGTCCTTGGTGTCACCGCTCGTAGTGTAATTCTCTCGCTTTATTGACTATGTTGACAATGGCGGAGCCCGGATGTCCAACCATTAGGAGGAACCATATTTTTCGCTTGTAATATAGAGGCACTTGCTTGCATCGCCATGACGCTGGTGGGTTCCAAGCTGTCATCCTCTCCACGTCTGATCATCTCCTTGTTCCTCTCGGTTGTTGGCAGCGTTGACAATGCAAGAGGGCAGCGCATCACGCACGGCGAAGCGAACCAAGGCCGCAAGGCGGAGGACGACAGCGAGGCCTCGGACGGAACGAGCAGGGAGCCGTGGAAGATGCGTCCGGTCCAACGTAGGCGGAGGGGAGTATGAGGTTGATTTGGTTCAAAAGTCTTGAGTGCGTGTTGGGGTGGCGTCACCGGAGAATAACAGGACATGTGGGGGAATGGAGGGAGGGACAGGCCAATGTTGGAGGTACATACGGTAGAAATGGCGGAGGCTCGGCCAAGCCATGGGTGGCGGAGCAAAGCGGATCCGACGGGTAGTTTGGTTTGGGTGGTCGGAGGAAGAAGAAGACAAGAGATAGAAGATACACGACGGATGTTGGATGTCAATCCAACGGGCCGGTCAAGTAATCGTTTGTTGACTGGCTAGTAAGTCGACACCACCTTGGATAGAGCTATTTCCTCGTGGGTCCCAAATGTGGAATCCAAATCATCACGGTCATGCAGCCCTTCCTATGAAAATTTACAGCCCATTTGATGTGCTAGTTGGAAATAAGTTTGTGGGTCTTTGGTGGGGCTAATCACTTGGCTTCAGAATGCAGTGAGCTCAAGCAACAATGCTAAAGTGATGTTATTTCCCTTGGTTGGGATTTGTTAGTTGTTACAATATTTCACTCTAAATTAAACGATCGGCAAGCCATTTGCCTTGCTTCAAAGAAAATATAGCGATACCACGGCCGAGTTGAAAAGGGCAAGAACATCTAACTCCAGCCATAAAACTGTACAAAAGCACGAGGGTTAATTGTTCATCAGTTTACAAAAACCCGGAGTTGAAAAGGGCAACAACAACTAACTCCAAAGACTGTATTTTTTGGCGATCCACGATCAAATGGATCGGTCAGGTCCACAGAATGAACATCTGGGTCGTAAAAATTTCTTTGGATTATGACCACAATATGTTGTAAATAGAAGCCCGGCATGTTCGTAAGCTCTTTACCCACCGAAACTCCTTTTTTGCTCTTCCACATAACCATCCGTCAAAACCATGTTCTTGATAAACTTAAGCACGATGGACAATAGTAACCTCGCATTCAAAAGAGGGAAGAATGTGACAAATCTAGTGTTTGCATGGTTGGCTACATCGTTCTAGCGTTATTGTCTTCAATCGAATCTCATGAGAAGTGAGAAAATCCCGATGCTTACGAATCCACCGATTGGTTATAACTTTCTTGCCCCGTCTTGTTGCCTAAATAGACATGAAGATTGAAAACAGTTAAGGTCTAAAAAAAGGAGTGTCGAAAGAGCAACAGCTGAACGGTCAATTATAGTACACTATATGCGGGCTTCCAATGTGCGTGAAATTATCACCTTTATATACAACTTCTCCAGACATGGAAAGCATTGCAGCAAACATCTTGTTCAGATCAAAACTATTCATTTGGATATATAAGATCTTGACAGAATCCAGCACCATTGATAGGCCATCCATGGAGAAACTCTTCATTGAGCATAGAACATAATATTAGTACAAAATGTATACTCCAAGATGACATATAACTTATGCAAAAAAATGTAAAATGCAGCTTATGGTTACAACTGTACATGATAATGTAAAGTACCTGAAGAACTGTGGAGCCAAACACCATATTGAAATGAGCACAGAGATCATGTATTACACCCATGGTCTCTAGTTTAGGCGCAGAGAGGACGGTTATTTGCAACGGTGAATAACTAGAATCAATGATCAACCTTTGAAGTGAAGGGGCATCTTGGATGATGAGCTGCCTTCCCTCAAAACAAATTCCAATTCTTACAAGGTTAGGCGACTTTATTTGGAGACAACCGATTCTAACTGTGAAAACAAGCACCAAGCACCCCAGGCAGGGCAACTGGAGTGGATGATCTTGTGCAATGAGGCCTCCGATATACGAACCCGCACAAGTGAAAGTTTCTTCAGAAATGGGAGTCGAAGGTTTAGTACCAGTTATGCAGTAGGTCGACAATATCAAAGGTGGTGGTCCGGAGAGAGGAGGAAAATCACGAGATGGACATCGGTCTTTGAGGGCCTGGTAGATGGCGTTCGGTATCTGGTAGGTGATTTCGTGGGAATAGTAGAACTCAAGCGGCTGTAGTCCTGTGAATTGTGGGATTTCAGCCAGGCGTCCACCGTGCAGGGCATGGTATGCTTGCTCAGGTAGCATGATGGGATGCAGAGGCTTTGAACGGAGCCCTGGTGGGAGGAGATGATGGCTCTGGGGATTTCAAAATCATTGAAGAGAGATAGCTGATGACAGTCGAGATTAAGGGGCATGGCGCGCCATAGAGGGCGCCACCGAATTGAGAGGACTTGGGTGCGGCAGCAATCCTTGGTGGGGAGAAGCGAGATGATCTCCCCAAGGACGGCGTCTGGGAGATCGCTGATGCGGTCCACCCGAGATTCTACGGGTTCTTGGGATCCGGTGGGGGTGGGGTTGCCGCTTCTCCCCGTGCTGCCGGGTGCGGGATCTACAATAGGCGCCGTCGCTGGCGGGAGCCTCATCTTCTTGGCGCTGGGGTCAGCCGACTCCATTTTCCTCGAGGGCGTCGCGTCATGCTCACGGATTTGAGCAGAGTAACGAATGACGAGCCTAGTTGTAGTGCGAGTGAAGAAGAAGGGGAGCTGGGGTTTTTCTGTAGTAGTGAGGAAGAAGGGGAGCTGGGGTTTTTTGTAGGAGTGAGGTGAGGAATTTGGGGGAGTGCAGTGGAGCGAGAGCTAACGTGAGGTGGGTGGAAGTGAGGAGGAAGAAGAACACCTGTGTTTTTTGGGGAGGCGGTGTCTTTGGGTGTGGTGGCGCCTCTCATTCGATAAATATATGGACTTTTGAATTGATTTTAATATTTACTAGGGTGGATGGGCTGTTTTGTCTTGGGCCCGAGAAACAATTACTACTGGTCCCCTCGCGACCGCAATCGAGGAAGTAAAACGTATGAATCAGCTTCTTTTTAGATTGCGTTGGTCATTCTACCTACTAACTACCAATGTAGGAATACACGAAGACGGGTGGTTAGAGGACGGCAATGAGGGATAGCCATCTCATTTTGGCGGCAGTTCTACTAAAACTGAGGTGTGTGCTTTTGATTCTTGTGAGATAGAAACGACACGGAGACAGACATCCCGAAACGATATGGAGATAGACATCCCTGTTTGCGCAATTCTGAAATATGGTTATTTAAACAAGGATGTATATTTGCAAAGGGCGTATGATTAACATCAGCATCTATTGTGTTATAATTGGCACTAGATTGACGGTATGAAAGTGTCCTTAAGTAAGTAGCATCACATCACATCAACACTGCCACTAGATTAACATGCGAACAATAGCATTAGTATTCTTGTCATGAGAGTAGCACATGGTCGATAAATGTGCAATCAAATTTGTGCGCCCACCGGGATGAAGCAATGTTAGCGGTGTGAGATTTAAGTGTAACTGCAAAAACAGAATTCGTGGGAAATAATGCAAGCCGGAAGCACTTCATAAAATGGTGGTGGCATTGCTTCAATTTATCGACGGCACTAGACCATTACTTATAGTGACATTAGGTGGCATTGCTTAATGCTTCATGTGATTTTACATTAACGGTAGCGATATGGGCGTAGGGACAGTAGAGGCATAAAGTGGTGAGGCAGATGTGGTTGCCGAGAGCGGCAAACACTCAGGCAACATGTCTGCATTTGTCCCATTTTTTATCTCCTCGGCGACATTTTCCTATGTGAGCACAGGAAATCTAGACCTGCTCATTCTCATTTGCGTTGTCCCCCAACACCCATCACTTTCTTTCCTTTTTCAACCAAGAGATAGTTCCACTTCCCCCCACCCTTCGCCATCCAAGAGACCGGTTGGGTAGCCAGTATCTACTACTTTCCCCCGTTTCCTCTTAGAACCAAATCCTAGATTCATGCTACAGCTTTCCCACTTTCTTCCCTGTTTGAACCAACTCTTAGAGTCGACTGTATGAACTAGCTTTACCTCTAATAATAGTAAAAGTCTAGGTGGCTTTGGAACAGCGGACGGAAGTAGAAAAAGATCCACACAAAGCCAAGTGGGGAGCTGGGGCGATGAGAGCAAGGCAGGTTTCAAGGAATATATACACGAGGGTCGTCGGCATGTGGCAAAGGCAGGCGTCGGGAGGCTGCATCTTGGCCACAATACATGAGGGAGGAAGAAGGCGGAGGCCCTCGAGCCGCGCTCTCTCAGAGAGAATGGCACCTGCCGCCAATCAGACGGCCAGGGCACCCGTTGGTCTCCTCCTCACGCCGACGACAGGCGTGAACGATGCACCTACACCCCGCCTGGCCGAGGTTGTCCGGCCGGATTTGTGACTCAGCCAAGTGAGCTGAGAGAGTGTGGCCACCTATGTCTTGCTTAGATCTGGAGAGCATGAGAGAGTGAGCGAGAGGAACCCTAGTAAAGCAAGCGCTAAGGCTCCTGCTTATATATGTAGTGGAGTGATTTTGTTGTACCAGCTTCAAAAAATGCGCCTCCTCGTGTACCCATGAAAGTGGGTGTGAGAGAACTAGTGCGATGCGTGCACCGCTTCTATTCGTGAGAGTACAATATACTATGCCCAAAGAACATTTGCCACAAGAGTAATAGTATAAGTGTGTGACGTGTGAGCTAAAATAAAATGTGCGCGACGTCTTTTTGTTTTTAGAAGTTACGAGGGTAGGGTGTGAAGAGCACATATGTGTGTGACGTCTACTGCAGATAGAGACGTGGAGTGCGAGAGGACTCAGGAGGGTGCGTGTGCGTGAGAGAGAGGGGGGCACGTATCAATGCAATGCATGTGTCCGTAAATCATTATCCGACAAACGTTCGCCACAAGCCTTTTCCTGATGAACACCGTAAGAACCGTTAGATCGGCATCCGACAGTGTCAGTTTTGCCATGTCATTAAACAAAATAGCCACTCCTCCTACACACAAATCTTCCACGTGGGTGTTAGCAACTGTCGTATGCTCCCTCCGTTCCAAAATGCAGTGCATATAGCTTTATTGAAAATTCGAACCTCGCAAACTTTTACCGAGTTTTCGTGTACCAAATTGCACACGTAGAATACCTTGTATATATCATTTCATTCATCTTCAAGAGGTAACTATAAAGATGGGGGAGGAGTCTACAAAGAAAGACCATCGTATCACCTGCAGCAATTTCAACCATCCTTTGGTGTGGAGCAATATCATAGGAACTCTATATGATATGATTTTTATAGGATTTTTTCCTTTAGAGCCAATTGGTTCGTAGGAATAGATTCATATACTCCACATTTCAAAGTAAATAAACATGATATCATTTCTATAGCTTTAGAGCCACTTGGTTCATATGAATGGATTCCTATACTCCCATAATTTCAAAGGAAAATAAACATTAGCGTATATTCAATAGAAAAGTTCCTATGATCTGAACGAAATTACATCTCTTTTCTAATCCCTCCTCACAGGAATTGAGATACATGTCATCTCTAGATTCAATAGAAAAGTTCCTATGATGTCAACCAAATGACATCTCTTTTCCAATCCCTACTCATAGGAATTGAGATACTCCATGTCATCTCTTTCCCTACAACTTCCATGTATACACCTTATATTCCTAAATAGCTAGTACAACCCACTAGTAGCTTCTTTCCAAGACATGCAACTATGGCACAAGAACTATATAGTGTGAGAATAACTTGAAAGATGGTCGCTGGATGAAGCTAATCCGACAGTGCAGAGATGGCAAATCCGAGCACTACTAGCCGTTGGATATCATTAACATTCCACGGATCTGCCACATGTACAATTTAGAAGACTCCATGGTTGAACTTAAGCATAATGCACAAACCTCAAAACACATGCACTTCTCCTTTGTTCTAGAATCTTCCGTATCATATGATCTTTTTTCTAAATGAAATGCCATTATTTGTTTTTTACTTTATGCTTTACAATGCACAACCCCATGAATCTTAACATTTTTATAAAACTAATTGATTTTGAATGAAATGAACTATAAGAACTAAATGAACATCTACATCATGCATATATGACTCAAAGCTTTACATGCTATAGTGTGTATTTATTCATAATTTGGTTTCAAAATCTCATGCGTTCAATGCATGTGTACCTTACTAGTTTTGAGTAGAGTAGCAAATTTCACGCGGCCCCGGGTATATCAAAATGCAGGGCCCATGCATCATTGCCTTTCGGTCGAACCTACGTCCACAATTTTTTGTACGTACTATATCTCCACTGGTCCCCGAACCCAAAATGCTGCCTCGTTCCCCTAAAACCAAGCGACCCACACATATTTAAGGTGTCGACTCGAACTCAATCCCTCTCCCGTTTACTACGACGTGGCCCCGCATGCTCAAGTAGTACTCCTACAAACCCTACCGCCGCACGCATCATCGGTTTTCTTCAAGAGGACGAGGGAGAAGCCGATTTGTAGTGGAGGCGCTTTCAAAAAAATGATCTGTAGTGGAGACCCCTACCCTAGGGTGCCCTAGGTAGCTGCCGCACGCATCATTGGTTTTCTCTTTTCTTTATGTTCTTGCGCCCTAGAGTGAAATTGTAACGCCCTCGATGCGGCTATATCTCCCACGTGTCGAAGCACGACTTAGAGGCATAACCGCATTGAAAGCAATGTCGCAAGTGAGGTAATCTTCACACAACCCATGTAATACATAAGGGAAAGAGATACATAGTTGGCTTACAATCGCCACTTCACACAATACATGAGTAAAGCATTACATCATACAGATACAATCAAGGTCCGACTACGGAACCAAAATAAAAGAAGACTACCCCAAATGCTACCACGGATCCCGATCGTCCCAACTGGGCTCCACTCTTGATCAATCAAGCGAAACAACACAATGAACAAGATCTTCATCGAGCTCCTCCTTGAGCTCGGATGCGTCCACCTACCGCAGTTTCATCGGCACTGCAAACTGGTTTGGATGTTTCTGTGAGTCACGGGGACTCTGCAATCTCACACCCGAGAGATCAAGACTATTTAAGCTTATGGGTAGGAGAGGGTAGTGAGGTGGAGCTGCAGCAAGTGACTAGCATATCTGGTGGCTACATACGAAAAGGAGAGCGAGAAGAGAAGGCAAAAGCACGGTCGAACCACTATGATCAAGAAGTGATCCTAGAACAACCTAAGTCAAGCATAACTACAACACCTTGTTCACAACCAGGACTCCGCCGAGAAGATACCATCACGGTTACACACGGTTGGTGTATTTTAATTAAGATCAACTTCGGGTTTTCTACAACCGGACATTAACAAATTCCCATCTGCCTCATAACATGGGCACGGCTTTCGAAAGATAAAACCTGCAGGGTGTCCCAACTTAGCCCATTATAAGCTCTCACGGTCAACGAAGGATATTCCTTCTACCGGAAGACCCGATCGATCTCGGAATCCCGGACTACAAGACATTTCGACAGAATAAAACAAGACCAAAGAAAGCCGCCCGAATGTCTTGACAAATCCTGATAGGAGCTGCACATATCTAGTTCTCGTGGCACACCGGATAAGCGAAGCGTCTGGTACCGAGCGTAATCCAAGTTGCCAAGGAATGGTCCCAAGACGGTGCTCTAGTTTGGACCAACACTCGGAGGAGCACTGGCCCGGGGGGTAAAATAAAGATGACCCTTGAGTCTGCAGAACCCAAGGGAAAAAGGCTTAGGTGGCAAATGGTAAAACCAATGTTGGGCCTTGCTGGAGGAGTCTTATTCAAAGCGAACTGTCAAGGGGGTCCCATAAATCACCCAACCGTGTATGAAGAGCATAAAATCCGGGGAACATAACACGGTATGGCGGAAACTAGGGCGGCAAGAGTGGAACAAAACACTGTGCATAAGGCCGAGCCTTCCACCCTTTACCAAGTATATAGATGCATTAATTATAGCAGATATATTGTGATATCCCCAACAAGTAAACATGTTCCAACAAGGAACAACATCTCCATGTTCCAACAAGGAACAAACTTCATCTTCACCTGCAACTAACAACGCTATAAAAGGGCTGAGCAAAGCGGTAACATAGCCAAACAACGGTTTGCTAGGAAAGGATGGTTAGAGGCTTGACATGGCAATATGGGAGGCATGATAAGCAAGTGGTAGGCATCGTAGCATAGGCATAGCAAAAGAGCGAGCATCTAGCAAGCAAAGATAGAAGTGATTTCGAGGGTATGGTCATCTTGCACGAAATCCCGCAAGTAAGAAGAACGAGTCCATGAAGAAGAACAAACGGACGAAGTCGAACGAATCCTCACGACTCCGGAACGAAACCGAAGCTAACGAGAGAAGCAACCCGGAAAGAAGCAAACAACATAGTAAACAACCATCACATAAACATGGCATGATGCACAATCAAGTATGATGCATGTCCGGTTTAATGAGGCATGGCATGGCAATATGCACAAACAACACTACAAGTTAAGTGGAGCTCAATATGCAACGAGGTGCATATTGACGTAAACACCACATCAATTATTTAGTTCTCTCCGAATAGGTACTCAACAATATTAAATGTTATTAAACATGGCAAGAGGTGAAGCATAAGTAAACTAACTATTTAGGCAAGTTTAAATGAGGCCGGAACAACAAACAACAATTCCGGAAAATCCTCATGTGCATATTTATGGATTAGGTACTGTTCTGCCCTAAACACAATTTTAGAGTTGTTAAACATGCAAAACAAGTACACCATGTTAAACTAGGCATTATTCTACCCCATTTACATATATAATTTATTTAAATCAGGAATTCTGAGTTATTTAGTTATGAAATAAATCATTTTAGCATGGCAATTATACAAAATAATGCAAACAGCAATGTTAACCATTTCAAACATGGATGAGAGTGGCATATTATGAAACTAGATGAAAAACTAAGCATTTTTCATATATAAATCATTTTAATCCGATGCACGGTTTGTGAGATATTAAATGCATGAATATGAGGGTTTTTCGCAAATCAGAAACCTTTGGATAAATAGACGAATTCCTTAGCAGGAAAAAAAAACTACTACGGGCCGAATCTGGCCCAGTGATTGCTCGAGAGAGAGAGGGCGGTGCTGCTCACCTGGGCCAAGGCCCAGTTGGTGGTCTTTGGGCTGGCCTTGAGCCGATGGAGTCGATCCACGCGGGCGGCCGGATGCTGAGCTGATCGGCCTCTCACGCTCGATCCGGCCAACGGGCGGGCGCTTTGGTCATAATGAAGCAGAGGAGGCAGAGTAAGACGGGACGAGCGCCTGAACGAGCGAGGGACTTGGCGCTGGGGACTCGGCGGGGCAGGCTGCGGATCTGGTCCTGGCCGGAGACGGGAGAGGAGGCGCGAACTTGGAGGGGACCAGCGCCCAGCGGGACAGCGGCCTCATGACGGGCGTTGTTGGAGCTGGACTCAGCGCGAGGCGAAGGAGGGTTCAACGCTGGCAGCGCGCCTCGCTCGATCTTGGGGAAACAGGGCGACGGGCGCTGAGAGGAACCGGGCGAGGCGACCCGATCCGTGGCGGGAGCTCTGGCGATTGACGAAGAGGGGGATGGCGGAGACCGGCGATCTGGAGGGGAGGTGGATCCAGCGAAGTTCAATGGATCGTGCTGGTTCCGTGCGATGGCGGGCGTGCTTGTTCATGAATGTAAGAGAGAGAGACGGTGGGAGGATGCGGAAAGCTAAGAAAGGGAAAAAGAGGGTTCCAGGCTGGGGACCTGCTGGGTTCACCGTCGACGTTCACTGGAGGCGTCGGTGTCACGAGGGTGAGGCTGAGGAGCGCTCGGGCGCTCTTATTTGTTATTCTTGAGCTCGAGGAGAAAGCAGAGGAGGAGCTCCTCTCTTGTGGGCTTGCTCGA
Source organism: Aegilops bicornis (assembly GCA_021605145.1). NCBI lineage: Eukaryota > Viridiplantae > Streptophyta > Magnoliopsida > Poales > Poaceae > Aegilops > Aegilops bicornis. The sequence goes on from CM038675.1 coordinate 538,406,120, forward strand.
GGCAAGGAGGAGGATTTGGTGGTGGCTGGCTGGTGGATCGGGAGGAGGCTGCAGGATTGGCCCGATGGATGCAGAGGCTGGTGGATTGGATCGGGGGGAATGAGGAGATCCCGAGGAAGAAAGGTAGGTAGGTGGCGGCGGCTCGGGAATGGGTTGATGGATGGGACAGGATCCCTAGTTTCTAGGGTTAGAGTAGACTGATTATATAGTGAGTGGATGAGGGCATGCTTAATCGGTCTGTCCGATCGAAATCGGGCGGTCGAGAATAGATAGGTTAGGTAGCCCAAATAAGAAAAGCGGTGATGTTTTGTAGATGTTTGGGGATGATCCGGACTCATCAATAATAATAGTCCGGTTCGGGTTCGGGGAAGTTTAGACACAGGCAAGGGGTCGATGCACTATGCAAAGAGACTCCATTTTAGGCAAGAGGGAAAACGAAGAACAAGGTTGGACTTGGATCAGTCAACGAAGGCAAGGGGGGGGGGGACGTGACAACTACGAACGGACCACGAGTTTAAGAAAAACATGCGGATGCAATGCGATGATGATCGGCGCAACAAATAAATATATCACACGGCAACAACGAAAAACATGGAAGGCTTCTGAAGCGTCGGTCTCGGGGCGTTACAGAAATGATGGTTGCTTCGTCCGTCCAGCTGAATGCGGGAAAGGTGGGGCTTTGTGATTTGACCCCTCATCGCTCATTTTCTACTACTGTGGCACTACGACCGGGGTGCCTCCAATTCCAACCGCTGCTCCGAACTATGATTTGGTGCATCGCACGTGGAACAAGACGGTGGATGAGCCACATGTCGGCCAAAGGGTCTGTTAAGTGTGTCGCCATTTACGTGTGCGGATCGACTTCGCTTGAGTCGCTACGCCAACACGACAAGTGCAGCCTACCACTTGGTTTTGCTCCTTGGTGAATCCCGACTATATTGATCTAAAAAGATACGTACTGAACTACCCTCTCCATCTCAGTTTTTTAGACGTCTCGGTTTATAGGGCGTGCATGTAGTTCTAGGTCATCCATTTGACTAACTAAATCTGAGTTACTTTGTCACAAAAGTATATCATTGGATTATTAAGAAGATGTAGTTTCTAAACATATACTGTTTATCACATATATAGCCAGTTAAATTCTCAACCTAGAGCAGCGTGCATGCCATGTAAACCGATCTGGGAGGAAGTATAGTAGTAAAAATGAGGTGATTTTACCGAGCGATCGGGCGGGGAGCATGGCTGTCATGCGGTCCCACGTGTCATGATGTACCAAGGCGATGCGCGTGTCCCTCTTGAGGCGTAAGCAATACTACGTGGTTTGAGATGATGGCGAACGAAGTGTGAAATAATGGTTGCTTCATCCGTCTGCAGGAAGGTGCGGCATTGTGATTTGGCGCCTCATTGCTCATTACTACTACTCTTGGGCGGTACGATCAAAAGGCCCCCCCTACTGCTTTTGCCTTGTTATTTGGTGCTTGACACGCCGTTGACCGGTTGCTATATGTCCCACATATGTCTGACAGAAGCATGTGAAGTAATTCATGAAAGCGGCTGCCGACGGAGGAGTACAAGACACGGCTTGGGTTTTCTTTGCTTCGCGATCCATCGATACAAACCCGGACTAAAAAAAGGTGAGGCGGGTCTTTTCCTTGGCAAAGTGGGGAGTTTGGCATAGTCTGCTCGAGGAAAGGAGGCGGGAAGGGAAACAAGCAAATAAAGGTTGAGCGACTTAGTTTTTGGGAAAATCTGATTTTATGGAGTACGTACCCACTAGGGTTTATAGGGCTCATCTACAAAACATTCATTTTTCCGCTTTTATAAGTCTCGGTTCTAATACTAGTAGTAGTACCATCACATGTTGGATTTCGAGGTGCGTTAGATCACCCGATGCAAGCAAAGTGTCAAGAGAAAACTCACCAATGCATGTAGAAGTTCATGGAAATTTAGTGGTCATTCATGCATTCCTTCTAATTAATGCCTCGGTAAACATTACTTCTTGAGAAAAACAAAGCGTACTAATTACTTGTGCAAACTAAGTCTGAAATTAATTCGACCACTCACCGTCTACCTTGGTTGGAGAGATTTTGAAATTGAGCCATAAACTGGAAAGGAGGGAGTAGTAACTTTTGTCTCGATTACTATTTGTGGCCTTGTATAGATGCAAAATGTATTTTTTATAGTGGCCTTGTATAAGTAAATGGAGGGAGTACTAAAGGACATATATATTCCAAATAATATGATAATCTCTCTAACCAAGGTAGTAGGGCCGAGGAGTAAACGGAGGGAGTACTAGTAAAATTTTCTCCTCGTCCTGCGAGCCGCCAGCGTGCGTGGGGCGAGGAGGCGGGCGTGAGGCGTGGTAAGCAAGCTTCACCTCATCCTGCGAGCCACCGCGCCCGTGGGGCGGGAGGCAGGCGTAGTAAGCAAGCTTCTCCTCAGATTAGCGAGTTGACGGACACATCAAAAGTACTCCGATGTATAGAGCCTTGCCTCTAAGGTAGGCCCCTCATGGTTTGCCTCTTTTTTAACATACCGCGTCAAGTCGCAATTTGTTTGTTCGCCCGTGGTAGATGATCCTCCCTCCATCTAGTGGACAACTAGTACACGTGTCAAGTTACCACGTGGGCTGCCTTTTCATATAGAAATGAGCTCCACTGTGTACCCGTGCGGGTGTGGTTGGGAAAGAGACGGGAGTACGTGTGCCGTGCGTGCACCTCTTCTCTTCGTGCACTCCCCCCACCTATGTGAGACGCGGTACGAGGCAGTGGCGTGGACGGCAGCAACTTGGCGCCCGTCTTGCGCCGCTCCTCGTCGAGCTAACTGGAGCAGCGAAGTTCTTGAACTGCTACCGGCTTGAGCGACAAGCCCAGCTTCGTCGAGGCGAGGGAGGAGGAGGATCGACAAGCTGCATAGCTCATATCCGGCGGGCTCGGCGGGCCACCCAACCGGCTTGGATCTGGAATAACTACTCTTCGTAAGCCATTGTAAGAGTGGACAAAATGGTGAAGGAGGAGATAGGGAGCGGCGGAGATGTGCGATTCTTGGCGGCGTTTGGCCTCGTTTAAATAGGAGATTAAATAGGCGGCGGACGGGAGGAGCTCGGCGGCGCTATGCGTTTAATGTCGGCCCGGTCATGAGCAGACGTGTGTCAGTGGGTTTCTCGGCTTCCACAGGCGGGTTTCATGGAGGCGTTTGAATGCGGCAAGGGCGTGTTCGATCGGGTGTGCAGCGAGTGGCACCCTCGACTCTAACGCGTAGGACAATGCCGTTCTTCCAGCAGCGTGTGGGCTCTTTGGGTATATCGCTCGCATGTCGGTGACCCAACGCAGGTAGCGCACAGCGAGAAGGAACCTTTGGTGGGCGAGGCGGTCGAAGCGGGCATTTCATAAACCGATGATTGTTCATTGAGTGTAGCGTCATCCTTTTCATGTAGATAAGCCTACTATGTTGATAGCCCATTCGATACGTTGTGATTCATAAAGACCGCTACAAACATCAATGTTCTACTTATCACAGATAAGATTGATTAATACCCGTAACAATCCATGTCCTTAACAAAGGGTGCATGCACGTATAGATTGAGCTTGTGTCTTGCGTCGTGTGTTGTGTGCATGCAGGCGTGCGAGTGTTGCGTGCATGCAAGGGTACATTTTTATTATGTTGCATGCATGTGTGCGTGCACGTGTGTGTGTTCGTGAGTGCATGTGTACGCGTCGGTTGTTGCGCTGCGTGCGTGCATGTGTTCATTATGTATGCGATGTCGGTGTTGCGCTCGCATGCGCGTCGTCTCTTGTGTCCATGCATGTGTATGTGCGGGGTGAGGCTACACGTCAATCGACTGACTTTTTCATCTCTGGTCATTAGATTTTCTAGCCGTTGGATACGAAATCAAGGGCCTGCAGTTTTATCATCAAACTCCACCCCTGAGCATGACCACCACCGGCCGAACACATGGCCCCATACATGGCCCTTGCAGCTTCGCCCTTTGCCCGAAACCCTCCTCACCGTCGGTCCGCCGCAAGACCGCCATCCCTCTAGGCCCCCCACAGCCGAGAGAGCTTTTACTCCGGCGATCCCCACCCCACCCCCCAAACAACCCGCCCCCACCGCGGCGACTACCAACCCGTGAGGTCTCACGACTTCGAGTACCCACCGACCACTAATTTATTACCATTTACATCCTTCATATACGCTACCGACGGGTGGGCCCTATGGTAATGTCTTGCGCTGCTGAATGTGGACCGTTTGGTGGTCGATTGATCGTGTCATCAACAAATTACTTGAGCTGTATGGAGAGCGGTGACCGTATGATCACCCTAAAATGTACTCCGTATTTTATTAACACAAAGATGCACTCAAACTACCATTTCTTTCTTTCATATACGGGCTGACAGGTGGGCCCCACGATTCTGGCCTTCCCGATGGTGCAACACTAGTTGGCGCCGTGGAACGTTGACTAGTCAATTGATTGTGTCATCAACAAAATCTGAGTTATGCGGGTGAGCCAAAGGACCGGTATAATCATGACATGTATTTTTTTAACATGGTACAGACACAAGGGCTCATATATACGCGCAAGCACTCACCACTATAAACGCACACACGCAGACCCTACCCCTTTGAGCACCTTCGAGAGAGTGGGCCAGCATATGATCTTGAGGTTTTACGAAGTCACCATAGGTGCCTCATAGTCGAGTCGAACATCTACTACCATCGAACGCACATTTAGCGGAAAATACTGAAATTAACCCGGGATAAATGCAAGCACACGGACTTTAACCACAGTGGGCTCGAGAAACCATTGTCCTCCTAACCATCCAACCACATGTTGGTTAGCATGACAAAATGTATGTGGTGACCGTGATGAGCTTGATTCTCAAGTCCGGTGACCATATCGTGCTTTCGCTTCAAATACAATGACGTAAAGTGTCATCAACAAAATGTGAGCACACATCAAATGCAAAAGTCCGTCGGTGTCATCAAGGAAATCTGAGAGGCGTGTCGTGAGCTAGATACCGTATGATCACCACGAGAATGTATCGATGACCGTAATGAGCATATTCTGAACTCCGATTGAGCATTATAGTGCTTTAGCTTGAAATACGATGACCGTCAAGCGTGAATATGTCGTGGGCATGCATACTTTTAGAGGGCCGAGAGATAGTTTGTGTGTGTACGTGAAAGTGGTGTAGAAAGAGGGGAGGTCCGGTGGAGACAAGGAGAGATATTCCCTTCGTTTCTCTTTCCCGTGACTAATATTTTAGGAGCATATATAAACATTCACAATGCGTAACAAATATTTTTGGATGCACCATGCAATTAACTTTCATGTATAACATTGTACTATTGTATATGCTTATTTTCTTAGTGGCCGATTGCGTGTGTGGTGTGGTGGGCACATCATTTCTAGTTGTGGTGGGTCAACATGAGGACTCATGGGTCGGTTCCATCCTACGCCACATAGGTTGGATCGAGATGCGTTATACGAAGACCCATGTGGAGGACTCAGTACAACACGAAGCTAGCTACCAGAGTTGCGGAGGACTCTATCCCCACTGGTGATAAGCCGACCATATATGATTTGTAACCCTAGGCCCCCAGTATGTTATAGAAGCTTAGGGGCTAGTTCGTCGATAGTATACACACACGCACAATGCCTGGTATTCACGTGTACTTTGTACACACCCCTATCACTAATATCTGATGCAGGGTAGGATTTTTCCTCAAGCTGCAAGGGTCCGAACTAGGGTAAAACTTTGCCTCAGATTACCATCCAGCCTAACGATGGGGATATCCTACCGAATGATATGATGGAATCATATCTGCCAACTACTAAAAGAGAGGTGTGTCGGGGGGCAATGTGCGAGAGAAGGCCTAAAAGATAATGTGCGTCGCGGGGAGACACGTAGGCACATATATGTATGCGTATGGAGGGCTAGTAGAGACCGTGCGTGTGTATATATGCATGTGAGAGAAAGCAGTGTTTTCCAACGGTGAAAAGATTGGTACATAGTAGTCGGAAGAGAGAGAGAGATCTGAGAGAGAGCATGTGCGTGAGACTCCCCGACACCCCGAGAGAGATTGTGAGCATGTGTGAAAGAGAAATGCCGATGCATATAAAGTGTGTGCACTTATGCGGTAGATAGAGAGATATAAAGCGCGTTTGTGAGAACGGGCCGAGGCATAGTGCATCTACATGTAAAAGGCGGTCCTACGCATTAAATTAAAATATAAATGGCATTATTATTTTTGGATGAGATCATGAATTTTGCAAATTGCGTATGGACGAAAATAGGTCTATCAGAGACCCATACTCTATTGAATTCTAGCATGTGCATGTGTTTATTTCATATTATCGATCCATAGAGTGAGAGCGGTTTGAAATACAGGCAATGGATGCTTTTGCAATTCATATATAAACATTAATTAGTGCACTCCATGTTGTTAGTGTGAAGCACTTTATACATTTGTCACTTGCATGGATACATTCCAAATTGCTAGCCACGAAATAGAATACATGTTGAATTCAACATAAAGGGTGTTTCAAAGATTCGAATTCATAGGAAGTGCATTCATCTATTTGAACCCGAGATAATGGCATTTGTAAATCATATGTAAAAGGGAGCATCAATCTTTGTTGTGTGTTTGAACATGCTATATATATTCATACGCATGTCTAACTTTTTTTTTGCAACCAAGGAGGTTATATCTGGAACCATGCATGAACTGAGGTAAGTTGCATATTTTTTAATATATACTCGTGTACAATGTATATTCAAATGTACCACCTCCATTCCAAAATAATCGTAGCTTTAGGATTTTCAAGAGTAAAGTTTTGTGAAGTTTGACAAATCTTGAATGTTCAATTCAAGAGAACCGAAAGCGTTAATGCTTCGCTCCCAAATATTGAACGAAGCGCCAAAATAGGCCTGTGGTCACACAGAAACCGCCTTGAGACTAATGTTTGGTGGTAGGAAAATACTTGTCGACTCTGGCCCGTGTAGCCTATCGGCCCGATGTCCAAAAGGTCTAAACCGGGGTAGGTTTGTAACTTCACCAAGACGCTTGATCTCAACCGCCTCGAGAAGCATTCATATGCCGTGGGCGCCTAAACACCCATGCGCCGGGCCGAAATCTATCCCGCCCACATTTGGGACACACGAGATTACTGTCCTACCTCGAGCCATAATATGTCCGAATTTTAGATGGGGGCAAAGTTTGTAACTTTCCCCAAATTTCAAACAAGCGCATCTCAAAACCGAAACATTGTTCCCCCTTAGTTCCCCGCCGCCCTCCGCTTTCCCCATTCATACTCGTGGGCGCCAAAACGCCTCTCACCAACCGAGAAACCCTCCTCCGTCCTCCACCCCAGGCGCCCAATCCACCGCCGCCTAACTCCATCATGGGGCCGGGGTACCCGGCGTCGTGGTCAGCATAACCCACTGCAACATTAGCGCCCTCAAGGACTTAGCAGTTGAAGCCGAGGTAGAGCTGCCTCCACGACGCCAAGGCGACGCGACGCCATACCGTAATCCACTCCGACCACGCCCGTCCTGCGCCTCACTCTGCCGCTCCTTTCGCATCCGTCCCACTTGCAAGAAGCTGTTCCTTCTGCCGTCATTCGCCGCCTCGGATCTGCTTCCCCCGCCGACAGAGTGTGCAGCCATACACTAAACAAATTGGCCATGGGTTAGTCAAGGCTGCACCGTCCTCCACAACTTCTCATTTCCGTGAACCACAAGAAGATCGTTGGAAAAAGCGAGAGAAGGAGGACACTAAGATACCAATGGAAAAGAGGTACTCCTCTTCCCTTATTCATGCAAACCTTACGTCTCTTGCTCACACCGTATTCATCCCACGAAAGAAACTAGTTGAGTGCTTCTTCTTGCATCTTCTTCGTGATACTAAATGCACAAGGTTTCCTCCCTTTACTATTTCACCTTTGCTAGAGGTCGGTAGCCCTTTGGATTTCAATTAGGGTCACTCGAACCGCAACTAAAAGAAGCGACACCGCTTAGGCGCTGAACACCTAGTCCACCTGTTCACTTAGGGAAGCGGCGATCGGTGTCTATCATAGGGGTGTGGGGCGAGGAGCTGCTTGCCTCGATCTGGAGGTCGGCGGGGCTTGAATGGATTGTCGGGCGGTGCCAAGCTGCAGATCGGTTGAGGTCGAGGGAGGGCGCTGGCGAGGGGGACTGGGCGGTGGTATTGCCGTTCGAGGAAGATCGTCAACACTTGATTGGCTGGAGGTAGATGAAGCGATCTGCCCGTTCTTTGTACATCGGACGGTCGGTGCGAAAAAAAATGGACTGGCCTATTTGTTTCGGTCGAATGTTATTTTCATAGAATCCTGTAGTAATTTAGTGTGACATGCATGTTGCGAGCTATCATATGTCTCCGTCATTTATTTCTCACCGACTTGTTGTCTGCTACCTTTACCTTTACTAATTGTGCACACACTTCACCCATACTCACACTATTGTTTTTTTATGCATGGGTATTCGGACTACGCCCAGTTGTTGATGAATGCTTTGAAAAGAAAAAAGGATAAGTCGCTCGGTGTAATTCGAAGATAAGCACTAAGCGTTTCAACGCTCTAAAGGATCTTGATGTCGTGATTGGAGACGATAAACATAGCTTCTGCGAGTTGATGATCTCAATTGCCACACACAACCATCCTGGTGCTTGCTTTAACCCATTTGTCAAATGTGGTTGCATGTTGAATATGGTGTCTAGCTTGTATTGCTTCCAATTTGGCTAAATTGCATCTGCTTACTTTACACATTATACCTTTGATAATGACATGCCTTCCTGTTTTTGATACATACTACATATGTCTATTAACCATGTTCATACATCAAACTAATGCTGTTTTGTATCCCTCGTCAATCACTTATGATGAGAGCAGTCACCGGGTGGAGTTCTTGTGAGGGCATATACTTTCGTTTAAAGAGTGCGGTGTCATCCTCCCACATGATTCTCAAGAAATAGCAAGGCTAAATGAAGATAGTCAACGTAGCTCTCTAGTTGATGGCCGCAATACCCCCACACCACCATCATAGGTGCTTGCTCTAACCAGCAGGTGTGATATGTGGTTGCATGTTGCATCTGATTGTCTAGCTTGTAATGCTTCTAATTAGGGTAAATTGCATCTGCTTAGTTTACACATTATACCTATGAATATTACATGCCTTCCTATTTTTGGTACACACAACCTTGTTCTTACATGAAACTACCTCTCTTCTGTATCCTGCATCAATCACTTACGATGAGTCACCTTTATTCGTTGCATATTGCATATTATTTCTAGCATGTTGCCATGTATTACTTCTAATTTGGTCAAATACATTTGTTAGGGCACCCTTTTAATTTGGCAGAGTGATATTGGTTTGATCTTTCATATGGTTTCTAGCTTGCATTGATTCTAACAAGTTCAAGCACCTTGTGCTTAGTTTACACTTATACATCATACATGTCAATATGTCACGCCGTAAATCCACATTTTTCATACATATTCCATCCTCCTATCATGCGGTGCCTTACATGAAAGTAGTGTTCATCGGTATCATGCATCAATGAGTTACGGAGAGCAAATGTTATTCCTTTTTCTTGTGGGTTTGACTTGACAAAGGCAAAATCAAGAAAGAGGAAGGAAAAGAGTAAGAATGCGATGATGGTGGTCCTCTGCTGACAGAACGTAAGCAGAGCATCTCAGACCGATTCTCCTTGTCTTGATAGTGCATTACAAGGTCCAAGTCTCCGCTCCCTACTCCACCATCCAAGGTGCTTGCTCTAACTTGGCAGTGTGATATCTGGTTGCATGTTGCATATGGTGTCTAGCTTGTATTGCTCCTAATTAGTGTAAACTGCATCTTCTTAGCTTACACATGATACGTGTGAATATGACACGCTTTCCTGCTTTTGGTACATACTATATCTGTCTATCACACCATGTTCTTACATGATACTACTCTTCTTTGTATCCTACATCAGTCACTTATGATGGAACACCTTTAAGTTGGCAGTGTGATATTGGTTTGCATCTTGAATATGATTTCTAGCATGTATTGCTTCTAGTTTGATGAGCATACACCTATGGCCAGACAGGTTTTAACTTGGCGAGTGATATTGATTGCACCTTTCATATGGTGTCTAGTTTGTAGTGCTTCTAATTTGTTGAAGTGCCTTCTTGAATTACCACATCATAGGTGTGAATATGTCAAGCCGTCCATTTTTTGTACATATTCCATCCTCGTATCATGACTTTGCCTTTCATCGGAGTAGTGTTAAATCGTTATCATGCATGAATGAGTTACGAAGAGCAAATTATATTCCTTTTTCTTGTCGGTCTAACCTCACAATGCAAAATCAATAAAAATTTGAAGGAAATTGGCAAGGCATTGGATGATGGTGGTCCTTAGAGCAAGCTGAGAAATGGAGGTTCTCTCTGATTCTACTCCGCCATCCTCCCAACAAGATTAGCAAGACAACGCCAAGGCTAGGCAGTCAACGTGGCTTTGTGTAGATGATGAGCACATCTCCCTGCTCCCACCATCACAAGTGCTTGCTCTAACTTGGCACTATTATATGTGGTTGCATGTTGTGTATGATGTCTAGCTTGTATTGCTTCTAACTTTGTTGAATTGCATCTGCTTACTTTACACATAATGCCTGTGAATATGACACGTGTTCCTGTTTCTAGAACATACGTGTACATGATGAGCACATCTCCCCTACTCCACCATCACATGTGCTTGCTCTAACTTGGAACTGTTATATGTGGTTGCGTTTTCCGTATGATGTCTAGTTTGTATTGCTTCTGATTATGTTGAATTGCATCTACGTAGCTTACAACTTATACATGCAACGATCACTTACCCATAAGACACATTTAACTTGGGACTGTGATGTAGGTTGCATCTTGCATTGTCTTCTAGCTTGTCCTGCTTCTAATTTCTTGAAATGGCACTTACGATGAGACACTTTTTACCTGATAGAGTGATATTGGTTGCATGTTCATATGGTGCCTAGCTTTCATTTCTTCTAATTTTGTTGAAATGCCTTCCGCTTACTGTTTTTTCATACCTATTCCATCCTCCTATCATACGTGTGAATATGAAACACTGTCCCTTTTTGTATATATTCCATCCTCCTATCCTGCGCTTGCCTTACATCAAAGTAGTGTTCGTCTGTATCATGCATCAACCCGATTATCACGAGCTAATTTTATTCATCTTCTTGTGGTTTTGACTTCATAAGGCAATATCAGAAAATAGGAAGTAAAAGAAATAAGTTAGGGATGTTGGTGGTCCTCTGCACTTACGCAAACAGAGACTCTCTAGATTTGCCACTGCTACTGCTAATGAAGTTGAAGACCCAAGTCTACATGATGAGTTCATCTCCCGTACTCCATTGCAGGTGCTTGCTCTAAGTTGACAGTGTGATAATTGGTTTCATGTTGCATATGTTGTCTAGCCTGTATTTCTTCTATTTTGATTAAATTACCTGCTTTGAGTTCATATGTTATACATGTGCATATGACATGGCATTACGTGTCTAGAATACTTTGCATCTATCTATCATACCATGTTCTTACATCAAAGTACTGCTATTGTGTATCCCGTGATCAGCCACTCATGATTGGACACTTTTAACATGGTAGTTTGATAGTGGTTGCATCTTGCATTGATTTCTACGTTGTCTTGCTTCTAATTTTTGAATTGCCACTTATGACAAGACACTTTTAACTTGGCGAGTAATATTGGTTGCATCTTTCATATGGTGTCTAGCTTGCATCACTTCTATTTTCTTGAAAATCCTTACGCTTAGTTTACACATCGTGGCTGTGAATATGCCATGCCGTCTGTTTTCCTTACATATTCCATCCTCATACGGTTGTCTTACATCAAAGTATTGCTTGTCCGTATCATGCATCAATGAGTTACGAAGAAGCGATTTTATTCTTTTGTGTTGTGGAGTGCGGCTTGACATGGCAAAGTCAAAAGAGCAAGGAAAATAATATAGTAGGGAGTGGTGTTGCACAAATGGGTGAAACGAGAAAAGGATCGGCCGTCGATTCTCTGGTACTTATAGTGCGATGAAGGTCCAAGTCCACCGGCTAAATCTAGAAACACGGTATCACACTGCTCCACCATTGCGACATCCGCTTCAGCATACAAAGCATCTCAACGAGTTACTCGTTCGTTTGCTCGAACTGGCCAGTTCCCAAGCTGCCTTCACACCTAACACTACTTCCGAAGCTCTGGCGATACAGCGAGGACTTGGCAAGATCAGATGAACCTCATGAGCATCAACACCAAGGCGGTACTGACCGAAGTCAAGTTGCGGTTGCATGCTCCTTTATATGTACTCTCACGGTTTGATGTACACTAACACTTTCCCTATTCATTGTTGAACTAGAACCGCGGCCTTAAGCAGCAGACATCGGGGATAATGCTTGATGATTAACAAAATCTAAAGGAGGAAGAATGGAGATCCATTTTGAGGCGAGGTTTAAAAGGCCACGTGATGCTGCTGAGTCGGTAAGTTAGTATCGAGGCCCCGTTCTGTCATTAGGTGTCATGCACATATCCTCCCAACGTGGATCGGTCTGACAGGAATGAGAAAGACAATACCAGTTTAACACCTTCCTTGACCATTTATCCGTAAGTAATGTTATTCATCGCAATTAGTAATATTGTCTTGCTCTGTCCCATACTTTCTAACTTCCTCCTAATAAGACTCACATTCTTTTTTCAACAGATGAGGTTCAAATTGGATCCGAAATATGATGCAACTAAACAAGCATGCACTCATGTTTTAGATCTACGCTTTCTGCTTGACGATGTCGGTACCACCTTAGAAAATATCACTTTGAAGGCAAGGCTAACAATGAAATCGCCCAAACATCTCTAGTTGAATATATTACAGATGAGGACTGGACAGCCCTCGTTAAACACTGGTCTGATCCAAAGTATCAGGTAGGCTAACAAGACCAACCGTTCTAAAGTGAAATTCCAACAGACAACAGGATCTCGTAGCTATATTGCACTGCTGCGAGGCTCTTGTAAATAGCTGCTACTTCCTTCTTTTTTCGTGCCATATTATCTTATCTATATTGACTTGTTCCAAATACGAGAGGAAAGCACATGCGGACCAAAAAGAACTGAACCGAATGCGGTGCAAATCTTCAAGGATTGCCACACCACCAAGATGAAGGGCATGAGCACACAGTTCAAGCCGCTGTTGTAAGTCCTTACTCACTACAAAAAAGACACATCTCCGGCATGACATTTTGGGTCAACGAAAAATCCTTTCTCATCATACTTATGACACTTCTATGATGATAATTGTGACAAAACCGGTATCATCATAGATGTGGTGGGGTCCTACTTCTATGACAAAAAATCATGACGGAAAATGGGCTTTTCGTCTGGCGGGCCGGAGACGCAGCTGCATGACATTCTTTGGGCCGTCCATGACGGAAAAACCATAGTAGAAGCGAGGGCGGAAAATATCGGGAGTCCCGATTACGGTGGAGTGGTCGGGGCGGCGATGCGCGCTTTCTCTAAATACGTCGTCTGCTGGCGATGTGTGCGGCGTTGGGCTCTAAGCGAACCCGAAGCGAGGCATTGGGCTCTAACTGAACCCGGCGATTGCCTTGCTGCAGGCTACAGCGTTCTCATTGAACCCGATCGATCGATGGCTGTTAATCCGAACTGATCGGCGATTCCTTCGCTACTACCGCTAATCAAGCGATCGATGCTGCCTCTGGATGAGCGATTGGCGTTGCGGGGGGGTTTGGATGAGCAGTTACACTGTGGGGTGGATGAAGCAGGACCCGATGGCGTTGCCTCTGGATGAGCAAAGTGAGTGTTGCTAGGGGGTTTGGATGAGCAGTTCTGGTGGGGGTTGATGAGCGGGACCCGATCGTTCGAGCCGGTTGGGGCTGGATGAGCAGGACCCGTGGAGGGCAGGATGAGCGATGAGCGGTGGAGGGTGGATGAGCGATGGCCCGTGGAGGGGTGGTTGAACAGGAGCCCGTGGAGAGGGCTGGTTGAGCGATGAGCGGTGGAGTAGTCTTGGCAGTAGAGGCTGGATGAGCAGGAGCCCGTGGATGAGCAGTCGCGGTGGAGGCTGGAGGAGGTCGACGGTGGATGAACAGTAGCCCGTGGAGGCTGGAGGGGTTCGACGGTGGAGATGAACAGTATCCCGTGGAGTCCTGTTTTGCGGTATGCCACACCCCTCCCGATGAATAGGACCCCCGTTTCGACCGTAGCGCTCCAACACAAGTCCGTTTCCTCCGTTTTGTGGCATGCCACACCCCTCTCGATCAACAGGACCCCCGTTTCGACCGTAGGAGGTCTGTTTCCTCCGTTTTGCGATACGCCAGACCCCTCCCGATGAACAGGATCCTGTTTCGAACGTGGCTGGTCGAACACAAGGCCGTTTCCTCCGTTCTGCGGTACGCCAGGCCTCGTTTCCGTCGGCTGTTCCATCCAAGCGGTTGGCTTCATTTCCTCCCGATGAACACGACGCATTCCGCTCCCCAAGAACACGGCACGACGCCGCCTTTGTTTCTCGTTAAAACCCAGCCATGTACGAGCCACGGCGCTTACGTGACGCGAGTAGGCGTTCGAGACCCCGCCGTATGTACGTGCGTGGTCAGATTTACTTTCTTGCACCACGGCAGTTATGCGTGCGTGTACACATGCTACGTGCGCGCCTGTACTACAACACGTGCGCGCCTCTACATCGACCAGTATGTACAACGGGCGGGGGCATGGCGGACGGGGCGAGAGCGAGGATAAGTGGCGAGCGACGTCGGGCCGATGGGGGCTTATGAGGATAGGGCGAGTTGGGTCACGGTGCCACCATAGAAGGCCGGGAAATAGTACTTATAGGCGGAAGGTAGCGCGAAGGTCATCGGAATTCAATGCATAATTAAGTAGGCATGGCTTATCACGCCAGCTTGCCGTGGAAAACTAGATAAACTGAAATTCTAAGCTGGCCGTATCCCGTCCGTCCGGGTCTTCTTGGTCGGGTCGCGCCGGCAAACAACGATTGACAGTGCACTCGAGTCATCTCCTCCTTGTCAATAATGATTCCACGGATTTAAAAGGCCCGCAAAAATTAAAGCGCATCTTTTTCGCATCGGTTAGCTGCCTTAATTATCGCCGGCTGCATGCAGCACTCAAAATCGCCGCAGCCGATGCGTGGAGCGGCATGCGACGATGTCGCAGCCGAGGGCATTAGTTGAAGAACTTTAGCTGGGAGATAAGGCATTTGCGAACGTTTTCGCTGGCAGTTTCTTCAGATTCGCATTGCATTTTCTTTAGAGGAGCTTGTCAGTTTCTTCAGAGGTATGCATTTTTATTCAAAATCTGCCACTTCGGATCTTAGCGTCGCAACTAAATGACCAGAGGCGCATTAGTAGGCTAGCTAGTGATCGATCGATAACTTGTAAACACCGAAGCGAACAGATATAAGGAACTGTTAATGCATCTCAATGATTCACAGATCATATACAAATATGTAGCTCCAAAAGCAAAGATCAGCCACAACTAAAACCAACTAGTACGAAAACCCATACATAAGATCAACATGTTAATGCATCTCAATGATTCACAGATCATATACAAATATGTAGCTCCAAAAGCAAAGATCTAGAAAAAACATATGTTCTTCCTACTAACATGGATGCTTCTCTTGGCCAACATTCAAGATCTGCATCGAAAGACAAATTTGTTTGTGAAGTCTACAATTCCTCTTGCAAACGAATCGGTTTCACCAACAAATTTGGAACCATGAGAATGAACCACACATGATGGAGGAACATCCTTTGCAATATGATTTGGTCTTCTCTTGATCACATGGCGAGACTATTTTCGGAATACAAACTTTAACTTAGGCAAAATGATGCCCATTGTATAATCACACCAAAGCAATGAAGCACCTAGTGTTGGCCAATAAATAGTACAAGATTACTTTTCTGCAGTCCATGAAGTGACTATCCAATCTTCTGTGTCTATTTTCAAATGGCATTGCATGCGGATGACTATACTATTCTCTTGTGCTGATTCAACCAAAATTGCGGTCGGTTTGTGTGTTTGCCAAATAGCAGCGGCGGAACATCTCTGTCGGCACAAATATCAAGCAGCTAGTAAACATATACCCCACCTTGTATTTTCGGTTTAAACATGTCTCTTCCGCTTAGCATATGTCATGTTTTGCACTAGACAATTTGATACAATCATGTTTTGCCCTGGACAATTTGATACAATCATGTTTTGCCCTGGACAATTTCATACTGAATTGATTTGCTTGTTGAGCGAGAAATATAAGCGCCTATTCTTCATGAGACCAAGGATATCCATGTTCGCAGTGATGGAAGAGGTGAAATCGATACAACGAAAATTGAGCATCCAATCATTGAATCCTGTCTGCACCTCCAATGTAGGTCCACCCTGCCAATAAATTCACATGCAAACCACTAGTATTACTATCTAATGACGGTACAAAAAGAGTAGCAAGATAGTAGCAAACCATGTACCTTCTTCTTGAATAGCTCATAGTGCCACCAATTGGATATAAAGGTTTGGAAGAAAACATGCTCCCTAATGTTGAACCAGTTGGACTTTTTGTGCAGTTCCACTAAAACCGGGCATCCTGTTTGCATAGATATTGAAAGTGTGATTACTATAAAAAGTGGCACTAGTTGAAGCATAGACTCACAAATATAAGCATTCCAATTTCTTAATGGGAAAAAGGTAGCAAGACTATTTCTAACCACATGTTTGAAGGAATAAATAAGGAGCAGAGGCTGATGTCGAGGAAAGGCATATATAGTTCTTTCTGAAAGAATGATCGATTCCTAACCTTTCCTCTTCTTTTAAGCATATTTTGTGCAGTTCAACTAAAATAGAATGCTATCACCTCCTTGAAAATTCAGTGACACTGTACAAAAGGAAATGACTTAACATTACATCATGATGTCAAGTATGTAGTCGACAGGCATTAGAGACAAACTTACAGACCTCCTCCAGATAACATAATGAACATTAATTTTAACAAAGGTGTGACTAGCTTTGCAGGGATAGTTTGAGTGAACTCTACACCCTCTGTTCCTTAATATAAGAGCGTTTTCAGCGGTTCAGCTTTAAAGTACCCAACAGCGTCTACTAGTGTTTAGAAAAAACAGGTAGTAGTTTTCTTGAGCACATATCTGGAAAGCTTGCCACACTTTATTTATGTCCATACGCTAATGCAACACCATTCGAAATTTCGAATACTACAAATATACACTAATCCAGTGGCTAGTGCAACAGTAGAGTAGTTATTTTATTATAGGGTACAATACAATGGTTTTACTGAACAGATTTCAATAGACTCTGGCACTTCTATAATAATTAACAATACAAAATGTAAAGGTAACACGTTTCAGCATTGGTATACTAGCTATGCATGAGCATTAAACCAAATACAAAAGTACGAAGGTAACTAGCATTATTAACTAATGACAAGATATAAAAAATTGCAAACCATGTACCTCCAAAGGTAAATATCATTTCGAACTCGGGAAGCCTTAAAAATTGCTATCCCAATCTTGATAATCGATCAAACATAAAAACTTGATCGAGCGAATCAAGAGAACAATGGGAGGAGGAGGTGCCCACTCTTGACCTTTCCTCTTGTCTTCATAATTTTTGTGGAGTTTAACCAAAAATAAAATGACATCGGTGCCTTGGCATTTTGGTGATCTTGTAGAAAAAATTAACTTATCTCATGAAAGTGAGGTATGTAATCTATAAGCATTAACGATTGCAAAAATCTGAAGGTAGTAACAAGTTTCATCGTTGGTATCTTTGGTTGTGCAATGACATTAGAATGCCTTAGTGAAAAATCTTTAATACATCCACAATCAACAGCCTAACCCTAAAATATCCATTGACATTAAATGGCATTGCTTAAATTTATCGGTGGCATTAGACTGTGCGGCATTAGTTAAATGTGGCATCACTTTAGCAGTACAATTGCTTGACTTGACTGCTGGCGTTATACTAACAGCAAAAAAGTGACACAAAGAGCATGGGAGCCCATTGGACGATTAGGCGCACCGATACAATGTACCTCACCTGGACGCATAGAGTGGTGAGGGAGGTATGGTTGCCTAGAGCAACAAATATCCAGACAGCATATGTGGATTACGTCCCATTTTTTGTTATGTTTAGCCACCTTTTTCCTATGTGAGGACAACAAACCGATCGACCTGGTCATTCTCTATTGCGTTGTCATGCCTTTCTACCCTTGTTCAACCAAGAGACCACGAGACTCGTTCCTTAGCTACTGATTTTCCCCTTTTTAACCTAGATGCTTGGGTTTGATGCCTACTCTCTTGACGAGACGGTCTCTCCTTCCTTTCCTTATTCAACCTGAGACATGGATTAGTCTGCATGAGGTAGGGTTTCCTTTAATAGTGCAAATTAAGGTTTTCGCTCTGCATGACCAGCAGTGAGTAGAGGACCGAGAAATTGGGAAGATGGTGGAGTGGAAAAAGATCCACATGCGGCGACATGGCAGATGGGGGCAATAGAACAAGGGTATGGTTCGAAAAGAGGTAGCATACGAGGGTCGCCACGAAGTGGCTTCGGCCAGTGGTAAGTAAATCCTCCCAGACGCACTTTCGGCAGCGAAGCTTCGAGACGGAGGCCATCCGCAGCTAGGGTGCTAGGTGCGAGAGGACAACCTTGTCGTCGATGCGTGACCTCGCCGCATCTCTGACGAGTCGTCCAACGTTGCACGTCCTTTTCTTCCCAGTGGATCTATGACCACGGTGAGGAGGGACAGAGAGGCTGTCTTTTTAGATGCGGAGAGAGGGTGATAGTGTGAGAAGCAAGTGGGCAGCCCTTAGCAAGAAAGCTCAAGCTCCGGCCTATATATCTTTTTATACTACTAGTACTAGAGGTGGAGTAGTGGTAGAGTAGTTTATATTTTCTCTACAAAGCAGTACCCGATTAGTCGTGCTTCAAAACTGAGCAGGCGCACCATTAAAAAAATAAAGTCGAGAAATAATGCGGCACCTCGGGCCAGCAGCGCCGACGATCGCATTTTGCACGAGAAATTACACACAATGTTTCGTTGACATGTGGTCCCGTTCCAACATGTCAATGAGAAGACGGCGAGTCCTTTTGTACAATTTCCGAAAGGACGTGTTCGTCGGGGCGCCCCTTCGTGTACCGTGGCAAACTAGCAACCGTCCACCGACTCTTCGCCTTTCCCTCTCGATTTGGGCTAATCGCCGTCAGACGCTCTTCCTCCCTCCTCCATTTGCCTTCACCCTTCCTTCTGCCATTGTTCGATCGTTTTCTCCATGGAGGGAACAAGCCGGAAACGACCCCGTTATTCTTGCTCCGATCTGAAAGATGACGTGGTGGGGGAACTCATTGATCGGTGCGACGTCATCACCTCGGCTAGTGTCGGGGATATACCCCGCGGCGTAAACCGGCCGGACTTGGCGGTTTATTTGAGATCCTGCTGACACTTGGCGATTCACTGGCGACCCGCCCTGACATGGCGGTTTACAAGCAACCTGCCTGGACATTGTGATTCACTGGTAACCCGCAAGGCGGACAGACGGATGATAAGGCCCAAGGTTCGGAAGGCGGCTCATGTTATGGTGGGCCGTTTAAGAGGAAAGGCATAAGGAATATTTGTCTTACAAGGAGTTAAGACCTGGACTTGTATCCGGTTTGTATTAGAGATAGACTAGTCCTAATCTAATAGGACTCCACATGTAACCCGCCCCTTCAACATATATAAGGAGGGGCAGGGCTCCCCAAAGAGGGAGAGGGCAAGGAAGAAGAAACAATCTTTAGGGCTAGACACAACTAGAGGAGAGCCGGTTTACCGGCCGACTCTCTGAAATGATTATAATGAGACCTAGCCTCAAAGCGGCATGTAGGGCTATTACGGATGATGTTTCCAGGTCTGAAGCTGTCTAAATTCTTGTCTTGTGTTGCGTCTCTCGATTCCGCTCAACCCCTCTCAAGCTACCACATAGATGTGTTGGCCTCGCGACTAAGTACTGACACTAAGGACATCTGCCGTGACAAATCCATGACAGTTTCATACTCAAATTGCTGACGTTGGTTTCTCATAGAAAAATATTGTGAAAAATAATCCGCTTGAGTCGGCTTCCAAAGCGCCGGCTTAAGAAATATTGGTCTTGAAATACTCATCCGATATTCAGCGGTTTGAAGATGTAAAACTTGCCGGTTTAATATTACCAAAATTGCGGTTTGTAAATACCGATGGCACCGAGTCATAATTTTGCCGTCACGGGTCATAATTATTGATGACACCGGGTCAATCTGGTTTGCTCAAAAGCAGAGAATTTGAAAATATTTCTCCGATAATAATATAATACCTCAGTAGCCCCCAAGTCTTGAGCGAGAACAAAGTGATGGCTTAAGACTTGCTTCAATATAAATACTGCCACTTTTGAAGAAATCCATGTTGTTCATCCCAGGTCACTAAGTAAAACTGAATACTCCATATTATGTAGCCCCCAAGTGTCGGGGTTGTCATGCTTGCAGCAACACAGGACTTGTAATTGCCTTATACTCATAAAAACTTCAATCAATGTAGCCCCCAAGGGCCGGGTCATTATGCAATAATGAGCAGGGACTTTGTAGATATGATCATGTAGACTTGAATAGCAACGTGTAACCCCCAAGGGCCGGCTCATTATGATGTAATGAGTCGGGTCTTCAATAAGGCCAAAAAATGACTTTGCATTAGCCCCCAAGTGTCATGGTGCATGCTTGCAGCAACATGAGACTTGCATATTTGATATAATCTCAACTTAAATAATGTAGCCCATGTCGTGGTTCTAAGCCCCGACAAGAGAATGGGGGTAGGTACGGAGAGGCAAGATCCTAGCTATGGAGGCGATTGTATACGCAAGATGTTTACTGAGTTCGAAAGCTCTTCTGAGGAAGTAACAGCCCCACGCCCTGGAGCCGGAGGCGGTCGACCAGTATTATATGCGTATGAGTTCTGTGGGTGCAAACCCTTTACACCGAGGAGGGGTGGCTTATATAGAGTTCGCCAGACCCCCCCCCCAGCCCTCAGTTATGTAGGGATTAAGGTACATTAAGAGAGGGAGTTACTGGTAACGTTTCACATAAAGTGCTATGATGACCATAAAGTCACTTAATGACCGACCGTTTGCGTGCAGACTGACTGTAGATCTTCTGGCGGTCGAGTGGTTGGCTGGTGGTCGAGTGTCTTTAAGTCCGTCGAGTGGAATCCTTCCAAGTCGACTGGAAGGTGTTTTCTTTAAGAGGTGTCCTTGGGGAGGGTATCTTGGACAGGTCCATGACCCTACCCTAGGTACATGACCTCATCAGTAGCCCCCGAATGGATCGAGGTTTGAGTGGGGAAGGAGTTGAGAACTCTTCCGACCCACTTTTTGTGTGATGAACATGTCTTGTCTCTAGATCAATAAGCTTAGGTGACGGCTTCAACTTCTTTTTCAGTCGCCTTGATCCATTCTTTGTATCTGTCGAGTGTGTTTTTTGTAACTGGTGAACTCCGAGTGATAGGACGGAGGAAATCTTACGTCTCGACGATTTGCTCTGCTGCCATGGATTTAGCGGGATTAGAATTTTTGGGAAACGAAAGGGCGGAGGAAGCCGCGATGTCAGACGGGATAAGGCAGGACGCCTCGATCTCCGTGCACCTTTTTCGCCACGACGTGTCGCGGGCGGCTGTTCTGCGGGATTTGACAGGATCGTCCGGGCCTCGATCGATACCACTGGAAGCAACCTCATATAAGGTCTCGGACGAGGGTTTTTGAACAGTTCGTTCCCTTTCCTCCTCCCTTCTCAGATTCATCCGCCGCTTTGCCTCCACCTCCGAACTGCCGCTCCGCTTGCGTCACGGCATGGCGACAATGGTGAAAGAAAAGACGGCAGCTTTGGAGCAGGCGAAGAAGACGATGGCGAATGGCGAAGGGGAGGCGACGGTCCGGGCGGATCCTCGTCACGGGCCGGTCTGCCGCATGAGGCTGGATCGGTATTGGATTCGCTCGACCATCCGCCGAAAGATCTTGAAGACTGGCCAATGAAGGACTAATCCCTCACGGATCGGGCCGAGGCTTCCGGGGATGGAGTGGCAGCCGCACCCTCGTGGAGGGTGAGTGCGTCCTCTTAGCCACTCACGTTGATCATGGGTTTTATTTGCCGCCCCACCCTTTCTTTCGAGGATTTCTGAACTTCTTTGGGGCACAACTCCACCACTTCACACCCAACTCCATCGTGGTACCTCGCTGCTGCCGTGTCCTTGTGTGAGAATTTTTGGGTTGTCGGCCGCATTGGGGCCTCTTTCAAACACATTTTCACTGTCGCCCCAGACGGTGAAAAAGGCCAATCCGAAAGTGACGAAAACCCAAGTGATTCAGGATGTGTGGGGGTCTTGGGGTTCAAATGAGGGGTAAGAGTGCTTTTCCAGCCATGGTCCTTCTGAAGTCGGCCCGAGGGTGGCGATCGACACTGGTTCTCTTGCCAAGACCAGCCGACACCAGGCGGTCATTGGACTCCCTCCTTTCTCCATGGATCGAGTGAGCAAGCCGTCCCTCTCTCAAGGTGGTCCCGGAGGAGAAGGCTCAAGTCAAGATTTTGGTCGAGCGTGTAGTCCGGCTCATCCGTGAAGGGGTGATGGTATGGATCTTCTGGAGGTTTTTCTTGACGGCGCATCCGGCCACTTCAATATCGAGACCATCCGATGTGGATGTGATTCTCGCACCGATGACACCACTCGGGTCCACGGAGGAGGTCGAGGATGCCACATCGGAGAGATGGATGACCGCCATCACAGGGAACAAAGATAACCCCAAGGAGCCGGGAGGATCCTCCACTCGACCAATCGCACGAGCCGCATAAGGTTCAATCCCGTATCTTTGACTCTGACTCTGCTTATTCTATCTTGTCTGCTTAAAATGGTCGACTGACTTTTGTCTTGTTTGTTGTCTTCCAGGCCACTACTGAGATGTACTCGATGCCCAACGGGGCGCAAGAACAAGTCGCAGAAGAAGAAGGAAGCGGAGGTGAGAGTCAGGAGGAGTGGCAATCTGACGGTGAGGAGGACGAGGAGGCGACAGCTACGGGCGAAGAGGAGGAGGAAGAAGAAGAGGAAGAAGTCGACCCTCCTCGTTTCGGAAAGGCGATCCAGCTCACACATGATCCCGCCGATCAAGCGGGGCAAGGCTATCGCTTGTCGGGCGGTACGACTAAGCGCCCTCAGACGACCTCTCCGCCGCCCGACTAAAAAAAGCGCCGAAAGCAACCCCGAGCGATCGCCGTCAAAGCCGACAAAGGTTTTGCCCAAGATGAAGATGGCTATCCCCACTATTTCCGATGCAAAGCAGTAACTTGAGCTTTCTTGTTCGGTAGCGAACATACTTTTGGTCGACTTGTTGACCGATCAACTGATTTCTGAAATCTGCGGTACGCCACCTCCGAGACCTAAGTCAGGAACGAAGACCAGGAGATGGAAGATGTTGTTACCTCTAACCTTGGTATGATCGCTGTAATTTTGCTTTTTGGTCGATTGGATTTCTGTTCTTGACATTGAATCTTTCCAGTAGTCCCTCCTCATGTCATTCATCTCCCTGATGATGATGATGAGGCGCCGTTGAGACGGAGGAGGACTAAGAAGGCGCCACGGCAAAGATCGCCCTTTCGAAGTTGCATCTGTTATGCGAGGTGCTCGTTCATGAGGGTGGCAACACCACTCGGACTTCCGTGTCTTTCGCCGTATCGACGAGTGTCCGCCTTCATCGTCGATCGCTGATCCGCCTCCTTTTCGCCACACACACCACGTCCCGTGAGGACCAAGTGGGTGCCGCTAAGGAAGGCTATACGCCAAGCGGGGCTCATGATGGAGCAAATGAAGGTGGTCCGGGAAGCCGATCAAGCGGCCTATGATGCCAGCTCAGCTCTTCGTGAGCAACGCCCGTGTTAGTTGATCACCACTTGTTCCATTAGGATATGCTACAGAAAAACTCTTCTTCTTTCTCAAGATCCTCAGATCTCATACACCCGCTGGGTGTGTCGACTGAATTTTTGGACTGGTGGGGCACGCCGAGTGCACCCACCGGGTGTAGTCCCGAGACTATGGTGGATCACGGGTAGCTAATCGTAGTCTTTACACTTTGTATTTCTTTGATAACTTCTTCACTCGGTCCTGGTCGGACCATGTCGAATGGAATCTTTGAAACCGGTGGGGGCACGCCGAGTGCACCCAATCGGGTGTAGTCCCCGAGACTATGGTTGATCACGGGCAAATGATCGTAGTCTCAAGAACTCTTTTTTTTCGCATCATGATGATACCGTGGCTGACCGATCAGCATGCTTAGCTATGGTTTAGGATCATAACCTTTTGCCTCTTCTACGAATCGATCGAACCGAAGTCGGTAAAACCAAGGGGGCACGCTTAAGTGCACCCACCGGGTGTAGTCCCCGAGACTATCGCTGAATATTTTGATTCGGCCGTAGTCTTAGAAACGCTTATGATCTTTTCCTTAGTCGCCGTAAGCAACCTATCTTTTGACGCTCCGTCGATTGACTCTTCAGAAATCCTCGCGAGCTTGTGGCTCGCTATAATCGAATTGAAAACAAAATGATCCAAATTTCAACCTTGACTTAAAGCTTGCCCAGAGAACTTGCGGAAGGCGATGGACTAAGCAAAAGGTATGGTCGGTGAGAACTTTGACGATCGCCTTTGTCTTTTCGCCCATTCCTAATTCTTATCTTATTGTCGCTTTTGCGCATAAGATGGAGGAGGCTCAAGAAGAAGGATCATGATCTTGCCGAGGCGCAGAAAAGCGGCTTTGGACAAGACGAAGCTCATGGAAGAAAAACTGGCTTCACCGGCAGGCTTGAAGAAGAAAATGTCAATCTGAAAGTTGCTCTCGACGCCGCCAACAAGGAGGTGAGCCGACCGAAGAATGACAAGAATGCTCGAGTGACAAGGCTGGCAAATCAAGGGAAGAGGAACGATCCGGAGGCTTATCCGGAAGGCTCGCCAAGAAGTTATTCCTCATGCTTGAAGGTAATCCTCCTTATCCGACCGATTTGTTATCACCGAATCTTCAGAGAATCATTAGCCCGATCTCGAAGTTGTGTCTACGCACTCGCCGTAACTTCGAGGAGGAGACTAGTCGAGTGGAGACAAGCCTCGACCCCATTAACTCTCCCCGGTGAAGGATGAAGCCGCCATGAACGATGCTCGACCGAGTCTCGCGTTGTCGGTGTGGTGGACTACCGCTTCGATCAAGGTTGCAGTGTCACAAATCGACTCGACACTCGCCAAGCGAGACGCTTCAAAATGACCTCGAGTCTTTGATGACTCGTTCAATGATGCCCCGTGTCGAAAGTGCAGGAATGGAAAAATCTTCACCAGTGTGGTGCCGATGTTGCTCTGTCCTCGGTTCGTGTACATTGCAAGGAGGTGCGAGAGGAAAGGCGGCATCCATCAAAGTTGCTAATACCAAGAAGCATGACTTCCAATCTTTCATGCAGACCTTCCTTGTCAGCCGCCAATTCGCGATTGTCAAGGAATCGACTCGACCAGCTTTGTCACGCCTTCCAGCCCTCCTCCGAGGAGTAAAAACTTCCGTGTTTCACCTTAAATTTGCCTCGGAATGCCGAGTGGTCTTGTAACCGATAAACTTTAATGTGCTTGACGCCTCGCTGCATTTCCGAATCCGTGAGGATGCTATCTCTGAACTTTGGCTTATCATCGAATATGCTCTTATTTGCCTTCGAGCTAACTTTGTTCTTCACTCGAATTTGCTTCAAAGGCTTGAGATGCAGCTACGAGGTAGATCCAATGACTCCACACTTCATTGTTCTGCAAGTAGGGATGGATTTCGGATTGTACTTATGGCGTAGTTCTCCAGGAGAAGGTAGCAGTGACCTGCACCTCGCTATTCTTGCGGATCGGGATGGAACAAATGTTGTACTTGTGGACGAGGCTCGAAGGAGAAGGTAGTATCAACTCAAGCACCTCGTCAGTCCTCATGCGGATCGGGGATGGAGCGCACGTTGTAGGCCCAGGACGAGATCTCAAGGAGGAGGCGCAATGACCAAGACCTCGTCGCCTCCTGGATCGGGATGGAGCGCACGTTGAACTTGTGGCGTAGCTCAAAGGAGAAGGTAGCAGCTGACCTGCACCTCGCCGCCTGGCGGATTGGAATGGATTTCGTGCGATTAGGTGGGCATCGGATCGGCTAAGCCCGAGTGGGAGGAAGGTTGCTCCACCTGGTGAGGATTTTCAGACACTTTGCCAGTATTGGACTGGTAGCTAAGCCCCGAGTGGGAGGTTTGCTCTCCACTCGGTAGGTTTTTCAAACTTAGGCGGCATCGACTGTAGTAAGCCTCCGAGTGGGAGGTTTGCTCTCCACTGTAGAGATTTTTCAAACTTAGGCTAGCATCGGATCGCTAGTTAAGCCTCCCAGTGGGAGGTTTGCTCTCCACTTGTGAGGATTTTTTCAAACTTAGGCAAGTACATCGGATCAAGGCTAAGCCTCCCGAGTGGGAGGTTTGCTCTCCACTGTAGGGATTTTTCAAACTTAGGCTAGGCATCGGATCGTAGCTAAGCCTCCGAGTGGGAGGTTTGCTTCCACTCTAGAGAGGATTTTTTTTCAAACTTAGGCAAGCAATCGATCTGGCTAAGCCTCTCCGAGGAGGATTTTTTGTGTCGTAAGCTCAAGGGGAAGGTAACAAATCGACTGTACCTCGTTGTCCTTGCAAAGCGCACATTGTATTAAATACTTAGGCGAGTACTTGACCTGCAGCTAAGCCCCAGTGAGAGGCCGGCTCACCACTCGGTGAGGATTTAAAGATACTTTAGGCGAGTATTTGGACTGCAGCTTAAGCCCCCGAGTGGGAGGCTGGCTCACCACTCTGTGGGATTTTAAAACACTTAGGCGAGTACTTGGACTCGGCTTAAGCCCCAGTGGGAGGCTGGCTCACCACTCTAAGAGGATTTTAAACACTTAGGCGAGTACTTGGATCGGCTAAGCCCCTCGAAAGTGGGAGGCCGGCTCACCACTCCTGCAGAGGATTTTTTGAACACTTAGGGCGAGTACTTGGACTCAGTTTAAGCCCCGAGTGAGAGGTCGGCTCACCACTCCTGAGGGGATTTAAAGATACTTAGGCTGAGTACTTGGATCAGGCTTAAGCCCCCAAGTGGGAGGCTGGCTCACCACTCAGAGGGATTTTAAACACTTAGGCGAGTACTTGGACTGCAGCTAAGCCCCGAGTGGGAGGTGGCTCACCACCGTGGGATTTTAAACACTTAGGCTAAACGGATTCAGAAGTTAAGCCCCGAGTGGGAGGCTGGCTCTCCACTCGGCCGATTTTTACAAACTTAGGCTAAACGGGTTCATGGCTAAGCTACCCACCTGGGGAAATTTCTCATGTAAACAAAAAGTAATAACAATCATCGGGAAAATTTTAACATTCTTGTCTTTGATGAACAAACTACTTTTATTACATCTCACCCGAAAGTGAGTACTTAAGTATAAAAGGCGAGCAGCTCCGCATTCCAAGCTCGAGGCTCATCAATCATGATCGACGTTGCTAAAGATGGTATGCTCCATTGTGGAGAACTCTGGTGACGATGAAGGTACCTTCCCAAGTGGGAGCGAGCTTGTGTGGTTTCTGTTGATCCACTCGGAGGACCAAGTCTCCTTCTTGAAAGGTTCGGCTCTTCATATTTCTAGCATGGAATCGACGCAAGTCCTGCTGATAGATGGTCGAGCGGACTAGGGCCATCTCTCTCTCCTCTTCTAGGAGGTCGACTGCATCTTGCCGGGCTTGCTCCGCTTCATCTTCAGAGTAGAGTTCGACTCGGGGTGCATTGTGAAGCAGGTCACTCGGCAAAACTGCTTCACTCCATAGACCCGAAGAAAGAATGGAGTTCTCCCAAATGACCGATTAGGAGTGGTCCTCAATCCCTAAAGAACCGACGGAAGTTCGCCGACCCACGACCTGCTGCATGCTTGAGATCGCAGATCACCGAGTAGGTTTCACTCCTTTGAGAATTAGACCGCTTGCTTGTTCTGCTTTGTCCATTCGACCGGGGTGAGCAATCAAGCATAGTCGACCAGCGTGCCTCGAGAGGCGCAAAAGGCTTTGAACTTGCTCTGAGTCAAGTTTGACCCATTGTTAGTGATGATGCTATGCGGGACTCTATATCTGAATATCAACTCTCCGATGAAACCGATGGCGATTAGCACGATCGAGGTTGTTGATAGGTTTAGCTTGATCCACTTCATAAACTTGTCGATCGCCACTAGCAAGTGAGTGAAACCGCTTCGCCAGCTTCTCGATTGGTCCAATCATATCCAACCCCCAAACAGCAAAGGGCCGAACGAGTGGAATGGTGTTCAAGGTGAGGTGGGTTTGTGTGACATATTGGAGTAGAACTCGACATCCTTCACACTTGTCGACTATTTCTTTTGCCATTTCATTTGCTTTTGGCGGTAAAAACTTGCTCGGTATGCTTTAGCCACAATGGTCCGAGAGGACGACATGGTGACCACAGGTCCTCGAGTGGATATCATCAAGAATTATCTGACCTTCTTACGGCGTTATGCATTTCTGGTCAATAAACCAATGACTTTCTCTCGCATAACCGCCCTTTCATCACAAGAAAGGCTCTTGGATCGCTGGACGATCCGTCGAGCTTCTTCTTCATTCTCCGGGAGCTCTTTCCTTAGGATATACGCCATGTACGGCACCGCCCAATCGGGAGTGACGCACCACGACTTCCATGACTAGGTCGACCACTGGGACCTCAACTTCAATCGGATCGCTGGCACTTTTTGGTCATGCGGAGCCTCTTGGTGAAAGGATCCTCTTCAATCGATGGTGTGTGGATGTGCTCCAAAAACACATCACTGGGAATGGCTTCCTCTTGGACCCTATTTTCGCCAAATCATCGCAGCAGCTTGATTTTTCGGGTCGGGGTATATGATGAAGCTCTAATCCCTCGAACTTCTTCTCTAGCTTCCTCACTTCATTGCAATAACCAGTCATGGCTGGACTTCTGACGTCCCACTCCTTCATCACTTGATTAACCACTAAATCTGAGTTGCCGTAGACCAGGAGGCGATGGACGCCGAGTGAAATGGCCATACGCAACCCATACAATGTTGCTTCAGATTCTCGCTTCATTGTTGGAAGAATCAAAGTGAACTGGAGCACATATCGAGCTTATCTCCTGGGGAAACCAACACTACCCTAGCACCGGAACCATTCAAAGATCTTGGAACTGTCAAAGAACATGGTCCAAAGGTTCGAGTGAACTTGAGTCGGTAATTGTTGTTCGATCCACTCGGTGATGAAATCTGCCATCGCTTGGGACTTGATGGCTTTCTTTGCCTCAAACTTGATATCAAGGGGAAGGAGTTCAATCGCCCATTTCGCCACTCGACCACTTGCATCTCATAGCAAAATCGATAATGGGCGTCACGACGACCGTAATGGAAATGATCGTAGAAGTAATGAGCAACCTTCTTTCGCGGGTCATATAAATCCCATAAACAAGCTTCTCGATAATGAGGGTATCTTTGCTTTGATGGGGTTAATACTTCAGAAAGATAATATATCGGGCGCTCAACTTTGAAGGCCTTTCCTTCTTCTTCCGCCGACCGTGGCATCAGCATCGACGACTTGTCCTGTGGCTGCAACGTAGCTAAAGAATTCGGCCCTTGCCGATTGGGGCAGCAAGCACCGGTTATGGAGAGCGTAGCTTTTAGCTCGCAAATGTCGCATCAGCTTCGAGTCCACTCAACTTGTCCGATTTCTTCATCACGGTAAAGAGGCAATGCCTTTTCATCGAGGCGTAGAGATGAATCGACTTAAAGCGGCCAAGCATCCAAGAAGCTTCGACATCATGCACACGCATTGTATGCGGTCATTCGGAGTATAGTGCCAACTTTTTCTGGTTGGTGTCGATCTCGCTCGAAACGAAATCCAAGTAATTTTCCGCCAGAACTCCGAATGTTCACTTTGATGGATTGCTTGATATCATACCTCCCGAGATTGGCAAAAGTTTCAGCAAGGTCACCAACAGGTCGAACCTTTCCGTGACTTGACCACAATGTCATCCATGTATGCTTCCACATTCTCGATTTGAGTAAGCAAACACTTCAATCATCCTCATGAACTTGGCTCCGGCATTCTTGAGGCCGTAATGGCATGGTGACATAATGTAGCACCCAAATGGAGTGATGAAAGCTGTTTTGATCTCGTCGGGTCCATACAGACGGATCTGATGGTACCGGAATAGGCGCCTAAGAAAGACAACCGCTCACATCCCGCAATCGAGGCGACTATTTGGTCGATGCGGGGAGAGGAAAATGATCTTCGGGCAGGCCCGATTGATATGTTTGAAGTCGATGCACATGCGAAGTGATTTGTCCTTCTTAGGGACCATGACAACATTGGCGAGCCACTCGAGTGGTAAATCTCTCGGATAAACTCGCTACTAAGAGCCGAGCCACCTCCTCGCCAATGGCCTTTCTTCTTACGGGCCGGACCGTCAAAGATGTTCTTTGACAGGTTTAACTTTGAGTCGACCAGAGACGATGCTCAGCCGCCCCCGAACACCGGCATGTCGCCAGGCTTCCATGCAAAGATGTCCCGCTTCTCACGGAGGAACCTGGATGAGCGCTTCTTCCTATTTGGACTCGAGTGTTGTTGAGATGTGAGTCGGAGCAGCATTGGTATCACCGGTGAATATGAATCGGTTTCGCCTCCCGGACGATCGAAATGTCGACTGCGTGGCGGGCTTCTTGGCTCGCAACAAATCACTCGGGTCTGCAGTTTTCGGGTACTCTTGCAGCTCTACCATCGCCATCCGAGCATCGCCGATCTTAGAGCCTTCAAAACACTCTTCGCTTTCTTCCGACCGCCGGGATAAAGGCGATCACACCTTTGGGACCTCGGCATCTTCAAATTGAGGTACACATAACATGGTCGAGCCATGAAACGCCAGATATGCCGGCCTCCCTGTGATAGCGTGATAAGCGCCTGGGCAATCCACGACCTCAAAGGTCAACTTTTTCCTCACGAAAATTCTTGTAGTCACCAAAAACCACATCGAGAGCAATTTGGCCGAGTGATCAGCCTTCTTTCCGTGAATGACTCCATGGAAGCTCATGTTGTCGGTGCTGAAGTCCGGACATCGGAATGCCCATCCCTTTCAACGCCTCCGACATACGGTATGTTCGTGGCCAATCGCCACCATCCATCAAAACCTTAGTTAGTCGAGTGCCTTCGACGACCGGGTCGACCACTCAACGCTGCCTCCTGTGGGTGGCTATGTGTGTCGGGTGATCGAATCGGGTCGAACGTGATGGCGGTCTACCACCATTTCAGATAATCTAGGTGTCACGAGCGTTTACCATATTCACTTCCCTTGCTGATAACTTTCAATCGACTTTTGCTTTCAACGCCAGCCAAAAATCATCGATTGAATTGACCTCGGGGTATCCACCGTCAAGATCTTCCTTGTCCTCAACTTTGTCCAACTCCTTCTCCTTGTCCTTGGGCTGCTTCCCGAACCGCTGAATCAAGAGCCGACACTTTCGAAAGTGGTATGCTTCGGTAAAATGAGTTTACCCTCTTCATCTTTCTTTGTGTGAATGTGACATGGCAAGTCCAACACATCATTTCCATCTTGGTCTTTTCACTTTCTTGGGGTTCCAAGGTCCCTTGGGTTTCCCTTTGAACTTTCCCGGAGTCATCGCCAAGGCTTCTCCAGAGCGGCCGCCCGGCTTTCCGCTTTGTTTCCGGATCGCTAGCTTCCTCCCCGGTTTCATTAGCGGCTGACTTGTACTTGCCACTCCAGAGCGATCCTCTTCTTCACCATTACGCATTTGGTGGCAATCTCCATCATTCAACTCAGGGTCATGTCCCCGTCTCAATCAATTTCGCACTCAATTCTCGCTCTAACACCTTCCTTGAAGACGCAGATCGCCCGATGATCGGATCGACATTCTCTACTGTGTGGTGCAAAGTGATCCACCGGATGTAATCCTCGTAGTTTCATTCGACTTCGCACACACGATCGCAACTCACAATCCTGCCGCCGCTTGCAAGTTCCCTCAAATGTCCCGACAAACACTGCCAGATCTTCCCAAGTGTAAATGTTGTTGGGTGCTAACTGGTTCAACCATGCTCCGGCCGAGCCCTCCAACATAAGAGGCGGTGTTTCATGGCCACTTCATCGCTGCCGCCGCCACGATCTGAACAGCCACTCGGTAGTCCTCAAGCCAAGTATCCGCTTAGACTCACCAAAGTGAACTTATCGACTCCAGCCGCCAACCTGGTTGGGAGGAATCACCGCGGCTCGATGGCTCTACTAAAACACTCGTCCCGAGACGTACCTCATCGCTGATGGGCGATTTCGCTATGGCCTTCTCGTTAGCTCTATTCCCGCCGACTGCACCTTGAACGATGACGGATCTCGTGATCAAAGCCCGGTTCCTCGGGTCGACTGGAATCCTTTCGCCTAACACTGGCCGGGCGATGTCATCTTCTGTTGAGGCGATATGACCCACCCCTTGGGGGAGGAGTGGGCACTCGACGTCGACAATCACGCATTGAATCGTCCTCACCGATCACGCCGCCTCCATGTCCTCACGCCGGGGCGCATCTTGGGCTAAGGAGCCGATTAGTATGTATGGCAGCCGATTGATCTGTTGTGAATCTTGTTCATGATCGCGATACTGACTGAGTTTTTGATCTCCGCCGCCCGGAGTAAATCTCTAATCTGTAGTAAGCCTCTCGCCACCTCGATCGAAGGCTGAATGGACTCGCTATATACGGGCTGCAGCTGCTAAATTTCTGAATGGGAGTTCGGTATACCTGAGTCGGTTGCCAGGAAAGAGTTGACGCCGATCGGACGACGGGACCCGTTATTGCGCTCGTCACGAGCACTCGCTGAAGATTTTCCAGCCGAGTGCGCCAGCCAAGTTGGCCAAACGCTGCATCTTCTAAGGCACGGGCCTCGGGTTTCTCCAACGATAGGAGTGTGAAGCGCATCCATGTTCCGCGGGCAAGCTTCCTCCCCTCGCAGCAATAAGTGAGGGGCTCGGGTTGGTACTCTTCATGAGCCTGCGCCGGCCGCCTCCGCCAACGCCTCCGTCGCTGGGGAAACCAGGAGGACTGCATGGTCCATCGACCATCGTAACCTCCGCTGGATCATCGCTTATCGCACTCGGATGCGCTCTGCGAGCCGTGAGACGATCGAACAGTGTCGTAGAGATTCGTCTGGCTCGATTGCCGGTGGACTTGTGGGTGGCCGTGGCGGGCCACCGCTGCCTCACCCATCGCTGAAGCCTTGATCAACCGGAGCGCTATGCGCCGCGGCCGAGATCGGGAGGGAGGACGGCACAGAGCCGACCGACATCGGGTCGACGGCCGCCGCAGGAGGACGCCGCATGGACGCACGCTAGCGAAGTGTGTTGCGCTCACGGACGGAAAAGCGCCGATGTCGAGTGGAGCCTCGCAACCAAGCGGAGTCGCCGGGCGATGAAAGTGAGCGCACCGAGACGGATCTCGCGGCCCTCCACCAAAACTCCACCGAAACCATGGTGAATGGGATCGAAAAATCTGCAACTTCTCCAACAAGTCGCTAAGTCACCGCCCCATTTGGTGGGCACCAACCGTCCGGGTTCTAAGCCCCGACAAGAGAATGGGGGTAGGCACGAGAGGCAAGATCCTAGCTATGGAGCAGTTGTATACGCAAGATGTTTACGAAGTTCAGCCCTTCCTGAGGAAGTAACAGCCCCACGCCTGAGCCCGGAGGCGGTCGACTGATCAGATTATATGCGATGAGTTGCTGTGGGTGCGAACCCTTTACACCGAGGAGGGGTGGCTTATATAGAGTTCGCTGCACCCCCCCAGCCCCTCGCTATGTAGGGATTAAGGTACATTAAGAGAGGGAGTTATCGGTAACGCCTCACATAAAGTGCTATGATGACCATAAAGTCACTTTAATGACCGACCGCTTATGCGCAGATCGATCAGAGATCTTCCGCTACGGTCGAGTGATTGGCTGGTGGTCGAAGTGTCTTAAGTCCGTCGAAAGTGGAATCCTTCCAAGTCGATCGGAAGGTGTTTTCTTTAAGAGGTGTCCTTGGGGAGGGTATCTTGGACAGGTCCATGACCCTACCCTAGGTACATGACCTCATCAAATTTCAAGTGCGGGTATTCGTAGTTCAGAGCGACTCGGACTATTCCTTTAATTGTAGAATAAATAATATCCATTGATAATATAATAACCATTGGCGCTTAAAGCGACTTTTGAAAACCTTAATCATAATAATCGCTTCATCGACAACCATAATAAAATCCAGCCATGTTGGCTATTTGAAGATTTGAATAATATAATCCAATGATCTATGAGCGATGATTCCAATGGCGCTAATCCAGATATATATCGGCGATTTATAGTCCCAAGCCAGTGCCGGTTTAATAAACACCGGATAATTTACAATCATGTTTTATTCAACTTGTTTCTGCATACAACAAGTTTAGAAGTGTCCGGGCGGTTATCGACCGGGTCATAATGCCCAACATATAACCCGGTTTATAACCAAGGCTGCACTTAAGAATAATCAAATATGAAATATATCATACATGTGACATTGAATCACATCGTTGGTTTACCAACTTTTTGTAGTAAGGGTGATAACCCCAATCTTGAGTACTGATAACTCCTTGCATATTGTGCCGGTTTATGATAAAACTGTACCGGATTGTGATAAACACCGGATTAACCATATATAATACTGGCGACTTATAGTCCAAACCAGACCGGGTTAATAAACTCCGGATTATAATTGATCATGTACTGACAACTTGTAGTTGAAAGCCAAGCCGGGTCAATAAATGTCGGCTTATCATAAGATACATGCTATGATAATGTAATGATGATGCAATATGTGATGATGTATGTGTATGATCAAGATGGTTTAAGCTTATGGTTCGACATGACCAGATCCCCCAAGTAGTCATAATTGTGGCATTGCTACCGATCAAGAGGTGTAGCTATGGTTCTGATATGACCAGAGCCCCAAGTGATTTCCCTAGTGGCCTTATGCCTATCAAGAGGTGTAGCTATGGTTCCGAGCACCACCAAGCCCCCAAGTGATTTCCCCGGTGCCCTTATGCCTATCAAGAGGTGTAACTATGGTTTGAACCCATAGCCCCAAGTGATTTCCCGGTGGCCTTATGCCTATCAAGAGGTGTAGCTATGGTTCGAATACCACCAAGCCCCCAAATGATTTCCCCCGGGTGGCCCTTATGCCTATCAAGAGGTGTGACTATGGTTCAACATAGCCCCCAAGTGATATTGTGAGTTGTGCTCAAGGATACCCATGTTTGAGTTGTGTTGTGCAGCCAGTACTCTCTTTGGCCCCTTTATGATAACATTGGCTTGATAGCCGAATTACCGAAGTAACCAGAGTTGTGCTCTTACGATAATATTGATAATATTGGCTTGATAGCCAGATCGAGAGGGTATTCATAGCTATGCTCAATGAGCAGGAAGCCCCCAAGTGACCAAATATATGATAAGCCAATAAGGCAGGATACCCATGTATTAACCGCGCATCATGGCAGCAGGTCCTCTTCGGCAACCTTTAACTTTTTGCAAGAGATAAATTCTTCTTGAACTGGGATTTTGAACCGAATATTGAGAGCTTCAAAGCTTTGTGGGAGACATCTTTCCCTTGAACCGGATTTTAAACCGTAATCTTCAATTGGAAATTTTCTCGACAGCCTTTAAACTCGAATTTGCGTAGAGATTAATTCTTTTTGAACCGGACATTTTTAAACCGGATTTGAGCGCTTTCGTAGCTTTGTGGGAGAATAGATTTCTTGAACCGGATTGTAAACCGGATATTGAGAGCTTCAGGAGACTGACTTCCTTTGAGCCGTGGACTTTAAACCGAATCCTTTTCGATGACCCTAACTTCTTCATTGAGCCGGATTTTGTAATCACATTATACTTTCTAAGCCAGAAATTTTCTGACGGCCTTTAAATTTTCATCAATATAGCAGTAGCCTCCGGGACCGGGTTATCTTTCCCTCCATCGTCCTGGGGTTCTTAAATTTGCTAAAACTGGCAAGTTTTGCTGAGTCATGTCATCATAGCCTCCGAGTCTCAAAGGCGACTCAAGGAGTTAGCTTGAGACTTTCCATATTTGACCGTGATATAAACCGGCATAACTTG
Organism: Aegilops bicornis; assembly: GCA_021605145.1. Taxonomy (NCBI): domain Eukaryota; kingdom Viridiplantae; phylum Streptophyta; class Magnoliopsida; order Poales; family Poaceae; genus Aegilops; species Aegilops bicornis. Next base: position 538,442,441 of record CM038675.1, read on the forward strand.
TATATCATTGGTGTTGATAGCACGATGTGAATCCACGTAAGGTTGAGGTGATCGCGCGGTTATAAATGATCTCGTATGAGCCGTGTCAAGAACTCGCCAATGGTTCCTTCCAACCGTGATTTGACGTTAACCAAACCGTAGTGGCGGCGATTTCAGCGCCGCCCATTGAGCCATCCAAAGGCAGACCATGCGTTGATAGTATATGATAATTCGCCTTCATTTTGTTGAAAGAAAACCGGCTACCCAAGCCGTGACTTTCCCATGCTCAATAAACAGCTCATGCGTGACATGTGTGCGGCTCCCAGATGTTGATGTAGACCAGCCGCGAGAGACGGACCACAAGGACGACTGCAACATCGAGGCGGCACAGATAAAATGAATCGCCGCAGATTGTAAGCCAAAGGCGACGCCAGAATCGACCGTATGTTAATGTAGACCGGACTGCGGGGGACGGCGGCCTGTGCACGCTTTATTGGGTAATTCGCACAGTTTTGACGAGTTGATGCGGATTGGATCGCTATATAAACCGGCATGGGTTATCCAATAGCTCAGCGATATAATAATCCTTTTTTACAATAGACAATTTGTCCTGCATTGGAAAACTTGCAAGCCAGAGTAATTTCTTTTTCTTAAAGAAAGCAATATATAATATGAAAGTATAATGCATGGATTTCACCTGATATGTTAGCCAGAAAATATCCATCATGGAGTTCATGATCGCCACTATGAAACTGAAATCAATCACGGGCGAAGTCGGCCATGCGAAAGCAGCATTTGATGAATCGGCCGTGGCGTCGTAAACCGGTGCGGACGAGCAAGTTGTCCTCCGCGTTGTAAACCGACGCGGGCGCATGAACCGGCGGCGAGGGCGGACGGGCGAATCATCTGTGGCGTTGTAAGGTGGTGCGGATAGGCGAGTCGGCCGGCGCGTTGATGTAAATCGGATTTGACACGCTGCGGTCTGCAGGAAGATACGCGCACAGCTGAACATGCCTCCGCCGGTATAATACCACCCTTTTTCTTTTAATAGCTGTCCTGCATAAAAATATTACAGACCAGAATAATTGTTCTTTTAAAGAATAAAAATGTATCCATAAAAATTGATCGGACAAATTTCACTGGTATGTTTGGCCGAATTTATCCACCACGGAGTTGATGATCACCTTGCCCCTCCTCTTTTTTTACCAAATGGGGTGCATCAAATAAGCCGGGCGGTGACTTCTGCCAGTAGGGGTGAAGTGGCTACATGAGGCCAAACCGGGCGGCCACAAAGAAGCGCGGGTGAGCGAGCCATGGCGGCGGCAGAGTTGAGGCCAGACGGGCATTCGTGACCCGGAGCAGAGGCGGAATCGTACCACGCTGGCGTAAGCGAGGCGGCTCACCTACAGTCGAGCAGCGAGGAAGGTCCGCGGGCGGTTTGCCGATGGTAACACAACCCACTCAGCCGCAGACGACCAGCGCCGCCTCGCCTCGCTCACCGCTGATAGTGCGATGCAAGCACAACCAAATAATTAGTATTCAAAAAATATCAGATTGTAGTAATACCTTGCAAGCTTCTTGAAAGTTTAATCAGATGCTTGATGTGAATGTAAACTGCTCCCAACGCCTTCTCGCACCATGGCTCAAGGTGCTGCAACAGCGCCAAGGCAAAGATGTCGTGCTAGTGGTGCTAAGTCCGCCAGTTAGGCTGCGGAAGGTTGCGCCCCGGAGTCTTTAGTCTCGCAACTTGGCGCCCCGAACTTGTCTATCTCGCTATCACTTTGCATGTATGTACAAGGGATAAATCGATTTTCTTAATTTAGTACTCACGTACACAGCCATCCGAGTTTGAATCATATCTGTCTCCGATTTGACCAACCAGTTTCCTTTGTCTCTTCGTGATGATGTATAACTCTTAACTCAACTAATCCATCACCCATAGGGAACCGTGCCAAAGCTAGCACCTTTCGTTTGAACAAGTCTGAGGTGTTGTATGGGAACTAGTACTAATTTTGAGGTTTGATGCAACCAGCCATCTAGCACGTCAATCCCTCCTCGAAACTTGAAACATGGAGTAGCATCGACTCGTGAACGCAGCCGCCTTGGTTTGAAAATTTTGATGTGTCCTCAGATTGACAGATCGTCAGAGACACCTCGTGGCGCAAGCATAAGTCGTAACCCTAATTTCTTATGAACTTAATTTTGTCCTCGTTAGTCCAACTAATTATTGTTGATGTAAACTCTTCCTCGCCGGGCTATTGCTCATCCCGCTGGTCGTGGCTTCTCGATCCCAAAAAGATCCCTCCAAGAACTCAACACCACTGCAAGCGCAAGCCCCACTTGCGGTGCCAACTGTCGTGGATTTGTCACGGCAGATGTCCTTAGTGTCGACTTAGTCGCGAGGCCAACGATCTATGTGGTAGCTTGACAGGGGTTGAGCGGAATCGAGGAGACGCAACACAAGACAAGAATTTAGACAGCTTCGGGCCCCGGAAACATCATCCGTAATAGCCCTACATGCTGTTTGAGGCTAGGTCTCAAGATGATCGAGAGAGTCGCCGGTAAACCGGCTCTCCTCTAGTTGTGTCTAGCCCTAAAGATTGTTTCTTCTTCCTTGCCCTCTCCCTCTTTGGGGAGCCCTGCCCCTCCTTATATATGTTGAAGGGCGGGTTACATGTGGAGTCCTATTAGGATTAGGACTAGTCTATCTCCAATACAAACCTTATACAAGTCTGTGTCTTAACTCCTTGTAAGACAAATATTCCTTATGCCTTTCCTCTTAAACCGCCCACCATAACATGAGCCGGCCTACCGGGCCTTGCCTTATCATCCGTCTGGCCACGCCACGCGCCGGGTTACCATCAATCATAATGTCCAGGCAGGTTGTCAGAAACCGCCAGTCGTATGGGTCACCAGTGAATCACCAAGTGTGAGCAGGATCTCAAATAAACCGCCAAGTCCGGCCGGGTTATACTTCTGGCCGGTTTACGCCGCGGGGTATATCCCCGACAGCTAGCATGGCAGGTTCGTTCAAGAACATTCTCAACTCAACTAATAACATCATTACAAGGAACCCAAGGGTCCAGGAGCGGTTTGATCTCCCCTATCTTCTTCGCTGCGGACCTCGGCTAGCGCTGGGACGAGGGAGGCCTCGCTTTGTGCAAGTTGATGTCGCTGATAATGATACTTATGATGTTAAGATGCCATCGCTTGAGGGCAAGGCTTGGGCAAAGCGCAAATGGAGATTGGGTTGTTTATATTGGGTACAATTGCGAGTGGGAACTTATGAATGTGTACACTCGTCAGCGGATTCCACTTCCAAAAATCTCCGAATGCCCTGAGATTGAGCACACAGATGATCTACATTCGTTCAAATATGATCATGGTGACTGTCATCTACGGAAGATAGCAATTTCTCGAGTTCCCAACCGCTCTTGGAATTACAAGAACTATCAAGTTGTTGCTATCTTCAACAAGCTTGTTGCCGTCCTTCGTGGTTCGACTGGATGGATACTGCTCAAAAATCAGTTTCTATACACGGATGTGTACTGTGATGCAATTGAATACGAGGGTCTTGTGTTTGCTGCCACCACTCGTGGCAATCGCTTTTTGCATGGGATCCTCGTAGTTTCTATATGCGGCTTGTCTTCCACCGTAATTATAATTGTTTCATCCACATGCATGCGAGTTAGCAAGTTTCCCTTCTCTACTAATTAACCTTCTTCTTGTGTTTCCAAGGTCCCGTGGAACATTCCATCGCTTATACTCAAAAACTTTTATAACCAAGGGGAGATGAAGATGGTGATGATCACGAGCATGAGGACGAGGAGGGCCCATGTACTCGGTGGCGCATACCGCAACTTCCTATGGATCACCCCTTCTTGTCTCAGATACAGCCCATCGCTGATGTTAAACATCGAGGGAGCAGGTGTTGTCTCCCATGGTCGCACTCTCCGGACCTATTCCAACACCCGTTGCATGGTATTCGGGATGGATACTAGTGTGCTAGTGCAAACACCTTCTCCCTGGTACAATATTGATAGTCTTGAAGCAAACTCGCTCTTCCTTGGACAAAACTATCCAATGATGGTGAAAGGCGATCCAACTGCTGTTGACACAACGTTACTACCATTTATGAGAAGCAATTGTATCTATACATAAGACATTGCGTTGGTTCCCTACCCTGGTCGTGATATAGTACGCTGCTTCAGCCTGGATGATCAGTCATGCGTTGGTCTCGAGATTGACAAGATGGTCGGCTCTTCCCGAGAGTCGCCAGGTTCAAAGCAAGCGTTTCCAACACCAAGGATTGGTTGAATTGAAGTTCATTTCATTGCTTGTTATTTGTTGTGTGATGAAAACTTTAGTATTTATAATGTATCCTCGTTGTCGTTGTGGGTTGATGACCTGTTGTATGTAATAAAATGATATGCCTGTGATAAACTTACTAAATTTATGAATGGCTATCAAGTCTCTTCTCTGAGTGGGTGCTGCGACGAGGCAAAAAAATATTTTCTGAATACATAATTGTACGTGCATTGCAACAGGTTATTGGATGAGGCCAATCAACAATAGTACACTATTTGTACTAGCTTCACATGCTGCACTATTTCTACGCTTCACACGCACGTAATACAACAAGTTTTAAACTTGAGACCAGCCACCCATCCTCACAAAAGAACACTTTTTAACCCAGCACAGACTCCGTGAAATTTGGCCGCAAAGGTGAGGTGGGCCATATCTTAATGTGTTCGCTGACGTAACTAGCACCTCGAATCCTCGAGTAGGAGTAGTAGGAGTAGTAGGGTGGCATGGGCCGTAACAAGCATTCACGCCCGTGAGTACGGCAAGACACGCCACCAAAGACGACTTCTCCATCTCGACACCATATTTCTTGGAGTCCGTACTGCAAAGCAATCTCTTCAACCTCGCCATTTCTCTAACTCAACCATCACGCCGGGCGGGCGAGGTGGGGTTTGCCGATAGTCGGTTTCCTCAATCATGCGTCCCACTTGTAAGGCCAACTCCAATGCACGACCCCAAACGGAACTCCATTTTGCTCGGATTCTGTCCGCTTGGGTAGGGCAATGGGTCGGTCCAAAGCCATTTCTGATGCGGTGGTCGGCGTTTAACGCCGCTTAATCGCATCCCGGCCGCGTACATCTTTCTTTGCAAAAACATATCTTTTTTTCATCATTGATTTTTTGGTACATGGAAATACATCACCAAAATTTGACTAGAAAAGCAAGACCAAAGAAAACAAGAACCACAAGAATACATTTTAGAAAACTTCCATAATTGCTCCCCGTAAGTTGGATTAGTGCCTTCTTGATGCATTCATTGTTGATCTCATGGAGGCTCGATCTTGCGTGCTTCTTTCTTCTTCGAGTGTAAAGAAGTAGACGTGTCTAGCCTCTATTCTCTCAACAAGTGCACTAGTCTCATCTCTAGCCTCTATGCTAGCTAAAAGTGCTAGAACATCTACTAAATTGCGCCTATCAATATATATCGCTGTACTCTTCTTCCCAATACCAAAACTTGCATCCATTCTACACAATAAAATTTTAAGTTAGCACAACTAGTCTAATCCGAGAGCACAACCGAAGATTTGGTCGAGTTCTTCCTCCTTTTGCCAACACGGGACATCTAGCATCAGTGCGTGGTCATGCAAGAAAATAGAGTGGTAGGTGAAGCCACGTGATGTGCATCTTGGGTTAAACTGTAAATAGAATATTACTACTCTTGAATAACTCCAAAACGGCCCATGCCACCTCGATGTAGTGGGGTGGCATGGGCCATAACTAGCATTCATGTCTAGCAAAGACGCATTACACGCCACCCACATCGAGTCCCATCCGACACCAATTTTCTTGGAGTCCGTAAGCTAGCTACAGCCATCTCTTCTCCCTCCTGTTTTCAGCCATCGCACGATGGGCGGGTGGGGTTTGCCGATAGTCGGTTTGCTCAACTGCGGTCCCACTTGTAAGTGAAAATGCAACACAACACGCATTCCCTCTTGAGCGGCGTGCCGGACCAACCGTGTGGAGGTGCGACGTAGGCTTTTCCTTTTGAACTTGTAACTTGTAAAATTTGGTTCTGCTCCATGGCGCGACCGATAGATAGAAATAATGATTTTCCCTAGAGTAATGAGAAGTTTGGTTCTGGCGCGGTTCATGCATGGAGTACGAGGGAAAATTATGAATTTGATGCGAAAGGTAAGATAATTACTAGTAGTACCATATACTACTACATGGATTTGACGGAAAGATAAAGATACATACGGATCCATCAACGACATCCTCACGCCCCTAGTGCACCGAGTCACCAACCGACGGTGAGGAGTAGCGGCGTAAGGCGGCAACCTCAACGTGTTTTCCAACAATGCCATCCAAGGTTGCCTGCGGTCCCAAGAAGGCCGGCCCCATCGCCCTCCCTTCTTGCATGTAGTAGTCCTTGTGGACGATTTGCGCTGTGAGACGTGGGTGATTATGTCGATGGTGTCTTGTTGCCGCCAGTGTGCTGGGCGAAGCGTGACCTCGAGGTGGACATTTTCTCGCCACGGCGGGTAGTCGCAGGGCCACCAGCAAGGTCAAGAGGTTGTCACCATAGAGGCCATTGAGGGTGGCAGGCATCGCAGAGCTCGGGCGCGGTGGCTGGAGGCGACGCGTCAAGGTCGCCCGCGAAGCTTCTTGACGATGGTGAACTTGTCGAGGAAGCCGACGAGGACCTCGCCGAACAAGGAGACGGCTGTCATCCAAGCTGCCCTCGCCCCGGGCGGCCTCAAGCACTACTCGAGACGCTCCTCGAAGCCGAGCCGCAGCGCTGGGTCAGGACCATCCGGCATAGCCGGCTAATGCTCGCGCCATCGCCTCCATGGGTCTAGCTTCTAGTCAACTGGCCTTGCGATTGGAGTGATCACTCTTGCCCTTGGGTGCGAGGTGTGTAGGATTTAAGAGATTGGATCAAGGAGCCTTTATATGAGAAGGGCAGATCGCGTTGAATTCACGTGCGTGTTGGCCATCTACTCCTGCCCTTCTATTACACGCCTTTGGTTGTATGACAGGTTGGCCAGCCACCCATTGGGCCCACGTGTCATACACCCAAAGGTGGTGTGCAAGAAGTCAATGAAGCCGTCCCCTCCGCGCCCATGCTTGCTTTCAATGACTTGAGACTACCAAACATCACATGCAGTGGTTAGTTAATTGCATGTAATCCTATTAAGTAGCAAAAAGACATTAAGTTATCTCGCTGATAGGAATAAAACAATACACCATGTATTTATTTACAGAGGGAGTAGTACAATTTTTGTGACATGCATTACTAGATATTGCTAGTCAAATACTAAATCCAGATGGACGTGGTGGTACTACTAAATCCAGACGGTGGTGCTAGTACTAGTAGTAGTACTACTACCAATGTAGTAGCACTGCATCACCCGCTGGTCAAATTATTACGCGGCTGCTCCCTCACAAAGGAAGTGACAAGACCTCACGCCGGAGATGACACCGAGTATAGGTGCCTGTGTTAAACGCATACTTACTACGCAGCAAACACTATCATCATGGTTGTAGACCTAGACCGCTCACAACTAGCCGTGGTTCTATTATAATTTCCGTGCGTATGTAGATGCTCTGCATTGCACGGAACACCAAGATTGTGGGGTGTACTTGCCGCAAGTAGCCGCCATCGCTACCGCATTTTCCATGGCCTTCTAGATGTGGTGGGGAGGAGATAAGGCTGATTGTGAGAGACAAGGAGTTGTTTGTAAATAGGGAACAAGTGCGGGCATCTTTTTGCAAAACCGAGAAGTTTGGGTTGTATGCGCCGTATCTAGATCCGATGGCTATTGGTGAAAGATAGCAGGCACAACATCATCACCAACTCAGACCTCGCTTTGATTCATGATTTTGAAAATGCAGGAATAGGACACGGCAATATTACAAGTTTCAAACTGATATTACAAATGTTAGGAGTAATGCTGCACCTACGAAGAGGAAATTACTAGGAAGTTTACGTAAGAACTTTGCATACTTTAGGTGGATGCAGCATTATCATACAAACTAAAATCCACCGCCTTTGACAAGTCACTAATGGGCAAATAAGTTTTCGAGTCTCGGCAACTTGATGTTTCAAAAACAAATTCAGCTTCATGGAGACTTTGTCATTTAGGCTTAGACGCTATGTGATCAGCACGCCATTCATTGTTGCGCCAGAGAACGCCAAACCTCATTACCTTGAGCACACTTTGTTCCGTAACAAAGAACTCGCCAATTTAATCTCAGATGTGCTGCCTCGGTAGTCGATCAAATCAATTTCTGTAAGATGGAGATCAAGGCATTCGATGAGATTGTTATAATGCAGCACATTTTTCACTTTCAGGTCTTTTTTTATCTGCAAAAGAAGAGAACATATTAGAGCAGCTGGTTGTATAAGATTGTCGTGTCATCAAGAGGTACCAATATCATTCGCTCATATGATAAGGTTGGCTGGCTAGTGATATTTTTTTCACTCTCTCTCTCTCTCTCTTTCTCTTTCCTCTCATTTACCTAGGAGTACGTGAAGAGCTTGGGCATTTGTCGCCTTCCACTATGTGGCCGATGCCATAATATGCATCGATGCCAAATCAAAGATTTTGGCACCGCCTCGCGATGTGAGAGAGTTGACACCGTGCACACGTGCACTCTACATGTATAAACAAATCAATTAAACCAACTACACCAGCCCTCTCACTCTCCCAAACAAGTGTTTTTTATTGCCTCGGTCCTCTCTCTCTCCCACACTAGTGTTTTTTCATTGCGTGAGTTAATTTGGCACCGAGCAAAGTAGGTGATCCAGATTGGGGCACCAGTGAGCAATGGAGGGGCATCGATGCCAAATGCATCAAGTGAATTTGGCACGTGCTTTGGCCTACATAGTGGAGGGCCGTTATAGCCCAGTTTTGTACTACCTCTTATTTAGTATAAAATTTTGACCATATATTTATGTAAGGAAATGCCAATGCATGTCACTAAAAATTACACCATTTGAAATTATGTTCAAATACGAATCCAACGATGTAGTTCTTAGTGACATGCATTAACATTTTGTCAGTTAAATCTATGGTCAAATTTTCATACTACAAAATAGGAAGAGTAAACCAGACGGAGGTAGTACTTGCTCTTAGGGTAACCATAGAGTTACTGGAGTAGTCTAAGTTACTTTCCACTATGACTAGCCTAGGCTACTATAGTAGTACAACAAAAAAACGATGCAGGTGATCACGTGAGAAAAAAATACTAAAAACATTTCTTTCGGTAAAGGCGTAGATGCAGTTTTGAACATCAAGACTTGTCATCGTGAATTTGGGAAAATTACGAAAAATTTGAGCTACATTGTGATTACCGCTTACTAATAGGAAAGAAGTTTCACCGATGAGTAGTTTCTCCGTGCACGGAAAGCATGTAAGGAATCCAACAACTTGATCCAGATTGGGGCCGATAGATTTTATTGCCAAGATCTTCACTGCGCATAGATCTGGGTCAAGCTTGTGGGAATCATTTTCGGAAGACGGTCAGAATACATCAAGAAGAAATTTAAAATGTAAATTTCAATAAGACAGAGAAGAAGATGACCGATGTACCGAACAATTACGGATCCAATAAAGAGTTCAGAGAATTTGGTAGACCAAAGGCACCAAGGTCGCTAATTTCAAGCGCCAATGACCCTGATTTTTGTTGGACCTTCTAGATCCGATACAAGGAATCTCTCAAAGAAAGGCGATTCTCAATGACCATAACGCGGAATAGCTGGAGTGATCTCTTTCCAATTGATGTCTTGTTGCGGAGCCAAGAAGACACATAAATCCATCGGAGATTCGCCGAGGCGATGTGGAGGCTAATGAACTCGTGGATCCGCTCAAGACGGCGGTACTCGGCCTTGATGACAGCTCCGGAGCAAGTGCTCCATAGCCTTCTTTGAGATGACAATGTCTAAGAGGTCGAGCTTCTTGAGTTGAGGGACAAGAAGGGCGGGCGCGGCATTAATCTGGGGAAGATAGCAGGAGCTGAAGTCGGGCCTTGGCGCAGCTGCTGGCGTGAGGCAGAGCGCGGACGGCGGTAAAGAGCGACATCGTCCAGCTTCAAAGTTGAGCTCTTCGAGCTGATCTAGGGTGGAGCATAAGAACCACTCGTTGAACTTGGGTTGGACCTTGCATACTGAACATGCGGATGTCAAGGCGTCTGGCTGGCCCAGGGTGAGATGGAATGATCTTGGAGACTGCGGCCATGCTTTTGCAATCCCCTGCCGCAGAGGCAATTGCCGATGGTGAGGTTGAGGGGACGCGCTAGAGGGGCGCCACCGCCGAGAGAGGGGTGTCCGCACGGCAGATTTGGTGGGGAGGAGGTCGATGATGACGAGCAGCATGTCGTCGGGGAGGCTCACGATGAAGTCTGTGCTCGCGGATGCGGTTTTGACTCGAGCCGCCTCCGGCTTGTTGGCTGCCTTGCCGCCCATCTCAACCGGCGGCGCATTACCGTGTACACGTAGTGGTGTGTGTTGTGTGCTTTGGGTGTGCGCGAAAAGGCCGTCCTTACATGCATGCCGCCGCACAGGTGGTGAATTGTGCACGAAAAGGCCCTCCACGCCGGAAAAAGTGTGTCCTTACGCGCCTCAATTTATTAGCGCAAGTGGGTGCTACCCCGATTGGTTTCAACTTTGTTTACTTCACCACGTGTCGATGGGCCTCTACTTTACTTATTTTCACCCATCGCCACATGGGCCCGCATACGAAGATACATAACACAAGCCGGCAAGGCAAGATGTGGACTGCCGACCACCAACTAAACAATATACTTGAGCTATACGCTGACACAAAGGAGCGTATAATCCGGCTTCAGTATAGAATGTTCGTGTGAGAGGGGACGCCTGTGAGAGATATGAGAGAGAGAGAAAGAGCTACTCCCTCCGCTCGATAATGTAGTTCCAACATTTTTTAAAAGTCAAACTTTTGAAACTTTGACCAAGTTTATAAAGAAATTACTTATATCTACAATAGCTAAGATAAATGATAGTATGAAGTAAGTACATGTTGTGATGAATCTAATGATCTTTCCAGATGTAAATGTTTTTCTCCACATATACCTGGTCAAACTTTTCTGAGGTTTGACTTTTCAAAACATCCATATGCTTATGGACGTGAGAGAGTCCCTAACTAGAGAGAGAGAGAGAGAGAGAGAAATAGAAAGAGTGAGTGAAAAAAGTGTGTGTGTGTGTGAAAGAGACATGGACAACACTCGATAAAAGTCGAGAAAAAACATGTGTGTCTTATGCAAACATATCACAGATGCATCTTCGACAACGGAAGCAAGGTGAGGAGATAGTGTGTGGTTGTTTGCAACCGAGAGAGCAAGACCCCTAGCACGTGGCCAAGAGGGGTCTGACAAACAAGGAGAGAGGTCGAGAGAGACGCATTTGGAGAAAATGCAGACATGGGGAGGAGAGAGTGTATGTTTGCCATAGAGAGATCCCCGAGATCGTGATGGGACTACTACATGGGTGGGAGATCGAGTGACAAGGTGTGTGCGTGATAGAAGATACCCGAGAGATATCGAGATAGACGTATGGATGGAAGGAGACAATACGTGGTGTTCCCGATGGCTAGTGAGAGATAATCATACTTAGGGGGGTGCTTGCGCCTATGATGGAGTGAGGGATTATGGTACTTATTAGGGGGGTGCGTGTCACATAGAGAGAGAACAAGGGCGGAGAGTGTTGGATGGGTCTATATGTATAGCGCGAGCGAGACATGTGTATGTGTGAACCAGGAGATATAAAGTTTGAGAGAGATTTAGGAGCCCCGATAAGGCTGAGTGGTGCATCGATAGCTGAGAGGGGAAAGAGATATTCCATCCGCTCGATAATGCAAAGGTATGTAATTTTTAGAAGTCAAACTTTGATCAGGTTTACACAAATGTTATTTATATCTTCAATACCAAAGATACATCATACCTAAACTACATCTCATGGTGAATCTAATGGTATATGTTTGCCATTCCGTATGTAATTGTTTTTCTCCACGACATGGTCAAACTTTGTGATGTTTGACTTTTCAAGAAATCAATATGCTATGGACCGAGGAGAGTGCCTAAGTCGAGAGGGATCAAGTGCGTGTGAAGGAGAATGAGTAAGTGTGCAAAAAGAGTATGTGTGTGAAAGAGAAAGTGACAACAAACGATAAATTAGAGAGGGAGTGTGTTTTTTCGTTTCTTAGGTGAACATATCACGCATGCATCTCTGAGATAGAAAAGTGAGGCGAGGAGATACACGAAGATAGCTAGTGTGTGATTGTTTGCAACGGAGAGAGACACCCCTATAGCACATGTCCAATAGAGGTCTAGCCAACAAGGAACAAAGGTCGAGAGGGACACATGGAGAACATGGACACATGGGGAGGGCGAGAGGGTGTGTTTGTGATAGAGAGACTCCCTCGAGATCGTGAGGGGACTATATGGGTGGGAGATCGAGGGAGGTGCAGGCGATGACAGAAAGATGCCCCGAGAGAAATCGAGATAGACCATGCACATGTTTGTGATGGAGACTAAGATTAGCTAGTCATATGCATATAGGGGGGACTGCGTGTGCCTACAATTGAGTGAGAGACCATCATACTTGGCTAGCTAGGCATGAGATTGTGTGTGTGTGTGCATGTGAGATGGAGAGAGAACGAGGGAGAGAGATAGAATTTTAGATGGGCCTATCGAGTGCGAGTGAGATATGCATGTGTATGTGTGACCCATGTAGATGGAGAGTTTGAGAGAGAAGGGGAAGAGCTCTGAGATGACAGAGTGGTGCGTGAGAGAGTTACGGGCAACGAGCCAAGGAATTTGTGTGCGTACGATGAGTGCACCCAAGATATCTAGCTTGGACTAGAGAATCATACATAGTGTGTAGAGAGACCTATAGATGGAGTATATATGCATGTGAACTAGAAAGACCCCCCCACGCACACACACAAAGAGAGAGAGAGAGATGGAGAGAGAAAGAGAGAGGACCAACAAGGTTTGTGTGTTGGATCGTGCGCATGTAGAATTGAAGATTGTCGTGAGAGAGAGAGAGAGAGAGAGAGAGAGAGAGAGAGAGAGAGAGAGAGAGAGAGAGCAGGACACCCGGAAAGGGGGGTCGCGTTATAGGCATCAAAGACAGATATAAACCATGTTTGATATAAACTTGCATTCAGATATTTAAATTGGAGAACATGTTGTCTGCAATCCACACATGAACGGATATATGCGTATATCAAACAAGTATATTAATTTGACTTTCAACATGTTCATGGAGTACTATAATATAGTACAACATGCTATTCAATTGAGGTGTTCAATTTGGATTTAGTTCACTATTTTGACCTGGTTAACGAGCTATTTCATTGAATCGAGATATTTCATTTTGGGGTTGATTCCCGTTTTTGAGTGGGTTAACTATTTGTCATATAGTAAATCGCTAACAACAAGCATGTAAAAACACATTACTCCCGAGCATCATCTCTCCATCTAAAAAAGAAGTGGCAAGCTAATATTTCTAAATTTGATTTGAATCGACTTGGTAAGGTAGACGTGGATGCTCGTTCTCCCAAATTTCGAACGAACCGTTAAACATCCTCTGCTCGGTGGAATTCGCCCAAGCAAATAAATGGGAGACGCGAAATTACTGTCCTATGTGGGAGACGCATTAATTGGCAGTTGTGCATCGAGGGTAGGTTCAGAACTTCATCCAGCGCACCTTCTCCTCGGCTTAAATGACATGTGCCGAATAATTCATAAACCATGGTCGGCAAAACACGCCTCCTCGCCTCGAAATAGCTCGCTACCACTTTTTTCAAAACACGCCTCCTCGCCTCAAATCGCCAAGACCCACTATATTTCAAAACACGCCTCCCGCCTCAAATCGCTCCACTTTCACTATTTGGGGAGAAGCAAAGTTACTCTACTATCCCCGACCTCAAAGACATTACTCCAAGCCAAGAAGCCTAAAGGCAGGGGTAGAATCAACCCCCCCCTCACATTTCTGCATAAATGCGTCCGTATCCCAATTCCCTCCCCCATTCATACCTCGTGGGCGCCAAATCACCTTCTCCCGGAAGCTCCCCTTCTCCCAAGCCGCGAAAACTCAGCCCTCCTCCATGGCGCCCCTACCGCACGCACTAATTTCATAGCCGCCTCCTCCCTAATGCCGGAGACGCTGTCCATTTGTTGTCATGCAATCGGGCCGTACCTCTTACTCCATGTCTGCTGAGCTGCCTCGACGACGGTCACAGTGAACTGCATCGGAGCCGATTCACCCCTGCCGTTGTTCACGACGCCGGAGCGGCTCCAACTTCGGATCCGTCCAGAGTCCCGGCGCTGCTTCCCCGTAGCCGTCGACCGTTGCGACATAGTTGTTTCCCTGCCGCCGGTGGCCACCGCAACGGCGCCGGGCTCACCGACTCGGTAGCTGGACCTGCCTCCTTCACCATGCCGCCAGATAGGTCGCACCCACATCTCAAATCACTTTATTTAGGCATCAGTTGTCTGAATTTTTATTCTGGGCCAATCGATTCCCAATGGGAAGCAAAGACTCGAGGCGGCGGAGCTCCTAGGCTGCCGGGTTGGTCGGTGTCTAACGTAAGGTGCAGGCCTCAAGTTCGCCGTGGTAGCAAAGGTTAGATGGCTATCTTAGAGTTGCGTGGGTTCAAGGTACCGCCTTCTTTGGATCTCGGATGACGGGAGTCTTTGTGGATTGGCCCGGGCGGGCAACCACGGCAGGCGGTGGGGCGGGAGCGGGTTTGGTCGGGGCCACTGGGACGGGCGGAGGCAAGCTCTGCTCATTGCTGGTCGCTGGCTCTTCGGGAAGATTCCTAACATTGTCACCGGGAGGCATAAGATGGCCATCAAGCCATCCGGGCGTTGATCGGACAAAGTACCAAATAAAATAAAATCGTGTGACCTCAATTTAGTTGCAACAACAAATGTGTGACCACTCGCACCTTTGCTATTGATCTCTTAGTGTATTTCTTCAGATCAAAGAGATGTGTCATTCTTAACATTATGCATTATCTGCATCTTCAGCCACACCGTCTTCCGACTCACCGCAGCTGCTCCAACAAGGAAAGCATACACCAGAAGGGAACTATAGTCCCCACTCAACAGTTCCCTGCATCGAATGCGCATGCCCAACATGGACAGCCACAACAACTGCAGGGCCATCGACAAGTCAGCACATGATGCTCACTCCTATGGATGCGGCCAGATAGGTTGTACCCTCATCTTACTTGTGTGCAACATTTATGGCTTTGTTATTCATCTAAGCATGGAAAATAGATTATCACATTTCCTTTGTATATTCATGTTGATCTCTTACAGGTCTTGTTCAGAGTTAACGTTGTTCCATAGTTCAGCTAAGATACTTGTTCTTTAGGTAACGCTTGTTCCATAGTTATCATCCATTAGCCAATGCTATCCCACAGTGCTGGTGATTATAGTATTATACCACTTCTAGTATTACCTATGTTGTTCTTTAATACTTTTGTGTGCCATCTAGTTAATCTTTAGTACAAATGATACATATTCTCAGAGCTTTCATCTCTGCTCTCCCTTTAGTTTTTGAGACACAAGGTCGCTAGTTAACCCCAGCCCTACTATTTATGTGGTCTCCTCATGTACTCATTACATAAATATAACTACTAGTTGTCTTCCATGCATGTCGATATATAATTGCACACACCGATATATCCACAAGAACCTCATGGAGCAATGTAAAGGCCAATAAACTTGATGTCAATGATACCCAATATGATGGAACATGTAAAGGTAGTTCTTCGTAAGACTTGCGTAAAAGATGTTGAATCCTCTTCACCCCACAAGGTCCTTGCTCTAACTTGGCCCGTGATATGGTACAACATGCATATAATGTCCTGGAGTGTATCTACTCTGTTGCAATGCATGTGCTTAGCATGCTAATCATGCATGTAAATATGTCATGCCTTCCTGTTTTTCAGTACTTATTCCATTCATGATAACATGTTTTCAAATTCAAGTACTGTCATTCTACTCTATCGCAATGCCATCTGCTTAATTTGGACATCATGCTTCAATATCTTATGCATTGTTATTCATTAGTACGTGCATTTCATCCGCTCACCATACCATGTTTTTACATTGAAGTGATGTTCTAGTACTCGCTGCAATGCCATCTTAGTTTCCCAATCATACATGTGTATGCTGCCTTAGTTTTTTCTCAGACGTATTCCGCTAGCATACGCTTTACACTCAACTAGTGTTTTTACCTGTGGTTGTCCTTGTTGGGTTCTACCAGTAGGGCGCGCCGATCGCAAATTAAAAATTCCTACGCGCAGAACATCCAGAACATGCTACGGGAGATGGATCACAGTTCGTTACCACTAGACGACAAAGTGCCATGCAGCGAAGAAGAGTTGGGGCAGCGCGTCTGCGTGGATCGCCTCCTCCTCGCTCGATCTCCCTCGAGCGGCCGGCCGTCCGATCCCACGCACGAAGTTCGGCCGGAGCGGCGCAAGTGCACCGCCTCTA
Source organism: Aegilops bicornis (assembly GCA_021605145.1). Classification (NCBI taxonomy): domain Eukaryota; kingdom Viridiplantae; phylum Streptophyta; class Magnoliopsida; order Poales; family Poaceae; genus Aegilops; species Aegilops bicornis. Next base: position 538,458,979 of record CM038675.1, read on the forward strand.
ACGGTATCCGCAGCGGGAGGAACGCCGTATGTGGACTGCTAGGTCTGATCATTACAGTCGGCGGCGAGTGGAGGTGGCTATTCGCAACACATGCGTAATTCTAGTCGCAGCGCCAAGCGATCGAACTAATGAGTGTGCCGCACCTCCACTTTATATAGGCGCCCCGCTGGCTCAACACTTGGGCCTCGCGACGGACCCTAAAGCCCAAAGTCTACTCGGTCACGTTCCTAGTCCAGCTGGATCACATCCGACCAAAGGTCCTACGAACCGACCTCGTAGGTTCCTTCCCTTAAGCGCCGCGAATTCTTAGGTTCAAGTCGGCTTGGTCACGCTCGGATCACCTCCGACCAGACGGTTGGTAGCGGCCTCTAGCAAGGCGCGGCCGACCACCAAGCCGACTATGAAGCCGGTTAGGCTAACTCAGCATAACGTGTCACACTTCTGCTCCCTTTGCCGACGATATATGTTGTCGGGCTCAAGGCGCAGACTGTCATCCTTGTGCTAGCCCGACTCTTTTCTCGCTCCAAAGGATACCAACCACAATCCGGATTATCTCATAATCCTTGTCGCATGGCCATGCTTTCCGGGTCGATCACACGAGGGGCCCAGAGTATATCTCTCCCGATCGGAGGGGCAAATCCCATCTTGCACGACCATGTCTCGCAAAGCATGGGATTGGACAAACCAAACCTACCTTTGTAACTACTCAAATACACGGAGTAGCGCTTATCGGCCCAAAGCAAGTCTATCACCATCTCGAGTACATGCGCCACTCGTGTCTTAGGACATAGAACGTATGTTGTACTAGAGACTCACAGATGACATATCATCGTGTCTCATAGTTGGGTCCGTCTGACTCGGATCTTATTCGACTGGATCCGACTATGTCGAATCCGACCGCACCTTTCCAAGTCCATATTATCCGGTTAGCATCCAATGCTCCATGGCTAGTGAGACCAAGCCATCGACCGTGTCATATGCTAGTCTAGTCGGGTCACAAGGCCATTCAATCCCCTTTCGACTAGGGACCTTTTAGGACAGTCATCATACAATGCATAGTCCCACAAACAAGTCAATGCTTGGCCGATACACATCATTGATAATGTCCAAGGACTATCTTTATTCATAAACACATAGGAAATATCATCATACATGATTGCCTCTAGGCCATATCTCCAACAGTCATGTCGTATCCCTAGCTCTTACACCATACTCCCTCTGTCCGGATTACATGTTGCCAAAATGGATAAAAAGGATGTATCTAGAACTGAAATATGCCTAGACCCACCCATTTTTTTCCGGATGGAGGGAATACATGTCAATATGTCATGCCTTTCTATTCTTCAGTACCTATTCCATCTCTCCGTTGTAGCATGTTTTATAATCAAGCACCATTCTTCTATACAAGGCATGCAAGGGAAGACGACTATGTTAGAATCAAGGGTTACAAACCAGGTCTTTGCAAAATATCCAAACGCTTAGGACATAATAAACCAACTCCGCTTTTTATAGATATCGCCCAAAGACAGAGAAACCCAACTCCCACCGATAATAAGCAGATTCCAGTGGCCAAAGAACGAGTCCGCCTGTACTCCAAAGAAAAGTATGTCAACTCCATTCTAAGAAGCGTGTGTATCCTTGCATCATGAAATTTCATAGCATGCCGATCATATTTTCTACATGTTTCTTACCCATCTCTTTAGAAAATAAGCTTAATGTGATAGAAGAATTTCTTCAGACCGGTATCGTCTGGTGAGGAAAGATTCTTGCGTGAATTCTTCAGACTCCAATGCAGATGTAAGTACCTATTGTATATCACTATATTTTTACACCAGCATGTATTTTGTTAATCGGCGTGAATCCAACCTTTATCTCGATCTAAATTTAGTTGTAGCAAATTGTATGATTAAAGGCCACAATGTTGATTTTTGTAAGGAAAAGCCGCTCGGGTAGTTTTGCATCCTGAAATGCATGCATGAGTGTACTATCTCATATTAGTGGGTTTGATTACTTTGGTTCTGCAGTGGGTTTTCAATGTCTTTTTATCGTGGTTGTCTGTTGTATACCTAGCTCTTACATCATACTCCCTCCATCTCGATTATTACATGTCGCAGAAATGGATAAAACCTGGATGTATCTAGAACTGAAATACGCCTAGACCCATCCATTTATTTCCTGATGGAGGGAATACATGTCAATATGTCATGCCTTTCTATTCTTCAACACTATTCCATATCTGCCGTAGCATGTTTTATAATTGAAGCACCATTCTTCTATATAAGGCATGCAAGGGAAGACGGCTATGTTAGAATCAAGGGTTACAAACCGTGTCTTTGCAAAAGATCCAAACGCCAGAGATAATAAACCAACTCCATTTTTCATAGATAATCGCTCCAAAGACATAGAAACCCAACTCCCAATCGATAATAAGTAGATTCCAAAGTGGCCAAAGAACTAGTTCGCTTCCAAATTCAAAGAAAAAGAATGTCAACTCCATTATAAGAAGCGTGTGCGTATCCTCGCATCATGAAATTTTTATAGCATTCTCGATCATATTTTCTAAATGTTTCTTACCCATCTCTCTTTTTATAAAATAAGGTTAAATGATAGAAGATTTCCTTCATTGGCATTGTATTCGAGGAAAATATCTTATGCGGAATTCTCTATGCTCCAATGTCGATGTAAGTACTGCTTGTATATCACCATATTTGTACATCAAGATGTATTTTGTTAATCGGCGTGAATCCAACCTTTGTCTCGATCTAAAATTAGTTGTAGCAAAATGTTAAAGGCGCCTAATGTTGATTTTTGTAAAGAAAATTGCCCGGTAGTTTTGCATAATCGAGTCATGCATGAGTGTACTTATCTCATATCATGCACATTACCGAATTGTAGTCTTGCTTTCGTTGCCCATTCATTCATTCATTGTGTTAATGATAGATGTGCAATATTGTGTTAATTTGGTGTTGGCTAGTTGCCCAAACGCTCACAGCTAATGTTGTTTTCCTATTATCCGACTTGGCCAATGATAGCAATGCTAGTGTCTTAATTTGGTGCAGCTTCATCAAGATAAGAAGACCAACTCGAAAACAAAGAAGGCAACCCCATTGTTTCTTTCCAATAAATCTAGGCCAGCAATATGCCAATAACTCATGATTAATCTGTTTGGTTCCCCTCCTAATTTATGTTATGATGCAGTGGTTGAGATTTGTGAACCAATTAATGGCTGAAGGAATGATGGAAATGGTGGAGGAATCAGAGGTGCAGAGTCGCGCGACACAACAACTGATCAATGTTTTCAGAGAGAGTGTAGCAAAGCAGCAAGAACTTGCCCACATGCTTATGGGCGCCATCCGTCTTTGAGGTTGCAGACAGACGTTGTAGATCGTTAGGTTCTGCTCATTTATTTGCACCGCGCCAATCTTTGATTGCCCAATGGATGTAATTTCCTGTAATATATGCCGGATGTGCAACGTTTTTCCCTATATGTCGTACCTTTGCTTGATCGGTTTTGGTCCTGTGCATAATTGCTCGTCGTAATGGGCTCAAATTATCTAATTTGGTATAAAGACATGTACGAACTTTAGTGGGCCCATTAAGTTAATGGGCCATTACCAGGCCGAAAGTTATTGGTCGGCCCTCTTAACTCCCGGTCGTTAATGTGTCGACATCGAAGCGGCAAATGTGTGGGCCCAATTGATTTCACGGCTGTTAATAGGCCGTTACTAAGTTCGGGCTACATATGGCCCAACTATACTGTGGGCCTTTAGCAGGCCGAAAGAGACAGCGGGCTTGTACTGGACCATGTAGAGCATGGGCCGCTAAGAGGCCGAAAGTCAGGTCGTATTGTAAATGGCCCAACTGTGTTGTGGGCCTTTAGCGAGCCGAAAGAGAAATCGGGCTGGTATTGGACCATGAAGGGCATGTGCCATTAAAAGGCCAAAACTCAGGTCCAACGACAAATGGCCCAACTCATTTATGGTCTGTTATCAGCCGAAGGCACATAGGCCGGAATTGGCCCAACACTTAAATGGGTCGCTAAAAGGCCAAAACTCGTGTCTCGATTACAAATGGCCCAACAGATATATGGGCCGTCACCAGTCGAAGACACACCGGGCCGGAAATTGGCCCAACACTTAAATGGGTCGCTAAAAGGTCGAAACTCAGGTCCGACTACAAATGGCCCAACCGCTTTATGGGTCATTAACAGTCGAAAAGACACACCGGCCGGAAATTAGCCCAATACTTAAATGGGTCGCTAAAAGGCCGAAAAGATGTACATCGTGAAAATTGACCCATCCATCGAATGGGCCGTTAATGTCAAATCTCATCGGGCCGATATTGAGCCCAAATATATAGCGGGTCGTTAACGGCTTGAACCGACGATGGGCTGCAATGGTGTCAAATCTTAACGGGCCGCCGACGGCCGACTAATTGGCACATCTCGTATGGGCCGTGGGCTTAAATGGACACGACACAAGTAGGCCTTTATATGGGCCGGCTCGCTATTTTTTATCGGGCCAATTTTTTTTCACCGAATGGGCCATTGTTGGCCTTGCCACGCGTCGACCTATCATAGGCGCCTCCTATCCAATGAGTGGATGACATCCGTCCCAACGGTGAGGCAACACGTGTTTCCTCCGCGAATGATGATTTTACACGGAAAATCCCCATTGGTCCCTACCGTTAACGGGTTATCGGATCCAAAATCGGACCCGGTAGCTTAATGGCGTTCGCTACGGTGGATGCCACGGTCGGTCACCCTTAACGGAAGCACTTCAGGACGCGTGACGCGATTTATCGTCATGGAAGTGGACACTTCCGTGATGATAATTTTGGTAATGTCATGGAACACTTCTACGACGCTACGTGTATGACTATCTTGATTCTCGTCATAAATTTGTCATGGATGTACATGCATGATGTAAAACGTGACTCATCGTGACAAACACGTATCATCACGGAAGTGTCTTTTTTGTAGTGACTCATCACGCCTTTGAACTGATTGGTACTGTGATGTGTTCATTTAACTACTTGGTTTGCAGCCAATGTCGCTTACTCTGTTCACTTTTATACACAGCTGTCTTAACGTATCATTTCACCTTACATGGTTTAAAAGATATGAAGGATATTCTTTTTGGTCTTGATCTATATTCTAGTTGTTATGTTCATGTGCGCACACAATGATAAAATAGCCTGCTTGTTTTATATCTGCTTGCCCATGATATGAATGATGTCATACTATGTTCATCCTACTTTAAACCATGTCTCTTTATCCTTAGATGTCAACGAATGTGAGGAAATAGACAATACAAAGAGGCATGCTACATGGACATATGTTCGAAAGTGATTTTATTATGTAGTTGGCACTACAATACGTGCTAATGTATTACAAAGAGTTCACCAAAATAAGTTATGTATAAACGTGTAACCTACTTTGTTTGTTTTATCTCATTAGTAACTTATCTACAAGTTCAAACTTTCAGAAGCTATGGAAAAATGATTGAACAGCCACAACCACCAAGGTGACGAGCCTACCACAGTGCACAATGTCACCTCTTGCCGCAAAGGCGTCAAGATATCTCCACTAACAAAGGCAAAAAGCACCTTCTGCGTAATTCGGGTTGGTTGTCAAGGTAACCTCGCCCAAATCGCCATCGAACAAAATCTTCCCGCTAGATAGAGTGATATATCTGCGTTTCTAGACACAAGTCCAATCCCTAATGGACATCGCTTTGGAAACAAGAATAGTGGTTGACAAATGTCATCAAGATATGAATGGTTTTGAAACCGCACTATCGACATTCACTTCGTTGTTCAAGAGCAATGGTGAAAAAGGTGAAGATCGTCGGCTCCATCAGATTCTACAGCCAAACATTAGCACTCAGGTCAAATATATGTGCTTCTATACATCTGATGGTGCTTTTATCTGCAAGGACTGTAAACTTTATACCAACAGGCCTTTTGTTGTGATACAACATTTATGCTGCTGCCAAAGGCTGCAATAATTACGACGCCAACATTCGTCCGAAATTTTACACGTGGAAAATCCCCATTGGTCCGGGCTGTTAACGGGTTATCGGATCCAAAACTGCACCCAATAGCTTAACGGCGCTCCACTACGGTGGATGCCACGTGTCGGGTCACCCTTGACGAAAAGCCTTCGTGGACGCGATTTATCGTCATGGAAGTGGACACTTCCGTGATGATAATTTTGATAATGTCATGGAACACTTCTCTGACAAAGTTACGGTGCATGACTATCTTGATTCTATCATAAATTTGTCATGGATGTACATGCATGATGTAAAACGTGACTCCATCGTGGACAAACACCTATCATCGCGGAAGTGTATTTTTTGTAGTGGTGCTAGTTATCGACTAGAGGGGGGTGAATAGGCGATTTTGATGAAAGTCTTCAAAACACGGGGGCTTTCAAGACAAATAGTACAATTGAACCTATTGCTATGCAGCGGAAGGTAGACTACACTAGACAGGCCATAGTCAAGTAAGCAATGAAATGAAAGCATGAAGACTATCAAGCCTAGGTAGTATGGATCAGATGGAAGATAGTATGAAGCCAAACAACAAATAGTCTTCACATAGTGAAGCCAATCAGATCATGCAAGGTGTAGTGACTTCATGAAGACAAAGCGTAAAGTAAAGAGATGGGAAGGATAGAACCAGGTTGCTTGGTGAGGACAAGGATTTGGTAGAACAGATCCGATTCTTGTGGACAACCGTGACGTCCGTTAGGGAGGCTGAGATTTAACTGTAAGACCGCGTCTTTCACCTTATTCCCTTGAGCTAAGAACACATAGTCCTCGCCTCAATCACTCGTAAGTCTTCGAAGTTTGACTTCCAAACCTTCACAGACTTCATTCACTGGCAATCCACAATGGCTCTTGGATGCTCAGAATGTGATGCCTAACCAGCTGGAGGATTCACAGTCCTCAAGTGTAACAAGTCTTCAGATCACGCGGACAGAAAGACTTTAGTGATGCCTAACACTCTTTGGCTCTGAGTGTTTTGGGCTTTTACCTCACAAAGATCTCTCTCTCAAATGCTTCGGAGGTGGGTTGCTCTCAAACAACAAAAGCCGTGCACTAACTCTGAGCAGCCACCAATTTATGGTGTAGGGGTGGGCTATTTATAGCCGAGGAGGCAACCCGACCTGATTTGTCCGAAATGACCCTGGGTCACTAAGGAACTGACACGTGTCCAAGGTCAGATTTCAAACACACGCGGCAGCTTGACTTGGGCTACAAGTAAAGCTGACTCATCCAACTCTGGATAAGATTTGCTCCCATTGTCTTCGCTTGAAGACATAGGACTTGGTTGAGCATCACATCAGTCACTCTGACTTTGTTCGCTTGGACCCCACTTAACAGTACGGTGGTTCCTATGACTCAACAAAGAAGAAAAGGAAACTACAAAAACAACTATGTCTTCGCACTCCATAGTCTCCATGTGAATGTCTTCTCATGTAATAATCTTCACTGTGAATATCTTCATAGACCACCATTGTCTTCAATGTCTTCACACATTTTTAGGGGTCATCTTGATACGTCTCCAATGTATCTATAATTTTTGATTGTTCCATGCTATATTATATTCTATTTTGGACATTATTGGGCTTTATTATACACTTTTATATTATTTTTGGGACTAACCTATTAACCGGAGGCCCAGCCTCTAATTGCTATTTTTTGCCTATTTCAGAGTTTCAAGGAAAAGAATATCAAACGGAGTCCAAACGGAATGAAACCTTTGGGAACGTGATTTTTGGAACGAACGTGATCCAGAGGACTTGGACCCTACGCCAAGACATCAAGCAGGAAGGCACGAGGTAGGGGGCGCGCCTACCCCCCTGGGCGCGCCCTCCACCCTCGTGGGCCCCATGTTGCTCCACGGACGTACTTCTTCCTCCTATATATACCTACGTACCCCCAAACTACCAGATACGGAGCCAAAAACCTAATTCCAACGCTGCAACCTTCTGTACCCGTGAGATCCCATCTTGGGGCCTTTTCCGGAGCTCCGCCGGAGGGGGCATCGATCACGGAGGGCTTCTACATCAACACCATAGCCTCTCCGATGATGTGTGAGTAGTTTACCTCAGACCTTTGGGTCCATAGTTATTAGCTAGATGGCTTCTTCTCTCTCTTTGGATCTCAATACAATGTTCTCCCCCTCTTGTGGAGATCTATTCGATGTAATCTTCTTTGCGGTGTGTTTGTTGAGACCGATGAATTGTGGGTTTATGATCAAGTTTAACTTAATACTCTAGATGCATGCTTTGGATAGCGTTCGACGTGTGGAGTAATAGTAGTAGATGCAGGCAGGAGTCGGTCTACTTGTCGCGGACGTGATGCCTATATACATGATCATACCTAGATATTCTCATAACTATGCTCAATTCTATCAATTGCTCAACAGTAATTTGTTTACCCACCATAATACTTATGCTCTCGAGAGAAGCCACTAGTGAAACCTATGGCCCCCGGGTCTATTTTCCATCATATTAATCTTCCAACACTTAGCTATTTTCATTGCCTTTTATTTTACTTTGCATCTTTATTATAAAAATACCAAAAATATTATCTTATCATATCTATCGATCTCACTTTACGTAAGTGACCGTGAAGGGATTGACAACCCCTTTATTGCGTTGGTTGCGAGGATTTTATTTATTTGTGTAGGTGCGAGGGACTCGTATGCGGGCCTCCTACCGGATTGATACCTTGGTTCTCAAAACCGAGGGAAATACTTACCGCTGCTTTTATCGCATCACCCTTTCCTCTTCAAGGGAAAACCAACGCAAAGGTGCTCAAGAGGTAGCAAGAAGGATTTACGGGCCGCTGTCGGAGTCTACGCAAAATTCAACATACCAAGTACCCATCACAAACCCTTATCTCCCGTGATTACATTATTTGCCATTTGCCTCTCGCTTTTCCTCTCCCCCACTTCACCCCTTGCCGCTTTATTCGCCCTCTCTCTTTCCGCTTTGCCTCCCTCTTCTTTTTTGCTCCTCGCACTTTCTGCCGTTATGTCCGAAATTGGGGAAACTATTGTTGATATGGACAATAATAATAATATGGAAAATTCGGATGCTCCCGCTGAAGAACCCCCTATCTTGCATACAAAAAAATTCCGAATTGGTAGTGGTAATATTATTGGAAAAGGGGTTATTCAAGATTTCTTTACTTGTGCCGGTGCTTTGCCTTCTATGGGCAGTTCTATTCTTCATAGAACTAGTAGTCTTGCGGACGCTATTGCCATGCTTGTAGTTGAACTTGAAAGGCAATTTATGCACATGCACCCTTGCATACAAATGATTTTCCTAGAATTTTCTAATATTGAGCATTCTTCTGTTAGGCGTGCTGCTACTATCATTTTGGCTCATGAGTTCAGATTTATAATAAAAGAGGCCAAAGAAATCTTTGCGCATTATAGGGTAGACGCTGGCCGTCCTCCCATAGAAACTATCTTATTTGATCAAGAGGAAATAATGTGTTTTCAATCTCCATACTATGTTCCTTTTAATGAGAACCTTAGAAAAAAGGTTCCTATCAATGTTCTAGTTGATAGAATTTCTGAACTTAATAATGATTTTGCTATTCGAAATAATGAGCTAGGATATTCTCTCGAGTATAAGCTCACAAAGTTCGTCAAAATAATGCTTATAATGATGAATTGGTTATGCAATACGAACTATCAAGGAGGAACCTATACCTCCTAAAGTTGATCTTGGGGACTTTTGTCCCATTAAATTTAGCCCTTTTGATTACTTTTGCTTGCCTCAAAGAAAACTCGCTGCTGAACATAGAGAATATGAAATGAGTTTTAATTATCTATCCTATTATTATGGCAATACCTAGATCTATTCTTGCCTTTATGCCTAGCTAGGGGCGTTAAACGATAGCGCTTGTTGGGAGGCAACCCGATTTTATTTTAGTTTTTTTTTTACTTTTTGCTTCTGTTTAGGAATAAATATTTGATCTAGCCTCTGGTTAGATTTGTTTTTTATGTTTTAATTAGTGTTTGTGCCAATTTTAACCTATAGGATCTTCTTGGATGATAGTTATTTGATCTTGCTGAAAATTCGAGAAACTTTCTGTTCACGAAAATAATTGTTAAAAATCACCAGAACGTGATAAAATATTGATTCCAATTGCTGCTGATCAATAAACAAATTTTCTAGGTTGTCCTATTTTGGCTGAAGTTTTTTAGTTCCAGAAGTTTGCGTTAGTTACAGATTACTACAGACAGTTCTGTTTTTGACAGATTCTGTTTTTTGTGTGTTGTTTGCTTATTTTGATGAATCTATGGCTAGTAAAATAGTTTATAAACCATAGAGAAGTTGGAATACAGTAGGTTTAACACCAATATAAATAAAGAATGAGTTCATTACAGTACCTTGAAGTGGTGTTTTGTTTTCCTTCGCTAACGGAGCCCACGAGATTTTCTGTTAAGTTTTGTGTTGTGAAGTTTTCAAGTTTTGGGTAAAAGATTTGTTGGATTATGGAACAAGGAGTGGAAAGAGCCTAAGCTTGGGGATTCCCATGGCACCCCAAGATAATCTAAGGACACCTAAAACCCAAAGCTTGGGGATGCCCCGGAAGGCATCCCCTCTTTAGTCTACTTCCATCGGTAACTTTACTTGGAGCTATATTTTTATTCACCACATGATATGTGTTTTGCTTGGAACGTCTTGTATTATTTGAGTCTTTATTTGTTAGTTTTCCATAATCATCCTTGCTGTACACACCTTTTGAGAGAGACACACATGATTCGGAAATTGTTAGAATACTCTATGTGCTTCACTTTTTTTTTGAGTTATATAGTTTTTGCTCTAGTGCTTCACTTATATCTTTTAGAGCACGGAGGTGGATTTGTTTCATAGAAACTATTGATCTCTCATGATTCACTTATATTATTTTGAGAGTCTTAAAATATCATGGCAATTTGCTTTAATTATAATATCATGAGAAATTTTATGCTTGATAATTGTTTTGAGATATAAAGGTGGTAATATCATAGTTGTGCTAGTTGAGTAATTGTGGAATTGAAAAATACTTATGTTGGAGTTTGTGATTCCCGTAGCATGCACGGATGGTGAACCTTTATGTAACGAAGTCGGAGCATGAGGTATTTATTGATTGTCATCCTTTGTGTGGCGGTCGGGATCGCTGCTGATGGTTAACTCCTACCAACCCTTCCCTAGGAGCATGCGTAGTAGTACTTTGCTTCGAGGGCTAATAAATTTTTGCAATAAGTATATGAGTTCTTTATGACTAATTTGAGTCCATGGATTATACGCCCACTTATCTTTCCGCAATTTTCTAGCCTCTTCGATACCGTGCATTGCCCTTTCTCACCTTGAGAGTTGGTGCAAACTTTGCTGGTGCATCCAAACCCCGTGATATGATACGCCTATCACACATAAACCTCATTATATCTTCCTCAAAACAGCCACCATACCTACCTATTATGGCATTTCCATAGCCATTCCGAGATATATTGCCATGCAACTTTCCATCGCTTGCTTATCATGACACGCTCCATCGTTGTCATATTGCTTTGCATGATCATGTAGTTGATATTGTATTTGTGGCAAAGCCACCATTCATAATTCTTTCATACATGTCGCCTCTTGATTCATTGCATATCCTGCACACCACGGGAGGTATCCACATAGAGTCATATTTTGTTCTAAGTATTGAGTTGTAATACATGATTTGTAATTAAATAAAAGATTGAAGAAAAAAATTATTAGATAATTTTCCCAAATGATGAAAGGATGATGGAGACTATGATTCCACCACAAGTCGGGATGAGACTCCAGACTAAAAGAAAAAAAAAGAGGCCATAAAAAAGAGAGAAAAGGCCCAAATAAATAAATAAATAAAATGAGAGAAAAGAGAGAAGGGACAATGTTACTATCCTTTTACCACACTTGTGCTTCAAAGTAGCACCGTGATCTTCATGATAGAGAGTCTCTGCTTTTGTCCTTTCATATACTAGTGGGAAATTTCATTATAGAACTTGGCTTGTATATTTCAATGATGGGCTTCCTCAAATGCCCGAGGTCTTCGTGAGCAAGCAAGTTGGATGCACACCCACTTAGTTTCTTTTGTTTGAGCTTTCATACACTTATATCTCTAGTGCATCCGTTGCATGGTAATCCCTACTCCTTGCATTGACATCAATTGATGGGCATCTCCATATCCCATTGATTAGCCTCGATGATGTGAGACTTTCTCCTTTTTGTCTTTCCACATAACCCCTACCATTATACCTATTTCCACCATAGTGCTATATCCATGACTTGCGCTCATGTATTGCGTAAGAGTTGAAAAGGTCAAGGCTGTTAAAAAGTATGAACCAATTGCTTGGCTAAAACCGGGTTGTACATGATGTGAATATTTTGTGTGGGGAAGATGGAGCATAGCCAGACTATATGATTTTGTAGGGATAACTTGCTTTGGCTATGTTATTTTGATAAGACATAATTGCTTGGTTAGCATGCTTGAAGTATTATTGTTTTTATGTCAACATTAAACTTTTATCTTGAATCGTATTAAATCTGAACATTCGGTGCCACAATAAGAAGAATTACATTGAAATTATGCTAAGTAGCATTCCACATCAAAATTTTGTTTTTATCATTTACCTACTCGAGGACGAGCAGGAATTAAGCTTGGGGATGCTTGATACGTCTCCAACGTATCTATAATTTTTTATTGTCCCATGCTATATTATATTCTGTCTTGGACATTATTGGGCTTTATTATACACTTTATTATTTTTGGGACTAACCTATTAACCGGAGGCCCAAATTTCTTAATTGTCGCTTTGCCTATTTCAGAGTTTCGCAGAAAAAGAATATCAAACGGGTCCAAACGGAATGAAACCTTCAGAACGTGATTTTTGGAACTAACGTGATCCAGAGGACTTGGACCCTACATCAAGACATCAACCAGGAAGGCACGAGGTAGGGGGCGTGCCTACCCCCGTGGGCGCGCCCTCCACCCTCATGGGCCCCACATTGCTCCACACACGTACTTCTACCTCCTATATATACCTACGTACCCCCAAACTACCAGATACGGAGCCAAAAACCTAATTCCACCGCTGCAACCTTATGTACCCGTGAGATCCCATCTTGGGGCCTTTTTCCTGAGTTCACCGAGGGGGGCATCGATCATGGAGGGCTTCTACATCAACACCGTAGCCTCTCCGATGATGTGTGAGTAGTTTACCTCGACCTTCGGGTCCATAGTTATTAGCTAGATGGCTTCTTCTATCTTTTTGGATCTCAATACAATGTTCTCCCCATCTCTTGTGGAGATATGTTCGATGTAATCTTCTTTTGCGTGTGTTTGTTGAGACCGATGAATTGTGGGTTTATGATCAAGTTTATCTATGAACAATATTTGAATCTTCTCTGAATTCTTTTATGTATGATTGGTTATCTTTTGCAAGTCTCTTTGAATTATCAGTTTGGTTTGGCCTACTAGATTGATCATTCTTGCAATGGGAGAAGTGCTTAGCTTTGGGTTCAATCTTGCGGTGTCCTTTCCCAAGGATGTAGGGGCAAGCAAGGCACGTATTGTATTGTTGCCATCGAGGATAACAAGATGGGGTTTATATCATATTGCATGAGTTTATCCTCTCGCATCATGTCATCTTACTTAAAGCTGCTACTCTGTTCTTTTTGAACTTAATACTCTAGATGCATGCTGGATAGCGGTCGATGTGTGGAGTAATAGTAGTAGATGCAAGCATGAGTCGGTCTACTTGTCGCGGACGTGATGCCTATATACATGATCATACCTAGATATTCTCATAACTATGCTCAATTCTGTCAATTGCTCAACAGTAATTTGTTTACCCACCGTAATACTTATGCTCTCGAGAGAAGCCACTAGTGAAACCTATGGCCCCCGGGTCTATTTTCCATCATATTAATCTTCCAACACTTAGCTATTTTCATTGCCTTTTATTTTACTTTGCATCTTTATTATAAAAATACCAAAATATTATCTTATCATATCTATCGTGATCTCATTTTCGTAAGTGACCGTGAAGGGATTGACAACCCCTTTATTGCGTTGGTTGCAAGGATTTTATTTGTTTGTGTAGGTGCGAGGGACTGTATGCGTGGCCTCCCACTGGATTGATACCTTGGTTCTCAAAAACTGAGGGAAATACTTACGCTGCTTTCATCGCATCACCCTTTCCTCTTCAAGGGAAAACCAACGCAGGCTCAAGAGGTAGCACATCTCTGGTAGGTAAACCGAATCAATATGGGACTATTACCTGTGTTATCATGCAATTCTCACAAACACATTAGTCCCTCAACCAAGTTTGTCGTCAATACTCTAAAACCAACTAGGGGTGGCACTAGATGCACTTACATGGGTACGGTGTGAGTGTTAGCAATCATAGAAGACTATATGATGGTTGAGTATGTGGACTTGCCTAAATGCTCCGACACGTGATCCTTCCCGAAAGTATGAATTGTAGTTGCAAAGTTGACTGAGAACATAGTTTTTTGGTTTTCAATAAGGTTTATGATGTATACTTCAATGTTGTGATGAATTGTTACTTGTTCATAAGGAGTTATATGACACAAGTTATATGATAAAAGTTATGTGATAAAAACTCTATGTTTAAGTTCCTTGCTGTTATAATAATCTGCAAGATGCTTCTATGTCTGTATTTTGTTTTTATCGACACCTCTCTCTCTAAGCATGTGGACATGCTTTTCGATTTCGATTTTTCGCTTGAGGACAAGCGATGTCTAAGCTTGGGGGAGTTGATACGTCCATTTTGCATCATGTTTTTGAAAGTGCAACTATCCATGGGTGGTTTTGGTAATTATTAACAACATATAGCTCATCGAGCTAATGCTATTTCAAGATAAATATTTCAGGAAAGCTCAATGATTGGCATGGCATGGATTAGGAATGTGGACCCTCAAAATGCTAAGGACAAAAGATTGGCTCAAGCTCTAAAGCTCAAGACTCTACATTTTACTTTTAGTGATCCAAGATCACATTGAGTCCATAGGAAAAGCCAATACTATTAAAAGGGGATGAGGTGTTGCTTAATGGCTTGCTTGCTCAAAATGGTTAGTGATATGCTCCAAAACCCTCAACCACTTTCTCATATACACATATGTCCCAAACCAAAAGTCAAACTCAGCCCCACCGAAACTTTCTATCCAAATACCACCGAAGTTCGGGCTTGACATAGCCACTGCCACAAAACCCTAGTCACTTCGGTCTTACCGATAGGGATCTCGGTCTCACCGAGATGGGATTGCAAACGCTCTATTTCCCTTTCGTAACGTTTCGGTCTCACCGAGATGAGCGAATCGGTCCCACCAAGTTTGCCTGACCAACTCTCTGGTTAGCTTATTACCAAAATCGGTCCCACCGAGTTTGTGTAATCGGTCTCACCGAGATTACGTTATGCCCTAACCCTAATTAAATCGGTCCCACCGAGTTGACATGTCGGTCCTTGAAAAGCCTAACGCTCACATTTTGAACTAAATCGGTCTGACCGAGTTTCATTATTCGGTCCCACCGAATTGGTGATTTGTGTGTAACGGTTAGATTTTGTGTGGAGGCTATATATACCCCTCCACCCACTCTTCATTCGTGAGGAGAGCCATCATAACATGCCTACACTTCCATCATACATTCTTTGAGAGAGAACCACCTACTCATGTGTTGAGGTCAAGATATTCCATTCCAACCATATGAATCTTGATCTCTAGCCTTCTCCAAGTTGCTTTCCACTCAAATCATCTTTCCACCAAATCCAAATCTGTGAGAGAGAGTTGAGTGTTGGAGAGACTATCTTTTGAAGCACAAGAGCAAGGAGTTCATCATCAACACACCATCTATTACCTTTTGGAGAGTGGTGTCTCCTAGATTGGTTAGGTGTCACTTGGGAGCCTCCGTCAAGATTCTCGGAGTTGAACCAAGGAGTTTGTACGGGCAAGGAGATCGCTTACTTCGTGAAGATCTACCCTAGTGAGGCAAGTCCTTCGTGGGCTGATGGCCATGGTGGGATAGACAAGGTTGCTTCTTCATGGACCCTTCGTGGGTGGAGCCCTCCGTGGACTCACGCAACTGCTACTCCTTCGTGGGTTGAAGTTTCCATCAACGTGGATGTACGATAGCACCACCTATCGTAACCACGCCAAAAATCTCAAGGTTCTACATTATGCTTTGCTCCTCCAAACTCCTCCCTTTACCTTCATGTGCAATGTTTTACACTCCTCTGCTATACTCTTAGACTTGCATGTGTAGGTTGGTTGCTTGACTAGTGCTAAGTTGCTAAAATCTTCCAAGACTCAAAATTGGGAAAAGGCTAGATTTTTATTTGGTCAAGTAGTCTAATCACCCCCCCCCCCTCTAGACATACTTTCAATCCTATAGTTTTCCTACTGTAATTTATAATGTTTTTATACATAATAATGCTTTTGGGAGTAATTCTAATGCCTTTTCTCTCATAATATGCAAGGTTTACACAAAGAGGGAGAATGCCGGCAGCTGGAATTCTGGACCTGAAAAAGCACGTCAGAGCTACCTATTCTACACAACTCCAAATAAGCCGAAACTTCACGGAGATTTTTTATGGAATATTTAAGGATTATTGGAGCAAATAACTATTAGAGGGGGCCCACCAGGTGGGCAAAACCCAGACAAAGGCTGGCCAGTGGCCCCTCAGCGCACCTCGTGGGTCAGTGTTCCTCGCCCACCTCCGTGCCCATCTTCAGTATATAAATCATTTTGACCTAGAAAAAATAAGGGCGGGACTTCCGATTTAAGCGCCACTGCCTCGAGGCGGAACTTCATGGAGCACTTTTGCCCTCCAAATGAGCGATTCCACATGGGGGAACTTCCCTCCCGGAGGGGGAAATCATCGCCATCGCTATCACCAACAAATCTCCCATATTGGGGAGGGCAATATCCATCAACATCTTCAATAGCACCATCTCCTCTCAAACCCTAGTTCATCTCTTGTGTTCAATCTTTGTACCGGAACCTTAGATTGGTGCTTGTGGGTGACTAGTAGTGTTGATTACATCTTGTAGTTGATTACTATATGGTTTATTTGGTGGAAGATTATATGTTCAGATCCATTATGCTATTTAATACCCTTCTGATCTTAAGCATGATTATCATTTGTGAGTAGTTACTTTTGTTCTTGAGGTCACGGGAGAAATCTTGTTGCAAGAAATCATGTGAACTTGATATGTGTTTGATATTTTGGAGGATATGTATGTTGTGATTCCCTTAGTGGTGTCATGTGAACGTTGACTACATGACACTTCACCTTATTAGGGCCTAAGGGAATGCATTGTGGAGTAGTTATTAGATGATGGGTTATAGAGTGACAAAAGCTTAAATCCTAGTTTATGCGCTACTTTGTAAGGGGCTGATTTGGATCCAAAAGTTTAATGCTATGGTTAGATTTTATATTAATACTTTTCTTGTAGTTGCGGATGCTTGCGAGGGGGTTAATCGTAAGTAGGAGGTTTGTTCAAGTAAGAACGGCACCTAAGCATTGGTCCACCCACATATCAAATTATCAAAGTAGCGAACACGAATCAAATCAACATGATGAAAGTGACTAGATGAAATTCCTTGTACCCTCAAAACGCTTTTGCTTATTGTAGAGACCGCTTTTGGCATGTCCTTTGCCTCAAAAGGATTGGGCTACCTTTCTACACTTTTGTTACCAAGCTATCGCTTCCTTGCTTGTTACAAATTATCTTGCTATCAAACTACTCGTTACTTATAATTTCAGTGCTTACAGAGAATACCTTGCTGAAAACCACTTGCCATTTCCTTCTGCTCCTCGCTGGGTTCGACACTCTTACTTATCGAAAGGACTACGATTGATCCCCAATACTTGTGGGTCATCAGTGTGTTCATGGCCATGGGAACCTTTTACCATATCAGTAGATGTCACCTTCGAGAAGACACTACTACGTGAATGCCTAGCAGTGATGGGTGGAAATGCCGAGCGTGGCGGGCAAGGCTCTCAGGGCACCCGCCATTGACCTTCGCCATCGCTAATGCACCACCAAAGGTGGTGGGCGCCTACCGCAAATAACCCATGAGCAAAGGCGGGCGGTAGTTCTAGCCAGCCACGTAGTTTCACGTTTTGCCCGCCACGTGAGTTTCACGCAGTAGTGGCGGTCCTTTTGTACCGCTACCGCCACAAAGGTGTTGTGCCCGCCATTGCTATTGTTGCATCTTTGAAGTGATTGAACCGCAGCATATTGCACCGGATCATATCATTCGATTGCATTTGATACATAATTTCTGGTTTGAACCTTGATCCACATACACGTACCACATTACAATGATGTCAGATTGATGAAAAGTAGTAGTTATAAAGCAAATGTAACAAGTGCATTGCAATAATTAATAAGCATATATATGTCGCTTCATCACATAATTAATGATTTGATGAGTTTTGTTTGGAGTGAAATGAGTGTCGCCCGATGTTCAACACATAGACCGTTAACAGAAGCCGCACATACTACATGAATTAGTACTTGATGGAACGAACGGGGACCAACGGGCCGCTTGCTCTGGAATTGAAGATTTGGCCTCTTGAAGAGCCCATTGAACAACCTCAGCGGGTGTGGGTATGGTTGTTGGACTCGGACCTGGCCAGATCCTCAGCCTCTCATCGGGGTCGCTTAAGGATGCACACTGCAAGGTCATCAACTACTTCTCAACAATCTTCTCAATCGTTGGGAGAGAACACTGGGCCATTGGAACACTTCTGACCCAAGCTAACATCGCCTCCTTGAGGTGCTCTGCTGGATATTTTCCCGCGTCCATAGATAGTGCTTCCCCATGTCAGTCGCAGAGACCCCCTCTCACAAATCTTCTGATGGTCCCATCTGTTATTTTTAACAGACAATAACATTCAAAATATATACATATAGAAAAGATTACAAGGTAAATATATAAACATATGACACACATACATATAAAGTAGAGATCACAAGGTAACAAGCATTGTGTCATGACATAATTTAACGCTTTTTGATGGTTTTCTAGACTAGAAAGGAGCATGTATATCGCCATGTTGATGTTTCATTCTCATCTCTCGTTCTTCTTGACCCTCTGCCCCGCAGTAGAACATCCCCTCAACCCTCACTACATGGTGATTGATGATATTCGTGAGCACCCTCTGAAGGTGCTCTTGCTCTGTCCAAAAGTGACCTAGCTTAATTTCCTTCTCATTCTCTTTGGACCATTTCTGCAATAGTGAATCACTTCTCAATAGTGTCACTGCGTGCACATAGTCATCCATCAAGACCATGGCAAAGTAGCCGACATGTGCATTGTTTCGCCTTTTCGGTTGTTGCCGCAATGTAATCCTAGTGTTAAATTTGTACCGCGACATGTTCTTATGGTCAAACTTATGACACATCAAAAGAGCAGCATTGAGAACTTTCTTCGATCGGTCCACAAATTCTTAGGGTCTCTCATGGAATCAAAGAAATAAGCTCGGCCGTCTCGTGGCATCAAGGCGATGATTTACCCAAAGTGTTCATTGTCACAAGAAAACAATTGAACAATGTAACATTAATGAGATTGACATCAAAGTACTGAGGTGTATATGTGCAAGCATAAAGAAATGAACCTATGTTTTGAAGTAAGGCACGATAAAGTTGTGCTTGTGCCGAGGACTATGAAGAATGGTGGTGTGGAGGTAAGTCGCGATAAGACATTGGCCTTTATCAGAATCCACATTGGCCCAATTTAGAGATACGGATCAAGGAAACCAACTTCCTTGTTCGAGTAACTAATTTGTAGCATGCCCTGCTGGGGATATAACTACTAAGGGTAAACCGCCCAGGAGAGGCCGGTTCACCCTCAACTACATTGAAGCCCGTAAGGATCCAGAAGATGGCACTTTACTGATGAAGCTTAGAGGCCCAGAGCCCAAAGGCGGATTAGGGCCCATGGTAGTAAACCGCCATGATTGTATAACTTGTGTTGTAAGATAGGAAAGGGGAGACCAAGGCGGACACTTGTATGAGCCGGCCTCGGGACTCTCAGAGACCGGCCAAGGCCAACCTATGTATATAACGGGACGCACCCGGCCAAGGTTCAGTGGACAACAGACAACACCTCGAGACTCAGGCAAAGCGTATTCGCTCCCTGGTCATCTAAACCCCATCAATTCCATCACAACTAGACGTAGGCTTTTACCTTCATCATAAGAGGCCGAACTAGTATAAAACTCTCTTGTGTCCCTTGTCCGCTTTAACCCCTTTAAGTTAACCCAGTAGCGATGCTCCACGACTAAGTCCTTTCATGAGGACATCCGCCGTGACAAAACCACGGCGCTTGGTGCCCACCGTGGGGCTATCGCATGATGGTTCCGAAGTTCTTGAAGGGTAGCTTTGAAGGACTCAAAGGGTGCAGCGGTTGGCGGATGACCAAGAGTCATCGCGCAAGCTCTACATCGACGACGAAGGATGGGGCCCCAAGGCCGGCTCAATCGAAAGTACGGGTACCGGTCCCTTTGGCGGAATTCATGTCTTCATCGGCAAGATCGGCGAACTGGGTTCTGGCCGGACATCTGCACCGACCTCGTCGAGACGGCTCAGCGTGCGAGTCCTGCCCGGGTTAAGTCCGCCATGAAGCGTGCGTTCATAGGATGTGTCCATGGGATTGGATCTGAACCGGTGTCTTCAGGCGAGACGGCTGTTTATTCCGACGATGAGTCATCCACCGGTGAAACCGAGTCCCTATACCAAATTCATGATGGTGTGTTCGAAGGATATTCCGATGGCAACAGTATTCCAGACCTCCTTGAACCGCCAAGTCGGGTTGCTATTTACATGGCCGGAACGCAGCCCACTTTGCAGTCTTCATCTACAGCAGCGATGAATTCCGGGTCACGTCACGCAGGAGGCCCGTCGCCGACCGGCTCAAGTTCTCTCCGGTTTGATGGATGCCCGGGCGGCCTTGTTAACCACGGTAGTTACCCCAGACACAGTGATCAAAGACAATGCGGATGTTGCAAATCTGAAGGATCACATAACGCAGGCTAAGGAGGACCTAGCAACTGAGGATGCTAGGATTGCTGAAGAACGGGCCACTTTGGATGCCCGATCCACGATGAGATCTGCATACGTAATTACCCGCTCATGTTGGATCATAATGCATCGAACAACGTAATGCGAAGGAAGTACCGATCGCGTATGCAGCCGGTCTTGAAGGATTGAATCTCTTAATACGCCGGGGCTGGGACGAGTAATCCGGCGGTCAGAAATCGAACCGACGCGTTTAGGGCAGCGCGGATCAACCACGGATGATGGAACCACCTCGGCGAATGGATAACCCGCCGCAATACGTGTCAACACCGCCGGGTCACTTTTGAGCCCTTTGGATAACATGATTGCTGCAGCATCTCGCCTAGCAGCTATTCCGATGGAGGGCGATTCACTGACGGCGATTGAGACGCGGCGAGCTAGGGATCTTCTTCAAACCGCCGTGGTGCGTGAAGAGCTTATTCCTATAGCCGAGATAGAATTCATTCGACCCCCCGTCCGAGCAAAAGTTATAGCAGGCACATGGATGAACCGGAAGTGTCTAGCAGTGCGTGGCGCCGTAATGTCCCTCAGGGGCCCAATCCGGCGCGCGGTGAGGTAAATGCTCAAGACGTGCTGGATAATGGCAGAGCACGAAGGGAGGCCACTTTGGCAGCGCAATATGCGAGTCGTTATCAAACCGCCCCGATTCAGCCAGCGGCGTCAGTAGACCGAGGCACCGGGCTTGCTTTTCGATTCCTCGGGAGTGCCGTGTCTCGCCCGGCTCTTCGTAATGTCTGTTGCCCAAAGATTTCAAGGGTCCACGTAAGGTGCCTAATTACACCACTGATCAGCCACCTGAGGCGTGGGTCGAGAGTTATGAGATGGCAATGGAGATGCTAGATGTGGATGAAGCGGCCTGTGCAAAGTATTTCACGATGATGTTGGAAGGAACTGCCCGTACTTGGTTGAACAACCTACCAGCCAACTCCATCGAGTCATGGGATCAGTTGAAGGCCCGATTTATAGCCAATTTCAAAGACACGTGCAAACAGCCTATGTCCATTGTGGATCTGGATGCCTGTGTTCAAGGGGAGAACGAGTCAACAACTCATTGGGTGTGCCGGGTTTCCGAAGTTTTGCATTCGTCAGACCGGATTAATGCTGGCCAAGCAATCATAACGCTGGAGCGTAATTGCCGGTTTAAGTCACTAAAGATGAAGTTGGGACGGCTCAAGCGCCACTGCAATGACATGGGAACACTTATGGCAGCCTTGGTCAAATATGCCGATTATGATAATACCAAGGATCCCGATTCTGATGAGGAGAAACCGGAGAAGGGATAGAAGAACGGCGGTGCAAAGGGACAACATCACAACCAAGGAGGCCATGGGAATAATGGTAAGCGCCAGCAGATAGTTCAGATCTTGTGGCTAACACCAATATGCGGCGTCATAATATAAGGTAAACACTTCAAATAGCGGTGGAGGGATGAATCTGAGCGTCTGTTAAACCAGCCACCGCCCAAAGCATGGGACCAAGGAGGCCCCCGCCACACATCTTTGGAAAGATTGTTATATTATGAAGGAGTTCAAAAACTCTGATCTATACCGGTATGATCAGGGGCCGTCGGGCGGATCAGGTCCAGGTTTTCATGGTGGTGGTGGTCCAAACTCTGGATTTCAGAATAATCAGGGCAACCAGAACAACCAAGGTGGTCATAACTAACAAAATAATCAAGGGAATCAACAGCAGTCAGGTTATCAAAGTCACCCCAAGTAGTTGAATGGTGGGCGGTATCTTGTGTTCACTACTAGCCCGTGCAAGCGTGATGGATCAAGCTTCACAAGAGGGCGATTAATCTTTGTTGAACCGGCAAGCCACGTTATTTTGCGGTGGTCCGAGCAGCCCATTGTGTGGAGCAGAGGATCATCCGCCCGAGTTGATAATCCGGGTCAACTAGCTTTGGTGGTAGCACCTCGGTGGGAGGTTATAAGTTTACCAAAGTTCTAATGGATGGAGGGAGCGATATCAACATCCCGTACTATGAGACTTTTAAATCGCATGGGGTTGTGAGACAAGAGTCTTAAACCGTCAAACAACATTTTTCATGGTGTAGTACTGTAAATCGGCATATCCTGTTGGCAAGATCGCTTTGGAGGTTGTGTTTGGAGATGAGCATGATTTCGTGTCAAAACATTGACCTTTGAAGTGGTGAAAATCCAGAGCCCATATCACGCCTTTGTTTGGACGGCCGCTTACATAAAATTCATGGCGAGGCCTGTTATATCTATTTACAGCTCAAAATGCGGGTCATAAGGGGACTATCACGATTACTTAAGTCGAAAGATCGCTTTGGATTGTGAGGAAGGTGATGCGGCCTATGCTGAGTCGGTTTGTGCTACGGAGGAGCTAAAGTTTTATAAAGACAATGTTGATCCGTGAACATGACCCCTGAAGAAGCCCACCATCGAAAGCATGACCCGACCACGGCGTTTAAAACCGTGATGAGACTAAACTTGTTGACTTTGTTCTGGTGATTCATCCAAACAGTTTAGCATCGGCACCAATCTGGATCCGAAATAGGAAAGCGCGCTCATCGAAGTTCATCCGTGAGAACCGGGACATTTTGCATGGAAGCCTTCGACATGCGAGGTGTACCGAGGGAACTCGTGAGCACACTCTCAATATTGATCCCAAGTTTAAACCGGTCAAGCAATTTCTTCGCCGCTTTAACGAGGAAAGACGCAAAGGCCATTGGTGAGGAGGTAGCCCGGCTGTTGGCTCTTTGGGTTTATCGTCGAAGTATTTCATCCCGATTGGTTGGCTAATCCGGTGCTCGTTCTTAAGAAAAAGCGGCACTTGGCGATGTGTGTGGACTACAGATTTGAACAAGGCTTGTCCGGCAGATCCTTTGCTCTCCAGCGTATTGATCAGGATTATTGATGCGACGGCGGGTTGTGAGCTACCGAAGTTTCTTGGATGCTTATTCAGGTTATCATCAGTTAAAATGGCGGTTAATGACCAGGAGAAGACAGCCTTCATCACTCCCTTGAGCCTTCGCTATGTTTCTATGCCCTTTGGGCTCAAAAGTGCCAGGCAACCTATCGGCCTTGTGTGCAAAATTGTCTTCACACGCAGATTGGGCGTAATGTTCATGCCTATGTGGATGACATTGTGGTAAAATCCAAGAAGAAGGAAACCTTGATAGATGACCTCAAGAAGACGTTTGACAATCTTCGGGTTTACAAAATGATGCTCAATCCGGACAAATGCGTTTTTGGTGTTCCGGCAGTAAGCTCTTGGGTTTTCTTGTGTCCAACAGAGGTATTGAGGCCAATCCGGAAAAAGATCAAAGCGATGACATCCTTGGCTAAACCGAAATGCATCAATGATGTTCGGCGTCTGGCGGGTTGAATTGCAGCCCTCGGCGGTTTATCGACCCTTTGGGAGAGAAGGCGATTCCTTTATATCGGATGTTGAAGAAGGCAGGTGATTTTGTTTGGAGTGACGCAGCTAATGCGGCATTTGAGGATTTGAAGCGGCGGTGGCTGAACCACCGGTCCTTGCTGCTCGGTTGATAAAGAGCCCTTGTTATTGTATGCGTGGCTGCCGGTGCCGTGCGGTCGATCGGTGTGGCAATTGTGGTTGGCGTAAGGAGGCTGGGAAGGAATATCCGGTTCAACGGCGATTTACTATATCGGCGAAGTCTTGATCGAGTGAAAACAACGATATCCGCATTGGCGAAGCTGGTGTATGGAGTTTTATGGCAAGTCGGAAGCTCAAGCAATACTTTCAAGGCCATCCCATCACGATGGTTAGTTACGCTCCTTTGGGCGATATAATTGAACAGGAAGCAACCGGCGGGTTGCAAAGTGGGCAACCGAAGCTTGGTCCACATGGATTGAAGTATATTGCCTCGAGCGGTCATCAAATCTTCAGCGCTTGTTGACTTCATCAATGATTGGACCGAGATTACGAGCACCGGAGGACAAACCGGACAATACATCTTGGACTATTCACTTTGATGGGTCCAGCAATTGGAAGGCTCGGGGCTGGAGTTGTCCTTACTTCCCCTCGAGGTGATAAAATTTGTTATGTTCTCCGCTTAATGTTTCCTTGTACTAACAATGCAGCTGATTCTGAAGCATTACTCCACGGTCTCCGTGGCTAAGGAAATGAACTTAAGCGGGTTATTTGTTTTGGAGATTACGATCTGGTGGCTCGGCAAGTTTACGGTACTTGGGATTCTAAGGATCCACTCATGGCGGCTTATAGACGCGAGGTAGATATTGTGGCAGGTCACTTTAAGGGTTATCAGGTTGAACACATTGACCGCGCAAAAAAAGCGAAGCAGTGATGCTTTAAGCCATTTGGGATCTCGGTAAACCGGTACCACCCAATACCTTTTAGATATCTTGCATAACCCGTCTGTTAAGGTGCCTACAGAGGAGGATTTAGCTGTTCCTGATCCAGAGGCCCAATTGGTAGCCGCTTTACATATCACTCCGGATTGGACGGTTCCATATTTGGCGTATATGAACCGGGGCGAGTTACCAGATGATGAGGTCTTCGCCAGACAGATAATCCGGCGGTCCAAGTCCATGGTTATTCACAATGGCGAGTTACATCGTTGCAGTGTTTCAGGCGTATTCCAACGTTGTATTTCTCTTGAAGAAGGACAAGAGATTCTACGTGAAATCCATGAAGGGGTGTAACATCCCAAAATTCTAAATTTTGGAATGTTATAAACAAATAGATAGTTTTGATTGATTGTTTGATTGATTGAAGAAAGTGAGTGAATTGAAATCTTTTTGAAAGTTAAATGAGAGGGAATAAAAGGACTTTCCCAAACTTTCATTTCGCATTTTATGATCTTCGGAATTCAAATTCTTTTCATCACAAAACCACGGAGAGAAGATGACATGACTTCTTCCATTTATTTAAATGACAAGGGTGTTGAAAATATTTGAATTTCATTTGGAAAATATTTCCAATTTGAAACTTTATGCAACTCAATGATTTTCACGGCGAAGATAAAATGACTTCTTCAAAACATATGAAATATGAGTTGGGAGTTTCAAATAATTAAATTCAAAGTTCTTTTGAATTTATTTTCAATTTGGAGTTATTTGAGTTTTATTCAAATTATTTTTCTCCAAAAATAAAATATATGGAAAATAGGGTAACATGATTCCCTACATCAGAAAAATGGAGAGAAATAAATTTGAATTAATTTTGGTATTTTAAAAATGATTTTCAGTGGATTTTATTAGAGCAGCAGCACTCTTTGTTTTATTTGATTTTATGTGGATTTTATTTGGCATTATAATAATGTTCATGTTGTAGAAAATCTTTTTCTGAAAATTTTGATATATTATATGCCTATATAATATTTCTATTTATTTTGTTTTTTTTATTTTTGTTTATACATTTTTATAAAATAAAAAAATACGCTTCAGTGATGCCAGGCGAAGCCCAAAGATCTCTCTCTCTCTCTCTCTCTCTCTCTCTCTCTCTCTCTCTCTCTCTCTCTCTGCAGGCGGCCCGGCCAACCCGGCAACCCACCCGTGCCGTAGCCCATCATTACCCAGCGCCCGTCCCCGAAGGCTCCGGGCGGGACTCCGCCCGCCGCCATGCAATCCGCCGCCGTGGGCCGACCCGGCCACCTCCGGCCCGCCTTGCCTCGCCTCCTCCAAGTCTCCTCCTCCTTATATAGCCGGACCCGGCCCTGCTTCTCGAAAGCGGAGCCACCGAGTCCGCAGCCGCCACCTCGCCGGGAGTTGCCACCGCCGCGAGCCTCGCCGGCTTGCCGCCCCGCCTCCACCCCGCCACCCCGACCGCTTGCCGCCACACCACCATCGTCACCGCCACACAGCCGAAAGCACCCGATGCCCTCGCTGACGGGAGACCCACCGAGCCACCCACGAGCCTCATGCCGCCTCATGGGACTTCTTTGAAAATCAAACCGCCGCCACGGTTTCTCAACGAAACCGCCAGACCACCGCCGACCGGTAAAACCGCCCGGTCCGATCCGGTTTATTTTTTTTTCTTAGTTTCGTTTTTCTTAAAAAAACGGTTTTTCTTTCAATCTAGTTATTTAGTGAACGTTCGCCGGTTAGGTTTTCACAGCGAACGAATCCGTTCGTTAGGTTTTAGCAGTGAACGTTCGTTCGTGAGGATTTTTCTTTTATTTTAGATTTACCGCTGGACCTATCCGTAGTGTTATTTTTACAGATTAGTCCCCAATTTTCAAACGACCATAACTTTTTACTCGTTCATCCAAATTCAACGAAACCAACGCCCACTTCTTCGTTATGATCTCCTCTATCCAGTAATCCAACTCAAACATGTTTTTGAAAGTTTAAAATTTGAATTAGATCAGATTTGAATTCAAACTTCGTTTGGTCATAACTTTAGTTTCTTAACTCCGATTTAGTTGATTCTTTTTGCAAATCGAAGCTCTTGACCTAAACTTTCTGATAAGGCCAAATTCACATAATTTTGGTACTGTTAGAAATTGTTTTATGTTGCAAGAGTTATCTGCTTGGTTTTGTTGTTTTCCGAATTGTTTCTTCGATCTTTCCGATCTTTTGGAGTGATTGCTTATGTGTGGTTACTATTGATTGCTTACGATAGATTGACCGGAGTGTGACGAGTAGACCTATCAAGAGTTTTGAGTGTGAATCATCTTCATCAACTTTGCAGGCAAGTAACACTTGATCATATCTTTTCATACCCAGTTTTTATGCATTAGTTTCAACCCTCAAACATTGCATGATTAGGATGTCATTAATTTGTGGGTTGGGAAGTAGATGATGAGGTAGGAACCTATTGCCCTGTTACTATCAAACCCTTGGGAGTTACTTCTACGTGTTGCTTATATTGCCATGCTAAGCTCGTAGACGTGGTTTGGGTTTGAGAGATATTCACGATAGATGTGAGATTGTTAATTAATGGTTTACTTTAAGGTGGCAACTTAAATAAACATCTGGTGGATTGAGGCACACAGGGAACCCAGTGTTGTCTGCTTTTTTTTGGAAATCTGGGTACCCGTGTGATCTTCCTATGGACCGCCACCCAGGCTCAAAGGAACTGAGATTATTCATGCTAGAAAACTTCCGTGTGCAGCCACAAGCTATTATGGGCTCTAGCATAGTTGAGTAAGTTACGTGAAGCTCTCGAAGAGGTAGGTCAACAGGTAGTGGGTTTATAGGTTTGGTATGATCTATCCGGAGTAGAGAGTTAATGTTTACGAAGGTATGTCTCGGTCATCCGTCTCTCAAACACCATGAAGTGCGAGAAACCAATCTGGAGGCGATCGAGTCTTGTGGGGAAAAGTGCGCAAACCTCTGCAGACTGTACAATCTAATCATGGTTAGCCGTGTCCCCGGTTATGGACAATTCTAAGTATCTAGTACTTGAGTATTCGCATGCATCTCAACACTCTTAAAACCAATATTGCTGGGATGATAACTATTTTAATTGGGATCATTGAGTTGGGGTGTACCTTCTCAATGATGTTTCAACCACCATGATAGTTAAATTAAAATATATTCCTTTGATGTAGGGAAAAATTGGCTTTACGCAAAAACTGTAACCATAGAGCTTTCCACCAGCCATATATGCATGTAGCATAGCTCATTCTTTCATTATTCTCTATGTGTTACTTTGCCAAAGATATTCCATGTCTTGACCTGTTTCGGCTGCAACGTTTCATGTTGCAGACTTTTAGAACGACAGTAAGTGATACGTTAGGGTTACGATTTCCTATACTCAACTTTGCCGTTGGTGTTGATGGGAATCCACAACCTTGTTAAGCTTCCGCTATATTTTGGATTGAGGTAATAGTATTTACGTTACTTTATACATGTGATTTACCTCTGTTATAAATCCTCGAGTCACGTGTGTGTCCAAGATACCGATCCGTGGATGACACCTAAGCACGAAGACTTGACCGTCGAGGTCGGGTCGCTACAAGATGGTATCAGAGCACATGTTGAGTGTAGGACGTGACCCTAGAAACTGACAAACCCATAGGAAAGATTTTTCTCTACAACTTCATTTTCAAAAGGATCTTTTACCTCTCTTCTCTTCTGAGCTTATTCAAATATTCCCTTTTAGTGAGACCATACCCATTTTCCCCTTTTGACCACTCGAAGATTTGACTGATGAGACCACTCCAAGGAGACAAGATATTGGACAACTAAGACCATTTGGAATGAAGATGATTTTACCGTGTAAATGGAAACTACAATTGTTGAAGACTCCGAAGACTAGGAGATTTTGAAGGCTCTGAAGAATTCCCAGACCTGTATGACCTATAAAGGCACCCCTTATGGAATTTGACAGACTAAGGAAGTTGTCAATACCCAAGATCAAGGTGTATCGGAGAAAGACCGGAACATGGAGAGTTAGAAACTCAAAGTTTTGTCAGGAAAACCCTAAGACAGGAGATATCAATTATGGAATGAAAGCTCATGGCAGTAACATGGGTAGAAACATGGACATTCATGATGTTATCGTTCGCCTATGCTATTGTCACCGTGCTGAGTTAAGCATGCATATGCATGGAATGATTGGATGGTAGAAGGCTGATGGAGCACCTATCAGCAATAGATGCAGTTTTAACATAGCTGGTGTATCACCATGATCTGGAGTATTACATCAAGGAGTTTAGGTGGACTGCAGGAAGCCAGATTTGACAAGGAATCAGTTCGTGAAGAACCCAGGTCGAGAAGATTAAAATAGCTAAGCAGGAGGAGCTAAAACCTCGAGATACCGGAGATTTGTCAGGAACTGAAGGACAGTAGGGACATGGTTCATGCCAAGGATGTTGAAACCAGAAGTTTGGAATGCAACTCCAGAAATATTAAAGGACGTCACGAGAGACTCTGCGTCAATAGAGATGATCTTGCAAAAGAACTTGAGAAGGACAAGCATGATCCGAAGAAGACATCGGAGACATGAACAAGACTTGAAGAGTTTGATGACTTTGAGATTTATTGACCATTAGAAGCCCAAACCCCCTATTATACCTGCGCTAGATGCGACAATTGTGAGCTGTCATTTGGTTGATGTTTTTCCGACAGCCACAATAAAACCTGTCTTTCAAAACTTTTGTTTGTATTGTGTGCATCCCTCTCGATCTCTCCTATCCCACCCCAAAACCCATGGACCCAATAGAGGATGAATGGAGATGAAATCATATTTTCTTGACCGATGGGTCAATTGGAGACAGACCGATGGATTCAGAACATGGGGGATCACATGGAGAATAACCCTATAGCCGGAAAGGATATGGCTCACATGCTCTTAAGTGTTTTGAAAGAGGTGCTTTGCTACTTGGTGGAGGATGTACCAAACCATCAATGGATGGCAAGGAGTAACCACTTGGAAGGAATTTAAGTTGACCTTGCCAAAGTCGGTTGTGTCCCGTAGAATGAAGTCTTATGGAAAGGATATGAAGAAACCTTGTGCATACAAGCTTTGTGGAGAAATAGGATACAACCATAAAGAAAATAAGAATGAATACCCTCATAAGTGGGGATTACCAGAGGAGTTAGCCGAGGATCTCAGGGAACTTCGGTTGGAGATTGTTCCCAAAGATTTTGCTGCAGCAATGGGAGTTCAGTCTACATTGTTGGGAAAGATCCGTGAAGCTCAGAAGGATGACAAAGAGATTGCTGAGATAAAAGAGAGGATGAGCAAAGGAAAGGCCAAAGGCTTTCGTAAGGATAAGCACGACACCTTATGGTTTGAGGACAGTGTACATATACCCAATAATGCAAAGATCAGGAAGTTAATACTTCAGGAGGCTCATGACTCACCATACTCGATTCACCCTAGAAACACCAAGATGTATTTGTATTTGAAGGAGTGTTTCTGGTGGATTGGTATGAAGAAGGATATTGCCGAGTATGTAGCCGTATGTGATGTATGTCACAGTGAAGGCGTAACATCGTAAGCCAGGAGGAGTACTACGACCTATGCCGATAAGCGAATGGAAGTAGGATAAGCTTGGCATGGATTTCATTACCAGATTTCCCAAAACCCGATTGGGATATGATTCTATCTGGGTAGTAGTTGATTTGCTTGACCAAAGTGGCTCGCTTTATCCCAGTGAAAACCACCTAAACAAGTGCGAAGTTGGCCAAAATATATTTGACAAGGATCATATGTCTGCATGGAGTTCCGAGGACCATTATAGAGGAACACAGTTTACCTCAAAGTTTTGGAATCAGCTGCACCAGACTTTGGGTACTAGGCCAGAGTTCAGTACAGCCTTTCATCCGCAGACAGAGGGATAAATCGAGAGAGTCAATCAGATTCTGGAGGACATGTGGAGAGCGTGTGCGCTAAATTATGGATCTAGTAGGGATGATAATCTACCTTACACGGAGTTCTCATACAACAACAGTTACCCAACCAGTTTGAAGATGGCCCCTTGTAAGTTTTGTATGGGAGAAGGAGCCAGACACCGTTGATGTGGGATGAAGTTGGAGACCGTCAGTTGTTTGGACCAAATGTGATCAAGGATGTCAGAAGAGAAAGTTAAGTTGATTCGAGATAGACTGAAGGTAGCTCAGTCCAAGCAGAAGAGTTATGCAGACTCAAAAACGCAAGGAGGTAGTCTATGAAATTGGAGACAGAGCATGTCTTCGTGTGACCCCTCTACGAGGAGTTAAACTATTTGGAGTTAAGGGAAAGTTAGCCCCGAGATTTGTAGGACCATACCGAGTTTTGGAGCGTATGGGAGAAGTGGCCAACAAGTTGGAGTCACCCGAAGGACTGTCGGGGAGTTCATGATGTGTTTCACGTTTAGAGTTGAAGAAGTGCCATGCGAGAGATGGCCAATATTTCCTGTAAGAACGCTTGACCTGGAAAGGATAATGATATTCCACGAAGTGAGTATGGACTTCATAAGTATAAGTTTTTATCTCGGTATGTGGGGCATCCCACGAGGATGAAGAGATGAATTACTATTGGATATAAAGGAGGTATTATTTTGGAAATATGGATCAATGGAAATTCCATGATGAGTCTGATTAATCATGTCCTAGTTTGGTACGAATAGAAGGAAGAAAGACATTACAATTGGATGGATTTTAAGTATGCTAAGAATGCCAAGAAGTTGAGTGTTGGAATAACGATCAGTTGCCCGCGATGATATGTTCAAGGATTACAAGTGATGAGATGGGCCATAACCCACAGGCCCTGTGACACGCCAAGAAGCATGCACACTCTTGCTGAAGGAAAAACCCTGGAAGAAGTTACGATTTTATCAACCGACGATTCTATAGGAGTGTACGCAAAACCTGAGAGTTGTTAAGGAACGATAGATGTTTGCTTGGCTTGCAGAATAAATGGATTTATCTGAACTTAGTTCGTTGACAAGAGAAATTCTGCAATGCTTGTGAGGATGACCGAGTGTTAGAATGCGAGATTCGCTAAACCATGTACAAGGTAATGATTGGGTGCGGGATGGATTGATCACCATACCGACTTACTCTTATTATTAAGCTTTGCTATATGGGATGGTAAATCTGAGTGACTTCCCTATAGTAGAGAGACGACGATCAAAACCCTGTTTAAACCTTAGAATGGTATAAGTATTTTTTCCCCTTGTACAAGGCAGTTGTTGCCAACCGTAGGTTATACGGTGAGGTTCAACCCAGACC
The DNA here is from genome assembly GCA_021605145.1 of Aegilops bicornis. Lineage (NCBI taxonomy): Eukaryota > Viridiplantae > Streptophyta > Magnoliopsida > Poales > Poaceae > Aegilops > Aegilops bicornis. The sequence continues at coordinate 538,491,751 of CM038675.1, forward strand.
CATTTCCTGCAGGACAAACCATAAATTGTTGACCGCCATGAGATATCGATAGTTGTTTAGAATCGGCGCCAGACCCGTCAGCTATGAAGACCCAGCCTCGGAATAACCTTACCAAGAGGAAAGGACAAAATAATTGATGAAAAGGTTATGCCACTACTGGAAGAGCCCCGAGAAGGAAATTATCCTTAATATCTGAGAAGACCGACACTGTCAGTAATAAGGATGGAGTATATGAGTTTTGACGGAACCGTAACTATGCTTCTAAGGGTGGTAGCAAGAGACCCGGAGACGATCGATGGATTTTTGAGAAGACCCCAAACCCTAACCTATTTCTTTCTAGCCTCTCCGAATCTCGAGGACGAGATTCATTTTAAAGGTGGTAGGTTTGTAACATCCCAAAATTCTAAATTTTGGAATGTTATAAACAAATGATAGTTTTGATTGATTGTTTGATTGATTGGTGAAAGTGAGTGAATTCAAATCTTTTTTGAAAGTTAAATGAGAGGGAATAAAAGGACTTTCCCAAACTTTCATTTAGCATTTTATGATCTTCGGAATTCAAATTCTTTTCATCACAAAACCACGGAGAGAAGATGACATGACTTCTTCCATTTATTTAAATGACAAGGGGTGTTGAAAATATTTGAATTTCATTTGGAAAATATTTCCAATTCTGAAACTTTATGCAACTCAATGATTTTCACGGCGAAGATAAAATGACTTCTTCAAAACATATGAAATATGAGTTGGGAGTTTCAAATAATTAAATTCAAAGTTCTTTTGAATTTATTTTCAATTTGGAGTTATTTGAGTTTTATTCAAATTATTTTCTCCAAAAATAAAATATATGGAAAATAGGGTAACATGATTCCCTACATCAGAAAAATGGAGAGAAATAAATTTGAATTAATTTTGGTATTTTAAAAATGATTTTCAGTGGATTTTATTAGAGCAGCAGCACTCTTTGTTTTATTCGATTTTGTGTGGATTTTATTTGGCATTATAATAATGTTCATGTTGTAGAAAATCTTTTTCTGCAAATTTTGATATATTATATGCCTATATAATTTTTTTTTATTTTTTTTTTATTTTTGTTTGAATGTTTTATAAAAAAAAGAATACGCTTTAACAAAGGTGCAGTCAAGCCCAAAGATCGCTTCTCTCTCTCTCTCTCTCTGGGCCGGCCAATTAACCGGCCACAGCCAACCAGGGCTATCCGCCCACGCCTGTCCAGAGCTCCCGGGCGGGACTCCGCCACGCCCAGACGCCGTCCGCCGGTGGCCGACCCGGCCACCTCCGCGCCGCCTTGCCTCGCTCGCCCTCCTCCAAGTCTCCTCCTCCCTTATATACCCCGGACCCCGCCCTGCTTCCCTCGAAACCGAGCCACCGAGTCCGCAGCCGCCACTCCTCGCCGGAGTTGCCACCGCCGAGCCTCGGCCGCCGCCCGCCTCCACCCCGCCACCCGATGCCGCCACCACCATCGTCATCGCATGCACAAGGCCTCCTGATGCCTCATGGCCGACGCCGGGAGACTCCACCGAGCCGCCACGAGCCCTCTCATGGGACTTTGCCGGAGTAAACCGGCCGGTTTTCTCAACGAAACCGCTGCCACCACTGACCGAAGGTAAAACCGCCGGTCCGATCCGGTTTATTTTTTTCTCGGTTCGTTTTCTTAAAAGCGGTTTTCTTTAATCTAGTTATTTAGTGAGCGTCACGGTTAGGTTTTCACAGCGAATGAATCCATTCGTTAGGTTTTAGCAGTGAACGTTCGTTCGTTAGGATTTTTCTTTTTATTTTAGATTTACTGCCAGGGACCTATCCGTAGTGTTATTTTTACAGATTAGTCCCCAATTTTCAAACGACCATAACTTTTTACTCGTTCATCCAAATTCAACGAAACCAACGCCCACTTCTTTGTTATGATCTCCTCTATCCATTAATCCAACTCAAACATGTTTTTGAAAGTTTAAAATTTGAATTAGATCAGATTTGAATTCAAACTTCGTTTGGTCATAACTTGAGTTTCGTAACTCCGATTTAGTTGATTCTTTTTGCAAATCGAAGCTCTTGACCTAAACTTTCTGATAAGGCCAAATTCACATAATTTTGGTACTGTTAGAAATTGTTTTATGTTGCAAGAGTTATCTGCTTGGTTTTGTTGTTTTACGAATTGTTTCTTCGATCTTTCCGATCTTTTGGAGTGATTGCTTATGTGTGGTTACTATTGATTGCTTACGATAGATTGACCGGAGTGTGACGAGTAGACCTATCAAGAGTTTTGAGTGCGAATCATCTTCATCAACTTTGCAGGCAAGTAACACTTGATCATATCTTTTCATACCCAGTTTTTATGCATTAGTTTCAACCCTCAAACATTGCATGATTAGGATGTCATTAATTTGTGGGTTGGGAAGTACATGATGAGGTAGGAACCTATTGCCTGTTACTATCAAACCCTTGGGAGTTACTTCACGTGTTGCTTATATTGCCATGCTAAGCTCGTGAGACGTGGTTTGGGTTTGAGAGATATTCACGACAGATGTGAGATTGTTAATTAATGGTTTACTTTAAGGTGGCAACTTAAATACACATCCTGGGTGGATTGAGGCACACAGGGAACCCAAAGGTTGTTCTGCTTTTTTTTGGAAATCCGGGTACCCGTGGTGATCTTCCTATGGACCGCCACCAGTGCTCAAAGGGAACCGAGATTATTCATGCTAGAAAACTTCCGTGTGCAGCCACAAGCTATTATGGGCTCTAGCATAGTTGAGTAAGTTACGTGAAGCTCTCAAGAGGTAGGTCACAGGTAGTGGGTTTATAGGTTTGGTATGATCTATCCAGGAGTAGAGAGTTAATGTTTACGAAGATCGTGTCTCGGCCATCCGTAACACCATGAAGTGCGAGAAACCAACGGAGGCGATCGAGTCTTGTGGGGAAAAGTGCGCAAACCTCTGCAGAGTGTACAATCTAATCATGGTTAGCCGTGTCCCGGTTATGGACAATTTCGAGTATCTAGTACTTGAGTATTCGCATGCATCTCAACACTCTTAAAACTAATATTCTTTGGGATGATAACTATTTTAATTGGGATCATTGAGTTGGGGTGTACCTTCTCAATGATGTTTCAACCACCATGATAGTTAAATTAAAATATATTCCTTTGATGTAGGGAAAAATTGGCTTTTACATAAAATCGTAACCATAGAGCTTTCCACCAGCCATATATGCATGTAGCATAGCTCATTCTTTCATTATTCTCTATGTGTTACTTTGCCAAAGATATTCCATGTCTTGACCTGTTTCGGGCTGCAACGTTTCATGTTGCGTACTTTTAGAACGACGAGTAAGTGATACGTTAGGGTTACGATTTCCTATACTCAACTTTGCCCGTTGGTGTTGATGGGAATCCACAACCTTGTTGCTTCCGCTATATTTTGGATTGAGGTAATAGTATTTACGTTACTTTATACATGTGATTTACCTCTGTTATAAATCCTCGAGTCTTCGTGTGTCAAAGATACCGATCCAGGGATGACACCTAAGCGCAGAGACTTGACCGTCTGAGGTCGGGTCGCTACAAGGGGATTGTGGTCACCATGCCGGTTCAAAATCCCTGGTGGCTAAAGCTTTTCGTCATGGGTTCTATTGGTTGTGACTCATCTTTGATCACGGAGGATCTGGTAAAGCGGTGTGGCGCTTGTCGAAGTTTTCACGTCGAGCTCATGTTCGGCTCAAGAGCTACGGATGATTCCTATCACTTGGCAGATTCACGCTTGGGGGCTTGATATGGTGGGACCTTTTAAGCGCTCCAAGGATAAGAAGACCCACCTGTTGGTGGCGGTTGACAAGTTCACTAAATGGGTTGAAGCGGAGCCCGTCAGCAAGTGTGATGCAGCCACGGCGGTTCAATTTCTCAAAAAGATCGTTTTCCGTTTTGGCTTTCCACACAGCATCATCACAGATAAAGGCACGAACCTTTCTAAAGGTGAGATGGAGGAGTTTTGTCAACGAGCACATCCGCTTGATGTAGCGTCCGTGGCTCATCCCGATCCAATGGTCAAGCCGAGAGGGCGAATCAAGAGATCTGAAGGGTATCAAGCCCCGGCTTATGGTTCCTTTGAAGTGGACGCCGGGTTGTTGGGTGGAAGAATTACCATCTATGTTATGGAGTATAAACACCACCCCGAACCGATCTACGGGTTATACACCTTTCTTCATGGTTTACGGGGCTGAGGCCGTCCTCCCAAGTGATATTCGTCATGACTCGCCCCGGGTTGCCAATTATGTTGAAGCGGACAATGAGCAAAGCACGCCAAGAGGCGCTGGACCTGTTAGATGAGAAAGCGGGACATGGCTTTGGCTCGATCGGCGGTTTATCAACAAGACTGCGGCGTTATCACAACCACGGGTTAAGACACGAACCTTTCAAGAAGGCGACTTAGTGCTCCGGCTCATCGAGGATCGCACCGATATGCACAAGTTATCCCCACCTTGGGAAGGACCCTTTGTGGTCAGCAAAAATCTACACAACGGATCATACTACCTCATTGACATTCGAGACGACTCACGCAGTTCTGAGGAGGAGACCCGGCGGCCATGGAATATAGCTCTCCTTCGGCCTTACTACACTTGAGCCATAGGCTTTTCTTATGTACATATTTCAACAATGTATATATTATGATCAATATAATAAACGGCATCCTTGCTATAAGCGGGGTCTCGCCATTTTCTTCAAATCTCTTTGTTTACATGGGGCTTCGGTGACAAAGCGAAGTACTACACCGTTAAACCGACTATCATGCCACAAAACAACTTGGGAGCTTCACACCCAAAGGGGCCAAAGAGAGTGCGGATGTTGTGCACAGCTCAAACATAGGCACCCATTGAGCCTGACTCACAAAGTTACTTGGGGGCTCTTTGTGCCTTTATGAAAAGAGTTTGAAAGGACCCTTGTAATTGGGTATCGACCCACGGCTTGGAAGCCTGGTGTATTCACCTAAAACCCCGGGTTAACTGCCTTCATCAAGTAAGCCACTCCTATCCGGTAATCACGGCATGACCATGAACGTTTGACAAGTCAATCTTTTACAGACCACGAACTTGTCAAAGTTAAAACAACGATTGTTTAGTTGGAGGCCCATCTTAAAAGGCTTTGCAAAAATGGTTTAACTCTGGGGCCACGGCAGCCCATGAAAAGCCTCGAATTTGGGCTGGCAGCCCTTGAAAAGCCTCGACTACATGGTTTTTGTTTGCTTTTTGCCAAGTTTTTGTTCTTTGGTAATATCATATTAGCCCAGTGTTTGTTAACCCGGCTTGGCTTTCAACTACAAGTTGTCAGATCATATTCATGTTAACCCGGTGTTTGTTAACCCGGCTTTGCTCTCAACTAAAAGTTGTCAGACCATATTTCTTATCAAACCGGTGTTTCATAACCCGGACTGGCTTTGATTAAATATCACCAGTGTTATATACAGATAATCCGGTGTTTATCACAACCCCGTACGGTTTTATCATAAACCGCCATATTATGGAAGGAGTTATCAATGCTTCAGGTTTGGGTTTTTCACCCTTACTACAAATACAAGTTGGTAAACCAACAAAGTGATTTAATATCACACGTATGATTTATTTCATATTTTTCCAGCTTTGGTCATTAACCAGGCTTTCTATGGGGCATTGTGACCCGTCCAGCGGTAAAACCGCTCGGATAATTCTTTTTATGCATAACAGCGAGTTGCATGAACAGATATAATCAACATAGCACATATCATGGGAGATCAAACATAGTTATGTATCAATGCCGCAGATCAAAGTACTTGCACTAGCTATTACAAGGCGCTTTGAGGCCCAAAATGCTGATTGTTCTTACACAAAATAAAGTCTGACAAAGTAACCCGATTGCCGGATTAAGATTCATTGCCAGGATGACGTGAAGTTGATGGATCTTGGGCACCGGTTCAACCTCCTCCTCTCCACCCAAAGGCTGGAAGTCAATGGTGGTCGATCAATCCGGGTTAGAGCACGAAATACAGCTTCTTCACTTATCGATTAGACGGTTCAACATCGAGGCGTAAGTGTGCTTACGGATTGGCGGAGATAAGGTTTTGCGCTTACATCACGGTCGTATTAACCCGCTGGTTCCTTTCGTCATAAAAGGACCGATGAGCGATCAAGTTAGCCTCTTGACCGGTTGGCTCGGCGGTGACGCATCTCCTTTGTCGAGGCTTTGAGGGCTTCATCGTCAAATCTTTGACCCGTCTCGCTTGTTCATCCGGAAATCCCTTGGTGATATCAATCGGATCCAAGTCGGATCCATGCTTTGGCCCGAGTCGGTGCCGATAAAGCACCAGCCACAGCAGAATCGCTTCACCTCTTCTATCTGTAGGCGTCATGGATAATCTTATTAGTGTGTCCTTGATCAATGTTGGTGCTTTGGTTTGTTATATGAGATCGCACGGATAACCCGTTGGGCACCGGTGTATAATTGCTCAATCAAAGTGTACGCTGCCTTGGGTTTCATCCACATATACGTGCCCGGTGAGCAATGCGATTCGCAACAATTCTTAATTCAACGTTAAACCGGCAGAGTTCAAGATATTTTCGAACCGGCTATGACAAAGTACTTACCAAAAGATTGCAGAAGTCATAGCATCCACTTGGTGTTTTAGCCTGTCGGCTCTTCCGCCACCGGCTTAAGAGCTGCCGACATCTTTAGCCCGCTTCAACAAAGCGACCTTCTCGGTTTCCGGTTGGTGCGTTCATTTTGGAAACCATCCTTCAATTGCTCCATGGTTGTCAAAACACCCTTTAGCTCCTCTTTGGCTTTAGAGGTCTCTTCTTGCTGGGACTTGATGTTTTCTTGAAGATCGGCGATTTGAGATTCTTTGATATTTTATTAGTGCATAGCGTCGGAAGATGAAGTTGTTAGAGTCCCAAGCACATAACAAGTTATGCACTTTCGGCACTTGGGGGCTAATGGGGATTGTTTTAAAGTGAGTATTTTCAAGTCCCAAGGCTCAATCCGGTATTAAGCTTGGCACTTGGGGCTAATGCACAATTGATCAGTTATAAGTAAAGGCAATTAACAAAGGTAGACAGTCCCGGTTTGTCTTCAAAGGACAAACCGGCCCTTGGGGGCTACTCAGTTGAAGTACTTTATATCGAAGTCCCGGTTTATCTTCAAGAGATAACCAGGCCCTTGGGGGCTACAATGGAAGAGATATACAGAATAAAGTAAATTTCAAAGCATTCTCGAAGATTACCTCATAACGTTCCTTCATCGGGTTCACCAAACCGGCTCCAAAGTCACGCCTGGTGTAAAGGCGGTTTAAATATCCGGAATGAAGTTCCTCGTCACTAAGGTTGATGAAGTTGGATAAATCAGTCTTCCCTTTCCCTTGCCCATAGCGTTGAATTCCTCCTTGGCGTTATGTTTTGACAAGACAACCGGATTACCGGGGCTAGTATGACCCATACCAGTAATAATAACATCATCATCATCACCCTTTGGTGGACTTGGCGGATTGAGCGGTATCCTGGCTGGACTTGCGGATTAGCAATTTGGGCTCGGCGGATCGTGGCCGTAGGCTCGAAGGAGTAGCATGAGGGCTTGATGGATCAAGATGAGTAGCCGGGTCAGCTTCCAGCAGATTAGCTTCAGTGTTCTCACCTTGTGGGGCGGAATCATCCATAACATCAGTATTTCTACCGGTACCCTCAGGAGCACTTTCCGGTTCAAATTCACCAATAGGGGCACTGGTTTTAGCCTTCTTGCTCAGACGGGCTTTGGTACTAACATCAAAACAAAGATTAGCACGGTAAACCGAACTATGAAGGAAAAAGATGAAGGGCAGTATACTTACCCAGGGACGGTTTTAAGGGGAGGCAACTGAGTGGTTGATGAACCGCCAGACGAATTGGAAGACACCTGGTAATTCGGGTCAGACGGATTGAGTGGGTGTCGGAAGAAACCCTTCAAAGGGTAAAGTTTTTCGGGAGAACAAGTAACCTCTGGACGACGCTTCCGGGTTGGTGTATCCGATAAACCGGAAGAGGTGACTTGCTGGACACTATGTCGGGTGGTGCGACGCCCTTCAGGTTGCTGTGTCTTCTAAGAAAGTTTTGGATCCAAATAAGCAAGAGGGTGAGAGTATTTTACTTTCCGAATCGCACGGCGAAATCTTTGAACGGCACAAGATCTGAACCGAAGAAAGAGAGATTACCTCAACATGGTCGAACGGCTAGCCTCCGCATCATCCACAGGAATAGTCATCGTCAATAAGGTGTATGAAAAAGGAACCAAGGAGTCAAGTTCTACCTCTTGATCCGATTCGTCAATATCTTCTGGCGGATCGGAAGACTCGGCAGCTTTTCTTCTTGCTTGGCTGTTTTCTTGGTGACTTTGCTCTTGGCACGAGGAGCCTCGGCGGTTTATCTTGAGTTTTCCTTTTCCGAAGGAGCTATTGGCTGTAAAATTAAACAAAGGATTATTATATCGGTGTTAAAGCGGAGGCGGATCAACAAAATACAAGGTTAAAGTTTTTACATTTGGCGGTTTGTTGGCGACATAAAAGGGCGCTAGCCCAATTTGGTCGCATCATGCGGTGATCGGTTCGTCAAGCATCTTCTTCACACTTTCGGTGACTTCAACATCGATCATCTCTATTTCGTTAAACCGTTGAGGATCCTTGGCGTCGCCGGTATATTCATACATCAATCCGGGCGGCGGCTTAAAGGTAGGACACACTATGAAACCCAACAGCGGACGAGATCAACACCAGTCAAACTGTTGGCGAGGAGAGCCCGGAGCTTGGCGAGTTGAGGTGCATAAGCTTGTCGTTCTTGGGAAGTTAAGCGTTGAGGTAACGGTGGCCGTTGCTAAGCGGTGAGCGCGTAGCCCGGCAAGAAGGATTTTCTCCAGAGGGCGGTGTTCGACAATAAAACAATGTTTGGTTCTAGTCTTTAGGATGGCTGTGAAGTTTGGCATGAGGAAAATCAACTTCTTTCCTTTTTGAATCGACACACCACCAAGTTCAAGATTGGGGCCGTCGAGAGAACTCAGTTCGGCGGTTTAAGTGGAAGAAATCCGGAAGAGATCAGCAGTTGGTTCTTCTTGAAGGTAAACTTCACGAACACTTGGAAGTCGCATATGTTGGACATGAATTTGGTCCAATATCCACGAGGATGGAGTTGAAGTCGGCAAGCACATCCGGAAAAACTTTGATCCGGGAGGGCTGAATCCCCGGGATAGATGCTGCATGAACACGATCACTTCTCCATCTTGAGGCTCAAGAGGGCACTCAGGGCCAGGAACTCGCCAGTGAAGGACATTTTTTGGAGCTAAAGCGCCCATTACAACGTATCCATTGATTTGCATTTCCGTGATCCGGAATGGAACCCAGTTGCAAGCGGAAAATTGCTTGGTCATCTTGAAAAGCGAAACTGTAAAGAAAAAAATGAAGGCCGGTTTACGATTGACGGTTCACGTGCACTAATCGGTGTTAAACCGGGAATTTGATCAAAGCATACATGTGAGGTAAAGCTGAAATTGCTATTCAAATCAAGATGGCGGTTTAAGTGAGGCTAATGGCATATGGCGGATTATCAACTACTAAAGGTTAAACCGCCCTTACGTGGAAGAGCCAGGTGAAAATCTACTAAGTGTTGATGTAAACAGGATTCACAAAATGACAGTATAAATTTGGATCTACCGTAGTTCGAAGAAAAATTATTCGAGCCCTAAAATGGCGGCGACAAAACACCAATCCGTATGGGAATTATCAAAGGCGAAGGAGATACTACGGCGAGGTAAACTAAAGTTACAACTGTAACCGCAAGAGGAGGATGACAAGTTCATCTAGTTTCAACAGTAAGCAAAAAGGCAGTGAGCAAAGATGAACACTTATGAACACGGATGAACGTGGAAACCCTAAATACAGATCTAGGGTTGAGAGGAGGAAGCTTACCAGATCGTAGGGATAGCGGAGAAGAGCCTTGAGTTTACGAATGCGGTCGAGGTGATGCAATGACCTTTGTCGATGCAAAGGCTCGAAGAGTTGAGGTCGGCGGCGGAGCTTGAGTTTGAGCGTCGCGAAGAGGAAGAAGAGGCACGGAAGGGGAAAAAGAAAAGACCCGAGCCTATTTATAAGGCAAATGGATAAGGCAAGCGCTGGGATCGAGGAGCTGAAGCGGCAAAAGAGGGCGTAAATGTCGCCTCGATCTTCGGGAGCAATTAATTAAAGGAATCTTTTTAATCTTTTTATACAGAGATGACGTCATGACAATCATTGCTGTATCCAGGAGGATGACGTCCACGACGGTTTAACAAAAGTTTACAGGAGAAGACATCACGGCGGTTTACGAGGAATATAAGAAGATGTTCACAAGATTTTTCTAAATATTGGAGATTGACATGAACTGGTTCAAGTCAACCTGGGGCCTAATGTTGGGGATATAACTACTAAGGGTAAACCGCCGAGGAGGGGCCGGTTCACCCTCAACTACATTGAAGCCCGTAAGGATCCAGAAGATGGTGCTTTACTGATGAAGCTTAGAGGCCCAGAGCCCAAAGGCGGATTAGGGCCCATGATAGTAAACCGCCATGATTGTATAACTTGTGTTGTAAGATAGGAAAGGGGAGACCGAGGCGGACACTTGTATGAGCCGTCCTCGGGACTCTGTAGACCGGCCGGGCGTCAACCTATGTATATAACGGGACGACCCGGCGGCGGTTCAGGGACAATAGACAACACCTCGAGACTCAGGCAAAGCGTATTCGCTCCCTGGTCATCGAAACCCCATCAATTCCATCACAACTAGACGTAGGCTTTTACCTTCATCATAAGGGGCCGAACTAGTATAAAACTCTCTTGCGTCCCTTGTCCGCTTTAACCCCTTTAAGCTAACCCGTAGCGATGACTCCACGACTAAGTCCTTTCATGAGGACATCTGCCGTGACAAAACCACGACAATGCCAGAGCCACCAAAGCCTCATTAAAGACGACTAGATTACGTCCACGTAGAAAATATTGTCGTTGACCACACTCTCAAAGCCTCATTAAAGACGGCTTGATTATGGTAATCTTTCTTATACAAACATCATTTGTAATTTTTGGTCATAATTTGTGCTATTTTACATACATGGAAAATTTCTTTTATACAAAGCAAGGCAATTTTACTTCAAATACCATGGCTAATTTTAATATCTACTCCCTCTGTCCCAAAATAAGTGTCTCAATTTTGTACTAGCTCTAGTACAAATTTGTACTAAGGTCAAGACACTTATTTTGGGACGGAGGGAGTATCTACCATGGCAATTTTTTGTGTTCTTTTTGTACTGTTGATTCTACTTATACATGGTACTTTGTTGCCATGGCAATTTTCCGACTATAATTTTTTGCCATAGCAAGAAAATTGCCATGCAAGCAGTACCATGGCAATTTCTGCTTTATTGTTTGCAGCATGACATATTCATTTTTTGAAGCTTGCCATAATTATTCTTTGGATTATGGCAAAATTGTAGGTTAAAGCATAACAAATTTAATTGTTTTAAGCAATTACAAAGTTTACTTTTTGGACCATTCAAAATTCATGCTTAAGGGCATGGCAATTTTTTATTTTTGAACATGGAAAATTTACTTTTTATCCAATGAAAAAAAATCTTACTCCAAATCATGGAAAAATTTATATATTTGGAACATGGCAAGCTTTATTAATTTAACCATGTGGCAAACTAAATGCTTTGGACCATGGCAAATTTGTTTTATATAAAACATGGGCATATTTTATGTTGAAACAATTCTTTGCCAAGGTTCCTTCTATGTGTTCTTAAATCCTGGCATTTTTTTAACTTTCATAACTAGTATGGATCCATTTTTTCAACTTGATCACAGTTTTAATACTATACATTATGACAACAATAAATGTGCTATTCATAATGAGGTTCAGATTCCACCATCAAGACTTGATAGTAATCAGCTGAAAATTGGGCTTTTTATATCTGAAAATTGGGCTTTTTTATATGTCCTTTTTCTGTTTTTTGCCATTAAGGTGACGTGGGGGTGGTGGGGAGGCCCATTACTTGGCCTGGTCGTGCCTGGTATGCCAGACCGAACTCTGAACCGAGCCAAATCTCGCCGCCGTCAACCATGGATCCGAGCCGGCCACTCCTGGGGCGCGGCGCCTTCCTCCTCCTCGGCGCACGCCGCCGCCGCCATCATCCTCATCGCCTTCCTCCTCCTCACCCTGCTCCGCCTCCCGCTCTCCCCCTCCATCTACATCTACACTCCTCCCCACCTCTCCTCCACGCCCCACCACCTCCTGCAGCTCCTGGACCATGAAGACCAGGAGCAGGAGGACGCCTCATCCTGCGACCTCTCCTCCCCGCTGGACTGCGCCGACCCACGCCTCTTCCACCTCATGATGCGCAGCGCCATCGACGCCTTCCCCGCCGTCCATTTCGCCCGCTTCGGCCGCCCCGTCCCCGGCGACCCGCCCTCCGCTTCCTGCGACATGGCATGGCGCGCCCGCACCAACGCCTCCGCCTCCGCCTCCGCCTCCCCACCGCCACCACCAAGGACTACCGCCGCTTCGTCATCGCGCGGGACCCCCACACCTGCGCCTACTCCGTCACCTCCATCGGCGATTACCACTCCGGCCCCAACGCCCGCAAGCCTCGGCCCGGCGCCTCCAACGCCACCGCCGCCCCGCCCCGCCGCCGCTCTCCCGCTCCCAGTTCGCCGCCGCCACCTACCTCTCCTACCACGGCGGAGGCGACCGCTGCAAGCTCATGCCACACTACATGCGCAGCCTCCTCTGCGCCCTCGCCGAGGCGCGCTACCTCAACCGCACCCTCGTCCTCGACCTCAGCCTCTGCCTGGCGGCCTCCTACACAGCCGCCGGCATGCCTGAGGAGGGCAAGCGCCTCGCCTTCTACTTCGACATCGACCACCTCCGGTCCTCCGTGGTGAACATCATCGAGGAAAGACAGTTCTGGGAAGATTGGGACAGGTGGGGAGCGCAGGGCCAGCTCAGGCTCCGGCTCATTGAGGACACCAGGGTTGCCCCCACCAAGTTCTCCAAGGCTAAGGACACCCTGATTGTCAGGAAATTTGGGGACGTCGAGCCAGGGAATTACTGGTACCATGTATGTGAGGGTGAGGCGGGCGTGTGCTCCCCCGCCACGCCATGCCATACGTCTGGCACCAAGTTTGATGAGCATTGTCGATGATATCATCTTAAGTATGCAACAAGACTTCGATTCCGTCCATGTTGGTGGCAGTGTTGAGGACCTCATCCAGCGAATCGAGGATGGTGTTGATGTAGGAAGGCAAGTGTACATTGCCGGAGAGGGGATCAACACGGTCTCCATGGAGGTGCTTAAGGCAAAGTACAACAACTTGCTTTACCTGGATGACTTTCAGAGGCTCTGGAGAAAAGACAGCAAGTGGTTCTTGGAGATGAAGAGGCTCAATGGTGGAGTTCCTGTGAAGTTTGATGGGTACATGCGTGAGCTGGTTGACAGGGAGGTCTTCCTCAAGGGCAAGAAGAAGGTCGAGGTGCTCCGCTGATTTCTTCTCCAAGATAAGATGTTGGAGAACACGGCATGCTTTTTCCAAGTGAGTCGTGTATAGACCGTGTCTGAATTTTGTTGTCAGGTTTAGTGTATAGATTATCCAGTCAGTACCACTTTGTGAGAAATTTTCGTAACCTGCATTCCAGCAATGTATAGCAACGTGCTGCGAAAATGCCTGTTCCGATCAATTAGTTCCTTAGCACTAATCACTGCTCATTTCCTGTAAGGAATTATTGTACTAATTCACATATCCTTTTGGCTATTTAGTTGAATTCATGACCTTTTGTTTCTCCAATACATTTCAACATATGATACTTATGAGTAGTCAATGATGTATAGCTTTATCATCTACGTAGTTGTTCTGGGCATCTATTCTTTAAGTGATTTACAAAGTATAATCCTGAGTCCAGTCTTCTGTTGCATATGGCATGCTATGGATAACATATCCTCCTATGAGCATTTGTTTACTAGTTATAACAGTATGCTGTCTTCCTTGATTACTTGAGGGTCATGGAAACTGAAATATAGCTGTAAGACACAATCTGTATGTGCTGCTTGACCTGCAGTCCTGGTAATGACGAATATTTCTTTGATAAGCAAGGAACGTTTCTTTTGTGGTCTGACTGAAACTGTACATAGTGCCATATTGACGTACTTTACATTCTGTTCTATGGAACCTTCGCTGATAAAGGCTTCATTTTCACGTACATTTACATTTCACTTATGTTAACCCAGCATCAGCAACACAGTTTACATTATAACTACTTTATCTTGCTTTTATTTTTTTCTTTATGCGCTATCTCCTTGATAGAGTAGATAAGGTAGAGAAGAGTGCTGCAATATAGCATATATTCCAGATGTTATGCTTCTTTGTTTTTGTATAAGCAATGCTTATTCCTAGCTAAAATGGATAGGCTTTTGCAATACGGCATCTCTGAAATTTATTATAAATATACCATTTTTAACTTCTTGCTTGATTTAAACAAATATATACTTGGACATTGAGCTTATCTGAAGTATGATAAGTTATGTACATTTAAGGGAACCTTTATAGTTAAGCAGCAACTTCCAGTAGTGATCTTCCAGTCGGGGAGGGTGTAACAACAGAATGAAATAAATAGCTTCAACGACATTGTTACGGTAATATTATGTTACTGTAATATTATGGCAGATGCGCATTAGGTTGATCAAACATGCTACATAAAGTGAGACGACCAACAATATTTCTGCCCTCTTTAGGAAATCTGGAAGGAGCCATACCAAACTCACCAAACTCTGAACTGCTCTGTGCAAAACAACATGTGTAAAGATGCCTTGTCATCTAAGCCAATCATATCGAGTTTGGTTAAAACCTAATATCTTTGCAGGTATGTTAGGACCTGGGATAAATATGAGATAACCTCTGTTACGGTATAGAAGGCCTGCGTGTATTCCTAGATCATCAATTTGTCCAATCAAATATGTATTATTGTTCAGCAAGTAAAGTGTTGAATTCATTTTTCGAAAAAAAATTATAATGGTATTTTTTTGGCGTATAACTTATATTTGGTTAGTCAAATTGATGATCTTAAAATATGTGCGGACCAGTTGCTTTTGATTACTATAAACCGTTGAACATTGGTAGGAGTACTTCTCTAGGAGTTGCTCATTTATTCCAGAAAAGCAGCGAGACTTTGTTCCACTAATATCTATACCTGGATCATGCTCCTTCCCATCCATTACTTCTGAACTGGCACCAAAGAGAAAGAAAAGAACATAGTGAAATCACAATTATGAATGGTTAGTGCTCCTACTTTATAGTAGCCACATTTTGAGAATTGATGACTGATATTAACAACCTTGGAATACTAATAGTTGATTAGTTTGTTAGCTCTACTTGCTGCTCAGTTCTATTAAGAAGAAATTGCACTTAGCCAATGTTATGAGCTGCCTTTTCTTACTGGTTGATCATTTCACAACATTTACTGATCGCGCATAAGTAGGTTTGTTTGTGCCATTTCTGGACAAAAAACATTTTATATGGGTCTGCTCTGTTTGCGAGCCACAGCTTTGCCAGTAATACAAGCAGTAGAGCAAATATGACTAATAACATGTGCCATTTGCATTAATCTTTTTGTTATCTAATTAATTCAGTTTGCTGCTGGGGGTGAACGAAGGCACGCCACAAAAATGACGAAGAAAGACATTTGGGCTTGCGCTGAGAGCCAAGAGAATCAGGAAAGCATATCTCATTCTCTGCCCCATTCCCCCAATCTCTAGACTCCTGTGCCTGATACATGGTCTGCTCTGTGCATCAAGATTTCCGTCTTCATTCAAAATTTGAACTTAACTATAGTGATGCTGAGTAGCAAGTTTTTTTCTTCTTATCGTTTTCTTGTATTGTATCACCTCCAGATCAGGGAATCAAAGAGGCAGTAGTACCACCACCGCCTCATGCTACTGTTGTTTCCAACCATCAAAGAAGTGAATGCCACATCCAGGTTCCTCAGGCTGCTCGTCCCCAGACAAGCATGCCTTCTTGAGAACAAGCTCACTCCTGTGGTAGCGCATGATGCGGCCACACACATAGATGATAAAGCGGCAAGAGGATCCCCAGGAAACCCAGAAATTGTTGATGATTCCTGTTTCAAGCATCCACCTGCGAGAGAGTACCCTCGTAGGAGTGGGACATTGCAGGCAGAAGCAGCCAGCAGGAGAAGTGTACTGGAAAGGACGAGAAAATTACAACAGGCTCCATCAGTGGCAAGCTGAAGCCAGCGAACTTACTCATGCGTCTCATGGCCTGTGGACCGAGCCACCCTAGCTTTGGCTTTGTTCAAGCCTCCTACAAGCCACGGTTCCACGACTTCACGTGGCTTGGGTACCCATTGTATCTAGAGCTGCCCCCTCTCGGTGCAATAAAGCCTGGAACTAGTGCTGCATCCACTATCAGAGCTTCAGAAATAGAGAATTCCAGTGATGCCACGGGCAAGCTTAAACGCTCTTCTTCGTCTCAGTCACCAGGATAGGTCTGTAATACCGTTCTCCTTGGACATCATCTGCCTCGACACATTCATGCTAATTTATCCCTACATTTGATTGATTTGCATAGATCCTGAAGCATCACGACCCGTTGCAGAGTTTGTGAAGAAACACGCTCATTAAAAGGGATTCGGTTAACTTGTCCAGAAGCATGAGGGTAAGGATGAACGATCTGTTTTCAGGAAAGATGCCCTCTTCTTTTCTTTTCTTTTCTTTTTCTTTTGAGGGAAAAGATACCCTCTTCGAGTTGTTCGGCCTTGAAGAAGAGAAAGCGATCAATATCGAAGAAAGGTAAAGTGGCATAAATTATATTTGTAGACGGTGGTTTCACTTTTTCACATTTATGTAGTCCGTATTTGTATTTGAGGATATATAACTGACAATATGGAGTATTGCAGGCTTGCTTCAGGAGCTCCTGTTTTCATCCACTAATTAGAAACTCGGCTGTTTCGGTGCCAATGCAATGAGTTGGGGGCGCGGCCCGTTTTGGTTTCACTGTCAACTTTTTTGTTTCTGACCATTTTTTTTTGGGTGTGCGGCCCCTTTTTCCTTTTGTTTCGCTGTCCATAAGTGTGCAAGAAATAACCTTAAGTCCTTGGGGCTGGTTTAGTAGCTATGACTCCGCTGTTGGCAGTTGTTAGAAAATGTAAGTGTATCAGTAATTTCTTGTCCTTGTATATCATTTCGGTTGAGCGACATTGATATGGATCGGAGGGAGTGTCTTTTCTCAAAAGAAACTACTGGCTAAACAATTTTATGTTTTCAAGGGATATGATGTTGTCTTAAGCGTGATGCGAACTGTCCTTGCAATATTACGATGAAAATTTTAATTTTGCAAAAGGGGGGCAACCATTGATGGATGCAGCCATTTTATTCCGGATTTCAAGTCATTCTTATAAAAAAATGAAATGATTATACGACTCAACAAAATGCAAAAAATTGCAAGTCTCACTCAGGCATCACAAAAAATCCTATAACTAGATGAACATCCATATTGTCGAACAAGATAAAATATACTAAGTATGTGACACAATGATCTATAAAAAGACAAAACTTTTGAATTAAACTTATCACAACGTCATATGTTAATGAAAATGTGAAGCATGGACAATATATTTTTGCTCGAAGCGTCCAACACATATACATCCATACCACACAAAAGTTAATAAAAAATATTTAATTTATGATTGACATGCATGAATTGATTCCACCGGAAAAAAAGGACATGCATGACTTGATGAGGTGGCATAGTTTGCATAAATAAATTAATGCAATAAATGTATGCATGCATGACTAGCTGATGTCATCCAACTTTGAACGGGCGGGTATCAATAATTGAGGTGACATGAAAGTAAGCATGTGCGAATAAATCTAGTAGTGGGTGCTATCTATTTAAATGCAAAAAATCCTTTTTAGTGAAATAGTGTGAAATGTTTCAACTCTATGAGAAATGTCTTATACAAACATTAATGTTGAGAATTCTATGACATGTTGTGCGAGATGAAACACACAACTAGGTGGGTGAAGATCTTCACCACACCTGACAGGAGTGTTGGACCTTTTCTTGCTAGGCCAATTTCTTGTCTCATGTATCATTTTCGGTGTCTTATATAGGTTGTTTTGTTTCTATCACTCCCATTTTGTTCTACCTTTTTCTTAAAGAAAAAAACTGCAGGCTAAATAACGTTTCTGTTTTCCAAGGGGTATACTGTTGTCTTAGGATGCAAGTTGTGCTTGCGACAATACGATGAGAATTTTATCTTTTCAAAATGGGCTATGATGTGAATTTCCTTTTATTAGTGAATTCCAAATCATTCTTGCAAAAAGTTGAAACGCAAAATAGATTGCATGCCTTGCCAATGCATCACAAATCCTATAAACTAGACCGACATCCATATCAATCAAACATAATAAAAACCTAGAAGGTATATGACAAAATAATGTATAAAACGGAAAAACTTTTGAATTAAACCTAACTCGACGTCATATGTTAACACAAACGAACTTCAACACTAACACACACAAGTAAAAAATTAACCATGCCAAAAAGGTTGAGATAGAGATAGATTCAGTTGTTTCTGTCAAGTTGATCTAGGCCAAGGAGGTTGAGATAGAGATGGATTCAGTTGTTGCTGTCAAGTTGATCCAGGGCAAGGAGGTTGATAGATCGGTGTACTCGTCGCTTATTATAGAGATTAGACCAATGTTTTAAATAGCGGGCTATGGCACATAGCGGCAACCCTTAAAAACAGCTATAACTGGGCTATAGCGAGGCTATAGCGGCAAATTGTACATGAAATCATTTAGCAGCAACATGCTCAAACAGCTATAGCGGGGCTATAGCTGGCTATTTAAAACTATGAATTAGACACAAGTCTCTTCGTGATTCTTGTATTACTTATGTTAATCGTAGCCAAAATAAAGTTAGTGATGGTATAGCCAAAGTTGCTCCTGTAAAAGGCAGAACCATGTCTTGAATTGTCTCGGGTCCTTCGGACGCTACGGAGCTAACTATGATTGATTGTATGAACTGCTTTAGCTGAGTAATACAATATTTCACTCGTAAAAAGAAACATGTCAGTGAATTATCCATCCTCTTCTGAACCGAACAAGCACAGATGCCCTGTGTTGGCTTCGATTCATCCCTATGCGAATTCAGTTCCCCCCACTGAATTAGCGAGAAAAGGTTGAACGACGCGAGTGTGATTCCATTCCCCCACCGAGTCCAATCGATTCCCCAGAAGATGCTTCGGCGACGGCGTCCCGTCCGGTGGGCGACTCGTGGGGGCGGGATGCGGCCACCAGCCCATTCGATCTGGCGTCGGGTTCGATTATTTGTAAGGGTATCGACCTCCAAGAACAACAATTCAATTCAGAGAGGTACTCCATTATGTCCAAGGATTTTCACCAATCAGGGCTTCATTGCCCCCATTTCAAGCTCCTTTTGGAAGAGGAGTAGATTAGCTCATCCCTCAGCAGGAGTGCTAGACAGAATCTTGAGACGGAACTTTTTGGAAGAGGAGGACATTGCAAGTACTGTATTTAGCAATAACTCTGCAGATGGAACTAAACAAAGTAGATGTAGATCTGCAATCTTCAGCAGGTTGAGGTCCACGAAGCTGTTTCATTCTTTATCATGCATAATGAGTTTTCCATTGTTTACTTCAGGGATCGTTTTCAAATTTCAATGTCAATGTGCACATGGGCAACATGAGGATACGCAAATGTCCACACCTACCGAGGTCGGTTTTGTTTTTCTAATCTCATTGTTTTGTTTTACTTGTCAGACATCACGAATACATTACACTTTAGAGCTGGAGGTTGCTTCCTGCATTGGATTTATATATCTTGAAGACTTCATGTAGCAAACCTGCATGCTCTTGTGGAGGCTCAATTCACCATTAGCCGCAAAAAAAAGGGGGGTCGAAGCGATTATTTCAACTATCCCATCGACAGAGATAACATAACATCTTTGTCCCGCTAGCCGTTTAAGGCCGCGCTTGGATTGACTGTAAGTTAATACGGGTGTACCAATTTTACAAGTGTATCTTACTGGGATTAGAGTATTTCGGCCGGAAACGATGCAGACCTGCGGAGGCATGTATTTTTTTTCGGATGTATCTGATAGAAATACGACAATCCAAACGAGGCCTAAGAGCAGTATATGAGAGTATTAGTGCCTGATGACTCAGTAGTCATCATGTACCCTCCCTGTTACCTATTCTATTCTTCCCTAATCAGAACCTGTAAAGCTTAATTTGTTCCCTCTTTTGGCAAAATACGGGCTTTTGAGCATTCACTTTACATATTGCTACCATACAAGAATCCAACTCCTCTATAATCATTTGGCTAAGACAATAAAAGGCTACCCAACAGATATCAATCGATGGTGAGGCTTCTGATTGGCAACCTCAATGGCTAAGTGGCCTCATCACTAATCCGAGCCCATGTTATTTCTTATCATTAACAAAAGGGAGCAAATAGGACAGCTCAACCATCCTGACGCACAAGGATAAAAAAAGATATTGTTGTTTTGTGTGGCAATAAGACCTCGTCTTGCGCATTGCTTTGAGTAACTGAGCCCTATAAAAGACAAGCTGAGGATCTCCTGCAAGAGCCAAGCAAGCAATGCAGGTGCGGTAGAGTGGAAGCATTCAGATCCAGTTACTACTGGCCTTCTCCTCCCTTGGTTAGTCCTCTACCTCTCTATAGTTTCTCGCATAGGCGCTTGAAAGTTGGATGCTGGAACACATGAGCTTTTCCACATTTTTCTTCATTTTTCTGAAATAAAGGGCTATGAAACTTGCATTGATGATCTGCACAAGGGATGGATACAGGGGTCATCTTCTGTTCCATAATGATGTTCAAATAAACATGTCACATTAAACAAAGATGTGATATCCCTAGAAAACTTATTTAGGGTAAAATAAAGAGAGGGAAAGCAATGCGGGTGGTGGAGACAAAAGGAGTATCGAGAAATGGAATTTTTCCAGTAAATGTGAGGTCCAACCCATAGATTTTTGCGTTGGTGCTAGCGCTTCATTTCCATTTTGTTTTCTATCTCAAGTGGAGATCGTTGAACTGGATCACAATTCAGCTCCTTTTTCCAAGAACTATATGTGGCTCTCTCATTCTAAGTTCTAACTATGCATATGTCTATTGCCTACACATCCAAATAGCTGATCTGCTTCAACCCAAACAGTGGCTGTACTGTAACCAAGATGGGAAGTGCAGGTTTAGAGCAAACAAAAGGTAAAGGCAAGCTTTTTTGGATCAAGGCTTTTCTCTAGAAATGCTCCGGTCCGTACTGTATTTGCCTTCATCAGCAAACTAAACTGGCACTAATGGGTTCTGTATTTTTTTTTACTTTAGGCGCGCTCGAACATCAATTGTGCACAACCAGCGACAAGAACCTGGCAGAGGAAATTTGACGATGAAGGCAAGAAAGATAGAACTGTTTAGCATGACCATGAATGATATGATATCAATCGTCACGTATTTGAACATACTTCATAGCTCCCAGGTTTCTGTTTTGAGCATATTTTGAAGAATACGAAAGGTTTAAAGTTATCAAAACGTAGAGTGTTTTGAACATGACTAGTTCATTCAATTAAAAAGAAGGTGATGAAAAAAAGGTTCAAAATTATCAAAAAGAATACTCTATTTGAGAACTCTCCCCTACTCTTCACTTTGCAAGACCTGTAACACTTGGAAATGATACATGACGCATATGGCTTGCTCAGCCATGCCATCAAGCAATTGACCGATGAAACAACACTGTTGTTGGCTTTTGAGCAACAAGTACTACATATGTTATTCCTCTGTGAACTTAATACTAACCAAATTCCTGTTGGTGGTCCTTCAGATACCCATGATTCTCAAAGGGACTGATGATAAATGCCGACCAAAGGGAAAAGGCCGGGTGAGTGCTCAACATGTAGAAATATATCATCGCTCTTCTATTATTGGAAGCAATTACGTAAATTCACTCTGCTTTGTCATGGAGACTTAACGAAC
The DNA here is from genome assembly GCA_021605145.1 of Aegilops bicornis. Classification (NCBI taxonomy): domain Eukaryota; kingdom Viridiplantae; phylum Streptophyta; class Magnoliopsida; order Poales; family Poaceae; genus Aegilops; species Aegilops bicornis. The sequence goes on from CM038675.1 coordinate 538,513,862, forward strand.
AATCCTTCACTTTTGCGAAGGATATACTCTATGACCCATTCAGGAAATGGATGGACAACTGCTACCGTGGCCTACCCCTTGGTGGCCTTGGGTAAGGTCCAGTCTTTCCTTTGCAGATTATAAATTAGCTAGGTTCACTGTCAATCAGGTACATGTAGGCTTTTCTGTCACCTTGAAGCTTGCCATGGTGGTTTTAACTAAAAATGTTTTCTATAGCTGATTGAACTTTACATGGTACATGCCTGTTCTCAAATCACATCCTCTTTTATCAGTTCAGGAAGTATTGGGAGAAGCTACAGAGGGTACTTTCAGCATTTTCAGATATTCCCAGCATTATATGAAGAAAAGCCTATCCTTGCAAACCAATTTTCAGTAACTATACTTAACTCTTCCATTTCCCAATTGGCGATTCCTAGTGTCACTCTTAAGTCTTAACTGTAAAGAACTTCTAATGATTGACACTATTCACTTGTCTAGGCATTCGTCTCGCGTCCCAATGGAAAGAGCTACTCCACGGTGTTGTCTGCACCGACTGCTGATGCTCTCAAGTAAGCTGTGGATCTCAACAGGATTATTTCTGGTCATTAAAATGGACCAGAGATATCATTCATTGTGCATACTTGCAGAAGTCGATAAGGCAGCTCTTGGATCTTGGGACTGGAAGCTTAAGGAGAAAAACTGTACTTATCATGCCTTGTTCCCAAGATCTTGGACAGTTTATGATGGTAAATTCCTAAAAGCAATAAGGTTTTGTATGCACTTTTATATTTTACCTGATAGATACATGTCCATGAACTGAAGATGTTCTGTTGTACACTATACTAATTGCAATGTAGGTGAACCTGACCCTGAAATCAAGATCACCTGCCGCCAGATATCATAATCATCCCTCACAACTATAAGGAGAGCAGCTTCCCTGTTGCAGTTTTCACTTTTTACAGTAGAGCCTCCATTTTTCCTTATTTGCTGCTGAGTTTTTTAAAATTTAGGACAACTGTTTTTTTTTAAATTACTTATGCTGCCGAGTCTTGCAGGTGCAAAATTCTGGGAGCACACCTGCAGATGTAACATTGCTCTTCACATGGGCTGTAAGTGCAATAAGCCAACACGTTGCCCTTTTACCACGAAAAACACCTTGTCAGTGAAGACTTAATATCTATTTGTTCATCCTCTAGAATTCAGTTGGTGGGAGATCAGAGCTGACTGGAAATCACACCAACTCCAGGATGATGTAATGAACGTCAAATTATTTTTTCCGCACAGTTTCTGTTTCATGTCATGCAGCAGAAATCTATCTGACAACCTTAACTATTTATTGGTTCTTGCCATTCTGTTCTTTGCTCTTACACAGGGAGCGTGATGGTGTGCACGGTGTTCTTCTCCGTCACAGGTGTGTTAAACATCTTTGTTTTCACAAAAGTTCAAATGATACAGAACTGCAAATGTAACAGCCAACTTGGGATGTCACCAATGTAGGACTGCGGACGGGCACCCGCCCGGTGGCGTTAAGCTATCGCGTGTCAGGAAACAGAGGATGTCCGCGTCACAGACTGCCCTTTCTTCACCATGGGGTCGTCGGACTCCGGCGACTTCACAGCCAAGGACATGTGGGAGGAGATCAAACAGCATGGTTCCTTCAGCGAAAGCCACACTGGCAAAGAGCCAAGGGTGTCCAAGCCCGGATCATCCATCGGGCGGCGGTTGCTTGGCGGCGACGACCGTGCGGCAGGTGGGACCCGCATGGTGTCGTTTGCTCTGTCGTGGTCGTGCCCTGAGGTGAAATTCCCAGGCGGGAAAATGTATCACAGGTGATGTGTTTTGCTGATCCTGCATGGCTTAGTTGGTTTTCACTTTCAGTGAAATTTCGATGAATTTCAATAATTTCAGCAGACACTTACATTTGCTTTCCGGTCAGAAATATTTCAGTCATTTGAGTTGTACACAAAAAAATCAGTAATTTTGGTGGGTGCTGAAATATTTCTGAAACTGAAATTCAAAACTACTACTCTAGCTGTTTTTCCTTGTAACTGACATGGCTCTCTGGAACAGGAGGTACACCAAATTCTGTGGCTTGGATCGAGATGCGGCTGCAGAGAACTTGGCTCATGATGCTCTTCTTGGTAAGCCCTGGTGATTGATTGTTGGACACACAGGCGGAAATCAACATTAGTCTGGATTCTGATGCTCATTTGATGTTCCTTGTGTGAGTGTAGAACACATGGAGTGGGAGTCGAAAATCGAAGAGTGGCAGAGGCCTATTCTGCAGGACAAAAGGCTGCCTGAATGGTGATCACTTCATATCACATTGCTCAAAGCTCTCTTCAGAGTTTTTTCCATGATAATGCTGCCTGATAGTAGAAGAAGAAAAAAGTTAACGGTCATTATAGTTGACATCCTAAATCAGATTGCTGCTAAAAGAAATGTCGAGTTGCGAACACGCTATGCCTTAAATGTTTAACAGTTGATGTCATGTTTGTCTTCAGGTATCCGGTTGCATTGTTCAACGAACTCTACTATCTGATCGCTGGAGGCACCATATGGACAGGTGAATGCTCATCTCCATCACTGTCAGCAAGTATATGAACTGCCGTAAAGAATTCGTAGCATGGAGCTGACAACAAATCTCTGTGTCAAATGTCACAGACGGACGGCCTCAAAGATGAGCGTCGCCTCATCAGGGACGGGGACGGAGCCATTCTCCCTCGACGTGTTCCGCGCAGACCTGCAAGGCACCCCGGTGGTGGACGGCGTCCTGAGCGAGATGACGTCCGTGACGGAGGACCTGCACTCGGCGGCGGCGTTCGGCGCGACGCTGCTCGGCGACGGCGAGGAGAACGTGGGGCAGTTCCTGTACCTGGAGGCGATGGAGTACCACATGTGGAACACCTACGACGTCCACTTCTACGCCTCCTTCGCGCTGCTCTCCCTCTTCCCGGAGATCGAGCTCAGCCTCCAGCGCGACTTCGCCCGCGCCGTCCTCCTCCACGACCCCCGCCCCATGCGCACCCTCAACGGCAAGACCGTGCCGCGCAAGGTCCTCGGCTCGGTGCCGCACGACGTGGGGCTGAACGACCCGTGGTTCGAGCTGAACGCGTACATGATCCACGACCCGTCGCGGTGGAAGGACCTCAACCCCAAGTTCGTGCTGCAGGTCTACCGGGGCGTCGTCGCCACGGGCAACGTCGCCTTTGCCAGGGCGGCGTGGCCGGCGGTGTACCTGGCCATGGCCTACATGGACCAGTTCGACCGGGACCGGGACGGCATGATCGAGAACGAGGGCCGCCCCGACCAGACGTACGACCTGTGGTCCGTGTCCGGGGTCAGCGCCTACACCGGCGGGATCTGGGTCGCGGCGCTGCAGGCCGCCGCTGCCATGGCGCGCATCGTCGGTGACGGCGACGCCGAGTGCTGCTTCCGTGCGCGGTACCTCAGGGCGAAGCGCGTGTACGGTGACGAGCTCTGGAACGGCACCTACTTCAACTACGACAACAGGGGAGGCAAGACGAGCTCCTCCATCCAGGCCGACCAGCTCGCCGGGCAGTGGTACGCTCACGTTTGCGGCCTGGAGCCGGTCGTGGAGGAGGAGAAGGCCCGGAGCGCGCTGGGGACGGTGCTCGACTACAACGTCATGCGGGTGAAGGGCGGGACGGTGGGGGCGGTGAACGGGATGCGGCCGGACGGCGCCATCGACATGTCGTCGACGCAGTCCAAGGAGATATGGCCCGGCACCACCTACGCCGTCGCGGCCGCCATGATCCACGAGGGCATGCTGGAGGCCGCGTTCCGGACGGCCAAGGGCGCCCACGACGCCAGCTGGTCCAAAGACGGCTTCGGATACGCGTTCCAGACGCCGGAGGCCTGGACGGCGGAAGGCGGCTACCGCGGCCTGCACTACATGCGGCCCCTGTCCATCTGGGCGATGCAGTGGGCGCTGTCGCCGCCGGAGCTCCACAAGGACCTCGGGCCGGTAGCCTCGCCGGGGGACGCCTCGGTTGGGCAGGACAAGTTCGAGAAGGTGGCGAGCATGCTGAGGCTGCCTGAAGAAGAGCAACACAAGGGATTCCTCCGGGCTCTCTACCATATTCTCCGGCAGGTGGTGCTCCCGGCATGACACCTCCAGCTCTGCATGATGGCGGACGAATAAATTAGTCGGTTGATTGGATAGAAGTCCGCGCAAGGCTGCTCGTGCTGTTAGAGTTTTCTTCCATCTTTTACTCTTTTTTTTAAAGATCCGGTTCGAGCCGGCTTTCGTTGATTTAGGAGAAAGCATGCGGAAAAATACTGCTCGTCCTCGGTCGGAGCTAGCAACGAGGGCGCCCGTCGGTGTCTAAAAGTGCGTTATATCGACTAAAGGGGGTGAATAGGCGATTTTTATGAATTATTCAGAAATTTGCCGGTAAGGAAATTTCAAAGCGAAGAACTACTTGCAGCGGAATAAGTACTCAGAAGTATGCATAACAGAATACATGCATGATCATCATGATGAAATGAAGACAAATACAGAGTACAGAAAGCGTAATCACAGGATAACACAAGATGAAGACAAACAGACTGAAAAAATTGAACTGAGTAAATTAAGAAAGTCTCCAGTCAAAGTTTTCAAACACAGAAATGAACAATCACTGAACACAGTAATAAGGAAATGAAAAAGTTGAGAAAATAGAACCAGTAAGGTTGGTGAAGACAATGATTTGGTATACCAGTTCCCAAGCTATTTGTCTCGGTTGTACATCCGGTTGGAGCGGCCGAGTATTTAAACTTCGAGGACACATAGTCCGGACACCCGGTCGTTGAGCACGCAGCTCGGGACACCAAGTCCTCACCGTATTCTCCTTGAACTAAGGTCACATGCAGACCTCGTCCAATCACTCGTGGTAAGTCTTGAGCGACTTCCAAACCTTCACAGACTTGGTCACTCGGTGATCCACAATTCTTCTTGGATGCTCTAGACCATGACGCCTAACCGTCTGGAAGAAGCACAGATCTTCAAAGGTAACAAGCGTCGGATCCACGCAGGATCAATCTCTTGATGATGCTCAATCACTTTGGGTTTGTAGGTGTTTGGGTTTGGGATTTTTCCTCACTCGATGATTTTCGCTCAAAGTCCTCGGAGGAAGGGTTGCTCTCAAATGACAAGTGTCAAGTTCTCTCAGAGCAGCCAACCAGCTAGTGGTTGTAGGGGACGGCTGTTTATAGCCTAGGGAGCAACCCGACATGATAAGACATAAATGCCCTTCAATGATATGACCGTTAGGTGGATAAGATATTTTGGGACAATTTGGCGCCAAGACAGATGAACGGTCGGAAATTTGACTCTCAAATTCCTCAGGGCTATTATGTTTCTCACTGTGTAGGCAATCCGCACTGGCGAATTCCTAACTCCTCAGTCAGAACAAATTCCTCAGAGACCAGAAGAACTTCGTCTCTGTCACTGAAGAAACTGACTGAACTGTGTGAGATTTTCAATGGCTTCACTCGAAGGGATTGGTAGGTGTAGGATTTTGAGTTGAGCATCACATGGAAATTTTTCCTTAGTATTTCCTCGACCCCTTTAATAAAGACGGTGTTTGCTATGACTCAAGAAAGAGAAAACGAAACTATGAAAACAAAAGTCTTCACGCTTCATGTTCCTCAATTGAATACCAAGTCTTCAAGGTCACACCAATTTCTTCACTTTCAAAGTCTTCACAAAGTCTTCAGAATATCAAAGTCTTGATCGAAGAACTTCATTTTTAGGGTCGACTTTCTCTGTAAATATCAAACTCCTCATAGACTTATAGACCTGTGTACACTCATAAACACATTAGTCCCTTAACCTATAAGTCTTCAATACACCAAAATCACTAAGGGCACTAGATGCACTTACAATCTCCCCCTTTTGGAGATTGATGACAATATAGGTTAAGTTTTCAACGGGGATAAACATATGAAGTGTAAATACTGATATTGAGGAATTTGATTGCAAGATATAGAAGAACTCCCCCTGAAGGTGTGCATAGTGAGGAATTTGCTTTTGAAGCACTGCACATTTGAAGAGTTGAATCATGGAGATCTCCCCCTATATCTTGTAATTCATACACGCATTTGACATATAATATGAAGAATTTGAAATGCATGATGAAATATGGTGACTGATGTAATTCAGCATGCGTGTATTAACATAAACGAGAAATAAGCATGCGATTGGAACACATCAAAAGTATCGAGCACCATTGGGTTTAAGATTACAACTCGATCCAATAAAGTTTCAAGAGCGAGAGTTGTAACTTAGCAAAAACGCCCATATAGTAGACCCGCTGAATACTAACTCAAATTTCTCCCCCTTTGTCATCGAATGACCAAAAGGATCGAAACTGAGGACTAACGCCCCTGAAGAATATCAAGTTGATGGAGGAGCGCCAGCGTTGTCGGGATCGGTTGTCGTAGTAGGGCCTGCCCTTGATGTCGTCCAAGTCTTCATTTTCATCAGTGTCGCGCGATGAAGAATAAGAGCTGGCCACCAAGGAAGGAACCTTGACCTTCTTGAATTTCTTCGGTGGAGGTGCAGACCAGTCAAAGTCTTCCTTGAGACCCATTTTCTTCAGATCTTCTGCGCTGTAGACATGAGACAGAATTGCCCAGGTACGGTTGAAGGTTTCATGGAGGTAGTATTGGTTTTTCTTCACGGTATTGTGTGTTGAAGTCATGTTGTGAAAAATTGAACCAAAGTGACGCTTGACCCATTTATGATTGCGATCAACCTTCTGATGAAGACTGAGGAGTAACTCACGATCAGTCATCACCCTGGGTGCTGTGGGTTGAGGATTTTGCTTGGCAAAGGTGTTGGCGGCAGAGTCATGTGTGGCAGAGTCGTCATTGGTGGAGTAGGATGGAGCCTTGCGAAATTGACCATCCAATGGACGAATGCCTTCATCTATCACAGCAGATTGCCTTGCCTTTGTCATCGACTAAGGAAAATGTCCGTTTGAGGACTTCAATTGGAGAGCAAGTAGCTGCAGTGGTTCGAGTATCGACCTTGTAATTGAGTGAAGACCTTGTCCTGATGAATCTCATAATCCATGGTGCATAAGGCTTCAGCTCAAATGGTGACATAGCAATATTCGCCAAAATCCTCATGAAGAAATCATGGAAGTTTATGGGAACGCCATGAATGATATTGAAAAGCATATTCTTCATGATGCCAACGACTTCTTCATCATTTGAGTCGTGGCCTTTGATAGGACTCATTGTCTTCGCCGTAATGCGATAGACAGTCCGAGGCACATCTGATAATTCCTTGACGAGGAATTTGGTTCGAGGGGCCTGCCACGGCTTCAAAGGCTTCATCGACTTGCATATAATGATTTGTAAGCTCAGGTTCATCAGTAGATGCAACGAGCACCGTCAAGGGAGGATCGAGTGGGAGGAGCACGAAGCAATTGATTACGGTGTGCCTTGTAGTGAGTATTTTCCGTCATCGATCCAGCACCCAAGAGTTCACATCTTCAGAATCTCCGGTGATGTGCTGGCGTCGCATAGAACTCGAAGAATGAGTTCTTCATTCGATCCACAGATGTCGGTCAGAAATTCAGCAAACCAAAGATCGTGAAGAACACCGAGGATCGGCTCGAAGCACGGCAGAGATTCCATGTCCACGTGAGGAATGTGTGCATGATCGAAGACTTTGTCCTTGGTGAACAGCGAGGAATAGAAATTTGCTTGACTAGCAGTCCGTAAAACGCCTCTTCCTTATGCGCGAAGGTAATCATAAGGGGTGTAATCAGTGAGGAAAACATGCTCGACAAAGAATTCTTCAGCCTTGAACTTGTGATAGCGTGAGAATGGATCATTTGGTTTGGGCAGAGCAGAGTCAGTGAGTTGCATCACTACCTCGTGAATCGCAATCTCAGGTTCTTGGTGAGGATTTTCTAGTTCCTCTTCATTTGCAAATCTGTGTGTTCATAGGATCAAGAAGAAGCAGGTTCTTCAAAGACTAGTGGCTGGAATTTCTTCATGCATGCATTTAGATGGGATGAGTTTCTTGAGCCCATTTGAACTGTTGGTGCAGGGGACTGAGGAATTTGTTGTAGTGGGGTGAAGAGTGGAGAATTGGGGTGTTGACTTTCCCAAAAGTCATCATTCATCACTGGCGTAGTGCTTCCAATATCCACATCTTCATCAATTTCTTCAACGCGCCTCTTCTTTACCGTGTGAACTGAGGCATTGGCGAGGAAATGATTGGTGTTGAAGGGATCGTATCCACTTCAATTTCTTTATCAATCTGCTCTGACGAAGTAGCAGAATGATTTTCTTCATCAGATCTGCTAGGGATCTCATATTCTTCACCAAAAGGAACAAGGTCCTTTGATGGTATGGAGGAAATCGGAACAACATCAATCGGATTTTCAAAAGAGCTTGTCATAGGCTTCATCTTCTTTGAAGCTGAAGATTCTGAAGCGGTTGATGCTTTCCTTTTCTTCATAGCAGCTCGCTCTGCAGCCTTGGTTTTCTTCACATCTGATGCAGATGGGAGGATAGGAGTTGGTGTAAGGCTGGGAGGAGCTGAGGAATCTGTTTGAATTTCCTCGGTATCGATCTGATTGCCTGACTTCTTCATTTTCTTGAGCGCACCACTAGTGGATGCCATGGCAATTTCTTCGCCGGGCCGGAGTGGAGTCATCAGCCTGGAACTAACATTTTCTTCAACCTTTGAAAGTCATCGGTGGTCTTGGCATGTTCTTCAAGAGGGCTGGCAGAGGCTTCACTGAGGAACTTCTTGTTGCGTTGGAGCTGCAACATTGGTGAACTTCTCAGTCAGTTTAACAAATCTGACTTTGGCTCCTTGCCAATCAGCATAATAAGCATCAAAGTCATCGCTGAGGGCTTTGATTTCGCATCGAATCTTTATGAGTTCATCGGTTGTCATTTTGACAACGCTTTTTCTTCAGGAACTTCTCTTTCTGAATCGAGCCTTCTTGATCTGCTGGCCTTCTCAAATTTCCATTTCTCTTCAGCGATGAAATGGGTTGACATGTGACTTTGTCTGTGAGTCAAATGAAAATCAGGCATAGGAGTGTTTGGGTCCTTGTGCCAGAGATCAATGTAGTCGAGGATCTTCTTAGGATCCAAAAGCAGTGGCACGGATGTGCCTTTGGCTCTAGCGGCCCTTTCTTGTCTGTCTCTGATGATTTCTGCAAGTTCATCATCATCAGCTTCATCGTCTGATGGCACTTGGAAGGCAACCTGTTTCTTCTTCGGACTTGGCCGAGGACCTCGTCCAGCTGTTGCCTTTGTCTTCAGCAGAGTGGGGCGGATGAAGAATTTGGTGCAGGTGAAGAACTTCATTTGAGACACCAGAGGCAATAGAGATGCCTGCAGTCCTTTGGCACGTGGCGGGCTGATGCACAGTCCGAGGACTTTGCCGAGCGGTGAGGACTTTGGAGGAGGAGCCGAGGATTTTGAAGGAGCAGGAGCAGCATGAGGAATTGGCCGTGAGGGCTTTGAAGATCTGGCCGTGAGGGCATTCTTTGAGAACTTGGCCGTGAGGGCCTTTGTTGGTGAAGCACTTGGCTTGTGCGCGGGCTTCTTAGCCATTGACTTTCTAGGCTTGACAGAGGCCTCAGTGGCAGCAGCAACAACAAAATCTTCATTGAATTTCCTCACTTCTTCTTTGGCTTGTCTTGCCAACTTGGCTTGGCGCTTGGCCCATTCTTCAGGAAAATCCTCACCACGCTTGATCTTTGGTGGAATTGACTACTTGGCCGGTGCCAATGGAGCTCTTGGGCATGGAGGTTTAAGTGCGAATTTCTTCATGTACTTTGGAGTAACATACATGTACTCCCTCCATTCTCTTGCCCATCTCCTTTCAATCCTCTGTATGCGCACCTTGCGCGAATTTTTGTCCTCCTTGCCAAATTTGGCCTCATCAGGAGTGCAATAGTCATCATAGATGTCCTCAGGTATTTCAAATGCAGTCATGACCTCAGGCCTCTTTCCTCCTTTCTGGGGCTTCTTACCGTCGACCATAGTCTTCGGATGAGGAATTTGAACAATCAATTCTCTCAAGAAGTGTGCAACTTTTCTTCGAGGAACGCAAATGAGTTAAGTTGATGAGAACCTAGTGATTCAGCAATGGGACATTTGTACCTGTGAGCAGAGTATAGTTGCGAGGAATTTGGAGAGGTCATATGCGTTCTCAGAAGGTTTTTCAAAAAGAACAAGTTTTGAGGAATTTGACCAGATGTGCCTTGAAGAATTTCACTAAGCGTTCTTTGTCTTAGGTTGTAGAGTTGTATAGATCGAGGATCCACACAATTGAGGAATCTTGAAGAAAAATCATTGCTTAGAGAAACGAATCAAGAGCATATGACATGTGAGGTGTTCATATATGTGAAGATTTGAAGAATAAACACTTTTGTAGATTTTCAGGAAAGCTTGAGAATCAAAGCGAGTAATAAAAGTAACTTTTAATTACCCGAAGTGAAGAACACGCATTTAACCGAGAAGAACAGATGTGAAGTTAAATGGGTTAGATCTTCCATGCCCTAACTCGCGGAGGAAAACAGCTACTACGGCGGCGGAGTGAAGATTTTCGTGGTCATGTAGTACGACGAATTTACGAGGTCGAGGTAGTGAAGCTCTTCCTCACCAAATGATGACGATGGAGAAGCGGGCGCGCTTAGGTTTGATAAGCTCGGCGAGAGAGAGAGCGGTCGAATGGAGTAAAGGAAGTGAGGAAGGGAGAGGGGGTATTTATAGTCGAAGTGAAAAACTGTTCGCTCAAGATTTTGGACTTAACGTGCCTGACCCTTCTCATTCAAGATGACATGTGTCACCCACGTACTGAAAGCTGGAGATCGTGTTAGATCGTGGGTGAATAGATAAGTCTATCGTGGGAAGCGGAACGGTTTGAGAGGCAAAGCCAAAAATTTGGATAAGATAAGTTAAAAGTTATGTTCGCAATTTCTTCAGCTGATAAGGACGCAGTGAAGATTTTGAACGAGTTTCAAATAGAACGCACATGAAGAATTTGTGAATAGATTAGGTTGAGTATAGCATAGAGGGGGAAGGGTCCGATCACATTCACTTAGCAGAAAAATGCAACTTGAAGAAATAGCCATAAGTGAATGCTGTAGAGGACATAAACCCATATATATATATAGCCAATGAAGAAAAACGACGGAAACAGTGAAGATTTTGCAAAGTTGAAGAATTTGAAAAAACTGAAGAATTTCAAAACTGAGGAAAAACTCAAATTGAAGAATTTCAACTTTGGTGGTGGCGTGACCCACCGTATAAGAATGATGATTTCAGACACTGCGTACAATTGTCGTAGGGTTATGAGAATCAAATTCTTCATTAATTTCTTCACACTTAGGGTGTTATTCTTCATTGATTGAAGAAAAACGTTTCTTCATGTGTTGCACATCTAAGTCATCAATTTTGCATAAGTGTTAGGATGTGTGTCCTTTTCAAAGAACATTCAAGATTCTAAGATATTTAGCTCACACCGCAGCTTGCTAAATCTCTTCTCATCCAAGGGCTTTGTGAAGATATCGGCTAGCTGTTCTTCTTCGCCTTCACATGCTCGATGGAGATGTCGCCCTTCAACACATGATCACGAAGAAAATGATGACGAATCTGAATGTGCTTTGTCTTCGAGTGCCGAATCGGGTTGTGAGCAATCTTGATGGCACTCTCATTGTCACAAAGAAGAGGCACATTCTTCACGTTGACGCCGTAGTCCTTGAGAGTTTGCTTCATCCATAGTAATTGAGCACAGCAAGAACCAGCGACAATGTACTCGGCTTCCGCAGAGATGCGGTGATACGCAGTTCGCTTTCTTCGAGGACCAACAGACCAAGGATCGTCCGAGGAAATAATAAGTACCAGATGTTGACTTGCGGTCCACATGATCACCAAAGCATAGTCGAGTCGTAATATCCAATGAAATCAAAAGCAGAGCCCTTGGGGTACCATAATCCTAGTGTTGGTGTGTGAGCTAGATATCGAAGAATATGCTTCATGCCCTTTATGGTGTGATTCCTTCCGTGTAGCTTGAAATCGGGCACACATGCAAACACTAAGCATTATATCCGGCCTAGATGCACATAAGTACAATAAAGAACCAATCATGGAAGCGGTATACCTTGTGATCAAAGTCAATACCATTTTCATCGGTGCATAGATGGCCATTTGTGGGCATAGGAATTTTGACGCCTTTGCAATCTTGCATGCCAATTTCCTCGTAACATCCTTGAGGTATTTCTCCGAGATATGAATATGCCATTCTACTGTTGACGAATTTGAAGACCTAAGAAGAATTTCAACTCTCCCATCATAGACATTTGATATTCTTCACTCATCATATAGGCAAATTCATCACTATAACGTTGGTCAGTACAGCCAAAGATAATATCATCAACGTATATTTGGCACACAAACAGTTCACCATAATAAGATTTAGTAAAGAGAGTAGGGTCGAGTGAACCGGGTGTGAAGCCATTCTTCACGAAGAATTCCTTCAAAGTATCATACCACGCCCGAGGGGCCTGCTAGAGGCCATAGAGGGCCTTATTGAGTCTGAAGACTTTGTTGGGATTCTTTGGATCTTCAAAACCTGGGGGTTGAGCAACATATACTTCTTCCTCAATCTTGCCATTGAGGAATGCACTTTTCACATCCATTTGATATAAAGTGATGTCATGATGGTTAGCATAAGCAAGTAATATGCGAATAGCCTCAAGTCTAGCAACAGTGCAAAAGTTTCATTGAAATCAATTCCTTCAACTCGTGTGTAGCCTTGAGCTACAAGTCGTGCCTTATTCCTCACCACAAGGCCATTTTCATCTTGCTTGTTGCGGTAGATCCACTTTGTGCCAATGATATTATGCTTGCGAGGATCTGGACGTTTGACCAGTTCCCTGACGTTGTTGAGCTCGAATCGATGTAATTCTTCTTGCATAGCCTGAATCCACTCAGGCTCCGTAAATGCTTCATCTACCTTAGTGGGCTCTGTGGATAGAGACAAAAGCATAGTGCCCACAAAAGTTAGATAAATGTGAAGCTTTTTGAGCGTGTGAGAGGACTCCGGTGCTTCAATGTCATCGATGATCTTTTTCAACTTGCACTTCTTTTTGCAATGCGAGGATGAGCTAGTTGTCGTCGAGAATTTGATCATCATTTTCTTCAAAGACCATTTTCTTCAAAGATTATCTTCAGGTGCATCACTCGACGTTCTTCGCGTTACGGAATGAATTCTTCAAGCAGATTCTTCAAGAGGGAATGACATCCTCGGTCGCCTTTGAACTTGATAGAATCCTCAGTGCTGGTTCATCTATCACAGAAGGTAGGTGCTCTCTTTGCGAGCCATTAGTTTCATCGAATCAAGACATCTACAGTTTCAACAATCTTGTAAAGAACATTGTTGAAGACTACGTAGGTGTGCGAGTCCTTCCGTAACCAAGCATAAAACCCTCATGTGCTTTCGGTGCAAATTTAGAATTGTGATGAGGATCCCTAATCCAACATTTAGCAATCAAGACTTTGAAATAACTCACATTGGGTTTCTTGTCAGTGAGGAGTTCATAGGCAGTCTTCTTGAAGAATTTGTGAAGATATACTCTGTTGATGATGTGGCACGCGGTATCAATTGCATTAATCCAAAAATGACGAGGCGTTTTGTATTCATCAAGCATAGTGCGAGCCATCTCAACAAGAGTTCTGTTCTTGCGCTCCACAACGCCATTTTGCTGAGGAGTGTAAGGAGCAGATAACTCATGAGTAATACCAAGTTCATCAAGATAGTTATCAAGACCGGAATTCTTGAACTCGCCCATTGTCACTCCCCGATGTGCGATCTTCACACCAAAGTTGGTTGAAGCCCTCGAGGAAAATCGTTTGAAGACTTCCGCACTTCATGCTTGTAAGGCAACAATGTGTACCCGGTGTAACGAGAATAATCATCAACAATAACAAAGCCATATAGAGATGCATCATTAGTGATTGCTGAGTAATGATTAGGACCAAAGAGGTCCATGTGAAGCAATTCGAATGGTCGAGTAGTGGTCATGATAGTCTTATTTGGATGCTTGGCCTTGGTCATTTTCCAGCTTCATAGGCTCCACACAAGTGATCCTTGAGGAATTTGACATTCTCAATGCCAATGACATGCTTCTTCTTTGCAAGCGTGTGCAAATTCCTCATGCCTGCGTGACCAAGTCGTCGATGCCATAGCCAGCCTACGAAGCTTTTGCAAGTAGGCACACGGCTGGTTGTGGTCCTCAGAGAGAAATCAACAATATACAAGTCTCCTCTCCTAAAGCCTTCGAAGACTTTGGAATGGTCAGCTTCCATAACCACAACACAACGATACTTGCCAAAGATAACAACCATATCAAGATCGCAAAGCATTGAGACAGACATAAGGTTGTATCCTAAGGACTCAACAAGCATGACTTTGTCCATGTGTCGATCCTTTGTGATCGCAACCTTACCTAGACCCAATACTGACTTTTGCCTTTGCTGAAAGATGATGATATGCTTCAGATGCGATGGTGATAAGGGAGCATCCATCAATAGATTCTTGTCACCAATCATGTGATTTGTACATCCACTATCGAGGACCCACTCAGTGGCTTTGGGTTGATCATCCTGCAGATGAAATAGTGCAACTTACGAACTCATATACTTCATCAGTGAAGAATATGATATCAAATTCATCAGATGAATTTCATCAAGCAGTAAAACATATATAACGGTATGAGGACGTGTGAAATGAAAGTTCATTTCATCATGATTAGCCTGCGTCCTTTCAGGCATTTTCGTCGGGCCCCAAAGAAATTCTTGGGACGTTAAAGCATCGCCACGGAGACCTGACCCTGCAGAAGAGATTAGTTCTTTTTGTTCACCACCCACATCTGAAGGGGTGGCAAAGAGTTCATCACTCTGCGAGCTCCATATGAGAAAGGTGGCATAGAAGCCAATCCATTTCATTTCACATAAGAGGGGGTAGGGTAAGCATATGAATAAGCAGAGAAATTCTTCGAGGACTTATGAACATATTGGTTTGAAGAATAATGCACATATTCATAGCCCTTAGCTCTACTGCATGCGATACGTGAGTTGCTAGCACGATGATAATCATATGAGGACTTTGATCCTTTTGAGGAATTTGATCCACGTGAGGAATATGGTCCGTATGAGGACTTGGATCCATATGAACAATTTTGTCCATATGAAGAATTTGATCTGGGGTTCCTATTCTTCACAGGTGGTGTCATGAGGACATTCACCTGAAGACTTTCAATGCAACTATTGGGAACCCAGATTTTCTTCATAGGGGAACCGTTCCTGCAGTTAGTGCCAACATATCTAGCAAATACTTCACCATTCTGATTTTTGAACAGTTTATAGTTGGAGTCAAATGACTCATCGAGAAGAATGAGGAGTTTCACATGTAAAGCCAGATAAGTTAGATGGATCAAGCTGGAGGTCCCTTTGCAGCAACTCCATGAGGTTTTGGGGGTGCTGCTCGGGCTTCAATATGTTCCATCAAGACTGAAGTTTTCCTCTCAAAGGCAATACCCTCTTTCCTAGGGTTCTGTTGAGGATCTGCTTTTTAAGCACATCACAAAGAGTCTGATGCCCTTTGAGGCTTTTTGTACATGCACATCATGTACAATTCCTTCAGCCCTGCATCGTCGGTGATACTAGCAATGTCCTCGAGATGAGGAATTAGTGATAGCAGCAGGCGGTGAGGAATTTGTAGCAGTTGAAGCATTTGAACATTCAGGTGAAGAATTAGCAGATTCACGTTCAATGCACTTTAAGCATGGAGGAAGAAATTCTTCACGAGAAGCGCTAATTTGTTGAGCAAGTAATGAATCACGCTCCTTACGAAGATCTTCATAACTCACTCTTAGCTTCTCAAGATCTTGCTTTCTTTGAAGAAATTCATAAGAAAGCTTCTCATGATCGAGACAATAGAGTGTTATGATGACCTTGAAGGCTGTCAAACCTAGATTTGAAGTCTTTGAAGATTTTCGATCGAGGCTTTAGTGCGATCCATTTCTTCACCCAACATATCATCACTTTTTCTAGCATGTTTTGAACCTTTTCAAAAGCCCTTTGTTGTTTTACAAACAATCTTAGCAAGTTTAGAGTAGCTGGGCTTGAGGTCTTCATCGATTCATTCTCACTAGATTCAGAGGGAGGTATATTTGAGTACCTTGGCACCTTTTGCCATGAAGCAATAGGTGGGAGCGTAGTCATCATTATCTTCATCAGCCTTGTTGGTGAGGTCGGTTTCTTGAGTTGAAGATAGACTTGTCGGCGAAAGCGTTAGCGATAGAGCTGACTCGCCACACTGACTCGGATTCCTCAGATGCCTCCTCTTCCTCATATTCCTCGATTCAGCTTTCGAGTCCATTTCCTTGCCAATGAATGCCCGAGCCTTCTTGGAGCTGCTCTTCTTGTGGGATGAAGACTTCGAGGATTTTGATGATGAAGATTTTGACGATTTCTTCTTCTTCAATTCCTTTTCCCACTGAGGACAATCTTGAATATAGTGACCAGGTTTCTTGCACTTGTGGCATAGTCTTCTCTTGTAGTCACTGGATGAGGAATCACTATTCCTTGAGGATTTTCCAAAGCGACCACGTCTTGAGAACTTCTGGAACTTCTTCATGAGCAGTGCTAGCTCCTGGCTCAATTCTTCAGGATCACCAAGGCTGCTACCGTAATCTTCACATTGATTCGAGACACTTGCCTTGGCCTTCATCGTGATTTGCCATAGCTCGAACCATAGAGATCTCTCTTTCAAAGAAGTGGAACTCATGAGTATTTAGCCTCTCGAGGATATCGGCGGGATCAAGTGACTTGTAGTCAGCCGCGCTCTTGTATCATCGGTGCGGAGTATCAAATGAGGAATCAAGCTATCTCAACAATTTCTTCACCACCTCATGGTCGGTGATGTCAGTGGCACAAAGCGATTGAAGCTCATTTGAGATGTCATTGAGTCGATCGAAGGTTTGTTGAACATTTTCATTGTCGGAGTCTTTTGAAGCGGTTGAAGAGATTGCAAAGAACATCAACTCGAGAATCACGCTTGAGTTGAGACTCCTTCATTTACTTTGGACAGCCTATCCGGATAAGCTTAGCAGTTTCCAAAGCACTCACTCTTCCATCTTGTCCTTTGCTCAGATGGCCACATATGATATTCTTCGCTTGAGAATCGAAGTTTCTTGAATCTCTTCACATCGGTAGCGCTCAAAGTGAGGGTGTGACAGTGGGAACACCATTTTCCACAACATACCAGAGATCGTTGTCAATTGCTCCAAGATGCATTCGCATCTTGTTCTTCCAGTAGGGGTAGTCCGTTCCATCGAAGGTAGGACACCCAGCCGAGACCTTGATCATACTGCATGGCCCATATAACTAAAACTCCGGTGGTTAAACCAAAATCACACAGTAACAAGGAGTACCTTGCTCGATACCAATTGAAAGTGCGTTATATCGACTAGAGGGGGGTGAATAGGCGATTTTTATGAATTCTTCATCGAGGAATTTGCGGTGAGGAAATTCCAAAGCGAAGAACTACTTGCAGGAATAAGTACTCAGAAGTATGCATAACAGAATACAGGCAGGGTCATCATGATGAAATGAAGACAAACACAGAGTACAAAAAGCGTAATCACAGGATAACACAAGATGAAGACAAACAGACTAAAGAAATTGAACTGAGTAAATTAAGAAAGTCTCCAGTCAAAGTTTTCAAACACAGAAATGAACAATCACTGAACACAGTAATAAGGAAATGAAAAAGTTGAGAAAATAGAACCAGTAAGGTTGGTGAAGACAATGATTTGGTATACCAGTTCCAACTGCTGTCTCGGTTGTACATCTGGTTGGAGCGGCTGAGTATTTAAACTCGAGGACACCCAGTCGCTAAGCACGCAGCTCAGGACACCAAGTCCTCACCGTATTCTCCTTGAACTAAGGTCACACAGACCTCGTCCAATCACTCGTGGTAAGTCTTCAGCGACTTTCCAAACCTTCACGAGACTTGGTCACTTTCGGTGATCCACAATTCTTCTTGGATGCTCTAGACCATGACGCCTAACCGTCTGGAAGAAGCACAGTCTTCAAAGGTAACAAGCGTCGGATCCACGCAGGATCAATCTCTTCAGTGATGCTCAATCACTTTGGGTTTGTAGGTGTTTGGGTTTGGGATTTTTCCTCACTCGATGATTTTCGCTCAAAGTCCTCGGAGGAAGGGTTGCTCTCAAATGACAAGTGTCAAGTTCTCTCAGAGCAGCCAACCAGCTAGTGGTTGTAGGGGACCATTTGTTTATAGCCTAGGGAGCAACCCGACATGATAAGACATAAATGCCCTTCAATGATATGACCGTTAGGTGGATAAGATATTTTGGGACACGGTGGCCTTGCATGTTAAAGAACGGTCGGAAATTTGACTCTCAAATTCCTCAGGGCTATCATGTTCCTCACTGTGTAGGCAATCCGCACTGGCGAATTCCTAACTCCTCAGTCAGAACAAATTCCTCAGAGACTAGAAGAACTTCGTCTCTGTCACTGAAGAAATTGACTAAACTGCATGAGATTTCCAATGGCTTCACTCGAAGGGATTGGTAGGTGTAGGATTTTGAGTTGAGCATCACATGGAAATTTTTCCTTAGTATTTCCTCGACCCCCTTTGACAGTACGGTGTTAGCTATGACTCAAGAAAGAGAAAACGAAACTACAAAAACAAAAGTCTTCACGCTTCATGTTCCTCAATTGAATACCAAGTCTTCAAGGTCACACCAATTTCTTCACTTTCAAAGTCTTCAGAAAGTCTTCAGAATATCAAAGTCTTCAGTCGAAGAACTTCATTTTTAGGGGTCGATTTTCTCTGTAAATATCAAACTCCTCATAGACTTATAGACCTGTGTACACTCATAAACACATTAGTCCCTTAACCTATAAGTCTTCAATACACCAAAATCACTAAGGGCACTAGATGCACTTACAACCTCCCCTTTTGGTGATTGATGACAATATAGGTTAAGTTTTCAACGGGATAAACATATGAAGTGTAAATCTTGATATTGAGGAACTTGATTGCAAGATATAGAAGTACTCCCCACGAAGGTGTGCATAGTGAGGAATTTGCTTTTGAAGCACTGCACATTTGAAGAGTTGAATCATGGAGATCTCCCCCTATATCTTGTAATTCATACACGCATTTGACATATAGTATGAAGAATTTGAAATGCATGATGAAATATGGTGCCTCATGTAATTCAGCATGCGTGTATTAACATAAAACGAGAAATAAGCATGCAGTGGAACACATCAAAAGTATTAGAGCGCCATTGGGTTTAAGATTACAACTCGATCTAATAAAGTTTCAGAAGAGCGAGAGTTGTAACTTAGCAAAAAAAACGCCCATATAGTAGACCCGCTTGAATACTAACTCAAATTTCTCCCCCTTTGTCATCGAATGACCAAAAGGATCGGCGAGGACTAACACCGTGAAGAATATCAAGTTGATGGAGGAGCGCCCGGCGTTGTCGGGTCGGTTGTCGTAGTAGGGCTGCCGCAGTTGTCGTCCAAGTCTTCATTTTCATCGATTGTCGTAGCGATGAAGAATAAGAGCTGGCCACCAAGGAAGGAACCTTGACCTTCTTGATTTTCTTCGGTGGAGGTGCAGACCAGTCAAAGTCTTCCTTGAGACCCATTTTCTTCAGATCTTCTGCGCTGTAGACATGAGACAGAATTGCCCAGGTACGGTTGAAGGTTTCATGGAGGTAGTATTGGTTTTTCTTCACGGTATTGTGCGTTGAAGTCATGTTGTGAAGAATTGAACCAAACTGACTCTTGACACATTTATTATTGAGATCAACCTTCCGATGAAGACAGAGGAGTAACTCACGATCGGTCATCACCCCGAGTCTTTGTGGGTTGAGGATTTTGCTTGGCGAGGTGTTGTGGCAGAGTCATGTGTGGCAGATTCGTCATTGGTGGAGTAGGATGCACCCTTGCGAAATTGACCATCCAATGGACGAATGCCTTCATCTATCACAGCAGCTTGCCTTGCCTTTGTCATCGGTGAGGAAAATGTCCGTTTGAGGACTTCAATTGGAGGCAAGTAGCTGCAGTGGTTCGTAGTATCGCCTTTGTAATTGAGTGAAGACCTTGTCCTAATGAATATCATAATCCATGGTGCATAAGGCTTCCAGCTCAAATGGTGACATAGCAATATTCGCCAGAGTCCTCATGAAGAAATCATGGAAGTTTATGGGAACGCATACGAATGATATTGAAAAGCATATTCTTCATGATGCCAACGACTTCTTCATCATTTGAGTCATGGCCTTTGATAGGACTCATTGTCTTCGTCGTAATCGATAGACAGTCCGAGGCACATCTGATAATTCCTTGACGAGGAATTTGGTTCGAGGGGCCTGCCACGGCTTCAAAGGCTTCATCGACACTTGCATGTAATGATTTGTAAGCTCAGTTCATCAGAGCCTTAGCGAGCACCGTCAAGGGAGGACTGAGTGGGAGGGCACGAAGCAATTCAGTTGTAGGTGCCTTTGTAGTGAGTATTTTCCGTCATCGATCCAAGACCCAAGAGTTCACATCTTCGTAATCTCCGGTGATGTGCGTAACAGTATAGAACTCAAGAATGAGTTCTTCATTCGATCCACGAGATGTCGGTCAGAAATTCAGCAAACCAAAGATCGTGAAGAACACCGAGGATCGCTCGAAGCACGGCAGAGATTCCATGTCCACGTGAGGAATGTGTGCATGATCGAAGACTTTGTCCTTGGTGAACAAAGATCGAGGAATAGAAATTGGCTTGACTAGCGGTCGAAGCGCCTCTTCCTTATGCGAAAGCGTAATCATAAGGGTTGTAATCAGTGAAGAAAACATGCTCGCCAAAGAAGTCTTCAGCCTTGAACTTTTGCTTGCGTGAGAATGGATCCTTTGGTTTGGGTAGAGGAGTGTCAGTGAGGGTGGAGTAGCAGTCACCACCGCCAGCGGTCCACTTGATCTGATAGTCCACTGCTGGACTAGTATGGTTTCCGAGCTCTGAATCCGGTGCCAAAGCTGGAGGAACTCTGCGTTGATGTCGATCATGTTGCCGTGGCGCAGGTCCCTAATCCAAAGATCATTTTCGAGCACCCCTGCCGCCGTGCAGTTTTTGCGCATGGTGTGTTTGAACAGACCCGGGAAGGAGGAGCAGAGGGGCACGCCACCTAGCCACGAGCTCTTCTAGAAACTTGTTGTTCTAGCATTGTCGATCACCACCTTCGTAGCCCTCGTGAACGCGTCCTGGCCGTTCTGATCGCAAGGCAGAGGAAAGGTCATCCATGGCCTCGCCGGATGCGGCCAAGCGAGCCAAAACCAGCGCAGCCTGAGAGCCAAACTGAAGCGACGCAGGTCGAGCATGCCGAGGCCTCCTTTCTCCACCGGCGAGCACACTGAGCTCCATGCTACCTTGCACTTGCCACCCACCAGAGCCTCCACCTGGGTCCGGAGGAAGCGGCGCCATGCCTTGTCAACCTCCTTTAGCGTTTTCTTTGGGACCTTGAGCACTGAGAGCGCGAAGGTGGAAAGCACGGACAACACCGAACGCACGAAAACGCGCCGGCCCGCCATGGACATTAGTTTGCCCTTCCAACCTGCCAGCCTTTCTTTGATTCTGTCAACGAGGAACTGAAAATGCACCAAGCGCAGTCTTTTGGGAGAGAACGACAGCCCTAGGTAGGTAGTGGGAAAATCTGCAATTTGGCCACCGAAACCCTGTAGCACATTCGACAACAGAAGCTCGCCGCAATTGATCGGAACCACTGAGGACTTGGCATGGTTCAGCTTCAGCCCTGACGCCTGTCCGAAGAAGTTCAGCAACTCCAGTAGGGTGTCGACCTCCGCTTTCACTGGGTTTGCAAAGATGACGACGTCGTCAGCATATAGACTGATGCACATGCTAGCTCCTTGGCCTGGTAGCAGCGCGATGATGTCGCGGCTGGCAGCAGTGTACAACAGGCGGTACAATAGGGTCAATTGCCAGGATGAACAACAACGCGGATAGGGGGTCGCCCCGCGGGAGCCCGCAAGCATGAAAGAACCTAGGTCCTTGAGTTCCGTTGAGTAGGCAGGAGGAGGATGCCGAGGAGAGGAATAGGGAGATCCAGTCTCTCCACCTCGACGAGAGCCCCATGCGCTGCAGCAATTCAAGCAGGTAGGCCCAGGAGACATAATCAAAGGCCCGAGCAAAATCCAGTTTGAAGAACAAATCTTGCTTTTTCTCTCTATGAAGCATCCGGACACAACCCTGAACGTACTGAAACTGTCGTGAATGCACTTCCCCTTCTGAAAAGTTGTTTGCGCTGGAGAGATCACCCGCTGAGGGCAGATGTTAGCCGGAGCACCAGCACCTTAGAGATCAACTTCGCCATGCAGTGAATTAGGATGATTGGCCTAAAGTGGTTGAGCTCGGACGCACCATACTTTTTGGGCAGTAAGACAATGGGAGTGCTACTTCTTGAGCTTGTGTTAGTTTTTCCCTTGAAGAGGAAAGGGCGATGCAACAAAGTAGAGATAGTTATTTCCCTCAGTTTGAGAACCAAGGTACCAATCCAGTAGGAGGTACAAATAACTCTCCAATCTATCCACCTGCACAAACAATCAAACACTTGCACCCAACGCGATAAAGGGGTTGTCAATCCCTTCAGGGTCACTTGCAAGGATGAGATCTGATAGAGATAGATATAAAAGATTACTAAAACGTAAAACAAAGTAAAATAAATAAATTACAGCAAGGTATTTTTGGTTTTTGGTTTTATAGATATGAAAATATATGATGGAAAATAGACCCGGGGGCCATAGGTTTCACTAGAGGCTTCTCTCTTGAAAGAAAACATGCGGTGGATGAACAAATTACTGTCGAGCAATTGATAGAAAAGTGCAAAGTTATGACGATATCCAAGGCAATGATTATGAATATAGGCATCACGTCCGTGTCAAGTAAACCGAAACGATTCTGCATCTGCTACTATTACTCCACACATCGACCGCTATCCAGCATGCATCTAGAGTATTAAGTTCATAAGAACGGAGTAACGCCTTAAGTAAGATGACATGATGTAGAGGGATAAACTCAAGCAATATGATGAAAACCCCATCTTTTTACCCTTGATGGCAACAACACAATACGTGCCTCGCTACCCTACTTTGTCACTGGTTGAGGACACCGCAAGATTGAACCCAAAACTAAGCACCTTTCCCATTGCAAGAAGAATCAATCTAGTTGGCCAAACTAAACCAATAATTCGAAGAGAAATACAAAGATATCAAATCATGCATATAATAATTCAGAGAAGATTCAAATAATATTCATAGATAATCTGATCATAAATCCACAATTCATCGGATCTCGACAAACACACCACAAAACAATATTACATCGGATAAAACTCCAAGAACATCGAGCAGAACATGGTATTGAAGAACAAAGAGAGAGAAGAAGCCATCTAGCTGCTAGCTATGGACCCGTAGGTCTGTGGTAAACTACTCGCGCTTCATCGGTAGGGCAATAGAGTTGATGTAGATTCCCTCCGTGATGGAACCCCCCACCGGTATGGTGCCGGAAAAGGCCCAAGATGGGATCTTACGGGAACAGAGGCTTGCGGCGGCAAAAAAGTATTTTCATGGATGCTTCTGATGTTGGGGGAATATTTGGGTATTTATGGAGCGAAGATTAGGGTTAGGAGGTCAACGGGGGGGGGGGGGGGCACAAGCCTAGTCCCCCCTGGGTGTCTTCTGGTCCAAGGAAAATCATCGCGAAAGTTTTATTCCGTTTGGACTCCGTTTGATATTTCTTTTCTGTAAAACTCAAAAACAAAGAAAAAAACAAAAACTGGCACTGGGCTCTAGGATAATAGGTTAGTCCCAAAAATAATATAAAATAGCATATTAATGCATATAAAACATCCAAAACAGCTAATATAATAGCACGGAACAATTAAAAATTATAGATACATTGAAGACGTATCAAGCATCCCCAAGCTTAATTCTTGCTCGTCCTCGAGTAGGTAAATGATAAAAAATAGAATTTTTGATGTGGAATGCTACCTAACATATTTATCCATGTAATTTTCTTTATTGCGGCACGAATGTTCAGATCCATAAGATTCAAAACAAAAGTTTAATATTGACATAAAAACAATAATACTTCAAGTATACTAATAAAGCAATCATGTCTTCTCAAAATAACATGGCCAAAGAAAGTTATCCCTACAAAATCATATAGTATGGCTATGCTCCATCTTCATCACACAAAATATTTCAATCATGCACAACCCCGGTATTGGCCAAGCAATTGTTTCTTACTTTAGTATTCTCAAACCTTTTCAACTTCCACACAATACATGCGCGTGAGCCATGGATATAGCTCTATAGGTGGAATGGAATATGGTAGTTGTGGAGAAGAAAAAAAGAAGGAGAAAGTCCCATATCAACTAAGCGTATCAACGTGCTATGGAGATGCCCATCAATAGATATCAATGTGAGTGAGCAGGGATTTCCATGCACAACTTGGATGCACTAGAGCTATAAGTGTATGAAAGCTCAAAAAGAAACTAAGTGGGTGTGCATCCAACTCGCTTGCTCACGAAGACCTAGGGCAATTTGAGGAAGCCCATCATTGGAATATATAGGCCAAGTTCTATTATAAAAAATTCCCACTAGTATATGAAAGTGACAAAATAGGAGACTCCCTATCATGAAGATCATGGCTCTACTTTGAAGCACAAGTGTGGAAAAAGGATAGTAATATTGCCCCTTCTCTATTTCCTCTTCTTTTGTGGGCTTCTTTGGCCTCTCTCTTTTTGGCTTCTTTGGCCTCTTTTATTTTTCGTAAAGTCCGGAGACCCATCCCAACTTGTGAGGGAATCATAGCTTCCGTCATCATTTCCTCACATGGGACAATGCTCTAATAATGATGATCATCACACTTTTATTTACTTACAACTCAAGAATTACAACTCGATTCTAGAGCAAAGTATGACTCTATATGAATGCCTCCGGTGGTGTACCGGGATGTGTAGTGATCAAGAGTGACACGTATAAAAAATATGAACAGTGGCCTTGCCGCAAATACTATGTCAACTACATGATCATGCAAAGCAATATGACAATGATGGTGCATGTCATAATAAACGGAACGGTGGAAGTTGCATGGCAATATATCTCGGAATGGCTATGGAAATGCCATGATAGGTAAGTATGGTGGCTGTTTTGAGGAAGGTATATGGTGGGTTTAATGCACCAGCGAGAACTGCGCGGTACTAGAGAGGCTAGCAATGGTGGAAGGGTGAGAGTGCATATAATCCATGGACTCAACATTAGTCATAAAGAACTCACATACTTATTGTAAAAGTCTATTAGTTATCGAAACAAAGTACTACATGCATGCCCCTAGGGTAAGGGTTGGTACGAGTTAACCATCGCGCAATCCCGACCTCCACACAAATGATGGCAATCAAAAAATAAATCATGCTCCGACTTCATCACATAACGGTTCACCATACATGCATGCTACGAGAATCACAAACTTTAACACAAGTATTTCTACCAATCCACAATTACTTACTAGCATGACTCTAATATCACCATTTTTATATCTCAAAACAATTGCAAGGAATCAAACTTCTCATAGTATTCAATGATCTTTATATGAAAGTTTTAATTATATCCCTCTTGGATGCCCATCATATTATGACTAAATTCATAACCTAAGCAAATTACCATGTTGTTTAGAGACTCTCAAAATAATATAAGTGAAACATGAGAGTTCAACAATTTCTATAAAATAAAACCATTGTCGTGCTCTAAAAAGATATAAGTGAAGCACTAGAGCAAATTGCCTAGCTCAAAAGATATAAGTGAAGCACATAGAGTATTCTAATAAATTCACGATTCATGCGTGTCCCTCTCAAAAGGTGTGTACAGCAAGGATGAATGTGGCAAACTAAAAAGCAAAGACTCATAGCGTACAAGACGCTCCAAGCAAAACACATATCATGTGGTGAATAAAAATATAGCCTCAAGTAAATTTACCGATGGATTGAAGACGAAAGAGGGGATGCCACCGATGGATTGAAGACGAAAGAGGGGATGCCATCCGTGGCATCCCCAAGCTTACATGCTTGGTTTGAAGGAAATATGCCCTAGAGGCAATAATAAAGTTGTTATTTATATTTCATTATATCACAATAAATGTTTATTATTCATGCTAGAATTGTATTAACCGGAAACTTGATACATGTGTGAATACATAGACAAAACAAAGTGTCCGCAGTATGCCTCTACTTGACTAGCTCGTTAATCAAAGATGGTTAAGTTTCCTGACCATAGACATGTGTTATCATTTGATGAAAGGGATCACATCATTAGGAGAATGATGTGATGGACAAGACCCATCCGTTAGCTTAGCATAATGGTCGTTAAGTTTTATTGCTATTGCTTTCTTCATGACTTATACATATTCCTTTGACCATGAGATTATGCAACTCCGGAATACCGGAGGAACACCTTGTGTGCTGTCAAACGTCGCAACATAACTGGGTGATTATAAAGATGCTTACAGGTGTCTCCGAAGGTGTTTGTAGGGTTGGCATGGATCAAGATTAGGATGTGACACTCCGAGTATCAGAGAGGTATCTCTGGGCCCTCTCGGTAATGCACATCACAATAAGCCTTGCAAGCAATGTGACTAATGAGTTAGTTATGGGATGATGCATTACGGAACGAGTAAAGAGACTTGCCGGTAACGAGATTGAACTAGGTATGTGGATACCGACGATCGAATCTCGGGCAAGTAACATATCGATGACAAAGGGAATGTCATATGTTGTCATTATGGTTTGACCGATAAAGATCTTCGTAGAATATGTAGGAACCAATATGAGCATCTAGGTTTCGTTGTTGGTTATTGATCGGAGATGTGTCTCGGTCATGTCTACATAGTTCCTGAACCCGTAGGGTCCGCACGCTTAACGTTCGATGACGATTTGTATTATGAGTTATGTGTTTTTGGTGACCGAAGATTGTTCGGAGTCCCGGAGAAGATCACGGACATGACGAGGAGTCTCGAAATGGTCGAGAGGTAAAGATTTATATATTGGACGATAGTATTCAGACACCGGAATGGTTTCAGAGTGATTCGGATATTTATAGGAGTACCGAGGGGTTACCGGAACCCCCCGGGGAAGGTAATGGGCCACTATGGGCCATAGGTGAGAGAGAGGGCAGCCCACAAGGGGTGCCCCCCCATGGGCATTCCGAATTGGACAAGGGGAAGGGGGCGCGGCCCCCCTTTCCTTTCCCCCTCTCCCTCTCCTCCCCCCTTTCGACCTCCAAGAGAAGGAAGGAGGGGCCGACTTGGACTAGGAGTCCTAGTCGGTTCCCCCCCCATGGCGCGCCCCTTGTGGCCGGCCTCCTCCCCTCCTCCTTTATATACGGGGGCAGGGGGCACCCCAAAGCACGTCAATTGTTTCTTAGCCGTGTCGTGGTGCCCTCTCCACCGCTTACTCCTCGGTCATATTGTCGTAGTGCTTAGGCGAAGCCTCGCGCGGATTACATCACCATCACCGCTACCATCACCGTCGTGTTGACGAAACTCTCCTCAACACTTTGCTGGATCAAGAGTTCGAGGGGCGCCATCGAGCTGAGCGTGTGCTGAACTTCGGAGGTGTCGTGACGTTTCGTACTTGATCCGTTGGATCGCGAAGACGTTCGACTACATCAACAGCGCGTTAAACTAACGCTGGCTTTCAGATCTCACGAGTGCGTGGACACACTCTCCCCCTCTCGTTGCTATGCATCACCTAGATAGATCTTGCGTGATCGTAGGAATTTTTTCGAAATTGAATGCTACGTTCCCCAACAGTGGAATCCGAGCCGGGTCTATGCGTAGATGATATGCACGAGTAGAACACAAAGAGTTGTGGGCGATCATAGTCATACTGCTTACCACCAACATCTTATTTTGATTCGGCGGTATTGTTGGATGAAGCGGACCGGACCAACCTTACATGACCACGTCAATGAAACCGGTTCCACCGACAGACATGCAACTTGTTTTGCATGAAGGTGGCTGGCGGGTGTCTGTTTCTCCAACTTTAGTTGAATCAAATTTGACTATGGCCGGTCCTTGTTGAAGGTTAAAACATCACACTTGACGAAAAATAGTTGTGGTTTTGATGCGTAGGTAAGAACGGTTCTTACTAGAAGCCCGTAGCAGCCACGTAATACTTGCAACAACAAAGTAGAGGACGTCTAACTTGTTTCTGCAGGGCATGTTGTGATGTGATATGGTCAAAACATGATGTGATGTACGTTATTGTATGAGATGATCATGTTTTGTAAAAGTTATCGGCAACTGGCAGGAGCCTTATGGTTGTCGCTTTATTGTATGAAATGCAATCGCCATGTAATTGCTTTACTTTATCACTATGCGGTGGCGCTTAGTTGTAGAAGAAATAGTTGGCCGAGACAACTACTGACGCTACGATGGAGATCAAGGTGTCTGTCGGTGAAGATGGAGATCATGACGGTTCTTCGGAGATGGAGATCAAAGGCACAAGATGATGATGGCCATATCATGTCACATATTTTGATTGCATGTGATGTTTATCTTTTATGCATCTTATTTTGCTTAGTACGGCGGTAGCGTTATAAGATGATCCCTCACTAAAATTTCAAGGTATAACTGTTCTCCCTGAGTATGTACCGTTAGACGGTTAAATCGTGCGAGACACCACGTGATGATCGGGTGTGATAAGCTCTACGTTCACATACAACGAGTGCAAGACAGTTTTGCACGTGCAGAATACTCAGGTTAAACTTGACGAGCCTATCATGTACAGACATGGCCTTGGAACACTGAGGCCGAAAGGTCGAACATGAATCATATAGTAGATATGATCGACATGGAGATGTTCACCATTGAAAACTACTCCATCTCACGTGATGATCGGCCATGGTTTAGTTGATATGGATCACGTGGTCATTTAGATGACTTGAGGGATGTCTATCTAAGTGGGAGTTCTTTAGAAATATGATTAATTGAACTTAAATTTATCATGAACTTAGTCCTGATAGTTTTTGCATATCTATGTTGTAGATCAATGGCCCGGGTTACCGTTCCCTTGAATTTTAGTGCGTTCCTAGAGAAAGCTAAGTGAAAGATGATGGTAGCAACTACACGGACTGGGTCCGTAACTTGAGGATTATCCTCATTGCTGCACAGAAAAATTACATCCTTGAAGCACCGCTAGGTGCAAGGCCTGCTACAGGAGCAACTCCGGACGTTATGAACATCTGGCAAGCTAAATCTGATGACTACTCGATAGTTCAGTGTGCCATGCTTTAAGGCTTAGAATCGGGACTTCAAAGACGTTTTGAATGTCATGGAGCATATGAGATGTTCCAGGAGTTGAAGTTAATATTTCAAGCAAATGACTGAGTTGAGAGATATGAAGTCTCCAACAAGTTCTATAGCTGCAAGATGGAGGAGAACAATTACATGGGTGAACACATACTCAAAATGTCCGGGTACCATAACCACTTGACTTCGGCTGGGAGTTAATCTTAGGATGATAGTGTCATTGACAGAATTCTTCAATCAACGCCACCAAGCTATAAAGGCTTCATGATGAACTATAATATGCAAGGAATGGAAAGACAATTCCGAGCTCTTCGCAATGCTTAAGGCTGCGGACGAGAAATCAAGAAGGGGCATCAAGTGTTGATGGTTAACAAGACCACTAGTTTCAAGAAAAGGGCAAAGGTAAGAAGGGTAACTTCAAGAAGAATAGCAAGCAAGTTCTTTGCTCCCTGTGAAGAAGCTTCCAAGTCTGAACCTAAGCCTCGAAACCCAGGTGCTTCTACTACAAAGGGTATCCTTTGGATCCAGGCGGAACTGCCCCAAGTATTTGGCGAGATGAGAAGGATGGCAAAGTGAAAGGTATATTTGATATACATGTTATTGATGTGTACCTTACTAATGCTCGTAGTAGCGCCTCGGGTATTTGATCTTGGTTCTATTGCTCATATTTGCAACTCAAAATGGGGCCATGTGATTAAACGAAGATTGGCTAAGGGCCGAGGTGACGATGCGTGTCGGGAAATGGCTCCACGCGGTCGATGTGATCGCTGGTCAGTGACGCTACCTCTACATCTACCTTCAGGATTAGTGTTAGACCTGAATAATTGTTATTTGGTGCCAGCGTTGAGCATGAACATTATATCTGGATCTTGTTTGATGCGAGACGGTTATTCATTTAAACCAGAGAATAACTGTTGTTCTATTTATATGAGTAGTATCTTATATGGTCATGCACCCTTGATGAGTGGTCTATTTTTGTTGAATCTGGATCGTGATGATACACATATTCATAATATTGATGCCAAAAGTTGCAAAGTTAATAATGATAATGCAACATATTTGTGGCACTGCCGTTTAAGTCATATTGGTGTAAAGCGCATGACGAAACTCCATGCGATTGGGCTTTTGGAATCACTTGATTATGAATCACTTGATGCTTGCGAACCATGCCTCATGGCAAGATGACTAAGACTCCGTTCTCCAGAACAATGGAGCGAGTCACTGATTTATTGGAAATAATACATACTGATGTATGCGGTCCGATGAGTGTTGAGGCTCACGGCGGGTATCGTTATTTTCTGACCTTCACAGATGATTTGAGTAGATATGGGTACATCTACTTAATGAAATATAAGTCTTAAACATTTAAAAAGTTCAAAGAATTTCAAAGTGAAGAGGAAAATCATCGTAACAAGAAAATAAAGTTTCTACGATCTGATCGCGGAGGCGAATATTTGAGTTACGAGTTTGGTCTTCATTTAAAACAATGTGGAATAGTTTCGCAACTCACGCCACCTGGAACACCACAGTGTAATGGTGTGTCCGAACATCATAACCGTACTTTATTAGATATGGTGCGATCTATGATGTCTGAAACGTCCATTTTGCATCATGCTTTTATATCGATATTTATTGCATTATAGGCTGTTATTACACACTATGTCACAATACTTATGCCTATTCTCTCTTATTTTACAAGGTTTACATAAAGAGGGAGAATGCCCGGCAAGGAATTACAGGGGTGGAAAAAGGAGCAAATATTAGAGACCTATTACGCACAACTCAAAAGTCCCGAAATTCCACGGAAGTTATTTTTGGAAAATCTTGGCGAAGAAAATACCAGAGGGGCCCACACACAGCCACAAGGGTGGGGCGCGCTTCCCTACGGGCGCCCCCTGCCTCGTGGGCCCCCTGGTGGCCCTCCGGTGCCCATCTTCTTCTATATGAAGTCTTCCGTCCGAGAAAAAAAATCATAAGCAAGCTTTCGGGACGAGACTCCGCCGCCACGAGGCGGAACCTTGGCGGAACCAATCTAGGGCTCTGGCGGAGTTGTTCTGCCGGGGAAACTTCCCTCCAGGAGAGGCAAATCATCGCCATCGTCATCACCAACGCTCCTCTCATCGGGAGGGGGCCAATCTCCATTAACATCTTCACCAGCACCATCTCCTCTCAAACCCTAGTTCATCTCTTTTATCCAATCTTTGTCTCCAAGTGCGGGATTGGTACACATGGAGGTTGCTAGTAGTGTTGATTACTCCTTTGTAGTTGATGCTAGTTGGTTTATTTGGTGGAAGATCATATGTTCAGATCCTATATGCATATTAATACCCCTCGATTATGAACATGAATATTCTTTGTGAGTAGTTACGTTTGTTCACGAGGACATGGGAGAAGTCTTGCTATTAGTAGTCATGTGAATTTGGTATTAGATTCGATATTTTGATGACATGTATGTTGTCTCTCCTCTAGTGGTGTTATGTGAGCGTCGACTACATGACACTTCACCATTATTTGGGCCTAGAGGAAGGCATTGGGAAGTAATAAGTAGATGATGGGTTGCTAGAGTGACGAAGCTTAAACCCTAGTTTATGCGTTGCTTCGTAAGGGGCTGATTTGGATCCATATGTTTCATGCTATGGTTAGGTTTACCTTAATACTTCTTTTGTATTTGCGGATGCTTGCAATAGGAGTTAATCATAAGTGGGATGCTTGTCCAAGTAAGGACAGCACCCAAGCACCGCTCCACCCACATATCAAATTATCAAAGTAAATTTAACGCGAGTCATATGAACGTGATGAAAACTAGCTTGACGATAATTCCCATGTGTTCTCGGGAGCTCTTTTCTCTATATAAGAGTTTGTCCAGGCTTGTCCTTTGTTACAAAAAGGATTGGGCCATCTTACTACACTTTATTTACACTTGTTACTTGTTACTCGTTACAAATTACCTTATCACAAAACTATCTGTTACCTATAATTTCAGTGCTTGCAGGAATACCTTGCTGAAAATCGCTTATCATTTCATACGCTCCTCGTTGGGTTCGACACTCTTACTTATCGAAAGGACTACGATAGATCCCTTATACTTGTGGGTCATCAAGACTCTTTTTAAAGCGCCGTTGTCGGGAGTGAAGCGCCTTTGGTAGGTGGAATTTGGTAAGGAAAAATTTATATAGTGTGCTGAAATTTACTGTCACTTGTTACTATGGAAAGTAATCCTTTGAGGGGCTTGTTCGGGGTATCTTCACCTCGACCAATAGAGCAAAGAGTTGCTCCTCAACCTACCGAACCTACTGATAATGAAAAGGTTTACTTTGAAATTCCTTCGGGTATGATAGAGAAACTGCTAGCTAATCCTTTTGCAGGAGATGGAACATTGCATCCCGATTTACACTTAATCTATGTGGATGAAGTTTGTGGATTATTTAAGGTTGCAGGTATGCCCGATGATGTTATCAAGAAGAAGGTCTTCCCTTTATCTTTGAATGGAGATGCATTGACATGGTATAGGCTATGTGATGATATGGGATCATGGGACTACAAAAGGTTGAAATTGGAATTCCATCAGAAGTTTTATCCTATGCATCTTGTTCATCGTGATCGTAATTATATATATGATTTTTGGCCTCGCGAAGGAGAAAGCATCGCTCAAGTTTGGGGAGGCTTAATTCAATGTTACATTCATGCCCCAATCATGAGCTCTCAAGAGAAATGATTATTCAAAAAAATTTATGCTCGGCTTCCTGACAACAATCGCTCCATGCTCGATACTTCTTGTAGTGGTTCTTTTATGATGAAGACTATTGAATTCAAATGGGATTTATTGGAAAGAATTAAACGCAACTCTGAAGATTGGGATCTCGACGAAGGTAAGGAGTCAGGTATAACACCTAAGTTTGATTGTGTTAGATCTTTTATGGACACTGTTGGGGATATTACTACTGGGTGTAAACCGGCCAGGACAGGCCGGGTTAACTTCGTCAGCAGTTGAGTATGTTAAAGCCCATGTAGGCAGATAAGGGCTCGAGGCCCATAGTCGGTTCAAGGCACATGGCGAAGTAAGCTGGGCGTTGATATGTAACTTGTATTATAAGTTAGGAATAGTGGAGACCGAGCTGGATACATCTATGAACCGGCATCGGGACTCTATAAACCGACGGGCGCCACCCATGTATATAAGGGGACGACCGTGGCAAGTTGAGACAGACAATGCATAACAACTCGAGACTTAGGCGAAGCTTGTTTGCTCCCTAGTCATCGAAACCCCATCAATTCCATCACAACTAGGCGTAGGCTTTTACCTTCATCGAAGGGGCGAACTAGTATAAACTCTCTTGCGTCCTTGTGTCCGCTTTAACCCCTTCAAGCTAACCCGTAGCGATGGCTCCACGACTAAGTCCTTTCATGAGGACATCTGCCGTGACAAAAGCACGACAGTTGGCGCCCACCTTGGGGCTATCGCACGATGGTTTCACGTTCTTGGAGGGCAACTTCGAAGGACTCAAAGGGCTCTGTTGTGGGCGGATGACCAAGAGTCGCCATGGCAAGCTCTACATCGACGATGCAGGGTGGGGCCCCGAGGCGGCTCAATTGAGTGCTGGTCTGCGGGTCCCCTTTGGTGGCATACACGTCTTCATCGGCAAGATCGGTGAACTGGGCCCTGAGCCGGACATCCGCACCCGACCTCGCCGAAATGGCTCGGCGTCAGGCGCGATCTGCCCAGTGTTAAACCGGCCGTGAAGCGTGCCTTCGTGGAAGTCATCCACGAAGGAGAATATGAGGATGGATCGGAATCTGGTGGCGAGACCGTTGTTTATTCCGACGACGAGTCCTCAACCGGAGAAACCGAATCATTGTATCAGTTACAAGACGGCCGGATTGGGGGCTGCTCAAATGGCAGCGATATTAGGACCCTCCGATCTGCCCAACCGGGTTGGAATATTCATGGCCGGTACACAGGCGGCGATCCACTCTTCGACCGCAGCAGCAATGATCTCCGGGTTAGCAGCGGCGACGGCTGCCGGGGCAGGAGGCCCTGTGCACCCGCCGGCTCAAGTTTTATCTAATCTGTTTGATGCGTTGGTTGCGCTTATGGCAGAGGCTAACCCGGCGGATCAGGATGCTCACAACGCAGAAATTGCGAAGGTGAGGGAACAGATCACTCAGGCCAAGGCCGACCTAGCAGCCGAGAATGCCAGGATGTTCGCAGAGCGGGCCACTTTGGGTGCGCATGCCTATAGGCTTATGCTGGATCAGACTGCGTCGCATGAAGTCCTGAAGAGGAAGCACCGATCCTGTTTGCCTCCGGTTTTCGATGCCAGAAATCTCTTTAACACCCCAGGAGCAGGAACTAGTAACCCGCCGGTGGTGAACCGGGAGGAAGCACCTAGGACGGGCGCGCCGGTTCAGCCTCGCCCGATGGATCCGCCTCGACAGAACAATATCGTGCCTCAGCCTGTCCCGACACCTCCGGGTCATTATTCTACTCCAATGTACAATCTTGTCGCCGCCGCTTCACGACTGGAGGCCATTCCGATTGAAGGTGATTCTCCGCAGGCGGTGGAGACGCGCCGGGTTAAGGAGCTTCTTCGGACAGCTTTGATTCAACAGGAAGCATATTCATACAGCCGTGACCGGATTCACTCCACCCCCCGTCCAAGCCGGAGCTACAGCAGGCGTATGGATGAACCGGCCGTATCAAGTAACGCACGAGCCCGTGAAGCGCCCCGTGGCAATAACCCGGCAGGTGGTATTGGTGATGCTCAGGAAGTGGTGAACCGGGCCCGGGCCCGCAGAGAGGCCGAGTTAAGCGGGCGCTTGATATGAGGCTCGTCGACCACGCGGTTCGTCCAACCACCTCAGTCGAGCCAGGGGTTACTTCTAGTTCTTTGGGGGTGCCCTGTCTTGTCCCGCTTTACGCAATGTGCGCCTGCCCAAGGATTTCAAGGGCCCGCGCAAGGTGCCAAATTACACTGCCGATTTGTCTCCGGAATCATGGGTGGAGAGTTATGAGATGGCCATGGAGATGCTTGATGTGGTTGATGCGGCCTGTGCGAAGTATTTCACCATGATGCTTGAAGGGACAACCCGTAAAACTTGGTTAAAAAGCTTACCGGCCAACTCTATCAGTTCATGGGCCCAGTTGCGAGCCCGGTTTATCCAGCATTTCAAGGATACATGTAAGCAGCCCATGTCGATAGTGGACTTAGCAGCCTGTGTCCAGGAGGAAGGAGAGTCAACAACCCGTTGGGTGCGGTGGGCCTCGGAAATTTTGCATTCATCAGACCGTATCAACGCTGATACCGCGGTTATAACCTTAGAAGGCAACTGCCGGTTTATGCCTCTGAAGTTGAAATTGGGACGGATGAAGCGCCATTGCAACGATATGGGGACCCTCATGGCTGCATTAGTGAAGTATGCTGATTACGATGGTACCAAGGATCCCGAACCGATGATGACAAGACAGGGAAGGGAAAGAAGAGCAGCAACTCCAAAGGGCAGCAACACAACACGGCAGGTCATGGAAACGGAGGCAAGCGTAAAGCGGATAGCAGCATGGACTTTGTGGCTAATACCAGCGCACAGGACAGGGGCCAGCGACGAAAGGGTAAACCGCCGAATCGCAGCGGAGCGCCAAATCCTAATCCGGACCGCCTGACCTATCTGTTAAACCAGCCTGCCCAAAGCACGGACGAAGGAGATGCTGACCAACCACCTTTGGAAGGATTGCTACATTATGTGGAGTTCAAGAATTCTAATGCTTTACGATATGATCACGGTCGGTGGTGGCTCGGGATCCGGATCCCATGGGCGAGATTACGGTGGAGGAAATTCAGTTCGAGGTTTCAATAGTAATGTCGTATGACATAACAATCAAAGTAATCAGAATAGCTGTGGTGGTTACAACCAGCGGCCGAAGCAAAGAATCGGGTTATCGTGAGCAATCCGAAGCGGTTGAATAGCGGGCAATATCATGTTTTCACCACTAGCTTGGACAAGCGAGACCGGAAGCTTCACAAGCGGCGGTGAATTCTGTTGAACCGGCCGTACCTCGTTATCTCGCTTTGAATACGAGCGATAATCGTATGGAGCAGAGAGGATCACCCTCCCCGGGTTGACAATCCGGGTCAGCTAGCATTGGTGGTGGCACCTCAGGTGGGAGGTTATAAATTCACCAAGGTGCTCATGGATGGGAGGAGCGGCATTAATATCCTATACTATGAGACCTTCCGCCGTATGGGGCTAACAGACAAAAATCTTAAACCGTCCAATACAATATTCCATGGTGTGGTACTGGTAAGAAATCGACATATCCTGTTGGCAAGATAGCTCTAGAAGTGGCCTTTGGAGGCGATCATGATTCCGTGTCGAGGAGACATTGACTTTTGAGGTGGTGAAGATCGAGCCCTTATCACGCCCTATTTGGGCGTGAAACTTATGCCAAGTTTATGTACGGCCTTGTTATGTTTATTTGCAGCTCAAGATGCGGGTCACAAGGGAACAATAAGCTGTTCATGGAAGTCGTAAGATTGCTTTGGAGTGTGAAGAAGGTGATGCGGCCTATGCAGAGTCGGTTTGTGCCACGGAGGAGTTGAAATACTACAAGGATAATGTTGATCCGGCAGACATGACTCCATTGAAGAAGCCAACTACAGAGCATGATCCGGCCCTAAAGTTCAAATCGGCAGCTGAGACTAAGCTTGTTGACTTCGTACCAGGCGATTCGTCCAAGCAGTTCAGTATCAGTGCCAACTTGGATCTGAAATAGGAAAGCGCGCTCATCGAGTTCATCCGTGAGAATTGGGACATTTTTGCATGGAAGCCTTCTGACATGCCAGGTGTACCGAGGCAACTCGCTGAGCACACTCTTAATGTCGATCCCAAGTATAAACCGGTGAAACAGTTCCTCCGCTGGTTTAACGAAGAAAGGCGCAAAGCTATTAGAGAGGAGGTGGCCAGGCTCTTAGCGGCTGGTTTTATTGTTGAAGTTTTCCATCTTGAATGGCTGGCTAATCCGGTGCTGGTCCTTAAGAAAAACGACACTTGGCGCATGTGTGTGGATTACACAGACCTTAACAAGGCTTGTCCAGCAGATCCTTTTGCCCTCCCCCGCATCGATCAGATTATTGATGCTACTGCGGGATGTGAGCGTTTGAGTTTTCTGGATGCATATTCTGGTTATCATCAGATCAAAATGGCAGTTAAGGACCAGGAGAAGACGGCGTTCATAACTCCCTTTGGAGCCTTCTGCTATGTATCTATGCCCTTTGGGCTCAAGAGTGCCCAGGCAACTTATCAACGCTGTGTACAGAATTGCCTTCATAAGCAAATTGGCCATAATGTACATGCCTATGTAGATGATATTGTGGTTAAGTCAAGGGAGAAGGAGACGCTGGTTGACGATTTGAAGGAGACCTTTGATAACCTGCGGACATACAAGATGATGCTCAACCCGGCCAAGTGTGTTTTTTGGTGTCTGCGGCCGAGGCAAGTTATTGGGTTTTACGGTATCCAGCAGAGGGAATTGAGGCTAATCCGGAGAAGATCGCAGCTATCACCTACTTGGCTAAACCGAAGTGTATGAATGACGTTCAACGCTTGGCAGGCCGGATTGCTGCGTTGAGCCGGTTTATCAGCCATCTTGGTGAGAAGGCAATCCCTTTGTATCGAATCTTTGAAGAAGAGCGGATCAATTAAATGCGAGTTAAATTGGCGATAAAGCGTTTGAGGATTTAAAGCGTGACTAATAATCCGCTTGTTCTTGCACTCCGATTGACAAGGAACCATTGCTTTCTGTATGTGGCAGCTAATGCTCGTCGTCGGCCAGTAGCTATTGTGGTGGAGCGCAAAGAGGCGGGCAAGGAATATCCGGTTGA
This sequence comes from Aegilops bicornis, assembly GCA_021605145.1. Taxonomy (NCBI): domain Eukaryota; kingdom Viridiplantae; phylum Streptophyta; class Magnoliopsida; order Poales; family Poaceae; genus Aegilops; species Aegilops bicornis. The sequence continues at coordinate 538,552,175 of CM038675.1, forward strand.
TGTCCGGTTTACTATATCAGCGAGGTGCTTATTGAGTCCAAGCAAAGGTACCCGCATTGGCGTAAGCCGGTGTATGGAGTTTTCATGGCAAGCGGAAGCTTAGCGGTACTTCGAGGACATCCCATCACGGTGGTCAGCTCTGCTCCTTTGGGAGATATAATTGAAGCAGGGGAGGCAATCGGCGGATTGCCAAGTGGGCCATAGAGCTTGGGCCGCACGGACTGAAATACGTGCCTCGAGCGGCGGTCAAATCTCAAGCACTTGTAGATTTCATCAATGATTGGACGGAACTACAACCACCTGAAGAAAAGCCGGATCACACTTATTGGACTATTCATTTTGATGGGTTCGAGCAATTGGAGGCTCGGAAATTTTGAGTCGTGTTAACTTCCCCACGAGGTGACAAGTTCTATTACGTTCTCCGCTTAATGTTCCCTTGTACTAACAATGCAGCTGAGTACTGAAGCTTTACTCCATGGTCTCCGGATGGCTAAGGAGATGAATCTCAGCGAGAGTTAAGTGCTTTGGTGACTCGGACACTGGTGGCCCAACAAGTGTCCGGTACTTGGGATTCCAAGGATCCGCTCATGGCGACATATCATCGTGAGGTGGATATTGTTGTAGGTCACTAAAGGATATCGTGGATCACGATTGAATGACGGAAGAAGCGGCGGACGCTTTTAAGCCGGTTGGGCTCTCAACGTAAACCCGGTCCGCCTAATGTCTTCTTGGATGTTCTGCATAACCCGTCTGTCTAAGCTCGCGTGGTGAAGGATTTGGCTATTCCTGATCCGGAGGCTCAATTGGTGGCGGCTCTTCATGTCATTCGGATTGACGGTTCCTTATCTTGCGTACATGAACTGGGGCGAAGTTACGGAGGATGAGACTACGCCGAGCAGATAATCCGGCGATCCAAGTCCATTACTATTGTCAATGGTGAGTTGCATCATTGCGATTAAAGGTGTCGTGGGCATTTCAACGTTGTGTGTTTCTGAGGAAGGTTGTGAAATCTTGCGTGAAATCCACGAAGGGATTGTGGTCACCACCGGTTCAAAGTCTTTGGTGGCTAAAGCGTTTAAATCACGGCTTCTATTGGTTGACTCCTCATGCTGATGCGGAGGACCTGGTTAAGCGATGTGATGGCTGTCAGAAGTTCTCAAGACGCGTTCACGTGCCGGCTCAAGAATTGAGGATGATTCCAATTACTTGGCCGTTTGCGACTTGGGGGCTGGATATGGTCGGGCCTTTCAAAAGGTCCAAGGACAAGAAGACCCACCTTTTGGTGGCGGTTGACAAGTTTACAAAGTGGGTGGAGGCGAAGCCCGTTAGTAAGTGTGATGCAGCCACGGCGGTTCAATTCATCAAAAAGGTGATTTTCCGGTTTGGCTTTCCACACAGCATCATTCACGATAATGGTACCAACCTGTCCAAGGGTGCTATGAAGGAGTTACGTGAACGTGAGCACATCCGGCTTGACGTTTCATCAGTGGCTCACCCGCAGTCCAATGGACAAGTAGAGAGGGCTAATCAAGAGATCTTATGAGGCATCAAACCCCGGCTTATGGTTCCTTTGCAGCGGATGCCGGGTTGTTGGGTTGAGGAGTTACCATCTGTATTATGGAGCGTCAATACTACACCCAACAGATCGATAGGATACACACCGTTCTTCATGGTCTATGGAGCGGAGGCGGTTCTCCCCAGTGACATCCGTCATGATTCGCCTCGTGTAGCAGCTTATGTTGAAGCGGACAACGAGGTAGCACGGCAAGATGCTTTGGACCTATTGGACGAGGAGCGTGACATCGCAGCTGCCCGTTCGGCGATTTAGCAGGATCTTAAATCGCTATCACGATCGCCGAAGTTAGAACCAGAACCTTTCAAGAAGGAGATTTGGTGCTTCGGCTCATCCAAGACCAGACTGATATGCACAAGCTATCCCCACCTTGGGAGGGACCTTTTGTGTCAGCAAGAATCTACACAACGGGTCATACTATCTGATCGATGGAACATAGCTCATCTTCGGCCTTACTATACTTGAGCCATAGGCTCTACTTATGTACATATTATGACCGTGTATATATTATGATCAATACAATAAACCGGAGCCTTAGCTAAAGTGGGGTCTCTGTTATTTTTACATCATGTGTGGTTACATGGAGTTTTTGTCTTAAAGCGGCCTCCGGTTTACCCCTTGAGTTAGCTTTGTCAAAAAGCTTTATATCATATCACTTGGGGGCTTGGTGGGTGTCCGAACCAATGCAACACCTTTTGATAGGCGGAAGCCATGTAATCACTTGGGGACTTGGTCACGTCTGAACCAATCACGCCTCTTGATCGGCCTATGGCCACGTAATCACTTGGGGGCTTTGGTGAACTCAGACCATCGCTACACCTCTTGATCGGCGTAATGCCATCAAGATCATTTGTGGACCTGGCTGACTTGAACCATAGCCATGCCTATTGGGGGCTTGGTCGTGTCCGACCATGGTAATGCCACTTGATCGGCTCAACAGCCTCTTTTTGCAAATGATTTTATCTTTGTCTTTGCTTGAATTTTGTCTCTTTCGATGCATATTTGCTTTGTTGTGTTTTAAACCGACACTTATTAAACCGGTTCGACTGTGAGTTGACGGAACACGGTCCATTCTTAATCCGGAGACTCTTTGCCCGGTTTGATTTTTTTGTTAACATCCTATTACGGAGTAACACCGGTGTTCATCGTAACCCGAAACGGTTTACCTGGTAAACCGACCTTATATACATAGGAGCTGTTTTCTCCTCCCGCAGAGTGGGTTTCTTAAAACTCCGTTTCAAGATTGGCACAACCAACTTCATGCCCTACGATGGCAGGTATCATATATATCCATCTTTGATCATATGTTTAAATCTAAGATATTATCTTTGATTTCATATACATAGATATTATGACCACTTTGGTGATACAACCACGGCAATGGCGTTTTAAGCTTTCTTTGCTGCATAACAGTTGAAGATTGATGATTCAAAGGAAGCATAAGTTGCAATAAGTATGCACGAAGGCATATCAAAACCAAGTGTGGCAGCTAGCCTATTACAAGGCAACGCGGTGCCCAGATAAGATCATCGTTCTCTACGTAACATAAAGAAGCAGTAATTTAAACCGACTTCTGGTTCATGCTTGGTCACCAGCTTGGCCTGATGGTTGCGGGTCATCTCGCGCCGCTTCAACCTCTGCTTCCCTACCTAGCGGCTGGAAATCAACAGTTGTCGGTCGATTCCGTTAATGCTTGAAAGACGGCTTCCTCATTGATCGGCAACAACGGTTCAATGTCGGGCGTAAGTATGCTTGCTGCATTGGAGGTATAAGGTTCTCCGCTTCAGGAATTGGTGCAGCCACTCGTTTGTTTTGTCCATCATATTGAGCTTGATAGTGAGACAAATCTGCCTCTTCAACCAATTGACAAGCCAGAGGGCGCACTTCCCGGTTTATAGCTCGGAGATCCTCTTCACTGAACTCTGTCCGTCTTCCTTCAAGCTTGGGAAGCCTGGGTCGCTTCAAGCGGGATCAAAATCTGGCACCCATGCTTTTGCCGGATTAAGGCGCTTATAGCACCGGTTCTAGCAGCAGATTTCTTTAACTCTTCAACCGGGCAGGAAGCATCGACAACCTTTTAATAGTGTCCTCGGATCAAGGTGGGCGCCCGGGTTGTTGTGAGAAGCGGTCTGAGATGATCCGTTGCTTCAAAGATCTGATTGTTCTATCAATGTATAGGCGGCTTTCAATTTCTTCCGTACATCTGATCCCAAGTGACCAATACGTGTCCCTGTATCATTCAAAGGGTTAGTAAACTGGCAGTTACATGAGAAGGCTTCATTACTTCAGAAATCAAGAAGGCTTACCAAAAAGACAAAGAGCGGTCATGGCATGCACTTGCCGTTTTACACTGGTCAATTCATCCACCACCGGTTTGAGTGCAGCCTCGGCTTTTTACGCTCGTTGAATTAAAAGCGGATTTTCGGTGGCCCAATCCATACCGGCTCCTTGTTGAAACCCTCTTTAAGATTTTCCATGACGCTTAAAGCGTTGGTTAATTCCTTTTTTGACTTAGAGGTTTCAGCTTGCTGGGACTTCAGATTTTCTTGCAGATCGGCGATTTGACTTTCTCTCTTGTTCAGATCAGCCTGCATACAGATAATCATCGGATAAAGATTGCGGTACAGAGTTGAAGTACCAACCACATAACAAGTTATGCCCTTGGTACTTGGGGGCTAATGCATATTTGCTTTTCATCATACAATTTCTATATAAGTCCCAAGCTCAATACAAATATTCTACTTGGCACTTGGGGGCTAATGCGTATTTGCTCATTCTTTAGTGACACCGATTTCTTCTTGTATAAAGTCCCGGTTTAACTACATTAAGTTAAACCGGCCCTTGAGTTACATTCCCAAAGAATGCAATTTGCATTAAAGCTCACATTGGAAAGTCGGTTTAAGTTGATATCTTAAAACCGTCACTTGGGGGCTATTGGAGTTAATGATTGAAATATACAAGTAGATAGTCATATGGAAATTACCTCATATTTGTCCTTCATCATATTTACGGGACCGGCTTCATAATCACGGCTGGTGTATAGCCGATTCAGATAGCCGGAATGAAGATCTTGGGTGTTCAGAGCGGCATAAGTGGCCGTCGGCATTCCATTTGTCTTTGCCAAATGCAACAAGTTCATCTTTGGCGTGTGCTTAGATAAAGCGGCAAGGATTGCACGGCTCGGAGCGACCAATGCCGATATAATAACAACATCATCATCTTTGGCTTCACCGGTCCGCCTTTGACCGGGTCGCCGGTTTATCAGTATGCTTTGATGAGCTCGTTGTTTTGTCAGTCTGGACAGGACTTGTGGGTTGATTCAAAGGGCCTGTGGTATCAACATGTGCCTCTTCAGCAGTTACATCATGATCTGGCGATGGTGGGTGGTTCAGCACATCATCACGGATGTGTTCTTCGGGATCTGGTATTTTGTCCGGTTCAGGAGCGACATTTTCTTCTACCGCTTTGTCAGACGACGAGCTTTCTTGCTTGGCCTATGCTTGGCCTCCGAAAGGAAGAAGGCGGATCAGTCCGATAAATATTGAAAATAATATATCAAAAACATTATAAGGAATATGGCTCACCCAAGCACCGTTACGAGTGGTGGAAATTTGGGTGGTGATGACTCATGGGAAGAAGAATGAGAAGTGCCACGATAATCGGAATCAGATGGATTAAGAGGTTGGTGAAAACAGCCCGCTTTAGGACAAGCATTGACAAAAGAGTTAGAGACCTCTGAACGGCGTTTCCGAACCGGATTGTTCGGTAAACTGGCGGAGGTAACTACACGTCATTGTCTTGCGGGTTGTGCGGCGAAACTTCATGCTGTTGAGTCTTCATAAGAAAGTTTGGGTCCAAATAAGCAAGAGGATGAGAAAATTTAACTTTCCGGTTTGCCCGACGGATTTTGAGTGAAGGCAAAGGGTTTGAATCGGAAGAAAGAGCGATTACCTCTACAACATCAGCGTGGTGACTTCTTGTCATCACGGCAATAATCATTATCAATAAGGCGTGTGAAAAATAAACCAAGTGAGTCAAGCTCTACCTCAAGGTCCGGGTTACCCATCGCCGATAAAATCGGTGGTGGATCGGACGATGCAGTGGTTCTCTTCCTGTTAGCTGGTTTCTTTACAACTCTGGTTTTGGGCCGGGTTGGTCTCCGGTTTCTCTTGTGGAGGCTTCTTGCTCCAAAATGGATCATCACCCTGTTTGAAAGATATTAATGTCAACAAAGGGTGCTTAAACAGTCAGATTTCATGAAAGCATAAGATATGAGTCTTACGGCTGGCGGTTTGTTAATGGCACAAAAGGGAGGCAGGCCGGTTTGAGTGCAAGCAGCTTCAGTTCATTTAATATCTTCTTCACAGACCTCAAGTAACCGTCATCCTGCCAGGTTGAATATCAATATGCCGTAGAGGGTCTTTTTCACCTCCGGTGTATTCGCACATCAAACCGGGCCTTGAGCTTAAAGGGCAATATGCTCCAAGATATCCAACAGCGAGCAAGGTCAACTCCTGTCAACCCATTAGCCATGAGGGCCCTGAGCTTGGATAATTGAGGAGCATATTTGCTTCTCTCCTTAGCAGTCAGTCTCTGGGGGAAGGGATGTGTGTTGCTTAGCCGCTCCGGACGGTAACCCGGCAAGGAATTTTCTCCCATCAGAGAGGTATCTTTCTTGATAGAAACCATGTTTGATTCCACTCTTTGGGATGGCTGTGCAGTTTGGCGTGAGGGTAAGTGACCTCTTTCCTCTTTTGAATCGCCATACCACCTAACTCTGTATTGGGACCATCAGTAAATTCGGTGCGGCGGTTCAGATGGAAGCAATCTCTGAATAATTCAACTGTGGGCTCCTCTTGAAAGTACACCTCACAGAGCACTTGAAAGTGACAGATGTTGGTTACGGAATTGGGGCCAATGTCTTGTCGACGCAGTTGGAAGTTGGCCAAGACATCCCGATAAAACTTTGAACCGGGCGGACTGAAGCCCTAGGCTAGATGGTCAGCAAAGACAACAACCTCTCCATCTTTGGGTTCTGGAGGGCATTCCGGGCCAGGAACCCTCCAGTGAACGACATCTTTTTTTGCTTAAAGCGCCGGTTTGGACTAGGTTATTCAGTTGAATCTCGGTCACTCGAGAAGGGACCCAGTTGCACTCGTACACTTGTTTGGCCATGGTGCAATCTACAAAGTAGTAATACCGGTTCAAGAATATGTTGGAAGGGTATATACATTGATGCATTCATTGCTAAACCGAAGGCGATTACTTATAAACCGGAGTTCTGCAAAGTGTCAATGTTTAGCTAAGGAATTCTGGCGGTTCAACAAGGGACTAATGGTATATACCGAAGTTGTTAATTTTTCTACAAAGTTAAACCGCTTTGGTCTAAAACATTGAAGAGTCAAGATTGCAGATGAGTAGGTGTGCGAAAACATGTTTCACAAAATTACATCACAGTTTTGGATCTAGAACATGTTCAGAAAAAGAGATAAATATTCAAGATCCAAAAGGGAGCAATACCGAATCAATGAGCAAGGATACAGGGAGGTCTATGGCTTTGAGATGTGCAAGTGACGACGGATGATAAAAACTATCCGCAGAATAAAGAGTTACAGACTTGTTTAAGATTTATCATATGAACAAGAAGCAAGCGATGAACGCTGAAGAACATGGAAACCCTAGAACAGACCTATGATGGAAAAGATAGAAGACTTACCAGAGCTGAGGAAGAAATGGAAGATCGCCGCGATGCTCTGGTATATTCAGGGAGATGCAGCGGCCAAGGTTGGTGCAGAAGTCGACGGCGCGGCGGAGCTCAAGCTAGGCGACGTGAGGAAGACGAAGCGAAGGGCACGAAGGGAAAAAGAAATGACCCTTGGTCATATTTATAAAGCAAGGGACATGTGTCAGCGCGAAAATCAAGGGGCAGCGAGTTTGGAAGCGAATTTGTCACCTCGATTGTCGCAGATCTATTAAACAAAAAAGGTATCGTGGATAGCTTTTATGACAGGTGACGTCACGCCGGTTTACAACGACCAGAGAAGATGACATCATGGCGGTTCACCAAACTACACAAAGACGCTGAAGATGAAGTTTTTGTTAAGGATTGAAATGACCTGTTCAAATCAATCACAGGGCCTAATGTTGGGGATATTACTCTTTGGGTGTAAACCCGGCCCGAGACGGGCAAGTTAACCGTCGTGATTGAGTATGTTAAAGCCCATGTAGGCAGATAAGGGCTCGAGGCCCATAGTCGGTTCAAGGCCTGTAGCCGTAAACCGGCGTCGATATGTAACTTGTATTATAAGTTAGGAATAGTGGAGACCGAGCCGGATACATCTATGAACCGGCATCGGGACTCTGTAAACCGACGGGCGCCACCCATGTATATAAGGGGACGACCCGGCGGCGGTTCAGGACAACAGACAACAACTCGAGACTTAGGCGAAGCTTGTTTGCTCCCTAGTCATCGAAACCCCATCAATTCCATCACAACTAGGCGTGAAGCTTTTACCTTCATCGAAGGGCGAACTAGTATAAACTCTCTTGCGTCCTTGTGTCCGCTTTAACCCCTTCAAGCTAACCCGTAGCGATGGCTCCACGACTAAGTCCTTTCATGAGGACATCTGCCGTGACAAAACCACGACAGACACCGATGTTTTCCGTAAATTTAGCACTAAATATGGACTTGACTCTGAGATAGTAGCTTCTTTTTGTGAATCTTTTGCTACTCATGTTGATCTCCCTAAGGAGAAGTGGTTTAAATATAATCCTCCAGTTGAAGTAAAAGTAGTTGCACCTATTAAAGTTGAAGAAAAGACTATCACTTATAATGATCCTATTGTTCCTACTGCTTATGTTGAGAAACCACCTTTTCCTGTTAGGATAAAGGATCATGCTAAAGCTTCAACTATAGTCAACAAAAGTAATATTAGGACACACAAACCTCCTGAGCAAGTTAAAGTTGAACCTAATATTGCTATGGTTAAAGATCTCTTGGCTGATAATATTGATGGGCATGTTATTTACTTTTGTGATGAGGCTGCTAGAATTGCTAAGCACAGTGCCAAAGATAAACATAGACCTATGGTAGGCATGCCTGTTATTTCTGTTAAAATTGGAGATCATTGTTATCATGGCTTGTGTGATATGGGTTCTAGTGCTAGTGCAATACCTATCTCTTTATATAAAGAAATTACGCATGATATTGCACCCGCTGAGTTAGAAGATATTGATGTCACCATTAAGCTTGCCAATAGAGATACTATTTTACCAATTGGGATTGTTAGAGATGTTGAGGTCTTGTGTGGGAAAGCTAAATATCCTGCTGATTTTCTTGTTCTTGGTTCCCCTCAAGATAGCTTTTGTCCCATTATATTTGGTAGACCCTTCTTGAATACTATTAATGCTAAGATAGACTGCAAGAAGGATGTTGTTACTATTGGTTTGGATGATATGTCTCATGAGTTTAATTTTTCTAAATTTCGTAGAGACAACCTCCTCGTGATGAGGAATTGCCTAGTAAATATGAAATTATTGGTCTTGCTTCTATTGCCGTACCTCCTAGTGATCCTTTAGAACAATATTTGCTAGACCATGAAAATGATATGTTTATGAATGAAAGAAGGGAAATAGATGAAGTATTCTTTAAATAGGGACCTATTCTGAAGCACAATTTACATGTTGAAATCCTAGGGGATCCTCCTCCACCCAAGGGTGATCCCGTGTTTGAGCTTGAACCGTTGCCTGATACTCTTAAATATGCTTATCTTGATGAAAAGAAGATATATCCTGTTATTATTAGTGCTAACCTTCGTGAGAAGGAGGAAGAAAAATTATTGAAAACTTCAAGAAGCACCGCGGTCGCTATTGGATATACTCTTGATGATCTTAAGGGCATTAGTCCCACTCTATGCCAACACAAAATAAATTTGGAGAAAGATGCCAAACCAGTTATTGATCATCAACGACGACTGAATCCTAAGATGAGAGAAGTGGTAAGAAAGGAAATATTAAAGCTCCTTGAGGCAGGTATAATTTATCCCGTTGCTAATAGTCAGTGGGTAAGTCCTGTCCATTGTGTCCCTAAGAAGGGAGGTATCACTGTCGTTCCTAATGATAAAGATGAATTGATTCCGCAAAGAATTATTACAGGTTATAGGATGGTAATTGATTTCCGCAAACTAAATAAAGCTACTAAAAAAGATCATTACCCCTTACCTTTTATTGACCAAATGCTAGAAAGATTATCCAAACATACACATTTTTGCTTTCTAGATGGTTACTCTGGTTTCTCTCAAATAATTGTCGGTACCGATGATCAAGCAAAGACCACTTTTACTTGCCCTTTTGGTACTTTTGCTTCCAGACGTATGCCTTTTGGTTTATGTAATGCACATGCTACCTTTCAAAGATGCATGATGACTACATTCTCTGACTTTTGTGAAAAGATTTGTGAGGTTTTCATGGACGATTTCTCCGTTTATGGCTCCTCTTTTGATGATTACTTGAGTAACCTTGATCGAGTTTTGCAGAGATGTGAAGAAACTAATCTTGTCTTGAATTGGGAGAAGTGCCACTTTATGGTTAATGAAGGCATTGTTTTGGGGCATAAAATTTCTGAAAGAGGTATTGAAGTGGATAAAGCTAAAGTTGATGCTATTGAAAAGATGCCATGTCCCAAGGACATCAAAGGTATAAGAAGTTTTCTTGGTCATGCCGGTTTTTATAGGAGGTTCATTAAGGACTTCAAAAATTTCTCGACCTCGACTAATCTATTACAAAAAGATATACCTTTTGTTTTTGATGATGATTGTGTAGTAGCTTTTGAAATACTTAAGAAAGCATTAATCTCTCGCACCTATCGTTCAGCCACTGATTGGAATTCTACCGCTTGAAATTATGTGTGATGCTAGCGATTATGTCAGAGGTGCTGTTCTAGGGCAAAAGAGTTGATAAGAAATTAAATGTTATTCAATATGCTAGTAAAACTCTAGACAATTCCCAGAGAAATTATGCCACTACTAAAAAGAATTCTTAGCAGATTGTATTTGCTTGTGATAAGTTCAGACCTTATATTGTTGATTCTAAAGTAACTATTCACACTGATCATGCTTCTATTAAATATCTTATGGAAAAGAAAGATGCTAAACCTAGACTTATTAGATGGTTCTCTTGCTACAAGAATTTGATTTGCATATTAGTGATAGAAAGGGAGCCGAGAACCCCGTTGCAGACAACTTGTCTAGGTTAGAAAATGTTCTTGATGACCAACTACCTATTGATGATAGCTTTCCTGATGAACAATTAAATGTCATAAATGCTTCTCGTCTTTGCTCCATGGTATCTTTGATTATGCTAATTACATTGTTGCTAAATTTATACCACCTAGTTTCACATACCAAAGAAAAGAATAAGTTTTTCTATGATTTAAGACATTATACGGGATGACCCACATCTTTATAAAGAAGGAGTAGATGGTGTTATTAGACGCGTTGTGTACCGAGCATGAACAGAGGCATGATCCTATGCAAGTGTCACTCCGAGGCTTATGGAGGTTTCCACGCTGGAGACAGAACTGCGCATAAGGTATTGCAATCTAGTTTTTATTGGCCGACTCTCTTCAAGGATGCTCGTAAGTTTGTCTTATCTTGTGATGAATGTCAAAGAATTGGTAATATTAGTAGACGTCAAGAAATGCCTATGAATTATTCACTTGTTATTGAACCATTTGATGTTTGGGGCTTTGATTATATGGGACCGCTTTCCTTCCTCTAGGGTATACACATATTTTAGTTCTTTGTTGATTACGTTACTAAGTGGGTAGAAGCTATTCCAACTAGTAGTGCTGATCATAACACCTCTATTAAGATGCTTAAAGAAGTTATTTTTCCGAGGTTTGGAGTCCCTAGATACTTAATGACTGATGGTGGTTCATATTTTATTCATGGTGCCTTTCATAAAATGCTTGCTAAGTATGATGTTAATCATAGAATTGCATCTCTGTATCATCCGCAGTCTAGTGGTCAAGTAGAATTGAGTAATAGAGAGCTTAAATTAATTTTGCAAAAGACTGTTAATAGATCTAGAAAGAATTGGTCCAAGAAACTTGATGATGCATTATGGGCCGATAGAACTGCATATAAAAATCCTATGGGTATGTTTCCGTATAAAATGGTTTATGGAAAAGCATGTCACTTACCTCTCGAATTAGAACATAAGGCATATTGGGCTATTAAAGAGCTCAATTATGATTTCAAACTTGCCGGTGAGAAGAGGCTATTTGACATTAGCTCACTTGATGAATGGAGAACCCAAGCCTATGAGAATGCCAAGTTGTTTAAAAAAAGTTAAAAGATGGCATGATAAAAGGATACAAAAGTGTGAGTTTAATGTAGGTGATTATGTGTTGCTGTTCAACTCTCGTTTAAGATTTTTTGCAGGAAAACTTCTCTCCAAATGGGAAGGTCCTTGCGTTATCGAGGAGGTCTATCGTTCCGGTGCCATAAAAATCAACAACTTTGAAGGCACAAATCCGAAGGTGGTGAACAATCAAAGAATCAAACATTATATCTCAGGTAATCCCATAAATGTTGAAACCAATATTATTGAAACCGTAACACCGGAGGAATACATAAGGGACACTTTCCAGAACATTTCAGACTCCAAAAAGGAATAGGTACGTGGTACAGTAAGTAAACCGACTCCAAAAACAGTTCTAATGGTAATTTTTCTCCGTTTTGGAATATTTAGAAAAATAGGAACATAAGAAGCAGTCCGGGAAGGACACGAGGCTTCCACGACGGTGGGAGGCGCGCCCTGCCCCCCTGGGCGCGCCCCCCTGCCTCGTGGGCACCTCGTGTGCTCTCCGGACTCCATTTTCTTGCACGATACTTATTTTGGTCGGTAAAAATTCATCATATAATCTCCCAAAGGTTTTGACCTCCGTATCACAAATATCCTCTATTTTTGTTTCGAGCTATTTTTCTGACAGATCTAGATCACCATGACGTCTCCAAGCGCCCCCAAGGACAAGTTCTTCGAGAAGGTCATCAACCCCTACCTCGCGGAAGTGCTGCAACACCCTCAAACAATTGAGATGCGTGATGGGTTGTTGCACATCTGCAATGTTGAGGGACCAAGGAGGACAGGAAGCGTGGAGACGAGGCTCGAAGCAATGGAGCAACAAGTTTTCAAGTGCCAGGGGATGGTGGAACGCGGACTCAACGCCAACCACATGATGATCGTGGAGTTCACCAACAATCACAAGCTGGATGCCAAGAACATTGGGGAGACCATCTTCAAGCTTCACGAGAAGATCGAGCACCTCCAAGCCCAAATCTATGACCTACAAAACCAAAACTGTGAGTATGAATATAGATTCAAGAGGATGAGTTTGGCTGTAGATTTGAGGATCCCGGAGACTCGATCATCCTTCTATGATGGTGAGCCTATGCCTTGGAAGATGGACGACAAGCCCACATCATCAACAACTCCACCACCCTCTTCACCGGCAAAGGAGATCTATGGGCACTCCCCTTGGCAACTGCCAAGCTTGGGGGAGGTGCCCCGGTATCGTATCACCATCACACTCCTATCTTTACCGTTTTTCTTAGTTCGATCCTTTTAGTAATATCTTGATCTAGTAGAATAAAGTTTTGGTATGATTTAGTTTTGAGTTTTGCCTTATGATCCCTTTATGTAATCGAGTCCGTGAGCTATATAATAAAGATTAGTGTTGAGTCAAGGGCTTGATTATCTTGCTATGATCTTGAGGGAATAAAAGAAAGAAAGAACAAAAAGAAATAAAGAGATCATATTGATCTTATGGAGAGTAATGACTTCACATAGAAGGGTATGATGATTAAAAGTTGTTGAGAGTTGACAAACATAGCTTTGGTCATCGTTGCAATTAATAGGAGGTAATAAAGAAAGAGAGGTTTCACATATAAATATACTATCTTGGACATCTTTTATGATTGTGAGCACTCATTAAAATATGACATGCTAAAGAGTTGATGTTGGACAAGGAAGACAACGTAATGGGTTATGTTTTCTTATATCTGAAATAAAGTATATTGTGATGGATCATCCAACATGTTGAGCTTGCCTTTCTCCCTCATGCTAGCCAAATTCTTTGCACCAAGTAGAGATACTACTTGTGCTTCCAAATATCCTTAAACCCAGTTTTGCCATGAGAGTCCACCATATCTACCTATGGATTGAGTAAGATCCTTCAAGTAAGTTGTCATCGGTGCAAGCAATAAAAATTTCTCTCTAAATATGTATGACTTATTAGTGTGGGAGAAAATAAGCTTTATACGATCTTGTGATGTGGAAGAAAAAAAAGCGACAGACTGCATAATAAAGGTCCATATCACAAGTGGCAATATAAAGTGACATTCTTTCGCATTAAGATTTTGTGCATTCAACCATGAAAGCGCATGACAACCTCTGCTTCCCTCAGCGAAGGGCCTATCTTTTACTTTTATCTTCTACCTTATGCAAGAGTCATGGTGATCTTCACCTTTCCTTTTTACATTTTGTCCTTTGGCAAGCACCTTGTGTTGGAAATATCCTGATATATATATATCCAATTGGATGTAAGTTAGCATGAATTATTATGGTTGACATTACCCTTGAGGTAAAAGGTTGGGATGCGAAACTATAAGCCCCATCTTTCTCTGTGTCCGATTAAAACTCCGTAACCATAAGCATTGTGTTAGTGTTAGAAATTGTGAAAGACTAAATGATAGTTGAGTATGTGGACTTGCTGAAAAGCTCTTACATAGACTCTTTTCGATGTTATGATAAATTGCAATTGCTTCAATGACAGTTTGTTAGTTCACAATGAAGTTTCTGGTTCATACTTGACATTGTGAATAGATTATTACTTGAGCATAAGAAATCATATGACAATATCCATATATGTTGCTGTTATAAGAATGATCATGATGCCCTCATGTCCATATTTTATTTTATCGACAGCTCTACCTCTAAACATGTGGACATATTTTTTGTTATCGGTTTCCGCTTGAGGACAAGCGAGGTCTAAGCTTGGGGGAGTTGATACGTCCATTTTGCATCATGCTTTTATATCGATATTTATTGCATTATGGGCTGTTATTACACACTATGTCACAATACATATGCCTATTCTCTCTTATTTCACAAGGTTTACATAAAGAGGGAGAATGCCTAAGAGTGGAATTCTAAATTTGGAAAAGGAGCAAATATTAGAAACCTATTACGCACAACTCCAAAAGTCCTGAAACTCCCACGGAAGTTATTTTTGGAAATAATAAAAACACTGAGCAAAGAAAATACCAGAGGGGCCCACACCGCCATGAGGGTGGGGGGCGCGCCTACCCCCTGCAGACGCCTCTGCCTCGTGGCCTGGTAGCCCTCCGGTGCCCATCTTCTGCTATATGAAGTCTTTCGTCCGAGAAAAAATCGTAAGCAAGCTTTCGGGATGAGACTCCGCCGCCATGAGGCGGAACCATTCTAGGGCTCTGGCGGAGCTGTTCTGTTGGGGAAACTTCCCTCCGGGAGGGGGAAATCATCGCCATCGTCATCACCAACACTCCTCTCATTGGGAGGGGGCCAATCTCCATCAACATCTTCACCAACACCATCTCCTCTCAAACCCTACTTCAGCTCTTGTATCCAATCTCTGTCTCCAAGTCTGGGATTGGTACCTGTAGGTTGCTAGTAGTGTTGATTACTCCTTGTAGTTGATGCTAGTTGGTTTATTTGGTGGAAGATCATATGTTCAGATCCTATATGCATATTAATACCCCTCTAATTATGAACATGAATATGCTTTGTGATTAGTTACGCTTTGTTCCCGAGGACATGGGAGAAGTCTTGCTATTAGTAGTCATGTGAATTTGGTATTAGATTCGATATTTTGATGAGATGTATGTTGTCTCTCCTCTAGTGGTGTTATGTGAACGTCGACTACATGACACTTCACCATTATTTGGGCCTAGAGGAAGGCATTGGGAAGTAATAAGTAGATGATGGGTTGCTAGAGTGATGTAAGCTTAAACCCTAGTTTATGCGTTGCTTCATAAGGTGCTGATTTGGATCCATATGTTTCATGCTATGGTTAGGTTTACCTTAATACTTCTTTTGTAGTTGCGGATGCTTGCAATAGGAGTTAATCATAAGTGGGATGTTTGTCCAAGTAAGGACAACACCCAAGCACCGGTCCACCCACATATCAAATTATCAAAGTACCGAACGCGAATCATATGAACGTGATGAAAACTAGCTTGACGATAATTCCCATGTGTCCTCGGGAGCGCTTTTCTCTATATAAGAGTTTGTCCAGGCTTGTCCTTTGTTACAAAAAGGATTGGGCCATCTTTCTGCACTTTTATTTACACTTGTTACTTGTTACTTGTTACAAATTACCTTATCACAAAACTATCTGTTACCTATAATTTCAGTTCTTGCAGAGAATACCTTGCTGAAAACCGCTTATCATTTCCTTCTGCTCCTCGTTGGGTTCGACATTCTTACTTATCGAAAGGACTACGATAGATCCCCTATACTTGTGGGTCATCAATGTCTCTTACCGATTTACTACTATCGTTTTGGGGTTATGCATTAGAGACGGTTGTATTCACGTTAAATAGGGCACCATCTAAATCTGTTGAGACGACACCATATGAACTGTGGTTTGGCAAGAAACCTAAGCTGTCGTTTCTTAAAGTTTGGGGTTGCGATGCTTATGTGAAAATTCTTTAGCCCGATAAGCTCGAACCCAAATCGGAGAAGTGCGTGTTCATAGGATACCCAAAAGAAACTATTGGGTACACCTTCTATCACAGATCCGAAGGCAAGATATTTGTTGCTAAGAATGGATCCTTTCTAGAGAAGGAGTTTCTCTCGAAAGAAGTGAGTGGAGGAAAGTTGAACTTGATGAGGTAATTGTACCTTCTCTCAAATTGGAAAGTAGTTCATCACATAAATAAGTTCCAGTGATGCCTACACCAATTGTTGAGGAAGTTAATGATGATGATCATGAAACTTCAGATCAAGTTACTACCGAACCTCGTAGGTCAACCAGAGTACATTCTGCACCAGAGTGGTACGGGAATCCTGTTCTAGAAGTCGTGTTACTAGACCATGACGAATCTATGAACTATGAGGAAGCGATGATGAGCCCTGCTACCTCTTGAGCGCTGCGTTGGTTTTCCCTTGAAGAGGAAAGGGTGATGCAGCAAAGTAGCGTAAGTATTTCCCTCAGTTTTTAAGAACCAAGGTATCAATCCAGTAGGAGGCCATGCACGAGTCCCTCGCACCTACACAAACAAATAAATCCTCGCAACCAACGCGATAAGGGGTTGTCAATCCCTACACGGTCACTTACGAGAGTGAGATCTGATAGATATGATAAGATAATATTTTTGGTATTTTTATGATAAAGATGCAAAGTAAATAAAGCAAAATAAGAACGGTAGCGAGAAATAGCTTGTTGTCGGAGATTAATATGATGGAAAATAGACCGGGGCCATAGTTTCACTAGTGGCTTCTCTCAAGAGCATAAGTATTTACAATTGGGTGAACACATTCTTGTTGAGCAATTGATTGAATTGAGCATAGTTATGAGAATATCTAGGTATGATCATGTATATAGGCATCATGTCCGAGACAAGTAGACCGACTCCTGCCTGCATCTACTACTATTACTCCACACATCGACCGCTATCCAGCATGCATCTAGAGTACTAAGTTCATAAGAACAGAGTAATGCCTTAAGCAAGATGACATGATGTAGAGGGATAAACTCATGCAATATGATATAAACCCCATCTTGTTATCCTCGATGGCAACAATACAATACGTGCCTTGCTGCCCCATTATCACTGGGAAAGGACACCACAAGATTGAACCCAAAGCTAAGCACTTCTCCCATTGCAAGAAAGATCAATCTAGTAGGCCAAACCAAACTGATAATTCAAGAGACTTGCAAAGATAACCAATCATACATAAAAGAATTGAGAGAAGATTCAAATATTGTTCATAGATAAACTTGATCATAAACCCACAATTCATCGGTCTCAACAAACACACCGCAAAAGAAGATTACATCGAATAGATCTCCACGAGAGAGGGGAGAACATTGTATTGAGATCCAAAAAGAGAGAAGAAGCCATCTAGCTAATAACTATGGACCCAAGGTCTGTGGTAAACTACTCACACATCATCGGAGAGAGGCTATGGTGTTGATGTAGAAGCCCTCCGTGATCGATGCCTCTTCCATGGAGCTCCTAACAGGCCCCAAGATGGGATCTCACGGGTACAGAAGGTTGCGGCGGTGGAATTAGGTTTTTGGCTCCATTTCTGGTAGTTTGGGGGTACGTAGGCATATATAGGAGGAAGGAGTACGTCGGTGGAGCAACAGGGGGCCCACGTGGGTGGAGGGCACGCCTGGGGGGGAGGGTAGGCGTGCCCCCCTACCTCGTGCCCTCCTGGTTGATGTCTTGACGTAGGGTCCAAGTCCTGTGAATCACATTCGTTCCGAAAATCACGTTCTTGAAGGTTTCATTCCGTTTGGACTCCGTTTGATATTCTTTTTTCTCGAGAAACTCGAAATAGGCAAAAAACAATAATTCTAGGTGGGCCTCCGATTAATAGGTTAGTCCCAAAAATAATATAAAAAGTGTATAATAAAGCCCAATAATGTCCAAAACAGAATATAATATAGCATGGAACAATAAAATTATAGATACGTTGGAGACGCATCAAGCATCCCCAAGCTTAATTCTGCCGTCTCGAGTAGGTATATGATAAAAACAGAATTTTTGTTGTGGTATGGTTCTTGGCATAATTTCAATGTAATTCTTATAATTGTGGTATGAATATTGTGATCCGAAAGATTCATGAGATAAGTCTAATTTTGACATTTAAATAATAATACTTCAAGTATACTAACCAAGCAATTATGTCTTCTCAAAATAACATGGCCAAAGAAAGTTATCCCTACAAAATCATATAGTCTGGCTATGCTCTATCTTCACCACACAAAATATTTAAATCATGCACAACCCCGATGACAAGCTAAGCAATTGTTTCATACTTTTGACGTTCTCAAACTTCTTCAATCTTCACGCAATACATGAGTGTGAGCCATGGACATAGCACTATATGTGGAATAGAATGGTGGTTGTGGAGAAGACAAAAAGGAGAAGATAGTCTCACATCAACTAGGCGTATCAACAGGCTATGGAGATGCCCATCAATAGATATCAATGTGAGTGAGTAGGGATTGCCATGCAACGGATGCACTAGATCTATAAGTATATGAAAGCTCAACAAAAGAAACTAAGTGGGTGTGCATCCAACTCGCTTGCTCACGAAGACCTAGGGCATTTTGAGGAAGCCCATCATTGGAATATACAAGCCAAGTTCTATAATGAAAAATTCCCACTAGTATATGGAAGTGATATCATAGGAGACTCTCTATCATGAAGATCATGGTGCTACATTGAAGCACAAGTGTGGTAAAAGGATAGTAACATTGTCCCTTCTCTCTTTTTCTCTCATTTTTTTATTTGGACCTTTTCTTCTTTTTTATGGCCTCTTTTTTTCGTCCGGAGTCTCATCCCGACTTGTGGGGGAATCATAGTCTCCATCATCCTTTCCTCACTTGGGACAATGCTCTAAAAAAGATGATCATCACACTTTTATTTACTTACTCTTAATACTTAGAACAAAATATGACTCTAAGTGAATGCCTCCAGTGATTGTCGGGATATGCAATGAATCAAGAGTGACATGTATGAAAGAATTATGAACGGTGGCTTTGCCACAAATACGATGTCAACTACATGATCATGCAAAGAAATATGACAATGTTGGAACGTGTCATAATAAACGAAACGGTGGTAAGTTGCATGGCAATATATCTCGGAATGGCTATGGAAATGCCATGATAGGTAGGTATGGTGGCTGTTTTGAGGAAGGTATATGGTGGGTGTATGATTACGGCGAAAAGTGCGCGGTATTAGAGAGGCTAGCAATGGTGGAAGGAAGAAAAGTGCGTATAATCCATGGACTCAACATTAGTCATAAAGAACTCATATACTTATTGCAAAAATCTACAAGTTATCAAAGCAAAGTATTACGCGCATGCTCCTAGGGGATAGATTGGTAGAGAAAATACCATCGCTCGTCCCCGACCGCCACTCATAAGGAAGACAATCAATAAATAAATCATGCTCGACTTCATCACATAACGGTTCACCATACGTGCATGCTACGGAATCACAAACTTTAACACAAGTATTTCTCAAATTCAAAACTACTCAACTAGCATGACTCTAATATTACCATCTTCATATCTCAAAACAATTATCAAGCATCAAACTTCTCATAGTATTCAACACACTCATAAGAATTTTTCTTTTTTCTTTACTAATCTTGAATGCCTATTATTGTTAAAGCAAACTACCATGCTGTTTTGTAGGACTCTCAAAATAATCTAAGTGAAGCATGAGAGAACAATAGTTTCTATAAAACAAATCCACCACCGTGCTCTAAAAGATATAAGTGAAGCACGAGCAAAAACTATATAACTCAAAAGATATAAGTGAAGCACATAGAGTATTCTAATAATTTCCGAATCATGTGTGTCTCTCTCAAAAGGTGTGTACAGCAAGGATAATTGTGGTAAACTAAAAAGTAGAGACTCAAATCATACAAGACGCTCCAAGCAAAACACATATCATGTGGTGAATAAAAATATAGCTCCAAGTAAAGTTACCGATGGAAGTAGACGAAAGAGGGGATGCCTTCCGGGGCATCCCCAAGCTTTGACTTTTAGGTGTCCTTAGATTATCTTGGGGTGCCATTGGAATCTCCAAGCTTAGGCTCTTGCCACTCCTTGTTCCATAATCCATCAAATCTTTTACCCAAAACTTGAAAACTTCACAACACAAAACTTAACAGAAAATCTCGTGAGCTCCGTTAGCGAAAGAAAACAAAAGACCACTTCAAGGTACTGTAATGAATTCATTCTTTATTTATATTGGTGTTAAACCTACTGTATTCCAACTTCTATATGGTTTATAAAGTCTTTTACTAGCCATAGATTCATCAAAATAAGTAAACAACACACGAAAAACAGAATCTGTCAAAAACAGAACAGTCTGTAGTAATCTGTAACTAACGCAAACTTCTGGAACTCCAAAAATTCAGAAAAAATAGGACGACCTATACAATGTGTTTATTGATCATCAGCAATTGGAATCAATATTTTATCACATTCTGGTGATTTTTAACAATTATTTTCGTGAACAGAAAGTTTCTGGAATTTCAGCAAGATCAAATAACTATCATCCAAGAAGATCCTATAGGTTTAACTTGGCACAAACACTAATTAAAACATAAAAAGACATCTAACCAGAGGCTAGATCAAAGATTTATTCCTAAACAGAAGTAAAAAGCAAAAAACTAAAAATAAAATTGGGTTGCCTCCCAACAAGCGCTATTGTTTAACGCCCCTAGGTAGTCATAATAGCAAGGATAGATCTAGGTATTGCCATCTTTGGTAGGCAATCCATAAGTGGCTCTCATAATAGATTCATAAGGTAATTTTATTTTCTTTCTAGGGAAGTGTTCTATGCCTTTCCTTAACGGAAATTGGAATCTAATATTCCCTTCCTTCATATCAATAATTGCGCCAATCGTTCTAAGGAAAGGTCTACCAAGAATAATAGGACATGAAGGATTGCAATCTATATCAAGAACAATAAAGTCTACGGGCACATAGTTCCTATTTGCAACAAAGAACATCATTAGTTCTTCCCATAGGTTTCTTAATAGTGGAATCCGCAAGGTGCAAGTTTAAAGAGCAATCATCAAAATCACGGAAACCTAGCAAATCGCACAAAGTCTTTGGAATCGTGGAAACACTAGCACCCAAATCACACAAAGCATAGCATTCATGATCTTTAATTTTAATTTTAATAGTAGGTTCCCATTCATCATAAAGTTTTCTAGGGATAGAAACTTCCAACTCAAGTTTTTCTTCATAAGATCGCATCAAAGCATCAACGATATGTTTGGTAAAGGCTTTATTTTGACTATAAGCATGAGGAGAATTTAGCAAGGATTGCAACAAGGAAATACAATCTATCAAAGAGCAATTATCATAATTAAATTCCTTGAAATCCAAAATAGTGGGTTCATTAAGAGTTTTGACCTCTTCATTCCCACTTTTATCAATTTTAGCATCAAGATCTAAAAATTCTGAATTTTTGGAACGCCTTCTAGGTAAAGGTGGATCATATTCAGTCCCATTATTATCAAGATTCATATTGCAAAATAAAGATTTAATAGGGGACACATCAATAACTTTTAGATCTTCATCTTTATTTTCATAGAAACTAGAAGAACACGCTTTTACAAAGCGATCTTTCTTAGCACGCATCCTAGCGGTTCTTTCTTTGCACTCATCAATGGAAATTCTCATGGCTTTGAGAGACTCATTGATATCATGCTTAGGTGGAATAGATCTAAGTTTTAAAGAATCAACATCAAGGGAAATTCTATCAACGTTCCTAGCAAATTCATCAACTTTAAGCAACTTTTCTTCAAGCAAAGCATTGAAATTCTTTTGCGAATTCATAAATTCTTTAACACTAGTCTCAAATTCAGAGGGAATCTTATTAAAATTTCCATAAGAATTGTTGTAGGAATTACCATAATTATTAGAGGAATTACTAGGGCACGGCCTAGGATTAAAGTTTCCTCTATACGCGTTGTTACCATAATTATTCCTACCAACAAAATTCACATCCATAGATTCATTATTATTCTCAATCAAAGTAGACAAAGGCATATGATTAGGATTAGAAGAAACACTCTTAGTAGCAAATAATTTCATAAGTTCATCCATCATTCCACTCAAAACATTAATTTCTTCTATCGCATGCACTTTTTTATTAGTAGATCTTTCAGTGTGCCATTGAGAATAATTAACCATAATATTATCTAGGAGTTTAGTAGCCTCTCCTAAAGTAATTTCCATAAAAGTGCCTCCCGCGGCCAAATCTAAAAGATTTCTAGAAGCAAAATTCAATCTGGCATAAAAATTTTGTATAATCATCCACAAATTCAAACCATGCGTAGGGCAATTACGTATCACTAATTTCATCCTCTCCCAAGCTTGTGCAACATGTTCATGATCAAGTTTCCTAAAATTCATAATATCATTTCTAAGAGAGATGATCTTAGTGGGAGGAAAATACTTAGAGATAAAAGCATCTTTGCACTTATTCCAAGAATCAATACTATTTTTAGGCAAAGACGAAAACCAAGCTTTAGCACGATCTCTAAGCGAAAAGGGGAATAGCTTCAATTTAACAATATCATTATCCACATCTTTCTTCTTTTGCATATCACACAAATCAACGAAGCTATTTAGATGGGTAGCGGCATCTTCACTAGGAAGGCCGGCGAATTGATCTTTCATGACAAGATTCAACAAAGCAAAGATTGATTTCACAAGATTCAAGATCGATAAGAGGAGCAATCAGAGTGCTAAGGAAATCATTCTTGTTGGTATTGGTGAAGTCACACAATTTAGTATTATCTTGAGCCATCGTGACAAGCAAGCAATCCAACACACGAACAAACAAGATACGGGCAAAAAGAGGCAAATGTAAAAGAGAGAGCGAATAAAACGGCAAGGGTGAAGTGGGGAGAGGAAAGCGAGAGGAAAATGGCAAATAATGTAATGCGGAGATAAGGGTTTGTGATGGGTACTTGGTATGTTGACTTTTGCATAGACTCCCCAAGACAGCGCCGTAAATCCTTCTTGCTACCTCTTGAGCCTTTGCGTTGGTTTTCCCTTGAAGAGGAAAGGGTGATGCAAGCAAATAGCGTAAGTATTTCCCTCAGTTTTTGAGAACCAATGTATCAATCCAAAGAGGAGGCCATGCACGAGTCCTCGCACCTACACAAACAAATAAATCCTCGCAACCAACGCGATAAGGGGTTGTCAATCCCTACGGTCACTTCACGAGAGTGAGATCGATAGATATGATAAGATAATATTTTTGGTATTTTTATGATAAAGATGCAAAGTAAATAAAGCAAAATAAAAACGGCGCCAGAAATAGCTTGTGGTCGGGAGATTAATATGATGGAAAATAGACCCAGGGGCCATAGGTTTCACTAGTGACTTCTCTCAAGAGCATAAGTATTTACGGTGGGTGAACACATTACTATTGAGCGATTGACAGAATTGAGCATAGTTATGAGAATATCTAGGTATGATCATGTATATAGGCATCACGTCTGAGACAAGTAGGATCGACTCACCTTTGCATCTACTACTATTACTCCACACATCGACCGCTATCCAAAGCATGCATCTAGAGTACTAAGTTCATAAGAACAGAGTAACGCTTAAGCAAGATGACATGATTTAGAGGATAAACTCATGCAATATGATATAAACCCTATCTTGTTATCCTCGATGGCAACAATACAATACGTGCCTTGCTGCCCTCTCACATCCTTTGAGGAAAGGACACCGCAAGATTGAACCCAAAGCTAAGCACTTCTCCCACTAAAAGAAAGATCAATCTAGTAGGCCAAACCAAACTGATAATTCGAAGAGACTTGCGAAGATAACCAATCATACATAAAAGAATTCAGAGAAGATTCAAATATTGTTCATAGATAAACTTGATCATAAACCCACAATTCATCGGTCTCAACAAACACACCGCAAAAAGAACATTACATAGAATAGATCACCATGAGAGAGGGGGAACATTGTATTGAGATCCAAAAGAGAGAAGAAGCCATCTAGCTAATAACTTCTATGGACCAAGGTCGAGAGGTAAACTACTCACACATCATCTGGGAGAGGCTATGGTGTTGATGTAGAAGCCCTCCGTGATCGATGCCCCTGGAGCTCGAGCAGGCCCCAAGATGGGATCTCACGTACGTGCAAGGTTGCGGCGGTGGAATTAGGTTTTTGGCTCCATTGCAGTAGTTTGGGGAGTGCGTAGGTATATATAGGAGGAAGGAGTACGTCGGTGGAGCCAGGGGGGGCCCATGAGGGTGGAGGCGGCGCGCTGGGGGGGTGGCGCACCCCTACCTCGTGCCCTCCTGATTGTTGTATTGACGTAGGGGCCAAGTCCTATAGATCATTTTCGTTCCGAAAATAACGTTCCCGAAGGTTTCATTCCATTTGGACTTCGTTTGATATTCTTTTCTGCGGAACTACAAAATAGGAAAAAAAACAACAATTCCGGGTTGGGCCTCCGATTAATAGGTTAGTCCCAAAAATAATATAAAAGTGTATAATAAAGCCCAATAATGTCCAAAACAGAATATAATATAGCATGGAACAAGCCCAGATTCGTTGGAGACGTATCAAGCCCAGATTCCATGAAATGGCTTGAGGCCATGGAATCTGAGATGGGATCCATGTATGAGAACAAAGTATGGACTTTGGTTGACTTGCCCGATCGGCAAGCCATAGAAAATAAATGGATCTTCAAGAAGAAGACTGACACGATGGTAATGTTATCGTACAAAGCTCGACTTGTTGCGAAAGGTTTTCGACAAGTTCAAGGAGTTGACTACGATGAAACCTTCTCACCCGTAGCGATGCTTAAGTCTGTCCGAATCATGTTAGCAATTGCCGCATTTTATGATTATGAAATTTGGCAAATGGATGTTAAAACTGCATTCCTTAATGCATTTCTTAAAGAACAGTTGTATGTGATGCAACTAGAAGGTTTTGTCGATCCTAAAGGTGCTAACAAAGTGTGCAAGCTCCAGCGATCCATTTATGGACTGGTGCAAGCCTCTCGGAGTTGGAATATACGCTTTGATAGTGTGATCAAAGCATATGGTTTTATATAGACTTTTGGAGAAGCCTGTATTTACAAGAAAGTGAGTGGGAGATTTGTAGCATTTCTAATATTATATGTGGATGACATATTGTTGATTGGAAGTGATATAGAATTTCTGGATAGCATAAAAGGATACTTGAATAAGAATTTTTCAATGAAAGAGCTCGGTGAAGCTACTTATATATTGGGCATCAAGATCTATAGAGATAGATCAAGACGCTTAATTGGACTTTCACAAAGCACATACCTTGATAAAGTTTTGAAGAAGTTAAAAATGGATCACCAAAGAAAGGGTTCTTGCACGTGTTACAAGGTGTGAAGTTGAGTCGGACTCAATGCCCCACCACTACAGGAAGATAGAGAGAAAATTAAAGTCATTCCCTATGCCTCACCGTAGGTTCTATCATGTATGCAATGCTGTGTACGGACCTGATGTGTGCCTTTGCTATAAGTTTAGCAGGAGGTACCAAAGTAATCCAGAGTGGATCACTTGACAAATGGGTCAAGAACATCCCCGAAATACCCGAAAAAGACTAAGGATATGTTTCTCGTTTATGGAGGTGACAAAGAGCTTTGTCGTAAATGGTTACGTCAATGCTAGCTTTGACACTGATCTGGATGACTCTAAGTCGCAAACCGGATACATATTTATATTGAATGGTGGAGCTGTCAGTTGGTGTAGTTCCAAGCAACGCGTTGTGGCGGGATGTACATGAGAAGCGGAGTACATAGTTGCTTTGGAAGCAGCAAATGAAGGAGTCTGGATGAAGGAGTTCATATCGATCTAGGTGTAATACCTAGTGCATCAGGTCCAATGAAAATATTTTGTCATAATACTGGAGCAATTGCCTTAGCGAAGCAATCCAGATTTCACAAGAGAACCAAACACATCAAGAGACGCTTCAGCTCCATCCGCGATCAAGTCAAGGAGGGGGGCATAGATATTTGCAAAATGCATACGGATCTGAATGTTGCAGACCCGTTGACTAAGCCTCTTCCACGAGCAAAACATGATCAGCACCAAGACTCCATGGGTGTTAGAATCATCACAATGTAATATAGATTATTGACTCTAGTGCAAGTGGGAGACTGAAGGAAATATGCCCTAGAGGCAATAATAAAGTTTTTATTTATATTTCCTTATATCATGGTAAATGTTTATTATTCATGCTAGAATTGTATTAACCGGAAACTTGATACATGTGTGAATACATAGACAAAACAAAGTGTCCCTAGTATGCCTCTACTTGACTAGCTTGTTAATCAAAGATGGTTAAGTTTCCTGACCATAGACATGTGTTGTCATTTGATGAACATGATCACATCATTAGGAGAATGATGTGATGGACAAGACCCATCCGTTAGCTTAGCATAATGATCGCTAAGTTTTATTGCTATTGCTTTCTTCACGACTTATACATATTCCTTTGACCATGAGATTATGCAACTCCCGAATACCAGAGGAACACCTTGTGTGCTATCAAACGTCACAATGTAACTGGGTGATTATAAAGATGCTCTACAGGTGTCTCCGAAGGTGTTCGTTGGGATAGCATAGATCAAGATTAGGATTTGTCACTCTGAGTATCGGAGAGGTATCTCTGGGCCCTCTTGGTAATGCACATCACAATAAGCCTTGCAAGAAACGTGACTAATGAGTTAGTTATGGGATGATGCATTACGGAACGAGTAAAGAGACTTGCCGGTAACGAGATTGAACTATGTATGAGGATACCGACGATCGAATCTCGGGCAAGTAGACAAAGGCAATGTCGTATGTCGTCATTACGGTTTGACCGATAAAGATCTTCGTATAATATGTAGGAACCAATATGAGCATCCAGATTCCGCTATTGGTTATTGACCGGGGATGTGTCTCGGTCATGTCTACATAGTTCTCGAACCCGTAGGATCCGCACACTTAACGTTCGATGACGATTTGTATTATGAGTTATGTGTTTTTGGTGACCGAAGATTGTTCGGAGTCCCGGATAAGATCACGGACATGACGAGGAGTCTCGAAATGGTCGAGATCTAAAGATTGATATATTTGACGATAGTATTTGGACACTGGAATCGTTTCGGAGTGATTCGAATATTTATAGGAGTACCGAGGGGTTACCGGAACCCCCCGGGGAAGGTAATGGGCCACTATGGGCCATAGGGGAGAGAGAGGGCAGCCCACAAGGGGTGGCGCCCCCCCCATGGGTAGTCCGAATTGAACAAGGGGAAGGGGGCGCGGCCCCCCTTTCCTTTCACCCTCTCCCTCTCCTTCCCCCTTTCCACCACCAAGAGAAGGAAGAGGGGCGACTTGGACTAGAAGTCCTAGTCGGTTTCCTCCCCACCCCCATGGCGCGCCCCTTGTGGCCGGCCTCCTTCCCTCCTCCTTTATATATGGGTGCAGGGGGGCACCCCAAAGCACATCAATTGTTTCTTAGCCGTGTGCGGTGCCCTGATACGTCTCCAACGTATCTATAATTTTTGATTGTTCCATGCTATTATATTATCTGTTCTAGATGTTTAATGGGCTTTTTATGCACTTTTATATTATTTTTGGGACTAACCTATTAACCGAAGGCCCAGTGCAAATTGCTATATTTTTTGCCTATTTCAGTGTTTCGCGGAAAAGGAATATCAAATGGAATCCAAACGGAATGAAACCTTCGTGAAGATCATTTTTGGAACAAACGCAATCTAGGAGACTTGGAGTGGACTTCAAGGAAGCAACGAGGCGGCCATGAGGTTGGAGGGCGCGCCCCCACCCTCGTGGGCCCCTCGTGGCTCCACCGACCTACTTCTTTCACCTATATATACTCATATACTCTGAAAACATCCAGGAGCACCACGAAACCCTATTTCCACTGCCGCAACCTTCTGTACCTGTGAGATCCCATCTTGGGGCCTTTTCCGGCGCTCCACCAGAGGGGGAATCGATCATGGAGGGCTTCTACATCAAAACCATAGCCTCTCCGATGATGTGTGAGTAGTTTACCGCAGACCTTCGGGTCCATAGTTATTAGCTAGATGGCTTCTTCTCTCTCTTTGGATCTCAATACAAAGTTCTCCTCGATTCTCTTGGAGATCTATTCGATGTAATTCTTTTTTTTGTGTGTTTGTCGAGATCCAAAATGAATTGTGGGTTTATGGATCAAGATTATCTATGAACAATATTTGATTCTTCTCTGAATTCTTATATGCATGATTTAATATCTTTTGCAAGTCTCTTCGAATTATCAGTTTGGTTTGGCCTACTAGATTGATCTTTCTTGAAATGGTTGAAGTGCTTAGCTTTGGGTTCAATCTTGCGGTGTCCTTTCCCAGTGACAGCAGGGGCAGCAAGGCACGTATTGTATTGTTGCCACCGAGGATAAAAAGATGGGGTTTATATCATATTGCTTGATTTTATCCGTCTACACCACGTCATCTTGCCTAATGCGTTACTCTATTCTTATGAACTTAATACTCTAGATGCATGCTAGATAGCGGTCGATGTGTGGAGTAATAGTAGTAGATGCAGAATCTTTTCGGTCTACTTGTCACGGACGTGATGCCTATATACATGATCATGCCTACATATTCTCATAACTATGCGCTTTTCTATCAATTGCTCGACAGTAATTTGTTCACCCACCGTAGATTACGCTATCTTGAGAGAAGCCACTACTGAAACCTATGGCCCCCGGGTCTATCTTCCATCATATTAATCTCCCGACAACTAGCTATTTCTGTCGCCGTTTATTTTGCAATCTTTACTTTTCAATCTATACAACAAAAATACCAAAAATATTTATCTTATTATCTTTATCATATCTCACTTTTGCAAGTGGCCGTGAAGGGATTGACAACCCCTTTATCACGTTGGTTGCAAGGTTCTTGATTGTTTGTGCAGGTACAAGGGATTTGCGTGTAGTCTCCTACTGGATTGATACCTTGGTTCTCAAAAACTGAGAGAAATACTTACGCTACTTTGCTGCATCACCCTTTCCTCTTCAAGGGAGAACCAACGCATGCTCAAGAGGTAGCAAGAAGGATTTCTGGCGCCGTTGCCGGGGAGACTTGCGCCAAGTCAAGTCAAGATTTGGTCTCCCGCCAACGTGCGATTTCTGGCGCCATTGCCGGGGAAATCTACGCACAAGTCAAGACATACCAAGTACCCATCACAAACTCTTCTCCCTCGCATTACATTATTTGCCATTTGCCTCTCGTTTTCCTCTCCCCCACTTCACCTTTGCCATTTTATTCGCCCCTTTTCCGCCCGTCTCTTTCCGCTTGCTTCTTGTTTGCTTCTGTGTCAGATCTTTGTTTCGTCGTCATGGCCAGTCCTTTATCTGCTCCTTTGCCTCCCGAGTTTGAAGTTCTTCACTTCAAACAAAGACAAGGAGAAAACTTAAAATATGCTTGGTTTAGGATGATGGAATCTTATCGTAATTGCACCTTAGAGGTGAGTTTTAGAATTTTACTTCGCAATTTTTATGTTGGACTAAACATGTCCCATAGACAACTCTTGGATTGCGTTGCCAAAGGAAATTTTATCGAAATTGATCCCGATTATTGCGCATGAAATCATAGAGGGAATAGTGGGAACACTACCTCAACAAAAGGGGCCACATCATACCCAGGAGGAGACACAAGTTTTTGAGAAGATTTGCGAAGTAACAAAATATTTACAAAAGTCTCTTGAACCTCTTAAGAGTGTTAGCAGAAATCTTCACCGCATGAATATGTTGATTACCCTTTGCAATAAGAGTTTGGATTCTTTAGATCTAAAAATTTCCGAATATGAAGGGAAATGTAAAGAACCTCCCGGATTCAAGCATGACTCCACTAAAAATTAAAAACCAAAGATGATAATACCTAGATCTATTCTTGTTTTTATGCCTAGCTAGGGGCGTTAAACGATAGCGCTTGTTGGGAGGCAACCCAATTTTATTTTTGTTCCTTGTTTTTTGTTTCTTTTTAGTAATAAATAATTAATTTAGCCTCTGTTCGAATGTGTTTTTATGTTTTAATTAGTGTTTGTGCCAAGTAGAACCAATAGGATCTTCTTGGGTGATAGTTGTTTGATCTTGCTGAAAAAGACAGAAACTTTGCTGTCGGGGGAAATCTGTCCCACCACGGACACCTATGGGACCGGAGCCCCTTTTCGGTTCGGCGGGGGGAGGATGCACAAAGAGCGGTCGAGGCGATCACACGAGAGATTTACCCAGCTTCGAGCTCTCCCGGAGAGATAATACTCCACCGCTGCTTATGCGGTTTGTATTGTGTTCTTGCTAGGGAGCCGATGGGAGCTACAAAACCTAGCTTGAGAGTCTATGGCCTGCACGAGCTAAACCGAACGAGCCGAACCCTTTCACGTTGCACTCGGGCCTCCTTTTATAGGAACAAGGGGTCACCACAGTGGCAAGTAGACAGGGGTAGAATAGGAAAAAGCAGAGGTTGGTACACCGCTTTGTACAATACAGGTCTGATGGTCTATACCTAACTCTCTGGCAAGGGACAAGAGCCATAAATGCCCGTCCTTGTCGCTTTGAAAAGTGCAACAGTGGACCGTCAAGTCGCCTCCATTTGCCACGACGACAGCTTGTCGGGCCGCTTGTCGCCGCTCCCTCATTGGCCGCACAGCCCGTCGACGCGCTACCGGGAAGCCCCATGGCGACACGTTGGCGGATGAGCTGGAGCGGAGAGGAAGAGAGGTTACCTGCCGCGGCAAGTGCCTTGCCGCGGCAAGGTTCTTGTCGTGCTTGGGAACTTGGCGCTCACCAAGTCTTCCCGGCAAGCTCCTCTTGTCGGGGCCTTGTTTCCTTCGTGCCTCAAGTGGCCTTCCCGGCAAGCTCCTCTTGCCGGGGCCTTCTTCGATGCCTAGAGTGGCCTTCCGGCAAGCTCCTCTTGCCGGGTCTTGTCTCTTGTTGTGAACACTTTAAATTCTTGAATGGCTCCAAAGGAGCCACGAAGAGCCTTGGTGATCATCTGGCAAGCCTTACTGCTGAAGTCTTTGTGATCGCCCGTGCACAAGTTCGGGATACTAGGGTACCCTACTTTAGTACACCGACAGAGCCCCGGCTGGGCCATACTGCAGTCTTGGGGCGCTGTTGGGCCAGGCCCAAAAGGATTACTGATAGCTGCTGCCGCCTGAATCACACCGTTACTCACCTGGACCCACCACGTCCCCCACTAACGGCATGCATCGATGGCGTTATGGGGAGAAATCGTGGGCGAGATCGTGGGGAATCTTTTGCTAGGAAAGCGTTAAACGTCCGCCCCTCCCTCTTTATAAGCGAGAGGATATCGGGGCAGAACGCCCACTTCACCATTGCTGTCACATCAGAAACCCCCGCTGCTTCCCCCTTTCTTCTCGAGCCCAAAGAGAGCGACGCGCCGTCCCCTCCTCGCCACCGGCACCATCAACGCCGTCGACCTCCTCCACCACCTCTCCTCATGGCTCAAGGCCGACAAGGGAAGAGGCGTGAAATCGGCCGAGGCGCGCAGCTGCTCGCCCTTGCTAAGGAACGGGCCCTCTTCGACCCGAGCTCGACGCAAAGGCGTTGCGGAGGGAGTTCTACCTTCTGGCGACAGACGCGGGCACACCCGCGCACAAGGGTGATCTCTGCTACATCCGAGAAAGGTCTCCGTCGGGGTATCCCTTCTTCGCTTTTCTTCTCTGCGGGCTCTGCCTCACTTCTTTCAATTCTTTTGTGATATCATGAACACCTATGGCTTCCACCTACTTGATTTCACCCCCAACGACTTCCTCACCATGGAGTTTTTCGCCCATCTTTGTGAGAATTTTGTCGGGGTCCACCCAAATGTCGCCCTCTTCCGTCACTTCTTTATGCCTCACGCCAAGAGAGGAGAGCCACTTGCCGGAGGAGTAGCTTGGGTCTCTAGGATCGGCAAGAAAGACGCTTACTTGGAAGGGGAGTTCCGTAGTAAGTGGGATGAGTGGAGAGGCAACTGGTGTTGGATCATTGAGGAGAACCCGCAGCCCTTCACCGCTGCCGTCGCCGAACCCCAATAGTGCTGACAATGACTGGAGTAACTTGGCGGCCGGAGGACGAGAGGCTGCAGATTGTCAGGACCGGATTTTGCGCCTTAGGCTTGCCGGACTGACCAGAGGCGCAGCTTGGCGCAGACTTCCTCCGGCCGCAGATCACACCCTTGCAGGAGAGGGGAGACCTGCTTGGGAATTCAAGAACGCGGCAGACATCATGAGGTTGCGCCGGGCCTCAATTGGAACTTCACAGTCTTGAGCCGACGGGCGATGCTGCAGGAGCTGTTCAAGCATGATCCCGAGCACCCCGAGTGGTTCATGTTGCCGGAAGGATTCGTCCCCTTGTGCAACAATTCATCGCTGGACCGCATCCGCGCCATGATGCGGCGTGCGATTCCCATGGAATCGTTCCGACCTGGCAGGAGCCTCCGGTGACGCGTCGTGCGGCGATTCTTCGACGGCTTGGAGGAAGTCGCGTCCGCGCCGACGAGAAGAAGTGGCTCACCCGCGACACCACCGACCAGGAGATGGCGCGCATCGCCACAAGGTTGGAGGAGGCGGCAGCAGCCGCTGCCGCTGGTGCCTTCGGGTTTACCGTGGAAGAGGCGGAGGCGGCCGAGGCGGCGAGCCTTGCCGACCGAGAAGAGTTCGCCGGCGAGGAGGAGCAGGTCGAGCCCGAAGCCGAGCCCAGCAGCGCCGGGACGCTGCTGCCCGTCATCCAGCACCTTGTCGCAGCCGGAGCCCCCGGCCCGCTTAAGGAGGCGCTCGGAGGGCGGAGACGAGGCGAGGGCAGACGGGCCAACAACCGCTTGGCAGCCGTCGACAAGCTCTACTGGTGGCAAGTACGGTTCTTGCCGCGGAGCGTCCCCACACGGTTCCGCAATCGAGGCGGAATCTTCCCGGCCGCCCGCTCCCCGCCAAGCGCTCAAGGGAGCCCACCTCCACCTCTCTTTGACCGGAGGCGAGCCGAGTTTGATCTCTCCGGCGCTTCGGCTCCGACGAGGAGGAAGAAGAAGAGTG
Source organism: Aegilops bicornis (assembly GCA_021605145.1). Lineage (NCBI taxonomy): Eukaryota > Viridiplantae > Streptophyta > Magnoliopsida > Poales > Poaceae > Aegilops > Aegilops bicornis. The sequence goes on from CM038675.1 coordinate 538,585,644, forward strand.
AGTTTCCACCTTGCGTTTGCATTTCTTCAATTCCATTGCTTCATCTTGAATCTGATTTGCTTCATTCTGATTTCTTCCTTTTTTAGGAATATTTGGCTCAAAGGGCGTCGAAGAGGGCTAAGACTCCATTGGTCGCCGTCAAGACGATTCCCGTATGGCTGTGGAGGGACGTCTGAGACTCCTTTGCCGGATCCGCAACCCTTCAACGTAGCAGCCTTCTCAAAGACAGCCCCAGCGTAAGTGTTTGGATTGTCTCTTACAGCTCGGTGTGCTTGGGTGCTTCTTTACCGATATCGACTTGTTGATTTGTGTAGGAGCAGAGCAGCCTCATCGGGGAGGCCCCCGGAGGTCACTCCCAAGTCCACCGCCTTCAACCACGCCTCGGCCAAGGGAGAGATCTCCGCCAAGGGAGGACTCTCCGGCAAGGGAGGCCTCTCCGACAAGGGGAGCTTCTCCGGTAAGGGGCAGCGCCGACAACCCTCCGGTGGTGGAGACCGCGGCTACAGATCCCTTCGCCGGTAATCTTCTTTCTTGAGAATTTCCCTTGGGTTCTTTTCTTCTGTTCTTCTTCTCGATCACTTGTTTGACTTGTTCTTTTCTTTTTCTTTCTTTTGATCTTGAGATCCATCCGCCGGAGAGCCGATGGAGACCGAGGTTGCCGGGCGAGGAGGGCGCCCAGCAACAATGACGACGCCGGCCATCATGGAGGAGGAGGCCGGCATGTGACGGGTCCTTGGCCCGGCGAGAGGCCGCCAAGGCTGCCGGGCGCAGAGAGGCTGGGAGGGTCTGCAGTGATCGTCTTGTGACGGCCCCGAGGCCGCAGGAGGCGCCAGGCGCTGCACCGACCGCCGATCCCCGCCACCGATGCCGCATCAGACTACGAAGAGCCCCAGCCCGCGCTTATCTCAAGGCCCGTGGGCGTCTTTATCAGAGCTCCCATGGGCATCGAGCTCCAGGCGCCGGTCCGAGGAGAGACCTTCGACGAGGAGCTGCTCGCCTCTGCTTTGGGTTGTCGCTGGTCAACCCGCCAAGCAGCAGCGATGGCGAAGTTCACGAGGAGGAGCAATGCTTGAAGAAGCTGCTGTCGCTTTACCAGCGCCCGACAAGCTAAGCTGGAGTCGAGGAAGCTCTTATCGCGAGGGCGGGAGCTGATATGGAGAAGTCTTGAGAAGAGCTCCGGCGCCAACAAGGAAACCCTCCGGGACATAGCGGAGGCGCGGAGCAGCTTTTTGAGGCGCGCACGGCCTTCATCTTGGAGAAGGCCAAGGTCGACGAAAGCGCAGCAAAGGCTTGCCGGCGAGAAGCTCTCAAGACAAGAAGGAGAGCTGGCGCAGCGGAAGATCAACCTCGACAGCTATGAGGAAGATCTTGCGCTGCTGAAAGCAATCATTTGGCGGGGGCACTCCAGGAGGCAAAGGACGCCGCTGCTGCCGAGGCCGCCAAGAAGGAATTGGAAACGAGGTGGCGCAGGCTGGAGGCCACCCTCCGGAAGAGCGGGCGAGGAGGTCACCGCTGAAGCACGAAGCGCCAGAAGGACGCCTACACTCTTGGCGAAGTTGCGGTGGCCGTCACCGAGAGGATCAAAGAGATCGACGCCGCCAAGGATGTCGAGCGGACCTGGAGCTGAAATCGACCACCTCGACGGAGACGCTGACGGCGCCGAGGAGCGGGAAGCGGGCCTGTTGGAGAAGATCAAGGCCAACGAGGAGCTGGCGTATCGCCACAAACGCCCATAACACCTTCAAAGAAAGTGTGATGCCTTCGACGGAGGGTCTTGTGGACATTGCCGCCACCATCGACAAGGAGCCGACGGAAATTGGGATGGAAGATCTCGGATACTCCTCCGACGAGCACCTTCAGCCCCAGCGCCAAGCTCAGCTTATTCTTCAATGGCGTGTTGACGGCTCTCGGCGACTCCGGCGGCGATCCCGGCGATCGGGCCGAGGAGTCGCGCCAAATCTGCTCGGAAGTTCTCCGTAAGGTGCTAATGAAGGTGGCCTATCGCAACCTGTGCCTCGACCTCACCAACGTCCTCAAATCCTTGCCACCGGATCTTGGACGTGAGGCGCTCAAGGCCTTTGTCGCCCCCATCGTGAACAGGGTCCACAAAGTCAAGAGGGTTGAGGGTGACCGTGTAGACTAGGCCGCCGAGTTTATCTTTCCCTTGTCGCTGCAGATCATATTTAGAAAACATTTTATTAGATCCGCGACAAGTTATCCTGTAATATACACTATCTTAGGCGATCGAATGCAATGTTATTTCCTCTACTTGATTTCTTCCTTTGTATGTTCGTACCCTACGCTCTTAGGGAACTTGTCGGTGCAGGCACCCTTGCATGCCGCGAAATTGAGTGCGGAACTTCAAAGACTGCCGGGCGATGCTGCCTCCGACAAGCAACCTTGTCGCGACTAGTTGCAGCTCACTTAAGTTGTTGAGCGGACTCGAAACAAAGTAAGGGCTTACCACTAGCTCTGAGTTGGTTCCTCCGCGCCGCATGTGTTTTCCATACAAAGTACTTATCGCTTCGAGGAAGATAACTTAGAAATTTAAAAACTGATTGCACAAATTCGCAACTTAGCTTTTTTAAGCCGTTTGCTTCCGGCAAGGCATTATCTCCTCGGCGACGCTTGGCGGTCCATGTCATTATCTTCTCCTCCCCGGTTAACTTGTGAGTGGATGAACCTTCCTCATTTCTTTTGAGAAGAAAGAAGAGAAAATAAAGTCATGGAGCCTAGTGGCTCGTTCTTGCTTACCGGGTGTTGATGCTGCACAAAAATGTCAGGTAATATATGCAAATAGTTTATGAAAGCATAAATTTGACGATCTTTGCGCCAACACATAGGCTTTATCGATGCATCGGGTCCGCGCGGCTTTGTACAAAGGATTACATGCAACAATGCAAGACTTGTACAAAGGGTGGTTGCTTAACGGGTTCCCGTGAACCGCTTTATATGGGTAAAACTTAATAAGATGCTCTATATTCCAGGAGTTGCTCACGAACGCCATCTTCGGTCTCAAGGCGGATAGCGCCAGGCCTAGTGACTCGCTTTCACCCGATAAGGGCCTTCCCACTTCAAGGCCAACTTGTTTGAATTCTTGGCGGATTGAACGCGCGAAGAACAAGGTCGCCTTTCCTCGAAGCTTCTCGGCATTAACTTTGCGGCTATGGTAGCGGCGCAAAGCTTGCTGGTAACGAGCAGCTCATACAAAGCTCAAGACGATCCTCCTCTAGGAGCAGCGCGTCATCTTGTCGCAGCCTGCTCTTGCTCAAGCTCATCATAAGCGAGCACTCGAGGCGATCCGTGACACGAGTTCCGTGGGAAGAACTGCCTCGCTCCATAGACTAGAGCGAAGGTGTACGGCGATGGCTCGATTTGATGGTGTCGTCTGATCGACCAAAGAACCACCGGCAGCTCCTCGATCCAGCTTTCTTCCGCACTTGTGCAGCCCGTCGAAAGTCACGGTCTTGAGTCCACGCAGCACTTCAGACATTTGCCCTCTCCGCTTGACCGTTGCTTCTCGGGTGAGCAAGCGTAAGCGGCAGACCTTGGCGCCAAGATCTTGGGCGTAGTGCATGAAGGTGCGGCTCGTGGAATTGTGTGCCGTTGTCGGGTAATGATCCTGTTAGGGATCCCGGCTGCAAACAATCGACTGAAAGAACTTGATTTCTTGTTGTCTTGTCACCTTCCTCCTTGCCTCCACTTCCGCCACTTTGTGAACTTGTCGATTGCTACGTACAAGTACTCAAAGCCCCGACAACTCGGGGGAAAGGGGCCGAGGATATCGAGCCCTGCATCGAGAAGGGCCGTGGATAAAGGGATCGCCCGGAGAGCTTGAGCTGGCTGGTGTATCTGTTTGGAATGGAACCGCCACGCTTCACACTTGGTTACTTGTGCAACAGCATCACGGAGGGCTTCTCGCCGAAGAAACCTTGCCGGAAAGCTTTGCCGGCAAGAGCTTCTTGCGCCAATGTGGTGACCACATATGCCTCCGTGTATCTCTCGCCAACAGCTTCATCCATATTCGACAAATGCACTTCAATTTCACACCGTTGAGTCTTCTTCTGTACAAGATGTTGTCAACAAACTGGTACATACTTGACCGCCGGGCTACTCTTTCCGCTGCTTCTTGCTCTTCGGAAGTTCTCCGTCTCAAGGAAATGAACAATCTGCTTTGCGCCCATCTTGGAGCCTTTGGCTCGACAACGAGGACTAAAGGCACATCCATCGCTCTGCGGGAACATCAGCTTCTACGACAAGAACACGAGTTTCACGGAGCTTGACATTCCGACAAGCTTGCCGGAGCAAAAACTTGTCGGGAGCGTTTGCTTCAACGAAACAAACCCTAGGGCTTGTCGGAGCAGCATCGCTCCTCGGCACTCTTGGCGTTGATCTTGGAGACCTTCTTTGCGGCGGCTTGGGAAGATCTCGCCGGAAAAGTAGTCGCCAAAAATCAACTTCCTCTTCTTATTACATCTCGTTGATGGTGTTACGGTTGGTTGAGTCAGCTTGAGCACAAAGACCCTGGTTCCACAGGTAGCTTGAGTCTGGCGCACTTTGGCGGGCCATCGGCAATATCATTACGAGCTCTTGGAACATGTTCCATTTGCAGGCCTTCAAAGTGCTCTTCTAGCTTCCTCACTTCATCGACGTGAGGCTTCCATCACGGACTACGATAATCTTTATTTACTTGGCGGACGACAAGTTGCTAGTCACCCCTGACAATGAGCTTCTTGATCCCAAGGTCCACCGCGATCCTGAGACCGGCAAGCAAACCTTCATATTCTGCAGTGTTGTTTGTTGATTGTTCCTTGGGAAAGTGCATCCGGACTATATACTTGAGGTGCTCTCCGGTGGAGTGCGATAAGCAAGACGCCCGGCAAACACCGGCTTGCGTTGAGAAAGGCACCATCAAAGTACATCAGCCACTCTTTATCGACTCTTTGTGACGGGATGCTTGTCTCTGGAATTTCTTAAATGCAGTGTCGGGCGTCCATTCTGCGCTATGAACTCCGCCAATGCTCGCTTTTGGATAGTTGAAGTGCTTTCAAACTTGAGACCAAAGCTTGATAGTTCCAGCGCCACTCGACTATCCCGCCTGCCGCTCGGATTTTGCAATATCCTCTTCACGGAAAGCGAGTGACAACTGTTATCTCATGTGCTTGGAAGTAATGGCGCAGCTTTCTCGAGGCCATGAGGAGGCCGAAGCAGCTTACGCACACCGTATACCTTGATCTAGCTCCTCGCAAAGGGAACTAACAAAGTAGACTGGGCGCTGCACCATCCTTTTCTGAATCTTGTCGCAATCCCGCGCAGAACTGTCCTTGTCGGGACCGGAGCTTGTCGGAGAAGCCCCCTGCTTGTCGTTGGACGTACTTGCCGTGGTTGTTAGCTCATCATCCGCCTCCCTCTCCGCTACTAACGCAGCACTAACCACTTGATTGGTTGCCGCTAAATATAACAACAACTTCTCTTGTGGTTTAGGTGCGACAAGCGTTGGAGGGGAGGACAGGTACCTCTTCAAGTCTTGCAACGCAGCCTCCGCTTCCGGAGTCCATTTCATTGGACCCGCCTTTTTCAAGATTTTGAAAAATGGCAGGGCGCGTTCAGCGGACTTAGAGATAAACCTGATGAGAGCAGCTACGCAACCGGCAAGTCTTCACACATCCTTGACACGCTTTGGTGCTTCGATCTGCTCAATGGCCTTGATCTTGTCGGGATTGGCTTCGATTCCCCGCTGAGACACAAAGAACCCGAGAAGCTTGTCGGAAGGGACTCCAAACACACACTTCTCGGGGTTAAGCTTGAGGTTGATCTTGCGCAGATTTGCAAAAGTCTCGTCCAAATCTTGGATCAGAGTTGCTTTATCTTTGCTTTTGACCACTATGTCATCCATGTAGGCTTCTACATTTATGTGCATCTGTGGCTCAAAAGCGTGCGTGGACTGCCCTTGCAAATGTTGAACCAAAGCATTCTTTAATCCGAAGGGCATCCGTATGAAACAGTATGTGCCACATGGAGTTATGAATGCGGTTTTCTTCATCCTCTTACGCCATGAAGATCTGATGATATCTCGAATATGCGTCAAGAAACGAAAGCAGGTCACATCCGGCCGTGGAGTCAACAATCTGGTCAATGCGCGGCAAGGAAATGGGTCTTTGGGACAAGCTTTATTAACATCGATTGAAGTCTATACAAAGCCTCCATTTCCCATTTGCTTTGGCGACTACTACTGAGATTGGCCAACCACGTGGGATGGAGCACTCCTCGACAAGGCCTCTGCTTCCAGCTTTCTTGATCTCTTCTCGCTATGAATTCTTGGCGCCCAACGCTTGCTTCGACCTTTTGCTTGACGGGTCAGCGCGTGAGGACCGACGGCAAGGTGGTGCTCAATTACTTTCACGGGAACACCGGGGATGTCGACGGTTGCCATGCAAACACATCGACATTCGCCAGAAAGCAACGAGCGCCGCTTTTCCTATTTAGGGTCAAGCGTGGCAGCGATGGTGAAGGTACCACCAGCTGCCGTCCTCCTTGGCGGACACCTTCTTGGTTCTTTGGCGGAGCTGCCATTGTCTTCTTCTTGCACTTGCCGGTGGAGCTCGATGGTGCGTCCTCGACGGTAGCGCAAAGACTCCGAAGAGGTGCGCTGTGACCGGTGGGCATCGAGTTCTTGCTGACTTGGTCTTCTTCTTCCCATGTCGGGGAAATCTCACCACGGACACCTATGGGACGGAGCCCTTTTCGGTTCGGGGGCGGAGGATGCACAAAGAGCAGATCGAGGCGATCACATCGAGAGATTTACCCAGCTTGGAGCTCTCGGGAGAGATAATACTCCTACCGCTGCTTGTCTGGTTGTATTGTGTTCTTGCTAGGGAGCGATGGGAGCTACAAAACCTAGCTTGAGAGTCTATGGCCTGCATTTAGGCTAAACCGAACCAGGCCGAACCCTTCTCACGTTGCACTCGGGCCTCCTTTTATAGGCACAAGGGGTCACCACAGGTGGCAAGTAGACAGGGGTAGAATAGAAAAACAGAGGTTGGTACACCGCTTTATGCAAAGGTGTCTGATGGTCTATACCTAACTCTGACGGCAAGGGACAAGAGCTATAAATGCCCGTCCTTGTCGCTTTGAAAAGTGCAACAGGACCGTCAAGTGCGCCTCCGTTTGCCACGACGACAGCCTTGTCGGGCCGCTTATCGCCCGCTCCTGGTTGCAGCCCGTCGACATCGGCGCTACCGGGAAGCCCCATGGCGACACGTTGGCGGATGAGCCGGAGCGGAGAGGAAGAGAGGTTACTGGCCATGGCAAGTGCCTTGCCGCGGCAAGGTTCTTGTCGTGCTTGGGATCTTGGCGCCACCAAGTCTTCCGGCAAGCTCCTCTTGTCGGGGCCTTGTTTCGCCGTGCCTCAAGTGGCCTTCCCGGCAAGCTCCTCTTGCCGGGGCCTTCTTCGTGCCTAGAGTGGCCTTCCCGGCAAGCTCCTCTTGCCGGGGTCTTGTCTCTTCGACTGTGAACACTTTGTTCTTGAATGGCTTCAAAGGAGCCATGAAGAGCCTTGGTGATCATCTGGCAAGCCTTACCGCTGAGGTCTTTGTGGATCGCCGTGCACAAGTTCGGGATACTAGGGTACCCCTACTTTAGTACACCGACATTTGCGCTCACAAAAATAATTTTTAAAATTCACCAGAACATGATAAATTGCTAATTATTTTTGCAGTAGATCAATATACAAATTGTACAGGTTGTCCTAGTTTTTCAGAATTTTTTGGAGTTCGGTATGTTCGAACAAATCTGATTGCTACTGCATCGCTCGCTTTTTGATGATTCTATTTTTCGTGTGTCTTTTGCTTATTTTTGACGAATCTATGGCTAGTATCGGGGGGTATGAACTATAGATAAGTTGTAATACAGTAGGTTTAACAGCAATATATGTAAAGAATGAGTTCATTACAGTACCTTAAAGTTGTGGTTTGTTTTCTTTTACTAACGGAGCTCATGAGATTTTCTGTTGAGTTCTGTGTTGTGAAGTTTTCAAGTTTTGGGTAAAGATTTGATGGATTATGGAATAAGGAGTGGCAAGAGCCTAAGCTTGGGGATTCCCAAGGCACCCCAAGGTAAAATTCAAGGACAACCAAAAGTTTAAGCTTGGGGATGCCCTGAAGGCATCCTCTCTTCGTCTTCATCTATCGGTAACTTTACTTGAGGCTATATTTTTATTCACCACATGATATGTGTTTTTCTTGGAGCGTCTTGTATGATTTGAGTCTTTGCTTTTTAGTTTACCACAATCATCCTTGTTGTGCACACCTTTTGGAGAGACACACATGAATCGGAATTTATTAGAATACCCTATGTGCTTCACTTATATCTTTTGAGCTAGATAATTTCGCTCTAGTGCTTCACTTATATCTTTTAGAGCATGGTGGTGGTTTTATTTTATAGAAATTATTGATCTCTCATGCTTCACTTATATTATTTTGAGAGTCCTCTAGAACAGCATGGTAATTTGTTTTGGCTATAAAATTAGTCCTAATATGATAGGCATCCAAGATGGGTATAATAAAACTTTCATAAAAAGTGCATTGAATACTATGAGAAGTTTGATACTTGATGATTGTTTTGAGATATAAAGATGGTAATATTAGAGTCGTGCTAGTTGAGTAGTTGTGAATTTGAGAAATACTTGTGTTGAAGTTTGCAAGTCCCGTAGCATGCACGTATGGTAAACTTGTGTGACAAATCTGAAACATGAGGTGTTCTTTGATTCTCATCCTTATGAGTGGCGGTCGAGGAAAGCGATGGTCTTTTCCTACCAATCTATCCCCCTAGGAGCATGCGTGTAATGCTTGGTTTTTGATGACTTGTAGATTTTTGCAATAAGTATGTGAGTTCTTTATGACTAATGTTGAGTCCATGCATTATAAGCACTCTCACCTTTCCATCATTGCTAGCCTCTTCGGTACCGTGCATTGCCCTTTCTCACCTTGAGAGTTGGCGCAAACTTCACCGGTGCATCCAACCCCCATGATATGATATGCTCTATCACACATAAACCTCCTTATATCTTCCTCAAAACAGCCACCATACCTACCTATTATGGCATTTCCATAGCCATTCCGAGATATATTGCCATGCAACTTTCCACCGTTTCATTTATTATGACACGCTTCATCATTGTCATATTGCTTTGCATGATCATGTAGTTGACATCGTATTTGTGGCAAAGCCACCATGCATAATTTATCATATATGTCACTCTTGATTCTGCCCATCCCGGTACACCGCCGGAGGCACTCATAATAGAGTCATATTTTGTTCTAGTATCGAGTTGTAATCATTGAGTTGTAAATAAATAGAAGTGTGATGATCATCATTAATAGAGCATTGTCCCAAATAAAAAAATAGAAAAAGGGAAAAAAGAGAAAGGCCAAAGAAAGGCCCAAAAAAAGGGACAATGCTACTATCCTTTTTTCCACACTTGTGCTTCAAAATAGCACCATGATCTTTATGATAGAGACTCTCTTATTTTGTCACTTTCATATACTAGTGGGCATTTTTCATTATAGAACTTGGCTTGTATATTCCAACAATGGGCTGCCTCAAATGCCCAAGGTCTTCGTGAGCAAGCAAGTTGGATGCACACCCACTTAGTTTCTTTTGTTGAGCTTTCATACATTTATAGCTCTAGTGCATCCGTTGCATGGAAATCCCTACTCCTTGCATTGACATCAATTGATGGGAATCTCCCTAGCCCGTTGATTAGCCGCGTCAATGTGAGACTTTCCCATTTTTTGTCTTCTCACACAACCCCCATCATTATATTCAATTCCACCCATAGTGCTATGTCCATGGCTCACGCTCATGTATTGCATGAAAGTTGAATTTTTTTTGAGATTACTAAAGTATGAAACAATTGCTTGGCTTGTCATCGGGGTTGTCCATGATGAGAGCATTTTTGTATGACAAACATGAAGCATAGCCAAACTATATGATTTTCTAGGGATAAGCTTTCTTTGTCCATGTTATTTTGAGCATAATTGCTTAGTTAGTATGCTTGAAGTATTATTATTTTTATGTCAATATTAAACCTTTATCTTGAATCTTTCAGATCTGAACATTCATGCCACAATAAAGAGAATTAGTTTGAAAATTATGTTAGGTAGCATTCCACATCAAAAATTCTATTTTTATCATTTACCTAATCGAGGACGAGCAGGAATTAAGCTTGGGGATGCTTGATACGTCTCCAACATATCTATAATTTTTTATTGTTCCATATCTGTTTTGGATGTTTAATGGGCTTTGTTATGCACTTTTATATTATTTTTGGGACTAACCTATTAACCAAAGGCCCAGTGCAAATTGCTGTTTTTTTTGCCTATTTCAGTGTTTCGCAGAAAAGGAATATCAAACGGAATCCAAACGGAATGAAACCTTCGCGAGGATCGTTTTTGGAACAAACGCAATCCAGGAGACTTGGAGTGGACGTCAAGGAAGCAACGAGGCGGCCACGAGGTAGGAGGGCGCGCCCCCCACCCTCGTGGGCCCCTCGTGGCTCCACCGACCTACTTCTTTAGCCTATATATACTCATATACCTTGAAAACATCCAGGAGCACCACGAAACCCTATTTCCACCACGCAACCTTACATGCTAAGTGAGATCCCATCTTGGGGCCTTTTTCCGACGCTTCCACCGAGGGGGGAATCGATCACGGAGGGCTTCTACATCAACACCATAGCCTCTCCGATGATGTGTGAGTAGTTTACCACAGCACCTTCGGGTCCATAGTTATTAGCTAGATGGCTTCTTCTCTCTCTTTGGATCTCAATACAAAGTTCTCCTCGATTCTCTTGGAGATCTATTCGATGTAATTATTTTTATGTGTGTGTTTGTCGAGATCAGATGAATTGTGGGTTTATGATCAAAATTATCTATGAACAATATTTGATTCTTCTCTGAATTCTTATATGCATGATTTAATATCTTTGCAAGTCTCTTCGAATTATCAGTTTTGTTGGGCCTACTAGATTGATCTTTCTTGCAATGGGAGAAGTGCTTAGCTTTGGGTTCAATCTTGCGGTGTCCTTTCCCAAAGGATGTTAGGGCAGCAAGGCACGTATTGTATTGTTGCCATCGAGGATAAAAAGATGGGGTTTATATCATATTGCTTGAGTTTATCCTCTACATCATGTCATCTTGCTTAATGCATTACTCTGTTCTTTATGAACTTAATACTCTAGATGCATGCTGGATAGCGGTCGATGTGTGGAATAATAGTAGTAGATGCGTAATCGCTTTGGGTCTACTTGTCACGGACGTGATGCCTATATACATGATCATGCCTAGATATTCTCATAACTATGCGCTTTTCTATCAATTGCTCGATAGTAATTTGTTCACCCACCATAGATTATGCTATCTTGAGAGAAGCCACTAGTGAAACCTATGGCCCCCGGGTCTATCTTCCATCATATTAATCTCCCGCCAACTAGCTATTTATGTCGCCGTTTATTTTGCAATCTTTACTTTTCAATCTATACAACAAAAATACCAAAAATATTTATCTTATTATCTCTATCAGATCTCACTTTTGCAAGTGGCCGTGAAGGGATTGACAACCCCTTTATCGCATTGGTTGCAAGGTTCTTAATTTTTGTGCAGGTACGAGGGATTTGCGTGTAGTCTTCTACTGGATTGATACCTTGGTTCTCAAAAACTGAGGGAAATACTTTCTACTTTGCTGCATCACCCTTTCCTCTTCAAGGGAAAACCAACGCATGCTCAAGAGGTAGCATGCCCCCCTCCACCGTTTACTCCTCCGGTCATATTGTCATAGTGCTTAGGCGAAGCCCTGCATAGATCACATCACCATCACTGTCACCACGCCGTCGTGCTGACGAAACTCTTCCTCGACACCTTGCTGGATCAAGAGTTCGAGGGATGTCATCGAGCTGAACGTGTGCTGAACTCGGAGGTGTTGTACGTTCGGTACTAGATCGGTTGGATCGTGAACCTTTCGACTACATCAACCGCGTTAAACTAATGCTTACGCTTTCGGTCTACGAGGGTACGTGGACACACTCTTCCCCTCTCGTTGCTATGCACCACTTAGATAGATCTTGCGTGATCGTAGGAATTTTTTGAAATTGCATGCTACGTTCCCCAACATGGTTGTCCTTGAATATTACGTTGGGGTGCCTTGGGCATCCCCAAGCTTAGGCTTTTGCCACTCCTTATTCCATAGTCCATCAAATCTTTACCCACAACTTGAAAACTTCACAACACAAAACTCAACAGAAAACTCATGAGATCCGTTAGTATAAGAAAATAGATCACCACTTTTAGTACTGTTGTGAACTCATTCTTTACTTATATTGGTGTAATATCTACTGTGTTCCAATTTCTCTATGGTCCATACCCCCCGATACTACCCATAGATTCATCAAAATAAGCAAACAACTCATAAAAAACAGAATATGTTAAAAACAGAACAGTCTGTAGTAATCTAGAAACTTCGAATACTTCTATAACTCCAAAAATTCTGGAAAATTAGGACAACAGAGGCAATTCATATATCAATCTTGTGGAGAAAAATCAGGATTTTATCACGCTTCTATGATTTTAAACAATTCTGTTGCTGGGCGCAAAAGTTTCTATTTTTCAGCAAGATCAAATCAACGATATACCAAAGTATCCCAAAGGCTTTACTTGGCTCAAACACTAAATAAAAACACCAAAACACAATTACTACAGAGGTAATAATGTGTAAACTCATAAAAACAGAAAATAAAAATATTGGGTTGTCTCCCAACAAGCGCTTTTCTTTAAAGCCTTTTAGCTAGGCGTTGAGATTTCGATGATGCTCACATGGAAGATAGAAATGGAAACACGAAGAGAACATAATATAGCATGTGAAAAACAAGTTTAAGTCTAACATACTTCCTATGCATAGGCATTTTATAGGCAAACAAATTATCAAGACAAGCAAAAAACTAGCATATGCAAGGAAGAAGAAAGAAACAATAGCAATCTCAACATAACGAGAGGTAATTTAGTAACATGAAAAAATCTACAACCATATTTTCCTCTCTCATAATAATTACATGTGGGACCATTTTCAAATTCAACAATATAGCTATCACATAACATATTCTCTACATGATCCACATGCATGCAAAGTTGACACTCTTCCAAAATAGTGGGATTATCATCCAATAAAGTCATGACCTGTCCAAGCCCATTTTTAACAAAAAAAAATGCATAAGATTGATCATTATCCAAAGTAGTGGGATCATTATTTCCTAAATTTGACACTCTTCCAAACCCACTTTCAATATTATCACAAACATATTCATCCGGAGGCTTAAATAAATTTTCATGCTCATAAAAAGCATTATCACCCCAATTATGATCATTGCAATAAGTGGTGGACATAGCAAAATTAGCATCCCCAAGCTTAGGGTTTTGCATATTATTGGCACAATTGACATTCATATAATTTGTAATAACATCATTACAATCATGCTTTTGATTCAAGGAACTATCAACTATGGGTGCAATAGCAATAATCTCATGTTTAACATAAGGAACTATAGCAAGTTCATCTCCAAAAGCATAATTAATATTGGCATCATGGCCATAAGAATAGCAAGCATCATGTTCATCAAGGGGGAATATTTCAATCAAATCAATGGAATCATAATTATCTATAGATTCATGCATATCATTATTTTCTTCCAAAGCAGCGGACATTCTCTCAATAAATTCTTTAACATAGGCATTAGAAGCATAGTTTTCATAGCAATATTTAAGTATGTCAAAATTTTCAGATTTGTAGAGAGTAATATCATACTTCTCAATCAAAGAAGCAACTTCATAAGCACCCTTAAAAGCGACAAATTCTTCAATTTCTTCGATGTCATAGTAACTATAAACACCTTTGGCATAAGAAGACAGGATTTCACTATCATTAAACTCACATAGGTAAGGAAGGTGTTTTTTAGGGTTTTCTGAGCAACAAGTAAAATCATAAATTTCACATAGATTCCAAACATAGAATAGAAAAAAAATATTTGATTCCATAAGAGTCCCCTGTTTTGAGATAAACGGTGACACACAAAATGAGCATGCTCATCTAATGATTTTCCCTCAACTAAACTAGTTGGAGTTTCAGCAAGAGCACATATGGATCGAAGATGATCCAAGTGAAAACTTCCAGTGGATCCATATCAATAGATTTTTAGCAAGAAAAAATGCAAGCAAATAGAAGGCACATGGCAACACAAGCAAAGATAGCAGATGAGCAAGAAGGCATACAGAAAGAAGGCAAATATTTTTGTGATTTACTAAAAACGTTTTAGAAGTGCGGGAGAGGAAAACAAGAGACAAATGGCAAATAATGTAATGCAAGAGATAAGAGTTTATGATGGGTATATGGTAGGCTTGTGATGACCCACAAGTATAGGGGATCAATTGTAGTCCTTCCGATAAGTAAGAGTGTCGAACCCAGCGAGGAGCAGAAGGAAATGACAAGTAGTTTTCAGCAAGGTATTCTTTGCAAGCACTGGAATTATAAGTAACGAGTAGTTTGATAGCAAGATAATTTGTAACGAGCAAGTAACGGTAATAGTAACAAGAGTGCAGCCAAGTAGCCCAATCCCTTTGAGGCAAAGGACATGCCAAAACGGTCTCTTATAATAAGCAAAGCGTTCTTGAGGGTACACGGGAATTTCATCTAGTCACTTTCATCATCTTGGTTTGATTTGTGTTCGCTACTTTGATAATTTGATATGTGGGTGGGCCAGTGGTTAGGTGTTGTTCTTACTTGAAGAAACCTCCTACTTATGATTAAACCCCTCGCAAGCATCCGCAACTATGATAAAAGTATTAAGAATAAATCTAACCATAGCATTAAACTTTTGGATCCAAATCAGTCCCTTGCGGAATAGCGCATAAACTAGGGTTTAAGATTCTGTCACTCTCGCAACCCATCATGTAATAACTACTCCAAAATGCATTCCCTTAGGCCCAAATATGGTGAAGTGTCATGTAGTTGGCATTCACATGACACCATTAAGGGAATCAAAACATACATACCATCAAAATATCAAACACATATCAAGTTCACATGATTACTTGCAACAAGATTTCTCCCGTGACTTCAAGAACAAAAGTAACTACTCACAAATGATAAGCATGCTCAAGATCAGAGGGGTATTAGATAGCATAATGGATCTGAACATATAATCTTCCACCGAATAAACCATATAGTGATCAACTACAAGATGTAATCAACACTATTAGTCACCCACAAGCAGCAATCTATAGTTCCAGTACAAAGATTGAACACAAGAGATGAACTAGGGTTTGAGAGGAGATGGTGTTGTTGAAGATGTTGACGAGATTGCCCTCCCCAAGATGGGAGAGTTGTTGGTGATGATGATGATGATGATTTCCCTCTCCAGGAGGGAAGTTCCCCCGGCAGAATCACTCCACCGGAGGGCAAAAGTGCTCCCGCCCAAGTTCCGCTTTGGAGGCAGAGGCGCTTAGATCCGTCGAAGTCCTCCTTATTTTTCCTAGGTCAAAATGACCTGATATACCAGAAGAGGGGCACCGGAGGTGGGCCAAGGAGGGCACAACCCACCAGGCCCCCCTATGGTACTTATTGGCTCCAATATTTCTTATATATTCCATAAAAAAATCTCCATGAAGTTTCAGCTCATTTGAAGTTGTGCAGAATATGTAGCCCGAGGTAGCTTTTTCAGGTCCAGAATTCCAGCTGCCGGTATTTGTCAGATTACGGGTTCCGGCAAACCCTTGAGGTTCGAACACTGGGGTACGCACGAAGATCCCTCTCCCTCACACTCTCAATGATTTCAAGGCCTAGCTTGCCGAACCCAAAGAACAAGGGACACAAGAGTTTATACTGGTTTGGGCCACCGATGTGGTGTAATACCCTACTCCAGTGTGGTGTGGTGGATTGCCTTGTAGGATGAGGATGAACAAGTACAAGGGAAGAACAACCTCCTGAGGATAGGTGTTCTTGAGCTCGGTGAGCTTGTGTGGTTGAGGATGATCCGAATGATCTCTCGCTGCTAGGGTGGTGGCTAGTCCTATTTATAGAGGCCCCAGTCCTCTTCCCAAATGTTTAGGCGGGAAGGGATCCCACAACGGCCAATTTTGAAGGGAGACAACTAGTACAAGCTATCCTGACAAAAGGTGGCCTTCGCCTGCCAAAGACTCTGGTGGTGACGCTGCCGTGGGCTCCGCGGTGACCCCTGTCCTGCCGTCCTGCTGGTCTTGGTCTTGTTGCACTGATATGGAAACCTTTGCCTGATGCCTCGGGACTCCTCACCTGCGCCTGCCCCTTTAGCACCAAAGAGGAAACTGGTACCCTGCGCCCGCTGGCGCCCGCCTGGCTTCGGTCGTCATGGCTCACGTCATGCGAACCTCGCGAGGTGCCCCTCCGCCTAGATCTCTCCGCTCCTCGCGAGCCAACCTAAGGAGGCTGCCCCTGAGGAGGTCTTGTGTCGTCTGCCTCATGAGGCTTGGCCCCTCGCGAGGGTCTTGAGTAGTTGTTGGTGAAGATGGGCCGTACCAGGCCGTTGGTGGAGCCATGCTGTGGGCCGTAGGCAGGCAAGTCTGGGGACCCCGTTCCCAGAACGCTGACAGTAGCCCCCGGGCCCAAGGCGCGCTCGCACTTGGCTTTGAGGCGAAGCCAAGGGGCAAGTGCGGAGCGCCACGGGCCCAAACTGCCTGCGGCCTTGATTGATGCGTGGCGATTGACAGGATGTGGGCGTCTCCACTTCCCCACGCTGCCTCGGCAACTGTCCGACTTGACGAGTCCCTGGTGCATGCAGAAAAGCCATCATTACCTGCGATCGTGTTGGTCAACGGTTAGCCTCCTCCTGGCTATAAATGGGGAGGGGGCGGAGCCCCCGTTGCCAATCTCTTCCTCCATTCCGCCTGCTTCTCATTCTCCCTTGCCTCGCTGCGACACCCATTGCTCCGGCGAAGAGGTTCTCGGCTGCAGAGAAGGGGAAGGCTCGCCAGGAGGGGCCCTGCTCACCTCCACCTAAGAGGGGGCACGGCCGCCCCAGCAAGCATGCTGTCACCCCCGCCGTGGCCCCTCGCACGCATGTCCGGACTTTGTCGGGGCTCGGTGCCACTCCTTGCGGCCGCGGCGGTGCCTCCTCGCGCGGCGGGAGCAGTCCGAGGCATGACAGTCCGAGGCGCGTCGTGGTCGCCCGGTCTCCCCGACCGTGCTTCCAATCGGCGGAGGTGCTGCCGGAGTTCGTCGTGTGATCAAAGAACCCGGCTAGGACCTGTCTTCAGCTTCCGCGCTCCTTTGCCGGCGAGCTGCCACCGCGAGTCCTGGCGGCCTCTGATACGTCTCCGTCGTATCTACTTTTCCAAAAACTTTTGCCCTTGTTTTGGACTCTAACTTGCATGAGTTGAATGGAACTAACCCTTGGATGGCTGTTTTCGTGAGACTTTCCATGGTGTTATTCATGTGCGAAACAAAAGTTCTCGGAATGACCTAAAACTCCACGGAACATCTATTTGGAAAATAAGAAAAATACCGGAAGAAAATTCCACGTCAGGGGGCCCACACCCTGTCCACGAGGGTGGAGGGCGCGCCCCCTACCTCGTGGGCCCCCTGACGCTCCACCGACCTCAACACCAACTCCATATATTCACTTTCGGGGAGAAAAAATAAGAGAGAAGGATTCATCGCGTTTTATGATACGGAGCCGCCGCCAAGCCCTAAAACCTCTCGAGAGGGCTGATCTGGAGTCTGTTCGGGGCTCCGGAGAGGGGAATCCGTCGCCGCCGTCGTCATCAACCATCCTCCATCACCAATTTCATGATGCTCACCGCCGTGCGTGAGTAATTCCATCGTAGGCTTGCTGGACGGTGATGGGTTGGATGAGATTTATCATGTAATCGAGTTAGTTTTGTTAGGGTTTTATCCTAGTATCCACTATGTTACGAGATTGATGTTGCTATGACTTTGCTATGCTTCTCGCTTGTCACTAGGGCCCGAGTGCCATGATTTCAGATCTGAACCTATTATGTTTTCATGAATATATGTGAGTTCTTGATCCTATCTTGCAAGTCTATAGTCACCTACTATGTGTTATGATTCGCAACCCGAAGTGACAATAATCGGGACCACTCACGGTGATGACCGTAGTTTGAGGAGTTCATGTATTCACTATGTGTTAATGCTTTGGTCCGGTACTCTATTAAAAGGAGGCCTTAATATCCCTTAGTTTCCATTAGGACCCCGCTGCCACGAGAGGGTAGGACAAAAGATGCCATGCAAGTTCTTTTCCATAAGCACGTATGACTATATTCGAATACATGCCTACATTACATTGATGAATTGGAGCTAGTTCGATTGTCACCCTATGTTATGATTGTTACATGATGAACCGCATCCGGCATAATTCTCCATCACCGATCCAATGCCTACGAGCTTTTCACATATTGTTCTTCGCTTATTTACTCTTTCGTTGCTACTGTTACAATCATTACAAAACACCAAAAATATTACTTTTGATACTGTTACCTTTGTTACCGTTACCACTACTATCATACTATTTTGCTACTAAATACTTTGCTGCAGATACTAAGTTATCCAGGTGTGGTTGAATTGACAACTCAACTGCTAATACTTGAGAATATTCTTTGGCTCCCCTTGTGTCGAATCAATAAATTTGGATTGAATACTCTACCCTCGAAAACTGTTGCAATCCCCTATACTTGTGGGTTATCAAGACTATTTTTTGGCGCCGTTCTTTTGGGGAGCATAGCTCTATTCTTTGAGTCACTTGGGATTTATATCTGCTGGTCACTATGAAGAACTTGAAAGGCAGCTTAAGACAACAATTTATCCCTCAACTACGAGGGGAGGTAAGGGGCGCCATCTAGCTCGCACTTGATTCACCTTCTATTTTGAGTAAGCTTGCGACACCTAAACCTGCTTACATTATTCATTACGATATGTCGTGATATTATTGATGATGCCACTTCGCTATGCATGATGCTTATGATGAAACTACTTCTATGCTTGATACTACTGTGCCCCTTAGTGAATTTCTTGATGAACAAATTGCTAGGGTTAGAGAGAAAGAAATTATTGAAACTGATTATATAGATGAAAGTGATGATGAAGACTTGCATGTTATTCCTGAGGGTTATGTTTTTGAAAAATATGCTGCTTTAGCTATTTTAGCTTGCAAAGATAGATATGAGCTCAAGAGGTTATTAGTTAAATGGAAGCAACAATCTCTTAATGCTAGAATGAAACTTGACCCTGCTTTTGCTACTTCACCTATATGTGTTACTGATAAGGATTATGAATTCTCTCTTGATCCAGATATAGTTACTTTGGTTGAATCTGATCCTTTTCATGGCTATGAATCTGAAACTGTTGTGGCACATCTTACTAAATTGAATGACATAGCCACCCTGTTCACTAATGATGAGAAATCCCGCTACCTTTATATCCTTAAAATATTTCCGTTCTCATTAAAGGGTAATGCTAAGATATGGTTTAACTCTCTTGATCCTGGTTGTGTGCGTAGTCCCCAGGATATGATTTATTACTTCTCTGCTAAATATTTCCCTGCTCATAAGAAACAAGCTGCTTTAAGGGATATATATAATTTTGTGCAAATTGAAGAAGAGAGTCTCCCACAAGCTTGGGGGAGGCTTATCCGATTAATTAATGATTTGCCTGATCATCCTCTCAAGAAAAATGAAATACTTGATATCTTTTATAATGGACTAACCGATGCTTCGGAGATTACACGGATAGTTGTGCTGGTTCTGTTTTCAGGGAAAGAACACCGGATGAAGCTGAAATTCTATTGAATAATATGTTGACAAATGAAAATAATTGGACACTTCCGGAGCCAGCTCCTGAGCCTATTCCTAAACCAACTCCGAAGAAGAGAGGTGTTCTATTTCTCAGTCCTGAAGATATGCAAGAGGCAAAGAAATCTATGAAAGAAAAGGGTATTAAAGCTGAAGATGTTAAGAATTTACCTCCTATTAAAGAAATACATGGTCTTAATTTACCGCCTGTTGAAGAAACATATGATCTTAATCCTCCACCTATTGAAGAAATTCATGGTCTTGATAACCCGACACAGGTAGTAAAGGTAAATTCTCTCTATAGATATGATAAAGCTGAAATCCCTCCTACATAAATTGCTAGCCAATGCTTGGATGAGTTTGATAACTTCATGGTTAGGCAAGAAGATTTTAATGCTTATTTTGGTAGACAATTAAAACAAAATGCTTATATGATTGAACACTTGGGTGATTATATGTCTAGAGTTAAAGGTGAACTTAGGCTCATTAGTAAACATGCTTCTATGGTTACCACTCAAGTAGAACAAGTATTCAAAGCTCAAAATGATCTGCTCAATGAATTGAATAGTAAGAATAATGATTATGCTGTTAGAGTGGCTACTAGAACTCGTAAGATGACTCAGGAACCTTTGTATCCTGAAGGCCACCCTAAGAGAATTGAGCAAGATTCTCAGAGAAATAATTTAGATGCACCTAGTTCTTATAAAAAGAAGAAAAAGAAAAATGATAGGACTTTGCATGCTTCTAGTGAACCTATTGCTGAACCACCTGAGAATCCAAATGATATTTCTATTTACGATCTTTGAAGCACAATCTGGTAATGAACATGAAACTAGTGAAAATGTTAATGATGATGTTCATGATGATGCTCAACCTAGTAATGATAATGATGTAGAAACTGAACCTGCTGTTGATCTTGATAACCCACAATCAAAGAATCAACGTTATGATAAGAGAGACTTTGTTGCTAGGAAATATGGATGATGAGGATTTTGAGCGCTTTGCTGAAATGATTAGACCTATCTTTTTGCGTATGCGATTAACTGATATGCTCAAAATGAATCCTTATGCTAAGTATATGAAAGAAATTGTAACTAATAAAAGAAAGATGCGGAAGCTGAAATTTCCACCATGCTTGCTAATTATACTTTTAAGGGTGGAATACCAAAGAAACTTGGAGATCCGGGAGTACCCACTATACCATGCTCCATTAAAAGAAACTATGTTAAAAGCGCTTTATGTGATCTTGGAGCGGTGTTAGTGTTATGCCTCTCTCTTTATATAAATGAACTTGATCTGAATAAGTTGACACCTCTTGAAATATCTTTGCAAATGGTGATAAATCAACCGCTATACATGTCGGTATTTGTGAGGATGTGCTTGTTGTGGTTGCAAAGCGTTACTATTTTAACGGACTTTGTTATTCTTGATATTCGAGGGGCGATAGTATGTCTATTATTCTTGGAAGACCTTTTTTTAATACCGCAGGGGCTGTTATTGATTGCAACAAAGGCAGTGTCACTTTTCATGTTAATGGTAATGAGCATACGGTACATTTTTCGAGGAAACAACCTCAAGTCCACAGTATCAATTCTATTGGAAAAATTCCATCGATTATTTTTGGAGGTTTTGAATTTACTCTTCCTACTGTCAAGAAGAAATATGATATTCTTATTATTGGGGATGTGCATATCCCAGTTGAGGTAACATAGTGTTATTCAAAATTTCTCCGGTCCCATGTTATTCGAAATGAGTTTGTTAACAAGACTTGATCAACCTTGTTAGTGGATTCCTTTTGATGAGCATGAGATGGATGAAACTAGAAGGCACAACCTCCTGTACCCTCTCTCTACTTTCTGTTATTTAGTTGAAATAAAGTAAAAATATTATTTTTACATGCATTTTTCGATTTATCCGTGCAATATAAAATACCCCAAAAATAAAAGTTCTCCAAATGCCCTGAAAATGAAATATGATTTTTCTAGAATATTTGAGAATATCATGCACTGAGAACACAGCAGGAGGGGCAAGCACACAGGCCACGAGGGTGGAGGCGCGCCCCTGCCTCGTGGGCCCATGGTGGCTCCCTCCACTTATTCCTGCACCCACACACTTCTTCTTCCTCCCAAAAAATCACCATCTAGCTCAAGCACGAGTTCTAGCTCATTTTGCTGCGATTTCCGATCTCCTTGCTCAAAGCACCTCTCACAAAACTGCTTGGGGAGATTGTTCCTTGGTATGTGACCCCTCCATTGGTCCAATTAGTTTTTGATCTAGTGCTTTATTCATTGAAAATTTGTGCTGCCTAGGTGACCATGTTCTTGAGCTTGCATGTCAAATTTATATGGTTCCAAGTAGTTCTAATGCTTGATATGGGCTCTAGGCACTTGTAGTAGTAGTTGCTATCAATTTTATTGAGCTTGGTTCACTTCTGTTTGAAGTTACTAAAAATTTCAGAAATTTTCAAAAAATAATGAAGAGATTTTTGAGGGGCTCATCGAGCCGAAGCTCAAAGGAAAAGCAGAATGAAGAAGCACAGAGGCCCAAATATAATTTGCCTACTCGCACTGAGGGAGGTTGACCCGTGTGAATGGCCTTCCGATGATTTCTTAAGAGAAGCCGGGATTTATGATGATTTCTATTCATTGGCTGAGAATGCTGGCCTCACCGATTTTCTCCGCGACCAACGTCATCAGTATCTCTTACTCACCAATACTTTTGTGCAAAACTTCTACTATTTTCCTAAGGAAACACCTCCTTCAGTAGAGTTTCATTTATATGATGTTGTTAAGAAGATGCCACTAGATGAATTTTGCAAGGTTTGCAAAATACCCTTCGAGGGTACCTTAGATGAACCACATCGTAAAGATGTGGATGGGTTTATTGACATTATTACTATAGGGGAAACTAGGAAGGTTTCTGATGAAAGAATCACTAGCATACATTTTCCTATTTTACGCTACTTTGCCATATTTGCTAGTCGTTGCTTAATTGGTCGCGGAAACTGTGGAAACCTTAGTGTTCCTAATATTATCATCTTGTTCCATGGTTTATTCCGCGATAACACTGTTAGTATGGGTGGAAATATTGATAAACGGTTAAGTTTGAACCAGACAAAGGTCCCCATCTTTGGAGGTATTTATGCTTCACGCCTTGCTGCACATTATAACATATCTATCAGGCACTATGAGAAAGAAGAAAAATTACTGCCGAATGCTTATTTAGATTATAAGAGTATGGTAGCGCATGATTTCATTGTTAAGAATAGGGAAGGGGAGCTTAAATACAAATTGTCCTTTGATAAACATCACCCTGAGACTATTACCTTGCCTGCTCCCTCCTTGTTTAATTTATCTATAGGTCCCAGTATCTCGTTACGTGGGCGGCCATTCACGCCTCTTAGGAACCCTACACCAGCCCACGAGCCGAACCACAATTTGAGCCTCCTGATAGTCCCGATTACTTTTGGGATCCGGAGATGACTGCCAGACAGTGGCAAACAGAGTCTTCTTCATCTCAGTACGACCCCGCTACAACTATGGATATCCGCCAGGCCATCCGTGGCAATAAACCGACTTAGGCCAAAAGCCTAAGCTTACGTACCTCTCACCGACATTACATTTATGTTCACACACTCATTACTTGATGTCGGTGCTCATACTCTTTCACTGTAATATCTATGCTAGTTTATTTTATTTTTCTTGCTTTCTTCTTGTGTGTTTAATAAACCTTAAGAAAAACAAAAAAATTAGTAATAGCTTTTAGTTAGTTTACTTTTCTTGCCGTAGTAGTAATAATTAAAAAGAAAACCCAAAAAGATTTCTTGTTCTTCTTTTGCTTGTTGGGAGCTTTCCCGTGTAAATAGTTTTATTTCTTTTCTTTGGGGGTCGTTAGGAGAAGACCATGATTAAATTTTTGAAGTGGCTCTTATATGCATTATTGTTGATTTAACCAAGATCCCATATTGCCTTGTCTTCTCTGTTTAATGAATGCTCGCAGATTCGGCTTAGTCCAATGCACGTGCACTCTTATTATTATTCACATCGTTAAATTCGTGCAAGTGAAAGGCAATTATGACGGTATATGATGGGTGACTGAGATGAGAGAAGCGGTATGAACTCGACCTCTCTTGTTTTTGTAAATATGATGAGTTCATCGTTCCTGATTCAACCTATTATGAATAAACATGTTTGCAATGAAAATTAGAGATCATAGTTGCTTGTGCCATGCTTGATTAGCTATGAGTTATAATGGTTTACCTTGCATGCCAACATGCTATTAAAATGGTTGTGATGTGGTATAGTGGGGTGGTATCCTCCTTTGAATGATTTAAGTGACTCGACTTGGCACATGTTCACACATGTAGTTGAAACAAATCAACATAGACTTCCACGATATTTATGTTCATGGTGGATTATATCCTACTCATGCTTGTACTCAATGTTTATTAATTTTTATGCATGTTCATGGTATTTATGTCGCTCTCTAGTTGGTCGCTTCAGGTCTTTTGCTAGCCTTCACTTGTACTAAGCGGGAATCTTGCTTGTGCATCCAATCCCTTAAACCCCAAAGTTATTCCATATGAGTCCACTATACCTTCCTATATGCGGTATCTACCGCCGTTCCAAGTAAATTTGTATGTGCCAAACTCTAAACCTTCAAATAAACATTCTGTTTTGTATGCTCGAATAGCTCATGTATCAACTAGGGTTGTCTGTATCTTCCATGCTAGGCGGGTTATTCTCAAGAGGAGTGGACTCCGCTCCCCACTCACGAGAAAATGGCTGGTCACCGAGATGCCCAGTCCCATGCTTTATGCAAACTAAATCAAAATAATTGCAAACAAAACTCCCCACAGGAATTTGTTGCTAGTTAAGGCACTTTCGTTGTTTCGAGCAAGCCATGGATTGATGCTTGTTCGTGGAGGGGAGTATAAACTTTACCATTCTGTTTGGGAACCGCCTATAATGTGTGTAGCATGGAAGATATCGCCATCTCTTGGTTGTTATGTTGACAATGAAAGTATGCCGCTCAAAATATTATTTATCTCTATTTCAAAACCGAGCTCTGGCACCTCTACAAATCCATGCTTCCCTCTGCGAAGGGCCTATCTATTTACTTTTATGTTGAGTCATCACCCTCTTATTAAAAAGCACTAGCTGGAGAGCGTTCTTTGTCATCTGCATCCATTACTATTAATTTATATTGGGTATGACTATATTTGGATCTCTTTTACCATGAATTACAATGTCTAGTCAGGTCCTTGATCTTTAAAGGTGCTCTGCATTTATGTTTTGCGGTCTCAGAAAGGGCTAGCGAGATACCATCCTGTTATATCATATTATGATTGTTTTGAGAGAGTGTTGTTATCCGAGATTTATTATTATCGCTCGCTAGTTGATTATGCCATTGATATGAGTAAACATGAGACCTGAGAGTTATTGCAAATGTGGTTAGTCATAATCTTTGCTTTGAAAACTTGAATGCTGGCTTTACATATTTACAACAACAAGAGCAAATAGAGTTTGTAAAAGTTTTTCTTTATCACTTTCAGTTTATCAATTGAATTGCTTGAGGACAAGCAAAGGTTTAAGCTTGGGGGAGTTGATACGTCTCCGTCGTATCTACTTTTCCAAACACTTTTGCCCTTGTTTTGGACTCTAACTTGCATGATTTGAATGGAACTAACCCGGACTGACGTTGTTTTCAGCAGACTTTCCATGGTGTTATTTATGTGCAGAAACAAAAGTTCTCGGAATGACCTGAAACTCCATGGAACATCTATTTGGAAAATAAGAAAAATACCGGAAGAAAAATCCACGTCAGGGGGCTCACACCCTGTCCACGAGGGTGGAGGGCGCCTGCCCCCCAAAGGGCGCCCCCTACCTTATGGGCCCCGACGCTCCACCGACCTCAACTCCAACTCCATATATTCACTTTCGGGAGAAAAAATAAGAGAAGGATTCGTCGCTTTTTACGATACGGAGCCGCCGCCAAGCCCTAAAACCTCTCGGGAGGGCTGATCTGGAGTCCGTTCGGGGCTCCGGAGAGGGGAATCCGTCGCCGTCGTCGTCATCAACCATCCTCCATCACCAATTTCATGATGCTCACCGCCGTGCGTGAGTAATTCCATCATAGGCTTGTTGGACGGTGATGGGTTGGATGAGATTTATCATGTAATCGAGTTAGTTTTGTTAGGGTTTGATCCTAGTATCCACTATGTTCGAGATTGATATTGCTATGACTTTGCTATGCTTAATGCTTGTCACTAGGGCCCGAGTGCCATGATTTCAGATCTGAACCTATTATGTTTTCATGAATATATGTGAGTTCTTGATCCTATCTTTCAAGTCTATAGTCACCTACTATGTGTTATGATCCGGCAACCCCGAAGTGACAATAATCGGGACCACTCCCGGTGATGACCGTAGTTTGAGGAGTTCATGTATTCACTATGTGTTAATGCTTTGGTCCGGTACTCTATTAAAAGGAGGCCTTAATATCCCTTAGTTTTTCATTAGGACCCCGCTGCCACGGGAGGGTAGGACAAAAGATGCCATGCAAGTTCTTTTCCATAAGCACGTATGACTATATTCGGAATACATGCCTACATTACATTGATGAATTGGAGCTAGTTATGTGTCACCCTATGTTATGATTGTTACATGATGAACCGCATCCGGCATATATAATTCTCCATCACCGATCCAATGCCTACGAGCTTTTCACATATTGTTCTTCGCTTATTTACTTACTGTTACAATCATTACAAAACACCAAAAATATTACTTTTGATATTGTTACCTTTGTTACCGTTACCACTACTATCATACTACTTACTATCATACTACTTTGCTACTAAATACTTTGCTGCAGATACTAAGTTATCCAGGTGTGGTTGATTTGACAACTCAACTGCTAATACTTGAGAATATTCTTTGGCTCCCCTTGTGTCGAATCAATAAATTTGGGTTGAATACTCTACCCTCGAAAACTATTGCGATCCCCTATACTTGTGGGTTATCGGCCTGCAGTTTGCGAACCGGCAGGCATTGCGGCAATGCCTCGTGGAGTCGCGGTGGAAGTCTCCATCACGGACAACGTGGCCCCCAGCGGCTGGTAGGCGTTGCCGTGGCCTTGCAGTGTGAGTGGCGGTGCACCCTCCACTTCAAGTATGATTTGCCAGCGCCAATCTCTTTGTGAGGGTGTTAGGGGAGGACGGTCAGCTGGCGGGTGCTGCCCTGAGGACAGCGACGGTGACGAGGTGCTCGGCCTTGGCGACAACTGTGATGAGGAGGAGGGCAAACTCGCCCTCGGCGATGGCCACGGCTCGTCTGACGGTGGCAGCTCTTCCTCCGGTGAAAGCTCCAGCAGCGGCGGCTATGACCAGCCGCTGCGCTGCCGGGCTCGCTTCGAGGGCGGCGGCGGGTCGTCCCGTCGCCACGCCCCAGTGAAGCACGAGGAGGGCTTTGCCTGAGCCTCGGGAGGTGCTGGGAGCTGATCCTCGTGAGCATCCGCGGCCGTAAGAGCTGCTTTTGCCCGTATTTCCCTTTCTTCCTGTATTTCAGAAACAAGTATGGGGCCCTGCGAGGGCGTGTAATGAACCATGACACTTATGTTGTTTTATGCTTATGTCTACCATTTCCGGGCTGCGTTGCCGCATCTGCGCTTTGTGCGAGCGTGAGGGAATAACTTAGCTTGGTTCATCCAAGGTAGTTTCCGCTTGGTGTGGGCGTGCACCTCCTAGCCTCTGGTGAGGTGCGAGAATCTGCAAAAATTCGTTAGGAAATCCTTATCTCTTCTTGCGCAGAGCCTCGGGCATGGGCTGACCATAGCCTAGCGCCCCGTGTCGTGACACCCGTGGGGTATGGACTTGAACATGGGGCGCGCAAACTACGAGCTCGAAGAAGGGCGCCTCGCGGAGATCAGGGGAGCACGCAAGCATGCACCTGTCTAGCCCCCTCGCGGGGCGTGCGAGGGAGAGCGTCGGGCAACTGCCGCCTTCCCTGACGCAAAACGAGGAGCTGAGGGGGGAACAGAGAGAAGCGGAAAACCAACCAAGCCAACAAGAAACGCCAGAACTTCAAATTCCATTAAAAAGGGGCAAGCCAACTACAGAAAGCAAATGAACAGCCGCGTCCGACACCTAGTCTTCTTCTCACCAGCGCGGAGCTAAGTGCTGCCACTAGGACGTGGGAGGGAGCCCCCGAGGCCAGAGGGCGGCACTCCGGAGACTCCGGGGCGTGTACAGCCCCACTCATTATTACGTGAGAGTGTCACGAGCGGAGACCTTCACAGGCACTGGGCCTTGCTTCATGGGTAGAACTTCCAGAGGTGCTGGATGTTCCAGGCGTTCTGGATGGGGATCCCGTCCTGCATCTCCAGGCGCACGGCTCTAGGCCTGGAGACGTGGGAAATCCTAAATGGGCCCTCCCACATGGGTGAGAGCTTATGCAGCCCTTCCCTGGAGAGCACCCGCCTTAGGACGAGATTGCCCACCTCGAGCGTCCTGAAGTGGACGCTACGGCAGTGATACCGTCGCAGCGCCTGCTGGTATCTTGCTGCTCGGAGCGAGGCTTGACGGTGGCGCTCCTCCCCCAGCGCAAGGTCAAGCCCCAGCATGGCGTCCTGGCGCGCTTCGTCGAATGCTAGGACCCGCATGGAGCAATGCTTGACCTCATGAGGGAGGACTGCTTCGGCTCCGTAGATGAGGAAGAATGGGGTCTCGCTTGTTGGTTTGGTGGCGGTGGTGCGGATGGACCACAACACGGACTGGAGCTCGCCGTGCCAGCCCCTACCGCATGCCTCGAGCTTCCTCTTGAAGGTCCTGGTGTTGAGGCCTCTCAGGACCTCTGCGTTGGCGCGCTCAGCCTGGCCATTGCTCCTAGGGTATGCCACTGAGGCGTAGCATATCTGCGTTCCAAGGTTAGCACAATATGTCTTGAAGAGATTGCTAGTGAATTGCGAGCCGTTGTTAGTGATGATGCGGTTAGAGACCCCCAACTGGCTCACGAGGCCCTTGATTAACTTAACTGTAGACCCAGCTAGGATGGTGCGGACGGCCTCCACCTCTGCCCAATAGGGGGAACTTGTTGATGGCGACGTAGAGGTAGCGGTAGCCCCCAGGCACTCGAGGGAAAGGACCCAGGATATCCAGCCCCCAGACCGCGGACGGCCACGAGAGAGGGATAGTCTGGAGGCCCTGGGTCGGCTGGTGGATTTGCTTGGCATGGAATTGGCAGGCTTTGCAGGATTTCACCAGCTCGGTTGCGTCGTTGAGTGTTGTGGGCCAATAGAACCCGCTGCAGAACGCCTTGCCCACCAGGGTGCGCGACGATGAGTGGTGCCCGCAATCTCCGCCGTGTATGTCAGCCAACAGCTCGCTCCCCTACTTCCTGGAGATGCATCGCAAGGAAATATCATACGGCCGTTTCCTGTACAGCTCACCGTCCTGGATGCAGTATGTCGTAAGCTGTCCAGACCCGCAGCGCTCTGCGTCCTCCTCTTTCTCTGGTAGCATTCCTTCCATCAGGTAAGCCCTGAATTCCTTGGACCAGCACCCCTCCTAAGGTTCGAATGCTAGGAGCAGGCGCACTCCTGAGGTCGGGCCGCGGGTGGGGGCTCCCGAGGCTGGTGGCTGGGGAAGCTCTTCCTGAGGCGGTGTAGGCTCCGCGGCCAGGGGGGGCCGAGGGCTTGAAGAGTCGCTCTTCAAAGACACCAGGCTCTTGGGGCTGACGCCTTGGCGATCTCATCGGCTTCCTTCTTAGTGCCGCATGGCACATGTTGTAGCTCTAGGCCCAAGAGCTGCTTCTCCATTTTGCGCACCTCCGTGAGGTATGCCTCCATGTGCTCGTCCCTTGGCTCGTATACCTTGTTGGAGAAGTTGACAAGGAGTTGAGAGTCGCCCTTGATGGTGAGGCGCTTCACTCCCAAGGCCGCCGTCGCCTTGAGGTCGGCGATCAACCCTTCATACTCCGCGATGTTGTTGGAGACCCTCTCACCCCACTGAAAGCAGAGATGCACGGCGTAGTATAGCTTGTCGTGTGTGGGTGAAATGAGTACGGCTCCGGCCCCTGCGCCCTGGCGTGCGAAGGCACCATCGAAGTACATGACCCAGCCGTCAGGCGCCTCACTCCCCGGCGAGAGGGATCGGCTCTCGCATGCCTCGGGCTCCGGAGCGTCGGTCCATTCCGCCACGAAGTCAGCAAGGGCAGCTCCCTTAATGACCCTGGTTGTGCTGAACTATAGTTGAAATGCTTGCAGCTCGATGTTCCACTCAGCAACTCTTCCCGTAGCATTGGGGCTCCGGAGCACCCTCTCCAGCGGGTAGGCCGAGACGACCTTAATAGGGTGACCTTGGAAGTAGTGACGCAGCTTGCGTGAGGCCACCAGGAGTGCGAGCAGAAGCTTCTGCGGCATGGGGTATCGCACCCTCGCGTCCCGCAGCATCGTGCTGACGAAGTACACCGGGTGCTCGACGAGGGTGCGAGCGTCGATGGGGCCTACTACTGCCGGAGGTTGGGGTGTCTCCTGAGGTGATGGGACCTCAGGGGCCTGGTCATCCATTGGGGCCTCTGCAGGCCCGAGAACGTCGTCTTGCAGGGCCTGATCATTCGTTGGCGTTCTTGCAGCCCCTGCGGGTCGTCTTGGTGCCGCACCGTCCCGGCTGAAGGTGCGGCATGGCGCAGCGAACTCTTGGCCTGGCTTTCTTCCCGGACCGCCACCAATGCCGCGCTGGCGGAGTGGGGAGTGGCGGCCAGGTAAAGCACCAGGGGCTCGAGGGGACGAGGCGCCACCATCACCGGAGGGCTGGTCAGGTATCTCTTGAGGTCTTTAAACGCCAGGTTGGCCTCCAGGGTCCACTCGAACGGGCCCTTCTTCTTCATCAGCTTGAAGAACGGCAGGGCGCGCTCCCCCAGCTTGGAGATGAAGCACCCCAGCGAGCTCACGCAGCCCGCAAGCTTCTGCATTTCCTTGAGTTTGTGGTGGGCTCATGTCTTCTATCGCCTTGACCTTCTCTGGGTTAGCCTCGATCCCCCTGTGGGACACGAGGAAGCCCAGCAGCTTGCCGGAGGGAACACCGAACATGCACTTCTCTGGCTTAAGCCGCAGGTCCACCTGGCACAGGCTTGCGAAGGTCTCCTCCAGGTCCTGAATCAGGGTTCTCGCCTCCCGAGACTTCACCACGATGTCGTTGATGTAGGCTTCCGCGTTCCTCCCGAGCTGCTGTCCCAGGGCGATGTGCATCAGCCGTTGGAAGGTCGCCCCGGTGTTGCGCAGCCCGAGCGGCATGCAGGTGTAGCAGTATTACCCCGCACGGGGTCAAGAAGGCCGTCTTCTCGACATCCTCCACTGCCATCTTGATCTGGTGGTAACCCGAAAAAGCGTCCAGGAAGCACAGCAGGTCGCACTCAGCGGTGGAGTCGACAATCTGGTCGATGCGTGGAAGCAGCTTGAGGGCAGGCTTTGTTGAGGTTGGTGAAGTCGACGCACATGCGTTCCTTCCCGCCTTTCTTGGGCACCACGACAGGGTTCGCCAGCCACTCGGGGTACCGGACCTCGCGGATAACGCCCGCCGCCTGCAGCTTGCGGGTCTCCTAGACGATGAAGGGCTGCTTCTCCGTGGATTGGCACCGCGCCTTTCGCTTCACGAGGCGCACGTTGGGGCACACCCTCAAGTGGTGCTCGATCACCCCCCCTCGGGACCCCCACCGGCTGCTTGGGCTCCCAGGCGAATACCTCCTTGTTCGCGCGCAGAAACTTCACCAGTGCCT
The DNA here is from genome assembly GCA_021605145.1 of Aegilops bicornis. NCBI lineage: Eukaryota > Viridiplantae > Streptophyta > Magnoliopsida > Poales > Poaceae > Aegilops > Aegilops bicornis. The sequence continues at coordinate 538,617,304 of CM038675.1, forward strand.
CCTCTTGGTCCGGGTCAAGGTTGGCGCCTATGGTGAAGGTGGCTCCTGAGGACCCATTCTCCTTGACCGGCACTTGCTTCATTTCAGCTCGATCCTGAGTAGAGCGATTGCTTCTTTTGCCGTAGCCCCCCTTAGCTCCTTGTGCAGGCCGTCGGTAGGGGCGGCGTTGCCGTGGCGGCCTGGCGAGACTTGAGAGCCGTTAGAGCCTCTTTGGTGTCCCCTGCTACGGTTAGGACGCCGTTGCTCCCAGGCATCTACATGAGGTTGTAGGCCGGATGGGTCGCGGCCATAAACTAAGCCAGGGCCAGGTACCCGAGGATGGCGTTGTATGGGAGGCCGATGCGGGCGATGTCGAAGTCGATCAGCTCGGTGCGGTAGTTGTCCCGGGTACCAAAGGTTACCGGGAGGCATATTTGCCCCAGGGGGCTGGTGGATCTGGTACCGACCCCGGAGAAGGGCTTGGTGGGGCGGAGCCGGCCGTGCGACACGTGCTGTCGGATTTCGGGTTCCGGCAAAACCCTTGAGGTTCGAACACTGGGGTGTGCACGAAGATTTCCCCCTACCGAATCACGCCCTCAGCCTCACCGCACTCTCGAAGCCTAGCTCGACGAACTTGCAACACAAGAGACACGAGATTTATACTAGTTCGGGCCACCGTTGTGGTGTAATACCCTACTCCGGTGTGGTGTGGTGGATTGCCTCTTGGGCTGAGGATGAATAGTACAAGGGGAAGAACAGCCTCCTGAGGCAAGGTGTTCTTGTGCTTGGTGAATGTGCGTGGGTGAGGATTGCTCAAGATCAGTTGCCTCCTACTATGGTGGCTAGTCCTATTTATAGAGGCCCTGGTCCTCTTCCCAAATATTGAGCGGGAAGGGATGCCACAACGGCCAATTTGAAACGGGACAGCAGTACAAGCTATCCTGACTAAAGGTGTTCTTCGCCTGCAAAAGGCTCTAGTGGTGACGCCATCTTGGGCTCCACGGTGACCTCCTTCCTGCCGTCCTGCTGGTCTTGGTCTCGTTGCACCGATATGGAAACCTTTGCTTGATGCCTCGGTACTCCTCGCCTGCGCTTGCCTCCTTATCACCAAAGAGTAAGCGAGGACCTTGTCTTGTATTTGGCGCCCTTTAGTCTTGGTCGTCATGGCTTACGTCATTGGAACCTCGCGAGGTTCCCCTTGCCTTGATCTCTCCGCCCCTCGCGAGCCAGTCCTGGTGAGGCCGCCCCCAAGGAGGTCTTGTGTCGTCCGCCTCACGAGGCTTGGCCCCGCGCGAGGGTCTTGAGCGCTTGTTTGTGAAGATGGGCCGTATGGGCCATGAGTGGAAACCTGTTGTCAGGCAGCCCGAGCAAGTCTGGGACCCCCATTCCCGTAACGCCGACAAGAGCCCCCGCCCAAGGCGCTCGAACTTGGCTTCGAGGCGAAGCCAAAGGGGAAGTGCGGAGCGCCGCGGGCCCCAATAGCCTGCGGCCTTGGTCGACGCATGGTGATTGATTGGATGTGGGCGGCCCCGCTTCCCCACGCAACCTTGAAATCCGCCTGGCTAGGCGGCCACGGCATCCTACATAGTTATTCCCCCATTGCTGGCAACACATTCCCAACTTCCTCGCTTCCTCGTGCCTCTGCTTCCTCTTCCAATCCGACTCGAGCTCAGTCCTCTCAATCGCCATGGCGCCGAACCGAACAGAGAAAGGGAAAAAGCCCATGTCCTCAGCTGGCCCACCTCCGGCCGTTGAGCCCACCGTCGGCCGATCGCGGGTGCTCAACCAGGAGGCCATGGATAAGGTCCACCCCACGCTCGCTACCAGCTTCAATGAATGGGGAAGGACGGTGGCCTAGCCTGCGTCCCGAGCCTCCATTGATAGGACGGCCACCGAGGTCCAGTTCTTCGTCGACGCCCTATGGGCTGGCCTGGTTCCTCCCTTCTCTGCCTTCTTTGATGTCGTGCTTTCCCATTATCATATCCATATGTTGCACCTTGATCCCCAATCTGTCGCCCTTCTTGCCGTCTTCGCCTTCGTCTGCGAGGCCATGGTGGGCATTGCTCCTTCTGTGGCCCTCTTGCGCCATTTCTTCTCATTTGCACGACCAACCCCGGCGGTGCTCGGGGTGCTGAGCTTCTAGGCCATGGCGGCTGACAAATGGCTTTCGAGATCGACTTTGATCTCCCGCCGTCCACGAGCGAGTTTCGGATGCGGTGGGTGTTTGTTGATGTCAGAGTACTCAGCCCCCTGCTCTCACCTCCGTCGTCCCCCGCCGTCCCCAGCTCCGGCTGGGGTCATGAGGAGCTCGTGACCTCTCGTCTCGCTTTCGTCTGGTACCGGCTGAGGAGGCTGAAGGATCTTGGCGTGACCGCGCCCAAGGTGATGAAGGAGTTCCTCCCACGCCGCATCGATCCACTCCAGCGCCACTCCCAACCGATGTGGGCCCTAACCGGCGACCAGGATCGCATGAGGCTTCAGGAGTTGGGGCTTCCGGCCGAGGCACGGAGGACGGTGCTTGAAGTCTTGGCCGGTGACCCCTCGCTGGGTGATTTGTCGCAGGGGGGTTGTTGCTTGTACAACTGCTCGAATAGGGTGGAGTTCGCGGGGCAGATGCCCTCCTTTGATGAATGGGGGTTGCGTCCAGTCGGCCTTGTGGGGCCTCGTGAGAATCCCGCCACCGTGGTTCCTCTCCTTACTGCCAGCGCCGAGCTTGCCCCAAGAGTGGACGCGGGGAGGCAAGCACTGCTAGAGGCCGGAGGCGCGGGTGCCGAGGTGTCGATGTCGCATGAGGCTCCCGTGGCGTCATCCTCGGGAATCCGTGACTCTCATCCTGGGGCGGCAGCTGAGGGGGTGACGCAGCCCGCTGCTCTTGAGGCCGAAGCTCCTGAGGCCTTGGCAGGTCCTCGCGGTGAGCCCTTGACCCTCCCCACTGGGCGCTCCCCGAGGTCGTCTCCTTGGGTGCTTCACCGATTCTTGCCGCGCTGGCACGCATAACGCTTGGGCCAGTTCCGCGTGGACTTCACGGCGCTCCGCAAGACGAAGGGGTCTCCAGGCTGCAGCAGCGGCACCGTCTGGCCGTTGAAGCATAGGAAGTACATCGCCATAGACACGTAAGTACCTTATCTTTGTGATTCCTCGAGTGCTGCTTCCCTTCCTGACGGTGGCTCTCCAGGGTCCCTTCTACCAAGGCCGTGGAGCCTCCTGAGGAGCAACCTCCTCTTGCCTCATCTTCCCCACTAGCTTTGAGCGCTACGAATCTGTGCGCCACCCCCGGCGCAGGGTCGGCTGGAGAAGCAAGCCTGTCTGCAATGCGCCTTGAGCATGTGCCTTTTCCATCTCTCCTCCATGGCCTTGCTTGGAGTGCGGTCGGTGTGCCAAGGGCTCCTCCTCTGGTCGTGGATGGCGGCTGGATGACTTCGATCCTGGGCTCCTCTTCTAGCTGCGGGATTACGCCTACCCGGGCCCCTCGCGGGGCCCGGCCAGCGACCGAGGGGGCGCCAGCCCCAGCCCCCTGCCGAGAGGGGGTGAGTAGCTTCGGACCCCATCGGTAGCTCCCGTGGCGGAGGACGGAATCGGCTGCGTGCTTAAGTCCGCGTACGAACAGAGCGTCGTCCGCCACGAGCTTTTCCAAGAGGCGATGGGCGCGATGAACCGGCTCGGTGGGGAACTTGCGGACGTAGACGCGCGCCTCTAGGCCGAGTGTCTTCAGCTGATGGAGGAGCGGCATAAGTTGAAGGTGGCCGTCAACCTTGGGCGCCACCAGCACGAGCTTGACAATGCGAAGGCCGAGGCATCTCTCGCGACCTCGCACGAGGCTGCTTCCGAGCCTTGGAAGAAGCCCGGGAAGCCGACCGCCGCCGCGAGAGCGCAGAAAAACACACGTGGGAGCTCCAGGCCTGGAGCGCCTCCTTGGAGCGGCAGGTGGAGGCATGCCAAGCCACCCTTGCGTCGATGAGGGGGACGCCTGCTGAGGAGGAAGAGATCCTGAAGCGCGAGGAGGCGCTGGCACTAGAAGCCACGGAGCGCAGTCTCGAGCTTGAGTGGTTGGAGGCGAGGGAGCGCCAAGTTGCTCTAGCGGAGGATGCCGTCAGCGCGCGCGATGCCCGGGCCCAGGAGAATGTCGACCGCCGCGTGGCCGAGGCTCGCGCTGATCTTGCGGGCAGGTACGACCTGAAGCTGAAGCTCGTAGCGGCCGATGCTGCGGGCAGGACTGCTGCCCTGAAGTCCAAGCTAACTGAGGCGGAACGGCGTGAGGAGGCTACCGCAGCTACCCTGGCCTCGGCACAGGCTGAGCTGGCCTCGGCGCAGGCTGAGCTGGCCTCTGCCCGCACCGAGTTGCTTCCTCTTCAGCAGCGGGTCGCCAACTCCGAGTCCATCGCGTCGCAGAACAGGGAGGAAGTGCTTCAACGGCGGACGCTAGAGCGTGTGCACGCCCCTATGCTTGAGGGCCTCAGGAAGAGGGCCAATGCGGCGCTGGGCCGCATCTGTGATAAGAATGCCCCTCATCCCCACATGAACGACTACGACAGCCACCTCCGCTTCTTCACCGACATGGTGACGCGCCTGGAGAATCGTTCCGGAAGAGCTCGCCAACTTGTTGAAGAGAGGAGCCGCGGCCTGCTTGCGCGTGCGTTCTCCCGCGTCTTCAGCCATCTCCAAAACACCTATTCCAACTTTGGTTTTGACGCCGCCATCGCTCCCGTACCCGAGGCCATCCGAGGTGACCTGCCGCGGTGGGTGGAAGAAAACGTGGATGCGCTGGTCAGGGCATTCGCTTCTGATGACGATGCAGTGGTGCTCGTGGCGGATGAAGGCGATGTGGTCGACGACGGCGAGGGCGGCGCTGGCGTCGGCGATGGTGACGCCAGCGACGGTGACAGCGACGCCTGTGACGCGTCTAAAGGCGGCCCGGGGGACGCCGCGAGCAACATGTCCGATTGAACCCGTTATTCCCTGTTGTTTATCCTGCATGCTAAAACTCGGGCACGGCCCTAGAGGTTGTAAGAGCATTTTGGGACGGGAAGCCCCTCATGTGAACAGATTGATGTCTTCTACTTCTCAGGCCAAGCTGAATATATGTCTTTATGAACTTGTGAACCTTGCGGCGAGTTTGCTGTTGTAATTTACCTTAGCCAGAACAGGCCCCAAGCTGGCCGCTGAGGTTGCGAGTTTCTGAGGAGCCTGCGAGGAGCTTGCCGATCCGCCCAAAGGGGCCTCACGAGAAGCAAGCGCCAATCATGGCAAGGCACGCGTGCAGTGCTTGCGTGCTATGCCCAGCTCCCGCTTGCGAGGGGCTCGCGAGGAGGAGGCAACAGGCGCAAACTCTAAATCAGGGAAGGAACCAAATCACAAGAAATCGCACAAACGAGAAAAGGCACCCCCCGCGCACAGCAATGAAAATTCAAATTCAACTTAAATCCAAAGCCAGAAAGCAGGGGCTCTGAAAAGAGGTTAAAAGCAAATGGCGCGTCAGCGCCTAGTCTAGTCTTCTTGTCTTCTCACCAACAGCGGAGCTAAGTGCTGCCTCTAGGGCGTGGAGGGAGCCCTCGAGGCCCGAGGGCGGGCGCCTGAGACTCAGGCGTGTACAGCCCCACACATTATTACGTGAGATTGTCACGAGCGGAGACCTTCACAGGCGCGAGCCTTACTTCATATCGCCAGACGAGGGCCCCGCCTTGCACCGCCCTCGACCACCATTGGGGGCGTCCGGAAACCAGGACGTCACCAAGGGGCAAAGGGGACGCCAGCGGCGCCCTCGGCGACCACGGGTCCTCTGCCGGGGGGAAGGCTCTCCAGTGCCTCCCCGGCAGAGGGCCTACCTCCGGGGGACGCCTTGCTCCGTGCGGCGCGGGGAGGGGCCTTGCTCCCGGCCCCTCTCCTGCAGCCCCCAGTGCGCTCCTCCTGGCGGAAGGGAGGCTGTCGAGCTGGGGCCGCCATCCGCCGCTGTGACCTGATCCTCCTGCGACCCATGGTTAGCGTAAGCTTGCTCCTGAGAGACTAGTGGTACCCTGTAGTTGTTGTCTCCGATGCGGTTGGTGAGGCTCCTGAGAGGCTCCTGGAAGGTCTCAGCTTCTAGCGCCTCCTCCTCCCAGCCCAGCTCAAGGAACGAGTTGGGGTCGTCTTCCAGCGTGTACTCCTGGTCCACCATGCGGGGCACGTAGGCCTCCGAGGCCGTCGCCTCGAAGACCTCGCCGTAGTGCCCCACGCTCCATGTTGCCCGGCCCAGCGCGCCGCCCTGGGGATGGTAGGGTGGCATCCCGCTGGGGCCGTAGGTGGCAATGCTCGTACCCGCGCTCATTGGGGGTGGCGCGGGTGTGATTGGGTGTCCGGTGTCGTTGGTCACGCCAGTGTCGAGGAAGCCCAAGGGCACGCCCGGGGGCACACGGGCGCGGCGAGGCCTGCCATGCGATCCGGCCGCGGCCTGAGGTGTAAGCAGGGAGTAGAAGGGTGGTGCTCCTGAGGCCGCGGCATCCAGGAGATCGGCGACGCGCTCCAGCAACGCATCCCGGCCGCTCTCCATTAGCCGGCAGCGCAGCAGCTCCCGTGCCATCGTGAGCGCGGCCCTCATGTTTGCTTGTTCCCGCCTGGTGTGCGGCGCCATGGCTGCAGCGTGGCTTGAGTCCCTTGCGGCTGGCCGCGCTTGTCGTGGAGTGAGGGCGGACGATGCGTGACCGCGCCGCCCGCGCCCATGGGCGTTCGGCGGTGCGCGGGCTGCCCGGGGCACGCGAGTTGAGGTCTTCTTAGGCGACGGTGCCGCCGGGCTGCTAAGCTGCCCAGGCGGTCGGCGTTGGTCCTCGGAGTCGCCCGGACATCGGAGCCGTGGAGTGTCGGCGGATCAACCGGCGGGAAGAAAGCTCCGGCGCACCCCAACCTGGCGCGCCAAATGTCAGATTTCGGGTTCCGGCAAAACCCTTGAGGTTCGAACACTGGGGTGTGCACGAAGATTTCCCCCTACCGAATCACGCCCTCAGCCTCACCGCACTCTCAAAGCCTAGCTCGACGAACTTGCAACACAAGAGACACGAGATTTATACTGGTTCGGGCCACCGTTGTGGTGTAATACCCTACTCCAGTGTGGTGTGGTGGATTGCCTCTTGGGCTGAGGATGAACAGTACAAGGGGAAGAACAGCCTCCTGAGGCGAGGTGTTCTTGTGCTTGGTGAATGTGCGTGGGTGAGGATTGCTCAAGATCAGTTGCCTCCTACTATGGTGGCTAGTCCTATTTATAGAGGCCCTGGTCCTCTTCCCAAATATTGAGCGTGAAGGGATGCCACAATGGCCAATTTGAAAGGGGACAACTAGTACAAGCTATCCTGACTAAAGGTGGTCTTTGCCTGCAAAAGGCTCTACTGGTGACGCCGTGTTGGGCTCCACGGTAACCTCCGTCTTGCCGTCCTGCTGGTCTTGGTCTCGTTGCACCGATATGGAAACCTTTGCCTGATGCCTCAGTACTCCGTGCTTGCGCCTGCCTCCTTAGCACCAAAGAGGAAGCGAGGACATTGTGCGCACTGGCGCCCGCCTGGTCTTGGCCATCATGGCTTACGTCATTGGAACCTCACGAGGTTCGCCTTGCCTTGATCTCTCCGCCCCTCGCGAGCTAGTCCTAGTGAGGCCGCCCTCGAGGAGGTCTTGTGTCGTCCGCCTCGCGAGGCTTGGCCCCTCGCGAGGGTCTTGAGCGCTTGTTGGTGAAGATGGGTCATACGGGCCGCGAGTGGAGCCACGCCGTGGGCCGCAGGCAGGCAAGTCTGGGGACCCCCGTTCCCAGAACGCCGACACGTGCAACAAGCCAAAAGCTTCCACAGAGAGCACGTTGAGGCCAGCTCCGCCGTTGATGAGGGTCTTGGTCACGGCGACGTTGGAGATGGTGGGCGTGCAAAGCATTGGGAGCGCGCCTGAGCCAGCAGTGGTAACGGGGTGGTCTTCTGAGTCGAAGGTGAGGTTGGCCCTGGGAGCCGCCCATCCCGGAGGTGTTCTCTGTTGCACGGAGGCAGCGCCGATCTGGCGGAAGAACTTCTTGACATGGCGATCCGAGGGTGGCGCCTGTGAGCCGCCGAGAAGAGCTGCAACGGCGACCGGTGCTGGAGCCGCGAAGCGTGAGATGAAAAGGTCACGCAGCTCCTCCCAGGAAGCCACAGAGGATCCCGGCAGGTGGAGTAGCCAGGCGCGTGGTACACCAGCGATGGCCATGGGGAACCAGTTGGCCATGACCTTGTCATCGCCCCCAGCCTCCAGAACAGCCTCCTCGTATGCCAGCAGAAAGGCCGACGGATCCGACGCACCGTCGTAGCGGGGCGACATCTCTGGCCTGAACTTGTGCGGCCACTGCACCTGCCGCAAGGCCGGGGTGAGGCCCTAAGCCCCCCGACGCCGTGGCGGGTGTCCGTTGATCCAGTCGGAGGAGCGGCGCCGGCCATGGAGGCCGAGCAGAGAAGTGGAGCGTGGTTCGATGAGGGGAAAGCTTCGGCGCACCCCTACCTGGCGCGCCAAATGTCGGATTACGGGTTTCAGCAAACCCTTGAGGTTCGAACACTGGGGTGCGCATGAAGATCCCTCTCCCTCACACTCTCAACGATCTCAAGGCCTAGCTCGCCGAACCCAAAGAACAAGGGACACAAGAGTTTATACTGGTTCAGGCCACCGATGTGGTGTAATACCCTACTCTAGTGTGGTTTGGTGGATTTCCTTGTAGGCTGAGGATGAACAAGTACAGGGGAAGAACAACCTCCTGAGGAGAGGTGTTCTTGAGCTCGGTGAGCTTGTGTGGTTCAGGATTATCCGAATGATCTCTCCCTGCTAGGGTGGTGGCTAGTCCTATTTATAGAGGCCCCGGTCCTCTTTCCAAATGTTTAGGCGGGAAGGGATCCCACAATGGACAATTTTGAAGGGAGACAACTAGTACAAGCTATCCTGACAAAAGGTGGTCTTCGCCTGCCAAAGACTCTGGTGGTGACGCCGCCGTGGGCTTTGCGGTGACCTCCGTCCTGCTGGTCTTGGTCTTGTTGCGATGATATGGAAACCTTTGCCTGATGCCTCGGGACTCCTCGCCTGCACTTGCCCCTTTAGCACCAAAGAGGAAACTGGTACTCTGCGCCCGCTGGCGCCCGCCTGGCTTCGGTCGTCACGGCTCACGTCATGTGAACCTCGCGAGGTGCCCCTCCGCCTTGATCTCTCCGCTCCTCGCGAGCCAACCTAAGGAGGCTGCCCCTGAGGAGGTCTTGTGTCGTCCGCCTCACGAGGCTTGGCCCCTCGCGAGGGTCTTGAGTAGTTGTTGGTTAAGATGGGCCGTACCAGGCCGTTGGTGGAGCCACGGTGCAGGCAGGCAAGTCTGGGGACCCCCATTCCCAGAACGCCGACAGTATTCTCCCCCTTTGTGTGCACCTTGCATACTATGAGAGAAAGGGCATTAGAATTACTCCAAAAGGCATTATTATGCATAAAAACAATATAAATAACAGTAGGAAAACATGATGCAAGATGGACATATCAGCTTGACGTAGAAAGGGGGAGAAATTCTTCCTGCTACTTCTTGAGCTTGCGTTGGTTTTTTCCTTGAAGAGGAAAAGGTGATGCAGCAGAGTAGAGATAAGTATTTCCCTCAGTTTGAGAACCAAGGTATCAATCCAGTAGGAGGTACGAACAAGTCTCCAATCTATGCACCTGCACAAACAATCAAACACTTGCACCCAATGCGATAAAGGGGTTGTCAATCCCTTCACGGTCACTTGCAAGGATGAGATCTGATAGAGATAGATATAAAAGATTATTAAACGTAAAATAAAATAAAAACAAATAAATTGCAGCAAGGTATTTTTGGGTTTTTGGGTTTATAGATCTGAAAATATATGATGGAAAATAGACCTGGGGGGCATAGGCTTCACTAGAGGCTTCTCTCTTGAAATAAAACATACGGTGGGTGAACAAATTACTGTCGAGCAATTGATAGAAAAGAGCAAAGTTATGACAATATCCAAGGCAATGATTATGAATATAGGCATCACGTGTGTGTCAAGTAGACCGAAAAGATTCTGCATCTGCTACTATTACTCCACACATCGACTGCTATCCAGCATGCATCTAGAGTATTTAGTTCATAAGAACGGAGTAACGCATTAATTAAGATGACATGATGTAGAGGGATAAACTCAATCAATATGATGAAAACCCCATCTTTTTACCCTTGATGGCAACAAAACAATATGAGCCTCGCTACCCCTACTTTGTCACTGGGTGAGGACACCACAAGATTGAACCCAAAACTAAGCACCTCTCCCATTACAAGAACAATCAATCTAGTTGGCCAAACTAAACCAATAATTTGAAGAGAAATACAAAGATATCAAATCATGCATATAAGAATCCATAGAAGATTCAAGTAATATTGATAGATAATCTGATCATAAATCCACAATTCATCAGATCTCGAGAAACACACCGCAAAAGAATAATACATCGGATAGAACTCTAAGAACTTCGAGGAAAACATGGTATTAAAGATCAAAGAGAGAGAATAAGCCATCTAGCTACTAGCTATGGACCCGTAGGTCTGTGGTAAACTACTCATGCTTCATCGGTATAGCAATAGAGTTGATGTAGATGCCCTCCGTGATCGAATCCCCCTCCGGCAAAGTGCTGGAAAAGGCCCCAAGATGGGATCACACAGGAACAGAGGCTTGCGGCGGCGGAAAAGTATTTTTGTGGATGCTTATGATGTTGGGGGAATATTTGGGTATTTATGGAGCGAAGATTAGGGTTAGGAGGTCTACGGGGGCCCACAAGCCTAGGGGGCGCCCCTGGGTGTCTTGTGGTCCAAGAAAAATCATCACGAAAGTTTTATTCCGTTTGGACTCCGTTTGATATTCCTTTTCTGTAAAACTAAAAAAACAAGGAAAAATAGAAACTGGCACTGGGCTCTAGGTCAATAGGTTAGTCCAAAAAATAATATAAAATAGCATATTAATGCATATAAAACATCCAAAACAGATAATATAATAGCATGGAACAATCAAAAATTATAGATACGTTGAAGACGTATCAGAGAGCCGTATTGATATCAGAGAAGTTCTGCCCAGCCAATTGATAGAATTTGTGGAATGCAACCATGACCTCATCCTTCATGATCGACCAGCGCGACCGAAAGAATTGTCCGATGAAGTTGTCAGGGTCGTACGCCTTTTCAGTTTGGGAGGCGAGGATCACCGCCCAGACCTCGGCCATGGAGAAAGGAGCGTTGAGCTCCGGCAAGCTCACCACCGGGACATTGATCGCATCCCAATTCAGTGTGCAGCTCCTCTGCTCCTGTTGACCCAGATCCCCAGAGAAGTGATCATGGATAATTTTCTCCTTCTCCGCGTGATCAGTAACAACCCTGTTCCTGATGGTGATCGAGTGAATGAAGTCTTTCCTCCTGCGACATCTCATTTTCGCATGGAAAAGCCTAGTGCAAGCATCTCCCACCCGCAGCCAACAGATCCTTGATGCTTGTCTTCTTCTTGCACTCTCAATCGCAGCAAGGAAATGACAAGTGGTTTTCAGCAAGGTAATGTCTGCAAGTGGTGAAATTGTAAGTAACAGAGTAGTTTGATAGCAAGATAATTTGTAACGAGCAAGTAATGATAGTAGTAACAAAAGTGCGGCAAGGTAGCCCAATCCTTTTGAGGCAAAGGACAGGCCAAAACAGTCTCTTATAATAAGCGAAGCATTCTTGAGGGTACACGGGAATTTCATCTAGTCACTTCCATCATGTTGGTTCGATTCATGTTCGCTACTTTGATAATTTGATATGTGGTGGACCGGTGCTTAGGTGTTGTTCTTACTTGAACAAACATCCTACTTATGATTAACCCTCTTGCAAGCATCCGCAACTACGAGAAAAGTATTAAGAATAAATTCTAACCATAGCATTAAACTTTTGGATCCAATCGGTCCCTTGCGGAATAGCGCATAAACTAGGGTTTAAGCTTCTATCACTCTCGCAACCCATCATCTAATAACTACTCCACAATGCATTCCCTTAGGCCCAAATATGGTGAAGTGTCATGTAGTCGACGTTCACATGACACCACTAAAGGGAATCACAACATACATACTATCAAAATATCGAACACATATCAAGTTCACATGATTACTTGCAACATGATTTCTCCCGTGACCTCAAGAACAAAAGTAACTACTCAAAAATTATAATCATGCTCAAGATCATAGGGGTATTAAATAGCATATTGGATCTGAACATATAATCTTCCACCAAATAAACCATATAGTAATCAACACTACTAGTCACCCACAAGCACCAATCTATAGTTCCGGTACAAAGATTGAACACAAGACATGAACTAGGGTTTGAGATGAGATGGTGTTGTTGAAGATGTTGATGGAGATTTCCCTCCCCAAAATGGGAGAGTTGTTGGTGATGATGATGACGATGATTTCCCCCTAGGGAGAAGTTCCCCATGGAATCGCTCCGCCGGAGGGCAAAGTGCTCCTGCCCAAGTTCCGCCTCGAGGCCAAGGCGCTCGTCTGAAAGTCCTCTCCTTATTTTTTTCTAGGTCAAAATAACTTATATACTGAAGATGGGCACGGTGGTGGGCCTGGATGAGCACAACCCACTGTGGCGCCTAGGCTCCTGGCGTGCCCAGTGGGTTGTGCCCACTGTGGGCCCCCTCTGGTACTTATTCGCTCCAATATTCTTCATATATTCCATAAAAATTCTCCGTAAAGTTTTAGCTTGTTTGGAGTTGTGCAGAATAGGAAGCCTGGCGTAGCTTTTCCAGGTCCAGATTTCCAGCTGCCGGAATTCTCCCTCTTTGTGTGTACCTTGCATATTATGAGAGAAAAGGCATTAGAATTACTCCAAAAAGCATTATTATGCATAAAAACATCATAAATAACAGTAAGAAAACATGATGCAAAATGGACGTATAAACTCCCCCAAGCTAAGACCTCGCTTGTCCTCAAGCGAAAACCGAAATCGAAAAACATGTCCACATGCTTAGAGAGAGAGGTGTCGATAAAAACAAAATATGGACATAGAAGCATCATGTAGATTATTATAACAGCAACAAATTTAAACATAAGATTCTTATCATAGTACTTTTATCATAGACTTCTCATGAATAAGTAACAATTCATCACACTATCGAAGTATAAAGCATAAACTCTATTAGAAACCAACAAACTATGTTCTCAGTCAACTTTGCAACTACAATTCATCATATTTTCAGGAAGGTTCATAGGCAAGTCCACATACTCAACCATCATATAGTCTTCTATGATTGCTAACACTCACCGCATACACATGAGCAAAACGTTTCAACCGGACACATAGAAAGATAGGGGCTTATAGTTTCGCCTCCCAACGTATTCACCTCAAGGGTGATGTCAACAATAATAACTCATGCTACCCATATTCAACTGGATATATGTGCCTAGATCTTTCCTCACCCCATGATGCTTGCCAAAGGAGGAAAATAAAAGGAATAGAGACAAAAACTTTGACTCTTGCATAAAAGTAAATAAATGAAATTAAAAGATAGGCCCTTCGCAGAGGGAAGCAGAGGGTGTCATGCGCTTTTTGTTTGTATGCTCAACCCCTTAGTGCAAAAGAACGTCACGTTGTATTGCCTCTTGTGATGGCAACCTTTATTATGTAGTCTGTCGCTTTTATTCTTCACCATCACAAGTTCGTACAATGCTCAATTTTCTCTTACACTAAATGATCTCACATTTTTAGAAGCAATTTTTATTTCCTTATTGCACCGATGACAACTTACTTGAGGGATCTTGCTCAATCCCTAGGTAGGTATGGTGGACTCTTGAGAATAAGATTTGGGTTTAAGGGTTTTTGGATGCACAAGTAGTATCTCTACTTAGTGCGGAATTTTTGGCTAGCAAAGATAGGGGGCAAGCACCACATGTTAAAGGATCTATGACAATATAACTTATATGTGAATATGAACAAACATAAATCATTACGTTGTCTTCCTTGTCCAACGTCAACAATTTTGGCATATAATATTTTGATGGGGCTCACAATCACAAAAGATTTCCGGGATAGTGTATTTATATGTGAATCTTCTCTTCCCTTATTAATTCTTTCATGAATTGCATCATTGACCAATGCTATGTTTGTCAATCTCTAATAAAATTTCCTACTTATACTTTTCCTTATGTGGTGTCATCACCTACCATAAGATTAGCATATGTTCTTTTTAATTTATTTCCTTTCTTTTTGTTGCAACAAGGAAGTAAAGAAAGCAAAAACTCAAACTAAACTTTATTATAGATCTCGCACACGATTACAAGGATAGATCACTAAGCAAACTCTCAAAAAAAAAGATCGAACTAAACTTTTATTCATCTAAAGCAAAATATCAAACTAAAATAAGTAAAGGCAAAAGATAGCGGGGATGATACGATATCGGGGCACCTCCTCCAAGCTTGGCGGAAGCCAAGGGGAGTGCCCATACCCGATACTCAATTTTCTTTTGGTGATGAAGAAGATGGTGGTGGTGATGAAGTAGAGATTTTGTCCTCGGGTTTGTCCTTCTTCCTTAGCTTACACTTGAGGATGGAATTTTCCTCCTTCAATTCACCGACCTCCTGCTCAAGCTCTAGTACCTTTTTGCATAGATCTTGCTTATTTTCCTGCAAAAGGCGGAAGGGTATGAATTGAACCTTAGGCCTCTTTGCTTTATTGGGGAGGCTAGACTTCTTGAATTCCACATGCATGTCCCCAGGTTGAGGCAACGGGGCTTCATCCTTGTCTGAGCTCGTCTCCTCCTTCTCCCTAGGATAATAGTCTTCCTCTTCCTCCGAAGTCCAGCCATAATGTTCCACATCCCCATAAGACTTGGGGTTTGCGATGAAATCAGCAACGTAGCTCTCACCCTTGGAGTCTTGGGATGACATATTTTCAGATCTATCAAGGAAACAGCAAGAAAATAAAACAGGAGATTTCTCCGCGATACGGTGGTCAATAGGTTCGGGGGGTATATAAAGATTTTTTTTTATCTTGGGGAACCAGCAAACTGTAGAAAAACGGAGTCCGGAAGGTACCCGAGGTGGGCACAACCCACCTGGGCGCGCCTGGCTTGTCTTGTGCCCACCAGGGTCACTTTCCCGGTAGTTTCTTATCTTCCTAATTTTTGTTATATTCCAAAACTGACAAAAATTATTTTTGCGGATTTTTCGGAGTCCGTTTACTTACCGTATCATGTACCTCCCTTTTTTCATGATTCTGGAGTGTTCCGGAAGGACTCTTTTATGTGTTCTTCCGATGTCAAAGTTTGGATAATATTACTTTCAACATTAATAGGCGTACCTGAGATATAATGTTTTATTGGTTGCCCATTAACAACCTTTGGGCTAGTACCTTCGATATTATTTATTTTGATGGCTCCAGACCAATAAACCTCCTCGATAACATAGGGTCCTTCCCATTTTGAGAGGAGTTTTCCAGCAAAGAATCTAAAACGAGAGTTGTACAAAACAACATAATCTCCAACTTTCAACTCACGCTTTTGGATTCTTTTATCATGCCATCTATTAACGTTTTCTTTAAATAACTTGGCATTTTCATAAGCTTGGGTTCTCCATTCATCTAATGAGCTAATATCAAATAACCACTTTTCACCAGCATGTTTGAAATCATAGTTGAGTTCTTTAATTGCCCAATATGCTTTATGTTCTAACTCAAGAGGCAAATGACAAGCTTTTCCATAAACCAATTTATAAGGAGACATACCCATAGGATTTTTATATGCTGTTCTATCAGCCCAAAGTGCATCATCTAATTTCTTAGACCAATTCTTCCGGGACCTATTGACAGTCTTTTGCAAAATTAATTTTATTTCTCTATTACTAATTTCAACTTGACCACTAGACTGAGGATGATAAGGTGATGCAATTCTATGGTTAACATCATACTTGGCAAGCATTTTATGGAAAGCACCATGAATAAAGAGTGAACCACCATCAGTCATTAAATATCTAGGGACTCCAAACCTCGGGAAAATAACTTCCTTAAGCATTTTAATATAGGTGTTGTGATCAGCACTACTGGTTGGAATAGCTTCTATCCACTTAGTAACATAATCAACAGCAGCCAAAATATGTGTATACCCATTAGAGGAAGGAAAAGGTCCCATGTAATCAAAACCCCAAACATCAAATGGTTCAACAGCAAGTGAATAATTCATAGGCATTTCTTGACGCTTGTCGGTATTACCTATTCTTTGACATCATCACAAGATAAGACTAACTTACGAGCATCCTTGAAGAGAGTAGGCCAATAAAATCCAGACTTCAATACCTTGTGAGCAGTTCTGTCTCCAGCATGATGCCCTCCATAAGCTTCGGAGTGACATTTCCGTACGATTTGTCCATGTTCATGCTCAGGTACACAACGTCTAATAATACCATCTACTCCTTTATAAAGATGTGGGTCATTCCAAAAGTAATGTCTTAAATCATAGAAGATTTTATTTCTTTTGTTGGTATGTAAAGCTAGGTGGTAAATATTTAGCAACAATGTAATTAGCATAGTCAGCATACCAAGGAGTGTTATGAGAAACATTTATCGCGGCTAAAAACTCATCAGGAAAACTATCATCAATAGGTAGTGGGTCATCAAGCACATTTTCAAGCCTAGACAAGTTATCAGCTACGGGGTTCTCGGCTCCTTTTCTATCAGTGATATGTAAATCAAATTCTTATAGCAAGGGAACCCACTGAATAAGTCTAGGTTTAGCATCTTTCTTTTCCATAAGATATTTTATAGCAGCATGGTCGGTGTGAACAATTACTTTTGAATCAACAATGTAAGATCTAAATTTATCACAAGAAACCACCACTGCTAGGAATTCTTTTTCAGTAGTTGCATAATTTCGTTGAGCACTGTCTAGAGTTTTACTAGCATAATGAATATCATTCAGTTTCTTATCAACTCTTTGTCCTAGAACAACACCAACATCATAATCACTAGCATCACACATAATTTCAAAAGGCAAGTTCCAATCAGGTGGTTGAACAATAGGTGCAGAAATTAAGGCTTTCTTGAGTGTTTCGAAGGGTTCTAAACAATCATCAAAAAAACAAAAGGAACATCCTTTTGCAAAAGATTTGTAAGAGGCCTAGAAATTTTAGAAAAGTACTCCCTCCGTAAACTAATATAAGAGCATTTAGATCACTGTTTTAGTTATCTAGACGCTCTTATATTAATTTACAGAGGGAGTATTTGATAAATCTCCTATAGAAACCAGCATGACCTAGGAAACTACGAATACCTTTGATATCTTTAGGACATGGCATTTTTCTCAATTGCGTCAACCTTAGCTTTGTCCACTTCAATACCTCTTTCAGAAATTTTATGGCCCAAAACAATACCTTCATTAACCATAAAATGGCACTTCTCCCAATTCAAGACAAGATTTGTTTGCTCGCATCTCTCAAGAAAACTTCGATCAAGATTGCTTAAACAATCATCAAAAGACTTCCCATAAATAGAGAAGTCATCCATGAAAACTTCAACAATCTTTTCACGAAAGTTAGAGAATATAGCGGTCATACATCTTTGAAAGGTAGTAGGTGCATTGCATAAACCAAAAGGCATACGTCTATAAGCATAAGTTCCAAAGGGACAAGTGAAAGTGGTCTTTTCTTGATCAGGTTGAGAAACAAGTATTTGTGAAAAAACAGAATATCCATCAAGGAAGCAACAATGTGTGTGCTTAGATAATCTTTCTCGCAATTGATCGATAAAAGGCAGAGGGTAATGATCTTTTCTAGTTGCTTTGTTTAATTTTCTAAAATCAATTACCATTCTATAGCCTGTAACAATTCTGTGTGGAATAAGTACATTCTTATCATTAGGAACAACAGTAATACCTCCTTTCTTAGGGACACAATGAACAGGACTTACCCATCTACTATCATCTATAGGATAGATTATACCTGCTTCTAGAAGTTTTAATATTTCCGTTCTTACCACTTCTTTCATTTTCGGATTTAACCAACGTTAGTGATCAACAACGGGTTTAGCATCAGGTTCCATATTAATCTTGTGCTTACATAGAGTGGGACTAATGCCCTTTAAATCATCAAGAGTATATCCAATAGCAGCTCGGTGCTTCCTTAGAACCTTCAATAATCTTTCTTCTTCATGTTCTGAAAGGTTAGCACTAATAATAACAGGATATATCTTCTTCTCATCAAGATAAGCATATTTCAAAGTGTCTGGCAGTTGTTTTAATTCAAACACAGTATCACCTTTAGGTGGAGGAGGACCTCCTAGAGTTTCGATTGGCAAATCGTGTTTAAGCAGAGGATGTTGTTTAAAGAAAATCTGATATATTTCATTTCTTTCATGCATATGTAAATCATTTTCATGGTCTAGCAAATATTTTTCTAGAGGATCAGTAGGAGGCACAACAATAGAAGCAAGACCAATTAATTCATCTTTACTAGGCAATTATTTTTCATGAAGCTTTCTACTAAACTTGGAAAAATTAAACTCATGAGACACACCACCAAAACTAACACCGACAGTTTGTTTCTCACAATCTATTTTAGCATTAACGGTGTTCAAGAAAGGTCTACCAAAGATAATGGGACAAAGTCATCTTGTGGGGAACCAAGAACAAGAAAATTAGTAGGGTATTTTATTTTCCCACACAAGACTTCAACATCTCTAACAATCCCAAGTGGTGTGATGGTGTCTCTATTAGCAAGTTTAATAGTGGCATCTATTTCTTCTATTTCAGCGGGTGTTATGTCATTCATAATTTCTTGATATAAAGTAAAGGGAATAGCACTCACGCTAGCACCTATGTCACATAAACCATGATAACAGTGATCTCCTATTTTAACTGAGACAACGGGCATGCCAACAACGGGTCTATGATTATCCATTCTATCGGGTTTGGCAATTCTAGTAGCTTCATTACAGAAGTAAATAACATGCGCGTCTATATTCTCTTCCAAGAGATCCTTAACCATAGCAACACTAGGTTCTACTTTAATTTGTTCATCAGGTTTAGGTGTTCTAATATAACTTTTGTTGACCACAGTTGAAACTTTAGCATGTTCCTTTATCCTAACATGGAAAGGTGGTTTCTTAATATAAGCAGTAGGAACAACTGGATCAGCATTATAAATTATAGTTTCCTCTTTAGCTGGTACCAGTTCTTTGATTTCTTCTTTAATAAGTGGGTGATATTTAAACCACTTCTCTTTAGGGAGATCAACATGAGTAGCAAATGATTCACAAAAGGAGGGTACTATCTTAGAGTCAAGTCCATATTTAGTGCTAAACTTTTGAAAAGCATCGGTATTCATAAAAGATTTAACACAATCATACTTAAGCTTAATACCTGACTCTTTACCTTCGTCGAGTTCCCAATCTTCAGAGTTGCGTTTAATTCTTTCCAAAAGATCCCACCGGAGTTCAATAGTCTTCTTTATAAAAGAACCAGCACAAGAAGTATCAAGCATGGATCGATCATTACGAGAAAGCCGAGCATAAAAATTCTGGATAATAATTTCTCTTGAGAGCTCATGATTGGGGCATGAATATAACATTGACTTAAGCCTCCCCCAAGCTAGAGCGATACTTTCTCCTTCACGAGGCCAAAAATTATATATATAATTCCGATCACGATGAACTAGATGCATAGGATAAAATGTTTGGTGGAACTCCAATTTCAATCGATTCCAATTCAAAGATCCAATATCATCGCATAGCCTATACCATGCCAATGCTTTTCCCTTCAAAGATAAAGGGAAAACCTTCTTCTTAACTTCATCTACAGGTAAACCTTGAAGCTTAAACAATCCACAAATTTGTTCCACATATATCAAGTGCATATCAGGAAGTTCGGCTCCATCTCCTACATAAGGATAAGCTAGCAGTTGTTCTATCATACCCGAAGTAATTTCATATTCAATATTTTCCGTAGGTGCAGTAGGTTGAGGGGTAGCTAATTGTGGTTCCGGTCGAGGTGAAGATACCCCGAACAAACAACTCAAAGGATTGTTTTCCATAGTAACAAGTGACAGTAAATTTCAGCACACTATATAAATGTTTCCTTACCAAATTCCACTTATCAAAGGCGCTTCACTCCCCGGCAACGGCGCCAGAATATAGCCTTGATGATCCACAAGTATACGGGATCAATTGTAGCTCTTTTCAATAAGTAAGAGTGTCGAACCCAACGAGGAGCAGAAGGAAATGACAAGTGGTTTTCAGCAAGGTAATGTCTGCAAGTGCTGAAATTGTAAGTAATAGAGTAGTTTGATAGCAAGATAATTTGTAACGAGCAAGTAATGATAGTAGTAACAAAAGTGCAGCAAGGTAGCCCAATCCTTTTGAGGCAAAGGATAGGCCAAAACGGTCTCTTATAATAAGCAAAGTGTTCTTGAGGGTACACGGGAATTTCACCTAGTCATTTTCATCATGTTGGTTCGATTCGTGTTCGCTACTTTGATAATTTGATATGTGGGTGGACCGGTGCTTAGGTGTTGTTATTACTTGAACAAGCCTCCTACTTATGATTAACCCTCTCGCAAACATCCGCAACTACGAGAAAAGTATTAAGAATAAATTCTAACCATAGCATTGAACTTTTGGATCCAATCGGTCCCTTACGGAATAACGCATAAACTAGGGTTTAAGCTTCTGTCACTCTCGCAACCCATCATCTAGAAACTACTCCACAATGCATTCCCTTAGGCCCAAATATTGTGAAGTGTCATGTAGTCGACGTTCACATGACACCACTAAGGGAATCACTACATACATACTATCAAAATATCGAACACATATCAAGTTCACATGATTATTTGCAACATGATTTCTCCCGTGACCTCAAGAACAAAAGTAACTACTCACAAATGATAATCATTCTCAAGATCAGAGGGGTATCAAATAGCATATTGGATCTGAACATATAATCTTCCACCAAATAAACCATATAGTAATCAACTACAAGATGTAATCAACACTACTAGTCAACCACAAGCACCAATCTATAGTTCCGGTACAAAGATTGAACACAAGAGATGAACTAGGGTTTGAGATGAGATGGTGGTGTTGAAGATGTTGATGGAGATTTCCCTCCCCAAAATGGGAGAGTTGTTGGTGATGATGATGACGATGATTTCCCCCTCCGGGAGGGAAGTTCCCCCGATGGAATCGCTCCGCCGGAGGGCAAAAGTGCTCATGCCCAAGTTCCGCCTCGAGACGGCGGCACTCCGTCCTGAAAGTCTTCTCCTTATTTTTTCAAGGTCAAAATGACTTATATACCAGAAGATGGGCACCGGTGGTGGGCCTGGATGAGCACAACCCACCAGGGCGCGCCTGGGCTCCCTGGCGCGCCCAGGTGGGTTGTGCCCACCTGGTGGGCCCCCTCTGGTACTTATTGGCTCCAATATTCTTCATATATTCCATAAAATTCTCCGTAAAGTTTCAGCTTGTTTGGAGTTGTGCAGAATAGGTAGCCTGACGTAGCTTTTCCAGTTCTAGATTTCCAGCTACCGGGATTCTCCCTCTTTGTGTGTACCTTGCATATTATGAGAGAAAAGGCATTAGAACTACTCCAAAAAGCATTATTGTGCATAAAAACATCATATATATAACAGTAGGAAAACAAGATGCAAAATGGACGTATCACTCCAAATTTTCAAATCCGCGGCGACGCGTGATACGTCTCCAACATATCTATAATTTTTTATTGTTCCATGTTGTTATATTATCAATTCTTGGATGTTTTGTAATCATTTTATAGTCATTTTCTATAATATTTTGGACTAACCTATTGACATAGTGCCAAGTGACAGTTGATGTTTTTTGCATGTTTTTTACATCGCAGGAAATCAATATCAAACGGACTCCAAACACCGCGAAACTTTTAGTGGATTCTTTATGGACCAGAAGACCACTAATGGGCCAGAGTAGCACTGGGTTGCCTGAGGCACAACCCACCAGGCGTCTCTGGGGCTCAGGCGCCTGGTGGGTTGTGCCCACCTCGGTGGCCTCCGCACCCCTCTTTACCCTATAAATTCACAAATATTCCAAAAACCCTCGGGGGTTAACCTAGATCAGAAGTTCCGCCGCCGCAGGCCTTTGTAGTCACCGAAAACCAATCTAGACCCCGCTCCGGCACCCTGCCGGAGGGGAGAAACATCACCGGTGGCCATCTTCATCATCCCGGCGGCCACCATGATGAGGAGGGAGTAGTCCACCCTCGAGGCTGAGGGTTTGTACCAGTAGCTATGTGTTTAATCTCTCTCTCTCTCTCTCTCTCTCTCTCTCTCTCTCTCTCTCTCTCTCTCTCTCTCTCGTGTTCTTGAGATGTCACGATCTTGATGTATTGCGGGCTTTGTTAATATAGTCGGATCATATGGTGTTTCCCCCTCTCTATCTTGTTGTGATGAATTGAGTTTTTCCCTTTGAGATTTTGTTGTTATCGGATTGAATACTTTTATGGATTTGAGAGCACTTGATATATGTCTTGCATATGAATACTCGTGGTGACAATGGGGTATCATATTGATTCACTTGATATATGTTTTGGCACTCAACTCGCGGATTCCTGCGTTGTCATTGGGGTAATCTACGCATAGGGGTTGATGCACGTTCTTGTCTTTGTTTCTCTGGTAGAAATCTTGGGGCACTCTTTGAAGTTCTTTGTGTTGGATTGAATATTATAAATCTGAATTTGCTTTGGTGTTATTTTAGTACGAACTCCTGGTTAGATCGATCGGAAAGAATAGCTTGGTGTTATTTTAGTACAAACTCTAGGATAGATTGATCGAAAAGAATAGCTTTGAGGTGGTTTCGTACCCTACAAACAATTCCATCCTATGTTCTCCGCTAGATAGGAACTTGGGAGTGATTCTTCATCGCACTTTGAGGGATGGTTATATGATCCAATTATATTAGCATTGTTGAGAGATTGCGCTAGCGAAAGTACGGACCCTAGGCCTCATTTTCAAGCATTGCAATACCGTTTTTGTGCTCTTTTACTATTTGCTACCTTGCTGTTTTTATTTACTCAGATTATAAAAATATATTTCTGCCATCCATATTACACTTTTATCACCATCTCTTCGCCGAACTAGTGCACCTATACAATTTGCCATTGTATTAGGTGTGTTGGGGACACAAGAGACTCTTTGTTATTTGGTTGCAGGGTTGTTTGAGAGAGACCATCTTCATCCTACGCCTCCCACGGATTGATAAACCTTAGGTCATCCACTTGAGGGAAAATTGCTACTGTCCTACAAAACTACGCGCTTGTAGGCCCAACACGAGTCTACAAGAATAAGGTTGCGTAGTAGACATCAAGTTCTTTTCTGGCGCCGTTGCCGGGGAGGTGAGTGCTTGAAGGTATATCTTTAGATCTTGCAATTGAGTCTTTTAGTTTCTTGTTTTATCACTAGTTTGGTTTATAAAGGAAAACTACAAAAAAATGGAATTTAGGTTGCATCATGTTATTCATCTTTATAATGTATTTTGTGAAAATGATGGAAAGGAAAATTGTGCTCAATTGATAGAAGAAGAACTCAATAGAATGTTTGGTATAAATGATGAGCATGATTGCAATGTTGTTAGAATGAATTCTTTGAATATCTATGATGCTAACGATATGCAAAGCCATAAGCCTGGGGATGCTATGTTTGATGAAGATGATATTTTTAGTCCCCCAAGATTTGATGTGCAAATTTGTTATAATAATTGCATGCCTCCTATTTATGATGATTATAATGGTGAAAGTGGATTTGGAGAGTTCATGACTTTATTTAGTGATGAATCCAGCATTTTGGATGAGGCTTCAATTGACTATGATAACAAAGTTGCTATCTATGATGATTATGGTGATCACATGTATGCTATAAAGAATAATGATAACCATGAAACTTGTCATCATGATTTTAATTTTCACTCTTATGATAGTTATTTTGTTGAGTTTGCTCCCAGTACTATTGATGAGAAGAAATTTCCTTACGTGGAGAGTAATAAGTTTTCTATGCTTTTGTGTCATGAAAAGAATGCTTTATGTGATGGTTATATTGTTGAATTTCTTCATGATGCTACTAAAAATTATTATGAGGGAGGAACTTATGCTTGTAGGAATTGCAATAATATCAAGTTTCCTCTCTATGTGTTGAAAGTTTTGAAGTTATGCTTATTTTGCCTTCCTATGCTAGTTGATTCTTGCTCCCATGAATTGTTTCCTCACAAAATCTCTATGCATAGTAAGTGGGTTAGACTTAAATGCGCTTGCCATGTGTTTCATGATGCTCTTGTTATGTTTCAATTCTTATCTTTTATGCGAGCATCATTAAAATCATCATGCCTAGCTAAAAGGCATTAAAGAAAAGCACTTGTGGGGAGAAAACCCAACACTTTTACCTACTGTTTTTGTGTGTTCACATGATTAGACTACTGTAGTAATAATGTTTTATAGCTTTTGTTTCAATAAAGTGCCAAGTAAAGCCTTTGGGATAGTGTGGATGATAGTTGACTTGATTCTGTGCAAAAACAAAAACTTTCACTTCCAGAGACGGAATTGTTTAAATTCACTGGCGCGTCGACAACTTCTGATTTTTTTTACAGATGATTTACATACAAATTTTCTATGTTGTCCTATCTTTTTAGAATTTTTGGAGTAGTGGAAGTATGGTAGTTATCCATATCATTACAGACTGTTCTGTTTTTGACAGATTCTGTTTTCAATGCATAGTTTGCTTGTTTTCTAGTTTCTGTGGCTTATATTGCTCAATATAAATTGTGGAAATGATATTCTACAGTAGGCATTGTGTGGAAACAATTATGAATCTTGTCTTTGACAGTACCAAAGTGAAATTGTTTGCTCTTTATCATACTAACCTATCTCACAAAGTTCCGTTAAGTTTTGTGAGATTGAAGTTTCAAGTTTTGGATGAGATGTCGATATGAGGAGAATAAGGAGTGACAAGACCCTAAGCTTGGGGGTTCCCAAGGCACCCCCAAGGTAATATTCAAGGAAGATCCAAGCAACTAAGCTTGGGGATGCCCGGAAGGCATCCTCTCTTTCGTCTCCAACATCATCGATAACCTCACTTGGAACTATATTTTTATTCGTCACATGATATGTGTTTTTCTTGGAGCATCATTTTATTAGGATTTTCTTGTTGTTATTTATAATAATGTTTTGCATCTTTTATTTCAATAAAAGTGGCATTGATAGCCTTTACTATGCTTATTTTACAAGTCTACATGTTGCTGTTTGAAAACAGAAAGTTTACCTTGTTGCAAAAAATCCCTAGAAAAGTCAGAATGTGATAAAATGTTGAAACTTTTTGCAAAATAAGATTTGATAAATTTTCTATAGTGTGGTAAAATTTTCATAATTTTTGGAGTTTAAGAAGTATTCATACTCTTGCATTCTTTATAGATTGTACTATTTTGGTAGATTGCTGTTATGTTTGCATAGTTTGCATATGTTTGCTTGTTTAATGATTCTATTTGAGGATAGGAGTATTAAATATGCAGAGGCATTTCCAGTTCTAGATTTCCAGCTACCGGAATTCTCCCTCTTTGTGTGTACCTAGCATATTATGAGAGAAAAGGCATTAGAACTACTCCAAAAAGCATTATTGTGCATAAAAACATCATATATATATATAACAGTAGGAAAACAAGATGCAAAAAGCAGGAAGTAGGGTTTTACCTCCATCGAGAGGGCCCGAACCTGGGTAAACATCTGTGTCCCTTGCTTCTTGTTACCATCAGCCTAGACGCACAGATCGGGACCCCCTACCCGAGATCCGCCGGTTTTGACACCGACATTGGTGCTTTCATTGAGAGTTTCGCTGTGTGTTCGGCAAAAGGTCGATGGCTCGCCTGCAGATCAACTACGACTTCGGCATCTTCGTCACCAGCTCGACTGGTCACCTTGGTTCGACCAAGGACTGCGCCCTACCTCCGATCGTCATGTTCGGATGAGGGCCTTCATCAACATCAACTCCGATCTCTATAAAGATCATGGAGGAATCATCCAGGAAGCCCGGGGGCTCAACGTCAACATTGCCCTCGGGCGACCGAAGATATTCTCGGGCGACCGTACTATTTTTCTGGACAGCGGACTTGTATCCGCCGCCACCGCCTCCTCAAGTGTCGTTTTAATGATTGCTTCGGTGGAATTGTGCAGAATTGAGTCTACAACAACCCTGGAAAATTTCGTCGAGTTCCGATGGAGGAATCTCTGGCAATCCGCGATATACCGGAGCCCTGTCAAATATGGACGGGAATCTGGATGAGTTTAGGGCGTGGTGTCCAGCTTCTAGCTCGGACGTCCTTTGAAAGATCCAACCGTTGATTGGCTGCAGAATTCCTATATCTACCACCTCTCAAAATTTCAGCTCGATCCGACCGTCCAAACTCCAGAAACCTTCCGATTAGTGCATCACTTTTCGGATCTGTTTTCTGCGCGAGAACGAATCCGACCCGAACTCATCTTTTTTATGAACGGGATT
This sequence comes from Aegilops bicornis, assembly GCA_021605145.1. Classification (NCBI taxonomy): domain Eukaryota; kingdom Viridiplantae; phylum Streptophyta; class Magnoliopsida; order Poales; family Poaceae; genus Aegilops; species Aegilops bicornis. Next base: position 538,643,800 of record CM038675.1, read on the forward strand.
TCGAACATCCTTTTAGAAGGAAGTTTGGTATTGGGTATTGTGTTTTGTTCCCAAACACAGCCCGCTAATTTTTGAAGTCTTTTCCAATATGATCTTCACCATCGTGCTGGTGTCAAACCAGCCCGACAACGTTAACTCTCACTACCGCCGACCTGCGCTAAACACGTTGTCACTTTATTGAGCCGAACTCAACTTCTTCGGATCATCATATCGGCAAGCCGAACAAGAGTTTGGCATCGCAAAGGATAAATCATCACCAACATCGCCGCCCCACGGATTACACGGAGCGGGCACACCGGCATCGCCGCACGGTCACTTCATCAAGCCGGCATTGACCACGTCACGACCTGCATCGGCAGGGCCGCACTGTTGCTCCTTCAAGCCGGTGTCCATCACGCCGACCTACTTCGACTCATCGGCTGACATCAAGGCTTCGACATCTCGGCTGGACCGGGGGCTTCGCCATCTCTTCATCAACCTACTCTGGAGACTTCAAGGCCACTAGCCGACCAGCTCCGTCACATTAGTCGGACCGAGGGCTTTACCTCGACAAGCCAACCTTTGCCAGCATTGGCCGTCGCTTTATCACCCATCAGGCAATGGGTGTGCGGATCGAGTCCCAATTTTGGGAATCACCTTCCTTCAGATTGCTACAACAAATAAACCAGGTGCTATTAATCCTAGTATTTTTTGCTTGTTTGGGTTCATTTTCCCAAGGAATTATTACTCTGGTTTGTCCGTCGTATGTACACAGGTCTATCAAATGGTGGCCGCATTAACGACGGTCGCATGGTGGTTCGGTCGACTTCAGTACATAGTCCGCTTAACGCCGCATCCGAACTCGGACCGACACGTGAATTCAGGCTTTGCCACGTCTTTCTTGCATCACGCCGACGCCTGCGCCGACATTGACTTGGCGCAGTGCCATATTTCTTTTATTACTCACTTTGCATAAATTATTCATTATGCAACATTTTTTTTAATTATTATTATTACTATTATTCCCGGTTTGCACTATTTTTTGTGCACAGGAAAATGATCCAACCGGACTGTATCCTTTGGCATCACCTCGGGCCGGACGGGGGCTTCGTCAACACTTCATTACCCCATGGGAGACTTGAATCACTCCGGCCTGCATTGATCGTGCTATGTCACCACTTCGGAGTGCCGAGCTCTTTGCTCCGCCACCTCGGGACCGGCTTGGGGGATGGAACCTTGTCCCGCATCAAGCTCGGACCGCGTCATCAATACCGAACACATCAACCAGCTAAGTTGCCTTCATGCTCAAAGTTTTAAATTTTTAACTTGTGTTCGGTTCGACCAAGCATTATACTTTTTTGGAAAAAAGTTGCTTGTAAAAAATTTCCTTGTCCAAACGTTGTTTGTCACGGACAAATTCAAATACCCAGTTCACTTGGGGGCTTCTTTCATGAAGCCTTTTGCATATGATTATACTTGTACGGCTTCGTTCCTTGTTCGTGTATTACGCCACAATATGCACCATATTGACCTAAGTGATTTGCAAGCTGGGTTGCCTTGCTCCTGTGTTTACCCCTACGTTTCCGATTGTTCGGCTAGGGAGTAAAGGGAGCACCTCTGCGATTGTCACGATCGGGTCACCCGAGCCGGACCTCAGACTGGGTGAAGCCGAAAGCTAGCGCTCTTATTGTTTTCAATAATGGTCGGCACACAACGGAACTCATGAGTACAAAAAATCTATTGCACAAGTCTCATATTAACAATGAGCACCGAAGAAAGGTATCGGTGGGGGTACTATTTTCTTTGAAGATGCTTCTTACACTTTATCAGTAATATAGAATAAGTTCCACTGGCGCTTTATGCATTACGACCTTATGACCCGATTGCCTGGTTATCGGAAACACCGTCGATATTTTCGGCAGGTGGAGTACATAACACCTTTCGGTCTTTGACCGAAGAGGGAGAAGCCGACGGTCGGTTAAGACGCGTTTAAAGTTCAGGTGAACAAAGATATGATATTAGTACTTCGGTACATACAATCATTATACATAAAATTCTTTTACCCAAGTCTCGTGGGGGCTCTTAAATTAGTATGAGTTGTTTTTCTTCTTGGTCGTTGCAAAGTCTTTTTCTATCACTCCTTTCTCGATGCAAGTGTGTGGTCAATAGCTGGATAGCCTTGCTCCTCTCTAAATCCGCTCGACTACAGTTTGCTAAACTAGCCTCGGAGAAGCACTCCGCTTTCAGGATAAGGAGGTTCAAGCCGTAGGCTGACCCGCTTGAAGTCTTGAGATAGGATGTGTCATGTTAAAGCACGGCAGAAGCACCTTTTTTTCTAACGTCCAAACTTCGGATTGGCACCGAACACTTGATCTAGTTCGGACATTAAACTTTTGAATAAGTTTTTTGGCTTTTCGAGCCTATGGCACTTTTAAACTATTTGTGCGTTTCCAGCATTAGTCTCGTAGTGCAACGCCGGACACCTTTAGGGATTCGGCAAAAACATTCTCGGATATTGCTATATATGCATCGGTTTCGAATTGTGTCTTCGGTCAAATAGTGGGGTTGCCCGGCTCCTGCGCTTGCCTCCTATGTTCCGTTTTGTTCGGCTAGGTGTGCAAAGGGAGAACCACTTCGATTGTGCTTCCAGCTCGCATGGTTAAGCACCGCAGTGGAGAAAGCCAAAAACTGACTGTCACGATAAGCGTAAACTGGTCAGCGGTCTTATGACTGTATTAAACGATGGGCCGTTCATAACATTGGCCGAAGTGTTTACGGCTTGACCTCGGATGTCGCCGAACACTAACCGGGGGCTCATATCTAGTTTCCCCGGTTTAAAGCTCCTATGACTAAGCGAAAGTTATAAAGCCCGCATATCTGATTGCTTCGTTTCTACTAATACAACCGCTTTCGGGCACCGAGACGTCGGCTAAGGGTTGCTTTTTGTTATTGCGGAAACACCGTACGTAGTATCTACCAAGGGGTAGAAGCCGACGATGGGCCACTTTAAACTGATAAACGGTCACAATGGAGTCAATATAATGATGTAAAGTACTTGGATACATAGAATCATTACACATAATCTGTGATTTTCCTCTGGATATCGATCCTTAATTCGGCCACCCGTGCCCACATTAAGGTCGGGGGCTACTGGGCTTTGTGCTCATTATTTACAAATATTAAAGAGGCACATCGATCCCCTGATCTGGTGTTGCCACCCGACTAGTGTCTCGGGGGCTACTGCATTGCTTATTCAATGCAGAGAATTCAAAGTGCTCAGCGTTCGGCTTGAACGAACTATGCGCATACATGTCTTCGGACAATAATAGGTACCGTCTGGGCCTATCCGGCATCAAGCTAGTATATTGCGGCGACTTCTCACGACCCTCTCTCAGGGGCCCATTCGCCGATCGCTATTATCTCTAATATATTACACTGCGTTCTATTCCTATGTATGCTGCCGAGCTAGGAATTGATCCTCAGGCCGATTTCGCGCATCGACACGAGTCTCGAGAACTCTTGGGAACAGCGATTTTTTATGCTTGCCTTCGTGTGCATCTCGGGTTTTAGACTGATACACACCTTGAGGGCTCTTGGATATACATCGGCGGAGAATAAACTGCGCCCGATTCTGAATATTCACAAAAATCAGCTCATGGTCGGGTGGTGCACCACCTCGGGGGCAGCCCGGCATAAAGCTCCGGCGCCAGCGGCTAGCTCCATAGAGGGCATTTCCGGCATTAAGCTCGGCTACACTCCTTCAACTTTTTTGTACCAAGATGATCTATGACATCTTGGACACAGTCCGGCGTTGGAGCTCGGATGCATATCGGCGTTTGAGCTCGGAAGCAGTCCGGCATTAGTGCTCGGCTGCAAAGGATACCTCGAATACAGTCCGGCGTTGGAGCTCGGACGCAAGAGGACACTGCCTCCCGGTAACAACTTCAAACCCGAGGCGTGGCATAAAAATAACAAGGCATTGATATAGGCCGGAAACTTAAAGGGGCTCCTCGGATACCCGACGTGTAAACTCTTCGGATGCACTTCGGCGATCCTCAAGATCGAAGATGAGAAGATTTGTTGAACCAGTTTTCAAGACCGACGACCGAAGATGAAGAACATTTAGGAAGAATCAAGGAGCGTTCCTAACTTGAAGACCGGTTCGAGACTCTTGACGGTGTCACGGACTAGGGGTACTCACCACGTCATCTCCCGATCTGTTAGATTGGGCCGAGGACCCCCATGGCCGTATACTCATGGGCCAGTCCAGACAGCTGCCGCATACAAGGAAGATTCCACAAGACTTGGTGATCAAGACAAGGACTCCTCCCCACCGCGTATTCGGCTAGGACTCTTGTTATCCTAGGCCTCTGGTGCATTATATAAATCGAGGCCAGGCTAGTCGATAGGGGAGATATACAACAATCATACCATCGTAGGCTAGCTCTTAGGGTTTAGCCTCTACGATCTCGTGGTAGATCTACTCTTGTACTACCCATATCTTCAATATTAATCAAGCAGGAAGTAGGGTTTTACCTCCATCGAGAGGGTCGAACACAGGTAAACATCTGTGTCTCTTGCTTCCTGTTACCATCAGCCTAGGCGCTGATCGGGACCCCTACCCGAGATCCGCCGGTTTGACACCGACATTGGTGCTTTCATTGAGAGTTCCACTGTGTGTTCGCAAAAGGTCGATGGCTCGCCTGCAGATCAGCTGCGACTTGGCATCTTCGTCACCAGCTCATTGGTCACCTTGGTTCGACCAAGGATTGCGGCCTACCTTCGATCTTCATGTTCGGATGAGGGCCTTCATCAACATCAACTCCGATCTCTATCAAGATCATGGAGGAATCATCCAAGAAGCCCGGGGGCTCAACGTCAACATTGCCCTCAGGTGACCGTACTATTTTTATGGACAGCGGACTTGTGTCCGCCGCCACCGCCTCCTCAAGTGTGGTTTTAATGATTGCTTTGGTGGAATTGTGTGGAATTTAGTCTACAACAGCCCTGGAAAATTTCGTCGAGTTCTGGTGGAGGAATCTCTGGCAATCCGCGATATACCGGAGCCCTGTCTAATCTGGACGGGAATCTAGACGAGTTTAGGGCGTGGTGTCCAGCTTGTTGATCGGCTGCGGAATTCCTATATCTACCACCTCTCAAAATTTCAGCTCGATCCAACCGTCCAAACTCCGAGAACTTTCCGATTAGTGCATCACTTTTCGGATCTGTTTTCTGCACGAGAACGAATCCGACCCAAACTCATCTCTTTTATGAACGGGATTTTGGACATCCTTTTTGAAGGAAGTTTGGTATTGGGTATTGTGTTTTGTTCCCAAACACATCCCGCTAATTTTGAAGTCTTTTCCAATATGATCTTCACCATCGCGCTGGTGTCAAACCAGCCCGACAACGTTGCTCTACGGCTGCCGACCTGCGCTAAACACGTTGTCACTTTATTGAGCCGAACTCAACTTCTTCGGATCATCATATCGGCAAGCCGAACAAGAGTTCGGCATCGCAAAGGATAAATCATCACCAACATCGCCGCCCCACGGATTACACGGAGCGGGCACACCGGCATCGCCGCACGGTCACTTCATCAAGCCGGCATTGACCACGTCACGACCTGCATCGGCAGGGCCGCACTGTTGCTCCTTCAAGCCGGTGTCCATCACGCTGACCTACTTCAACTCATCGGCTGACGTCGAGACTTCGACATCTCGGCTGGGCCGGGGCCGCCATCTCTTCACCAACCTACTCCGGAGACTTGCGTCACTAGCCGACCCGGCTCCGTCACGTTAAATTTGGACCGAGGGCTTTGCCTCGGCAAGCCAACCTTTGCCAGCATCGCCATGCCGTCGCTTTATCGCCCATCAGGCAATGGGTGTGCGGATCGAGTCCCAATTTTGGGAATCACCTTCCTTCGTATTGCTACAACAAATAAACCAGGTGCTATTAATCCTAGTATTTTTTGCTTGTTTGGGTTCATTTTTCCCAAGGAATTATTACTCTGGTTTGTCCATCATATGTACACAGATCTATCAAATGGTGGCCGCATTATCGACGGTCGCATGGTGGTTCGGTCAGCTTCCGTACATAGTCCGACGAACGCTGCATCCGGAACTCGAACCGACCTGTGAATTCAGGATTTGCCACGTCTTTACTGCATCACGCCGACGCCTGCGCCGACATTGACTTGGCGCTTGAGCCATATTTCTTTTATTACTCACTTTGCATAAATTATTCATTATGCAACATTTTTTAATTATTATTATTACTATTATCCCGGTTTGCACTATTTTTGTGCACGGAAAATGATCCACGGACTATATCCTTTAAGCGTCACCTCGGCGGGCCAGGCTTAAATCGACACTTCATTACCCCATGCGGGGACTTGACATCACTCTACGGCCTGCATTGACCGTGGTATGTCACCACTCTAGTGCCGAGCTCTTTGCTCCGCCACCTCGGGACGGCTTGGGGATGGAACCTTGTCCCGCATCAAGCTCGGACGCGTCATCAATACCGAACACATCAACCAGCTAAGTTGCCTTCATGCTCAAAGTTTTAAATTTTTAACTTGTGTTCGGTTCGATCAAGCATTATACTTTTTTGGAAATAAGTTGCTTGTATAAAATTTCCTTGTCCAAACGTTGTTTGTGATGGACAAATTTAAATACCCAGTTCACTAGGGGGCTTCTTTCATGAAGCCTTTTGCATATGATTATACTTGTACAGCTTCGTTCCTTGTTCGTGTATTACGCCACAATATGCACCATATTGACCTAAGTGATTTGCAAGCTGGGTTGCCTTGCTCCTGTGTTTACCCCTCGTTTCCGATTGTTCGGCTAGGGAGTAAAGGGAGCACCTCTGCGATTATCACGATCGGGTCACCCGAGCAGGACCTCGGTGGGTGAAGCCAAAGCTAAGCGCTCTTCTGTTTTTCAATAATGGTCGGCACACAACGGACCTCATGAGTACAAAAATCTATTGCACAAGTCTCATATTAACAATGAGCACCGAAGAAAGGTATCGGTGGGGTACTATTTTCTTGAAGATGCTTCTTACACTTTATCGATAATATAGCATAAGTTCCACGAGCACGCTTTATGCATTCTGACCTTATGACCTGATTGCATGGTTATCGGAAACACCGTCGATATTCTCGGCAATGTGGAGTACATAACACCTTTTGGTCTTTTGACCGAAGAGGGAGAAGAAAGCGGTCGGTTAAGACGCGTTTTAAAGTTCGGTGAACAAAGATATGATATTAGTACTTGGTACATACAATCATTATACATAAAATTCTTTTACCCAAGTCTCGTGGGGGCTCTTAAATTAGTATGAGCTGTTTTTCTTCTTGGTCATTGCAAAGTCTTTTCTATCACTCCTTTCTCGATGCAAGTGTGTGGTCAATAGCGGATAGCCTTGCTTCTCTCTAAATCCGCTCGAGTGCAGTTTGCTAAACTAGCCTCGGAGAAGCACTCCGCTTCGGGATAAGGAGGTTGAAGCCGTAGGTGACCAGCTTGAAGTCTTGAGATAGGATGTGTCATGTTAAAGCACCACAGCGGAAGCCGTTTTTTCTAACGTCCAAACTTCGGATTGGCACCGAACACTTGATCTAGTTCAGACATTAAACTTTTGAATAAGTTTTTTTGGCTTTTCGAGCCTATGGCACTTTTAAACTATTTGTGCGTTTCCAGCATTAGTCTCGCAGTGCAACGCCGGACACCTTTAGGGATTCGGCAAAAACATTCTCGGATATTGCTATATATGCATCAATCTCGAATTGTGTCTTCGGTCAAATAGTGGGGTTGCCTGGTTCCTGCGCTTGCCTCCTATGTTTCGCTTTGTTCGGCTAGGTGTGCAAAGGGAGAACCACTGCGATTGTGCTTCCAGCTCGCACGGTTAAGCACCGCATGATGGAGAAAGAAAACCGATCATCACGATAAGCGTAAATCGGGTCGGTCCGATGGTATGTATTAAGCGATGGGCCGTTCATAACATTAGCGAAGTGTTTACGGCTTGACCTCGGATGTCGCGAACACTAACCGGGGCTCATATCTAGTTTCCCGGTTTAAAGCTCCTATGTCTCAGCGCAAGTTATAAAGCCCGCATATCTGCGTGCTTCGTTTCTGCTAATACAACCGCCTTCGGGCACCGAGACGTCGGCTAAGGGTTGCTTTTTGTTATTGCGGAAACACCGTACGTAGTATCTACCAAGGGGTAGAAGCCGACGATGGGCCACTTTAAACTGATAAACGGTCACAATGGAGTCAATATAATGATGTAAACTACTTGGATACATAGAATCATTACACATAATCTGTGATTTTCCTCTGGATATCGATCCTTAATTCGGCCACCCGTGCCCACATTAAGGCTCGGGGGCTATTGGGCTTCGTGCTCATTATTTACAAATATTAAAGGGGCACATCGATCCCCTGATCTGGTGTTGCCACCCGACCCGATGTCTCGGGGCTCTTGCATTGCTTATTCAATGCGAGAGAATTCAAAGTGCTCGGTGTTCGGCTTGAGCGAACTATGCGCATACATGTCTTCGGACAATAATAGGTACCATATGGGCCTATCCAGGCATCAAGCTAGTATATTGCGGCGACTTCTCACGACCCTCTCTCAGGGCCCGTTAGCGATCGCTATTATCTCTAATATATTACTCGCTGCGTTTTATTCCTATGTATCTTGCCGAGCTAGGAATTGATCCTCGAGCCGATTTCGCGCATCGACACGAGTCTCGTGGGCTCTGAATAGCGGTTTTCATGCTTGCCTTCAGGTGCATCTCGGGTTTTAGGCGATACACACCTTGAGGGCTCTTGGATATACATCGGCGGAGAATAAAGCTGCGCCCGATTCTGAATATTCACAAAAATCAGCCATGCGGTCGGGTGGTGCACCACCTCGGGGCAGCCCGGCATAAAGCTCCGGCGCAATAGCTCCATAGAGGGCATTTCCGGCATTAAGCTCGGCTACACTCCTTCAACTTTTTTGTACCAAGATGATCTATGACATCTTGGACACAGTCCAGCGTTGGAGCTCGGATACATTTCGGCGTTTGAGCTCGGAAGCAGTCCGGCATTAGTGCTCGGATGCAAAGGATACCTCGAATACAGTACGGCGTTGGAGCTCGAACGCAAGAGGACACTGCCTCCCGGGAACAACTTCAATCCCGAGGCGTGGCATAAAAATAACAAGGCATTGATAAAGGCCGGAAACTTAAAGGGGCTCCTCGGATACCCGACGTGTAAACTCTTCGGATGCACTTTGGCGATCCTCAAGATCGAAGATGAGAAGATTTGTTGAACCAGTTCTCAAGACCGACGACCGAAGATGAAGAACAGTTCGGAAGAATCTAGGAGCGTTCCTAACTTGAAGACCGGTTCGAGACTCGACGGTGTCTGGACTAGGGGTACTCCCACGTCATCTCCGATCTGTTAGATTGGGCGAGAACCCCATGGCCGTATACTCATGGGCGGTCCGGACAGGCTGCCGCATGCAAGGAAGATTCCACAAGACTTGGCGATCAAGACAAGGACTCCTCCCACCGGCGTGATTCGGCTAGGACTCTTGTTATCCTAGGCCTGCGGTGCATTATATAAATCGAGGCCGGGCTAGTCGATAGGGGAGATATACAACAATCATACCATCGTGAGGCTAGCTCTTAGGGTTTAGCCTCTACGATCTCGTGGTAGATCTACTCTTGTACTACCCATATCTTCAATATTAATCAAGCAGGAAGTAGGGTTTTACCTCCATCAAGAGGGCCCGAACCTGGGTAAACATCTGTGTCCCTTGCTTCCTGTTACCATCAGCCTAGACGCACAGATTGGGACCCCCCCCCTACCCGAGATCCGCCGGTTTTGACACCGACACCCGTGGATACGGTTAGCCATGAAAAGTGAAAGTATGGTGGAAAAAAGGATAGACTTTATTTTCTGTTTGGGAACCGCCTATGATATATCTGGCACGGAAAGTGTTGGGAGCTCTAAGTCGTTTTCGTCGGTGGGAAAATTATGCCTCTCAAAATGTTTTTATCTCTCAATTTTCACTTTGAGCTCTGGCACCTCTACAATCCCTACTTCCCTCTGTGAAGGGCCTTTTTCTTTTACTTTATGCAATTTTTATTTTTAATTTGAGTCTCCATCTTCTCTTACAAAGCACCAACTAGGAGGCACTATGATCATACTTGAGCATTGGGTGTAGCTAATATGCGAGTTTGTTTCATGAATGGATGAATGATTGAGCATGATGGGCTAGGGATAACTTACTTTAGCGTTGATATTTGAAAGACATGGTTGCTTATTGATATGCTTGAGTATTTAAGTCTCATGTCAAAACTAGACTATTGCTTTGAACCATATAAAAGTCCAAATGTCCATGCTACAAAGAAAAGAATATGAGATGCCATGTTAGACAGCGTTCCACATCAAAAATTCTGTTTTTATCATTTACCTACTCGAGGACGAGTAGGAATTAAGCTTGGGGATGCTGATACGTCTCCAACGTATCTATAACTTTTATTATTCCATGTTGTTATATTATCCTTCTTGGATGTTTTATAATCATTTTATATCATTTTTTGGTACTAACCTATTGACATAGTGCCAAGTGACAGTTGTTGTTTTTTGCATGTTTTTTACATTGCGGGAAATCAATATCAAACGGAGTCCAAACACCGTGAAACTTTTTGTGGATTTTTTATGGACCAGAAGACCACCAATGGGCCAGAGCAGCACCTGGGGGTGCCCTGAGGGGGGCACAACCCACCAGGGCGCGCCTGGGGGCCCAGGCGCGCCCAGGTGGGTTGTGCCCACCTCGGTGGCCTCCCGCACCCCCTCTTTACCCTATAAATTCATAAATATTCAGAAAACCCTTGGGGGTTAACCTAGATCAGAAGTTCCGCCACCGCAGGCCTTTGTAGCCACCAAAAACCAGTCTAGACCCCGTTTCGGAACCCTGCCAGAGGAGGGAATCATCACCGGTGGCCATCTTCATCATCCCGACGGCCACCCACGATGAGGAGGGAGTAGTCCACCCTCGGGGCTGGGGGTTTGTACCAGTAGCTATGTGTTTAATCTATCTCTCTCGTGTTCTTGAGATGTCACGACTATGATGTATCGCGGGCTTTGTTAATATAGTCGGATCATATGGTGTTTTCCCCTCTCTATCTTGTTGTGATAAATTGAGTTTTTCCCTTTGAGATTTCGTTGTTATCGGATTGAATACTTTTATGGATTTGAGAGCACTTGATATATGTCTTGCATATGAATACTCGTGGTGACAATGGGGTATCATATTGATTCACTTGATATATGTTTTGGCACTCAACTCGCGGATTCATGCGATGACATTGGGGTAATCTACACATATGGGTTGATGCATGTTCTTGTCTTTATTTCTCCCGTAGAAATCTTGGGCACTCTTTGAAATTCTTTGTGTTGGATTGAATATTATAAATCTGAATTTGCTTTGGTGTTATTTTAGTACGAACTCTTGGTTAGATCGATCGGAAAGAATAGCTTGGTGTTATTTTAGTACGAACTCTAGGATAGATTGATCGGAAAGAAAAGCTTTAAGGTGGTTACGTACCCTACAAACAATTCCGTCTTATGTTCTCCGCTAGATAGGAACTTTGGAGTGATTCTTTATCGCACTTTGAGGGATGGTTATATGATTCAATTATATTAGGATTGTTGAGAGATTGCACTAGCGAAAGTACAGACCCTAGGCCTCATTTTCAAGCATTGCAATACCGTTTTTGTGCCCGTTTACTATTTGCTATTTTGCTGTTTTTATTTATTCAGATTATAAAAATATATTTCTACCATCCATATTACACTTTTATCACCATCTCTTCGCCGAACTAGTGCACCTATACAATTTGCCATTGTATTAGGTGTTGGGGAACGTAGCAGAAATTCAAAATTTTGTACGCATCACCAAGATCAATCTATGGAGTAACTAGCAACGAGAGAGAGGGGAGTGCATCTTCATACCCTTGAAGATCGCGATGCGGAAGCGTTACAAGAACGCGGATGAGGGAGTCGTACTCGCGGCGATTCAAATCGCGGAAGATCCGATCTAACGCCGAACGGGCCAGGCGCCTCCGCGTTCAACACACGTACAGCCCGGGGACGTCTCCTCCTCCTTGATCCAGCAAGGGGAGAGGAGAAGTTGAGGGAGAGCTCCAGCAGCACGATGGCGTGATGGTGGAGCTTGCGATTCTTGACGAGCTTCGCCAAGAACAACGGAGGAGGAGTAGGTGGTGGGGAGGGAGAGGGCTGCGCCAGGGGAAGGGTCAAGCTCCCATGCGCCTCCCCACTAATTATAGGGGTGGAGGGGGCTGGTTTCTTGCCCTCCAAGTCCATTGGGGCGTTGGCAAAGGTGGGAGGAAAGAAATCCCATCATTTCCTTCCCCACCGATTGTTATCCCCCTTTTTTTGGGATCTTGATCTTACCCTTGGGATATGATCTTATTCCTTCTAAGGGGGATCTTGGTGCGCCTTGACCAGGGGTGTGGGGCCTTGCCCCACTACCCACGTTCATGTGGGTCCCCCATGCAGGTGGGCCCCACTCCGGAACCTTCTAGAACCTTCCGGTACAATACCGAAAAATCCCGAACATTTTCCGGTGGCCAAAATAGGACTTCCCATATATAAATCTTTACCTCCGGACCATTCCGGAACTCCTTGTGACGCTCGGGATCTCATCTAGGACTCAACAACATTCGTAACTGCACACTAATTCCCATAACAACTCTAGTGTCACCGAACCTTAAGTGTGTAGACCCTACGGGTTCGGGAATCATGCAGACATGACCGAGACAGCTCTCTGGCTAATAACCAACAGCGGGATCTGGATACCCATGTTGGCTCCCACATGTTCCACGATGATCTCATCGGATGAACCATGATGTCAAGGATTCAAGCAATCCCGTATACAATTCCCTTTGTCAATCGGTACGTTACTTGCCCGAGATTCGATCGTCGGTATCCCAATACCTCATTCAATCTCGTTACCGGCAAGTCACTTTACTCGTTCCGTAATGCATGATCCCGTGACTAACTACTTAGTCACATTGAGCTCATTATGATGATGCATTACCGAGTGGGCCCAGAGATACCTCTCTCCGTCACACGGAGTGACAAATCGATCTCGATTCGTGCCAACCCAATGACACTTTCGAAGATACCCGTAGTGCACCTTTATAGCCACCCGATTACGTTGTGGCGTTTGGTACACCCAAAGCATTCCTACGGTATCCGGAGTTGCACAATCTCATGGTCTAAGGAAATGATACTTGACATTAGAAAAGCTTTAGCAAGCGAACTACACGATCTTGTGCTATGCTTAGGATTAGGTCTTGTCCATCACATCATTCTCCTAATGATGTGATCCCGTTATCAATGACATCCAATGTCCATGGTCGAAACCATAACAATCTATTGATCAACGAGCTAGTCAACTAGAGGCTCACTAGGGACATGTTGTGGTCTATGTATTCACACATGTATTACGGTTTCCAGTTAATACAATTATAGCATGAACAATAGACAATTATCATGAACAAGGAAATATAATAATAACCATTTTATTATTGCCTCTAGGGCATATTTCCAACAGTCTCCCACTTGCACTAGAGTCAATAATCTAGTTCACATCGCCATGTGATTAACACTCACAGGTCACATCGCCATGTGACCAACATCCAAAGAGTTTACTAGAATCAATAATCTTGTTCACATCACTATGTGATTAACACTCAATGAGTTACAGGTTTGATCATGTTATGCTTGTGAGAGAGGTTGTAGTCAACGGTCCGCAATATTCAGATCCCTATGTATTTCGCAAAACTTTATGTCATATCATAGATGCTGCTACCACGTTCCACTTGGAGCTATTCCAAATTGTTGCTCCATTATACGTATCCGATATCTCTACTCAGAGCTAGCCGGATAGGTGTTAAGCTTGCATCGACGCAACTCTTTACGTCGAACTCTTTATCACCTCCATAGCAGAAAGCGTATCCTTATTCCTCTAAGGATAATTTTGACCGCTATCCGGTGATCCACTCCTTGATCACCTTTGTACCCTCTTGCCGGACATGTGGCAAGGCACACATCAGTGCGATACTCAAGCATGGCATACCGTATAGAGCCTATGACAAAAGCATAGGGGCGACCTTCGTCCTTCCTCTTTCTTACGTCGTGGTCACGTCTTGAGTCTTACTCAATACTCACACCATACAACACAGCCAAGAACTCTTTCTTTGCTGATCTATTTTGAACTCCTTCAAAATCTTGTCACGGTATGTATTCATTTGAAAGTACTATTAAGCATTTTGATCTATCCTTATAGATCTTGATGCTCAATGTTCAAGTAGCTTAATCCAGGTTTTCCATTGAAAAACACTTTTCAAATAACCCTATATGCTTTCAAGAAATTCTACATCATTTCCGATCAACAATATGTCAACAACATATACTCATCAGAAATGCTATAGTGCTCCCACTCACTTCTTTGGAAATACAAGTTTCTCATAAACTTTGTATAAACCCAAAATCTTTGATCATCTCATCAAAGCGTATATTCCAACTCCGAGATGCTTACTCAGGTCCTTAGAAGGATTCTTTGGAGCTTTGCATACTTGTTGGCATCTTCGGGATTGTCAAAACCTTACGGTTGTATCACATACAACCTTTCCTCAAGAAAACCATCGAGGAAACAATGTTTTGACATCCTATATGCAAGATTTCATAAATAATGCGGTAATTGCTAATATAATTCCAGCAGACTCTTAGCATCACTCTGAGTGAGAAAGTCTCATCATGATCGACTCCTTGAACTTGTCAGAAATATCTTAACGATAAGTCAAGCTTTCTTAATGGTGATACTTACCATCATTGTCCGTCTTCCTTTTAAAATCCATCTGCACCCAACAGCCTTACGACCATCAAGTGGTTCTTCCAAAGTCCATACTTTGTTTTCATACATGGATCCTCTCTCGGATTTTATGGCCTCGAGCCATTAAATCGAATCTGGGCCCACCATCGCTTCTCCATAGCTCGTAGGTTCATTGTTGTCTAGCAACATGACCTTCAAGACAGGATTGTCGTACCACTCTGAAGTAATACGCATCCTTGTCAACCTACAAGGTTTGGCAGTGACTTGATCCGAAGTTTCATGATCACTATCATAAGCTTCTACTTCAATTGGTGTAGGCGCCACAGGAACAACTTCCTGTGCCCTGCTACACACTAGTTGAAGTGATGGTTCAATAACCTTATCAAGTCTTCACCATCCTCCCACTCAATTCTTTCGAGAGAAACTTTTCCTCGAGAAAGGACCCGTTTTCTAGAAACAATCACTTTTTGCTTCCGGATCTGAAATAGGAGGTATACCCAACTGTTTTTGGGTATTCTATGAAGATGCATTTATCTGCTTTGGGTTCGAGCTTATCAGCCTGAAACTTTTTCACATAAGCGTCGCAGCCCCAAACTTTTAAGAAACAACAGCTTAGGTTTCTATAAACCATATTTCATACGGTGTCATCTCAACGGAATTGCATGGTGCCCTATTTAAAGTGAATGTGGTTGTCTCTAACGCATAACCCATAAATGATAGTGGTAATTTGATAAGAGACATCATGGTATGCACCATATCCAATAGGGTGCAGCTATGATGTTCGGACACACCATCACACTATGGTGTTCCAGGCGGTATTAGTTGTGAAACAATTTTCACAATGTCTTAATTTCATACCAAACTCATAACTTAGATACACATCTCTATGATCATATCATAGACATTTTATCCTCTTGTCACGACGATCTTCAACTTCACTCTGAAATTACTTGAACCTTTCAATAATTCAGATTTGTGTTTCATCGAGTAAACATACTCGAGAATCTACTCAAATCATACGTGAAGTAAGAACATAACGATATCCTTGCATGCCTTAACACTCATTAGACTGCACACATCAAAATGTATTACTTCCAACAAGTTGCTTTCTTGTTCCATCTTCTGGCGAGGCTTTTAGGTCATCTTGCCCATGTGGTATGATTTGCATGTCTCAAGTGATTCAAAAACAAGTGAGTCCAAGCGATCCATCTGCATGGAGTTTCTTCATGCGTATATACCAATAGGCGTGGTTCGCATGTCTTAATCTTTTCAAAACGAGTGAGTCCAAAAGATCCATCAATATGGAGCTTCTTCTTGCGTTTATACCAATATGACTTAAGTGGCGATTGCCACAAGTATGTGGTACTATCATTACTATCTTATATCTTTTGGCACGAACATGTGTATCACTACGATCGAGATTCAATAAACCATTCATTTTAGGTGCAAGACCGTTGAAGGTATTATTCAAATAAGCAGGTAATCATTATTCTCCTTAAATGAATAACCGTATTGCGATAAACATAATCCAATCATGTTTATGCTCAACGCAAACACCAAATAACAATTATTTAGGTTTAACACCAATCTCGATGGTAGAGGGAGCAGGTGATGCTTGATCACATCAATCTTGGAAACACTTCCAACACACATCGTCATCTCACCTTTATCTAGTCTCCGTTTATTCCATAGCTCTTTTATTTCGAGTTACTAACACTTAGCAACCGAACCGATATCTAATACCCTGGTGCTACTAGGAGTACTAGTAAAGTACACATTAATATAATGTATATCCAATATACTTACGTAAACCTTGCCGACCTTCTTATCTACCAAGTATCTAGGGTAGTTCTCGCTTGGTGGATTTCCCCTCATTCTGAGAAGCACTTAGTCTCGGGTTTGGGTTCAACCACAGGTTTCTTCACTAGAGCAGCAACTGATTTGCCGATTCATGAAGTATCCCTTCTTGCCCTTGCCCTTTCTTGAAACTAGTGGTTTTACTAACCATCAACAATTGATGCTCCTACTCAATTTCTACTTTCGCGGTGTCAAACATCGCGAATAGCTCAAGGATCATCATATCTATCACGATATGTTATAGTTCATCACGAAGCTCTAGTAGCTTGGTGGCAATGACTTTGGAGAAACATCACTATCTCATCCGGAAGTTTAACTCCCACTCGATTCAAGTGATTGTAGTACTCGGACAATCTGAGCACATGCTCAACGATTGAGCTTTTCTCCCTTAGTTTGTAGGCTAAGAAACTTCATGGGAGGTCTCATACCTCTTGGCGTGGGCACGAGCACGAAATCCCAATTTCAGCCCTTGGAACATCTCATATGTTCATGACGTTTCAAAAAATGTCTTGTTGCCTCAATTCTAAACCGTTTAACATTATGCCTTTGAACTATCACGTAGTCATCAAAGCGTGTATGTCGGATGTTACATAACATCCACAAGCGACGCTCGAGGTTCAAAGACACCAGCGGTGCATTAAGGACATAAGCCTTCTATGCGACAATGAGGACAATCCTCGATTATCTGGACCCGATCCGCATAATTGCTACTATCAACTTTCAACTAAAATTTTCTCTAGGAACATATCTTAAGCAAGAGAACTAAAGCGCAAGCTACGACATAATTTGCAAAGTCCTTTTGACTATGTTCATGATAATTAAGTTCATCTAATGAACTCCCACTCAGATAGACATCCCTCTAGTCATCTAAGTGATTACATGATCCGAGTCAACTAGGCCATGTCCGATCATCACGTGAGACGGACTAGTCATCATCGGTGAACATCTTCATGTTGATCGTATCTACTATCGACTCATGCTCGACCTTTTCGGTCTCTTGTGTTCCGAGGCCATATGCGTACATGCTAGGCTCGTCAAGTCAACCCTAAGTGTTTGGCGTGTGTAATCTGGCTTACACCCGTTGTATGTGAACGTTAGAATCTATCACACCCGATCATCACATGGTGCTTGAAACAACGAACTTCATAGCGGTGCCGCGATTAGGGGAACACTTTCTTGAAATTTTAATGAGGATCATCTTATTTACTACCGTCGTTCTAAGCAAATAAGATGCATAAACATGATAAACATCACATGCAATCAAATAGTGACATGATATGGCCAATATCATTTTGCTCCTTTGATCTCCATCTTGGGGCTCCATGATCATCATCGTCACGGTATGACACCATGATTTCTATCATCATGATCTCCATCATCGATGTCTCCATGAAGTTGTCTCGCCAACTAATTACTTCTACTACTATAGCTAACGGTTTAGCAATAAAGTAAAAGTAATTACATGGCGTTGTTCAATGACACTTGGTCATACAATAAATTAAGACAACTCCTATGGCTCCTGCCGGTTGTCATACTCATCGACATGCAAGTCGTGATTCCTATTACAAGAACATGATCAATCTCATACATCACATATCATTCATCACATTCTTTTGGCCATATCACATCACATAACATACCTGCAAAAACAAGTTAGACGTCCTCTAATTGTTGTTTGCATGTTTCTGATGGCTGCTATGGGTTTCTAGCAAGAACGTTTCTTACCTACGCAAAAACCACAACGTGATATGCCAATTACTATTTACCCTTCATAAGGACCCTTTTCATCGAATCCGATCCGACTAAAGTGGGAGAGACAGACACCCGCTACCCACCTTATGCAACTAGTGCATGTCGATTCGGTGGAACTGTCTCCGCGTAAGTGTACGTGTAAGATCGGTCTGCAGGCCACTTCATCCCATGATGCCGCGAATCAAGATAAGACTAGTAACGGCAAGTAAATTGACAAAATCGGCGCCCACAACAACTTGTGTTCTACTCGTGCATAGAAACTACGCATAGACCTAGCTCATGATGCCTTTGTTGGGGAGCGTGGCGAGAAATTCAAAATTTTTACGCATCACCAAGATCAATCTATGGAGTAACTAACAACGAGAGAGAGGAGTGCATCTTCATACCCTTGAAGATCGCGATGCGGAAGCGTTACAAACGCGGATGAGGGAGTCGTACCATGGCGATTCAAATCGCGGAAGATCCGATCTAACGCCGAGCAGACGGCGCCTCGCGTTCAACACACGTACAGCCGGGGGCGTCTCCTCCTTCTTGATCCAGCAAGGGAGAGGAGAAGTTGAGGAGAGCTCCGGCAGCACGACGGCGTTGTGGTGGAGCTTGCGATTCTGCGGCGAGCTTCGCCAAGCACTACGGAGGAGGAGGAGGTGTTGGGGAGGAGAGGGCTGCGCCAGGAGAGAGGTCAAGCTCCCATGCGCCTTCCCACTATATATAGGGGTGGAGGGGGCTGGTTTCTTGCCCTCCAAGTCCATTGGGGCGTTGGCAAAGGTGGGAGGAAAGAAATCCCATCATTTCCTTCCCCACCGATTGTTATCCCCCTTTTTAGGGATCTTGATCTTATCCCTTCGGGATATGATCTTATTCCTTCTAAGGGGGGGTCTTGGTGCGCCTTGACCAGGGGTGTGGGGCCTTGCCCCCACTACCCACGTTCATGTGGGTCCCCCCATGCAGGTGGGCCCCACTCCGAAACCTTCTAGAACCTTCCCGGTACAATACCGAAAAATCCCGAACATTTTCCGGTGGCCAAAATAGGACTTCCCATATATAAATCTTTACCTCGGGACCATTCCGGAACTCCTCGTGACGTCCGGGATCTCATCGGGACTCAGAACAACATTCGATAACTGCACACTAATTCCCATAACAACCCTAAGCGTCACCGAAACCTTAAGTGTGTAGACCCTACGGGTTCGGGAATCATGCGAGACATGACCGAGACAGCTCTACGGCCAATAACCAACAGCGGGATCCGGATACCCATGTTGGCTCCCACATGTTCCACGATGATCTCATCGGATGAACCCGCGATGTCAAGGATTCAAGCAATCCCGTATACAATTCCCTTTGTCAATCGGTACTTTACTTGCCCGAGATTCGATCGTCGGTATCCCAATACCTCATTCAATCTCGTTACCGGCAAGTCACTTTACTCATTCCGTAATGCATGATCCCGTGACTAACTACTTAGTCACATTGAGCTCATTATGATGATGCATTACCGAGTGGGCCCAGAGATACCTCTCCGTCACAGAGTGTGACAAATCCCAGTCTCGATTCGTGCCAACCCAACAGACACTTTCGGAGATACCCGTAGTGCACCTTTATAGCCACCCAGTTACGTTGTGATGTTTGGTACACCCAAAGCATTCCTACGGTATCCAGGAGTTGCACAATCTCATGGTCTAAGGAAATGATACTTGACATTAGAAAAGCTTTAGCAAACGAACTACACGATCTTGTGCTATGCTTAGGATTGGGTCTTGTCCATCACATCACTCTCCTAATGATGTGATCCCGTTATCAATGACATCCAATGTCCATGGTCAGGAAACCATAACCATATATTGATCAACGAGCTAGTCAACTAGAGGCTCACTAGGGACATGTTGTGGTCTATGTATTTACACATGTATTATGGTTTTCAGTTAATACAATTATAGCATGAACAATAGACAATTATCATGAACAAGGAAATATAATAATAACCATTTTATTGTTGCCTCTAGGGCATATTTCCAACATTAGGTGTGTTGGGGACACAAGAAACTCTTTGTTGTTTGGTTGCAGGGTTGTTTGAGGGAGACTATATTCATCCTACGCCTCCCACGGATTGATAAACCTTAGGTCATCCACTTAAGGGAAAATTGCTACTGTCCTACAAAACTCTGCGCTTGGAGGCCCAACACGTGTCTACAAGAATAAAGTTGCGTAGTAGACATCAACGCGCGTCAACCTCTTCTTGATCGTGACGAATGGACACCATGCGGGACCGGCCTTTGCCAAGCATGCATGACAGTCTCAAAGAAGTGCGGGAATTTTGGCCAGAAATTCTCGAACCTGAATCTTGCTTGTCTGTATGGAGTGACAGCCTTGGCAAGGATCAACGGGCAGTGGTCGGAGAAGGAGGTGGAGGCCGTCGTGAGCAAGTAGCTGTCATGCATCATATCCCACTGGTTGTTGCTTGATTCAATATGTAGCCCTTCATTTTATTTCTATATACGGATGATTAAACACAAACATCTTGCATTTTGTCCCGTGTGTTAGATAGGATTCTACGTAGACGTGGTTTCCTGACGGTACGTTTGAGATTCTTGGCCCCTTCATCCATTTCCACCCCCTTGGGTTTGTTAGGGTAGGGTTGATGACGTGGATCGGGCACAAAGTTCTTCACACTATCGAGGTGGGCATGAGGTTGGGCATCCATGAGGAGGTCTGCGTGGATGTGAACATGGCAAATACATGGACAACCAATAGGAACACAACAGGTTCGTCTATTACATGCAAAGGTTTTAGTCGGTTCGACGCGTCTAGCACAACTAAAACCATGGCAACGTGCACACCTACCTTTCTACAGCGTGTGACCTGGTGCACCAAAAAATATGTTGTGTGCTTCATCCGTTCATTCATCAAGAGAAACTCACAAAAAATGGAGAAATTCGCTTTGGCACATAGGAGCATATGCTCCTGCCGTCGAAAAATATATTTCAAAATGTCAAAAAATTTCAAACACAAATCTGAGGCATACATCTCAACATAATATGTGCGCACGCCAAGTTTCATGAAAACCCGACATTTTATACACCTTGTGTAAAAAAGACAAAAATAATATGTCATGAAAAGCCTTTTTTAACTCTAAGTTTTGTCTTTTTTACATCAGACACAAAAGTTGTCGGTTTTCCCCAAAACGAGTTTGTGTGCACGTAGAATGTCGAGATGTATGTGGAAATCATTTTGTCAGAATTTTGTGACATTTCAAAATATGTTTCAAACATATTTTAAAAACTAGGAGCATATGCTCCCATGTGCCAAAACGCCACTCTAAAAAAAAGCATATAGGTTATTGTAGAGATGAATAATGCTACGAAACAACTAACACGTATAACTTTCTGAGGCAGCATCACACGTGAAGACCACACCACAAAGGACAAAGCTATCTCAAGATCATCAATCGAGGGCCGGCAAATACATCAAGTACATCAAGAAAGGAACTCCACAAGTACAAATTGTTCTCAGGGAAGAAAGCATCAACATGGACAATTCTAAGAACATTTGAACACTTATTATTCTATTTATATTCGAAAACTATAATACAACTATCAAATAATCAAGTACAATAAAAAAATATACTTCCATCTTAATTTCTTATATCATAAATTCGAATATTCATGTTTCATATAACCAAATTTCATCCAACCATATTGCAACCACTTCCCGCAGCAACGCACTTAAGATAGGACACGCAACGAACTTGAGGGAATACACCCGGGGGTTTTCTATTTTCTCCAGGGTTTTTTTCTTTTTTTTTTGTATGGTTTTCTTATTTCTTCGCCGGTTTTCTTTTTTTCGTCGTTATATTTCAGATTTTTCTTGTCTTTTTTCTTTTGGTTTCTCTTTGTTTCTTTCATGGTTTTTATCCGTTTTTCTTTTATTTCTCCTTTCTCTTCGGTTTTTTGTTTTGTTTATTGGGTTTCAATTTTTTGCTTTGTTTCTATATTTTCATAGCTTTTCAATTATTTTCACATTTGTTTCTTCGGATTCATTTTCAATAATTTCTTTTCTTTGGTTTCTCTTTTTAATTTCAATTATTTCCCTTTTTCTTTCTTTCTTTTGGTTTTCATTCTACATTTTTCCTATACCGTCAAGAAATGTTTTCTAATACACATTTAACATTTTTAAACACAATATTAACATTTTTTAATACATGATCAATATTTTTCATACATATTTAACAATGTTTTTGAAATTCTTGATTAATACTTTTTAAAATACAAGTTTAACATTTTTAATACATGGTCAATATTTTTTAATACACATTTAACATTTTCCAAATGTTTGATCAACATTTTTAAATGCTTGATTAACATTTTTATATACTTGATCAAAAATTCATCATTTTTAATACATCGTAAACATTTTTTCTATACACATTTAACATTTTTCAAATGCTTGATTAACATTTTCATATACTTGTTCAACATTTTTTCAAATGCTTGATTAACATTTTTATATACATGGTGAACAAATCTTATCATTTTAAATACATGGTCAACATTTTTATACATATTTAACATTTCCAAATGCTTGATTAAGATTTTTAAATACTTGTTCAACATTTTATTTAATACTTGATTAACATTTTTTATATACATGATCAAAATATCATTATTTTTTAATACATACTAAACATTTTTTCTATATACATTTAACATTTTTCAAATGCTTGATTAACATTTTTCAAATACATGATCAACTTTTTTATACATTTTTCGTATACGTGATAAACATTTTCTCTATACACATTTAACATTTTTTAGATGCTTGATCAACATTTTTTAATTGTTTTTCTACAGATTTTTTTCTTATATATATTTAGAATAATTTAAAGTACAAATAGAAGTAAAAAAATAAAGCAAAGAAGAAAACAAAAAACATAAAAAAATGAAAAGGAGGTTGTAGCCTCCCGCGCGGCTAGGCCGGCCCATTTGGAGCTTCCCCGACACGAGACTTGCCCTCTGTCCCGCTTACAGCGAGACGTTGGGTGCCCCGCTGACGGCATGGGGCGCGGAGATCATAGTCGATGGAGATCATATCATAGCTGCGTCGACACATTGAAGCAGGTCAGGTGGCCTGTTGCTCCTGGTGTGGGGTTGAGGCTCGGCGACGTGTTGTCCGTCGAAGTTGTGTGTGGTGGTGTTTTTTTAGAAAACTTCCATCTATTTCTTCATCTTCAATCATGGTAGTACAAAGAACACCAGAAATAATAAACATTAGATCCAGATCCATAGACCACCTAGTGACGACTGCAAGCAGTGAAGCGAGCAAAGGTGCGCCGTTGTCATCGCCCCTCCCTCGCCGGAGTCGGGCAAAATTTGTTGTAATAGACAGTCGGGAAGTCGTCATCCTAAGCCCCCATAAGACCAAAGACAATGTAAGCGAAGAATCGCCGATGAAGAGTAACGTAGATCGGAAGGATCAAACTTGAAGACACACGAACATAGATGAACTACGACCAGATCCGAGCAA
This sequence comes from Aegilops bicornis, assembly GCA_021605145.1. Taxonomy (NCBI): domain Eukaryota; kingdom Viridiplantae; phylum Streptophyta; class Magnoliopsida; order Poales; family Poaceae; genus Aegilops; species Aegilops bicornis. The sequence continues at coordinate 538,667,830 of CM038675.1, forward strand.
ATCAAGCAAGGACAGATCCACCGGAGACACACCTCCACACTTCCGCCGATGATGCTAGACACACCACCGGAACGAAGCTAGGCGGGGAGAACCTTATTTCATCTTCAGCGAGCCACGTCTCTCTCGTCTTCATCAGCAGGACACAAAACCTAACAAAATTATCTAAAATCATAGCCCTCCCGACGGCAAAGGCCAGGATCCGTCGCGCCACCATGACCATAAGGCCACCAGAGACGAGGCGGACCAACGGCGGCGCTGGCGGGAGGCAGAGGACCCCTACAATTTTCTTAGGGGGGGGAGGCGGTTGTACCTACTATTCGTTCAACATTCAGGTTGTGTGCAGTGGCTAGAGGCTCTCAACCTCCGTTCAAGGCACCGATCAACTAGAGTTTCTTCATCGACTGGGATCTATCTAATACAATTTTATTTGGCTAACTGAAAAGAAATCAATTTAATATGATTCAATTTATTGAAAATTTTGTTGTCTAATCTAATCTATGGACCGATCTAATCCGTGCTCTCAGGGAGAAGAGATTAATCTCCCCAGGGTGGCACACTGTAGAAGTGGTAGAGAAATCTAGGATCAGCGTTGTTGGACTAGCCGCTTTAATACTATATTGAATTTATGTTCCAGTCAACTCATCTAAAAATTTCAACTGATGCAGAGAGGAAGGCAATATATTTCAACACTCCTAGACTTGAGAAGCATCCCAGGGGTGCCGAAACAGTTAAAGTACATGGAGCTCACAAACCACAATGAATTCAGTTTCAAATGCTGACTTGGCATATAATCTCCATTTAATGCCGAAAGAAGTATATATACTGTCCCAAATTTCCAGGAATTGACCACATTACCCTCGTCAAGTCTCTTCTCTTCTCTACTCTCTATCTCTTCTCTACTTCTCTACTACCTAAAAGATAGGTAAGGTTCCCTCTCCCCTCTTACGTTCTCTTTTTCGTCCTTCCATCTCTTTGTTTTTTTTTTCGGCCTTTGTCCCACCAGTTTTTTTCCTTTGGCTTTCCCTACGTGATCCCCCTTCCAAGTTTTTTCGTTCCACCACCACGCCTCAGCCGCAGGTTGCCTGCGTGGGCTATGTTAGGGCTTCTTCATCTTCTAAAGAGAGCCCTCCAGATCCCATCTCCCTCCTCGCCTGATGCCCCAGCGCCGCCGCCCTCACACTTCAAGGTTCGTCGTCCGCTGACGTTCTTCTCATCTTCAAGCTCCCCCGCTGCGACGCATTGCAGTACTCTACATCTATTCTCTCGTGTGGCGGCCATCGTAGATCGAGGGCAGCGGTAGCGGCAACTGATGTATATTCTTCTCGGGCAGATGTGCGCACGCGCGTGCCGGCGATAACTTAGCGCGCTGCGGGGACTGGAGTGCGAACTAGGGACGGTGCTTCCGCTAGACACGTATGTGCATCGATCGCTTGTGTGTTTTCTGCAAGCCAACGAGCCTCTGGCAATCCCATTATCTACACGCTATAATGGTCACGTGTCGCTGTGTGTTGCTGTGTGTTTCCAGACGTGGCAAAGCTCAGGTCTTGATGAGCATAATAGGTTGATGCAGTTTTTATCGAGTCCTTTCTGGCGTCAAGGTAATCTGGCCGGAATCAATCAAACGCATCTGGCCGGAAAGCGAAAGTCGTAGTAATCGATGTGACAAGCTAATATTGATGCGTCGGGGACGGGGCATCTCGCCGCTGATGGCTGGGCCAAGAAGGATTACCCGGGTGATGTATTGCGTTTATTATTGTTGCACTTGTCAACTTGATAATTTGATTTCCTGTGTACTTGTATTCTGCCGATCCAAGAAGAATCTCAGGCCTTCTTGTTTTTCTTCTTTTGTGCTTGCTTCATTTGTTTTACTTATCTTTTTGTCAGGCTTCAGTAATCAGACCAACTATCTGAGTCATTTAAAAAATGAGTCCAAAGAACATTCTTACAGAAACCTTTGTTAGAAGTACAGTCATTTGGTGTCTAACATGCTATCCTGAATTTTCATTTACTTCCATGAATTAAATCTGAGTTGTAACTTTTGGTGGCTAATATGTGTGAGTGCTGGTTCTGAAGATGCTTCTTGTTGAGTTAAATAAAATAGATTTCCTTGGTCAGTAAATTTTGCTTTGGCCAACTAAATTGCAGTAACTTAAACATTCATATTCTCTTTTCTTATGATATGTCTAGATTTTCTTCCAACCTCTATCTTCATAAGAATATACATGAAAGTGAAATACATTTCAGATCATTGTGTTGCATGGGATAATAGACTCATTGTCCTCGGCGTCCATAGTTTTTCTCAGCATTGATAGTGTTAACCAATCTTAGTTTTTCAGCATTGTCCTTGTAGTGCAGAAATCTGATGTTTTTCTCAACTGATAGCAATTGTCCAAAAGTTTAATATTGATAGTGTTAGCCGATCTTAGTTTTTCTGAGAAATTTATAGGTTTTGACGCTAGGAATTCTACAGCATTAAACGGACTAACAAGTGCGCCAGGTTGAGCTTAGTTTGGTGGTGTATTAAAAGCAGACGTTTTACACATCACATCGGGGGCACCAATGAACAACAATAACAGTGATTTAACGGTAGAAATAAAACTCAATGGTATCTTTTCATATGCATGAGGATCCTCGAATTATATGTTATAATTCTCCTCCGTTCCTACATAGATGACTCAATTTTGTACTAACTTTAGTATAAAGTTGGGTCATCTATTTTGGAACAGAGGGAGTATTAGTTTTGATCCACTAGAATATATACATTCCCGTTGCAACGCACGGGCAATTTGCTAGTCAACTCAAAAATGGCTTACGCAATCTCCTCAACTTTCAGATCTAGTGAGTAGTTTGGGAGGGAGGTTTTGTATCCTGGAAGTTGTGTGGAGCTCAACCTCCATGACACCTATTTTCTAGCCACCCATCTTCTGCATCATGATCCATGCAGGCACTTTTATCTTTTTTTATTTATCCCAAATAAAACAATATATGAACTTCAGACTTTGTAGGACGACAAAACAGTCTAACTACAATGTCGGAAGAAACTTTCGAATTTTTCGTGCATCATAAGTACTTAAAATATATTTTTACTCAAAAAAATCTCATTTTGTATATTTACATCTGACCCAAAAATCCGAAAAATAGTTAAAATAACCATTGAAGTTCTAAAATTTGGTTGACCTGCAAATTTTTTAAGTTCATATTTGGAACGGAAGAATATGAGCAACCAGACTTGTATTCATCTCATGCAGTGGCGGAGACAGGGGGCCAGCAATGTGAGGAGAAGCGGACGTGCATGCATTGACAGCGGACATACACGAACGAAAAAGGCTACCTCCGGCAGTTTTGCGTCTCGATGGCGCGGCTGCGGCGCCGCCTTGCCGCTCCGCTGCGCGCTGTGTGTCTACACCCGTGCCAAAATATGCGGCGTTGCACTGCCTTGCTGCCTGCTCGCGCTCTTGCTGGGGTGCACCGTGCACGCGAGGGTGCAACCCGCCAACCAACGCAAGCTCGGTGAGGGGTCCTCGTGACCCGTGCACAACCAGTGCGTCGTACTCAAGCTCTACGGGGCGAACGGTGGCGGGGATGTTGAGGTCATCGACGGTGACGTTCTAGTCTAACATCTACTCCCTCTGTTCCTAAATATAAGTCTTTTTAAAATTTTAATATAAACTACATACGGATGTATATAGACATAGTTTAGAGTATAGGTTCACTTATTTTACTTCGTATGTAATTCATATTGAAATCTCTAAAAAGACTTATATTTAGGAACGTAGGGAGTAGGTCCGAAGAAATTGTTGGGTGTTCCTTAACGTTGATGCTGTAATACACATTAAAAGCGGTGAAAAACTGACTTTTCTATGATGTATGGTAGCTAAACATGTAGTATAGGCTTAACCGAATGCCGCACAACGACATGTTTGTATTAAGTATTGTCCTTGAATATCATTTAATGAAGTTTTATGGTGTATGGTGGCCCCTAATCGATGAAGATATGGTGTTCGTAAGACACATGGTTAAAGTAAGCATATGCCGGCTTGATGTTCATGTTTCATAGGTCATGGATATAGAGATATCAAATTAATAGTGTGGACACGCACTAGTAGGACAAGACTCTTCATCATGTGAAGATATCTATGGGCCTTCAGAAGTCATATTTGAACATGTCCAGAGGGACCGAGCTACCCAACAAAGATGACATGTTGTCACATTGAGCTTGAACAACATATATCACGAGGCAAATGAGGCGCTGCATATCATACATGGTAACATTTGAGAGTTGGCACACTCGTCACGCTGACCACTGCAAATGACCACGAAGGTTGCACGAGTACTCACTTGATTAAATTCGAGTGAATCGTATCATAAATTCCACGATGGTCAGCTGACCTAAGAGCTTCTACAACGACACTGGCAAACATGAGCTCATTTGTCTGCTATTTCAACCACACTCCTCATTTAAAAACCATCGGTTTCATACTACTCCATGCAACCTCATTACATACATTCTCCCTCCGTCCCAAAATTTTTGTCTTAGATTTGTCTAAATATAGATGTATCAATCACGTCTAGACAAATTTTGGGACGGAGGGAGTGCATCTTGGTGAAAATTTTGAATCCAATGATTTGACAGTAAGTTGTTAGATTTCCAGAATGGGCTTGGGGCTTACAATGCTCAGGACACATTCTCAAAGAACATCAGCACAGCACATTGGTCAAAATTGCTTCGGCAAGCAGAAGAATGAACATAGCTAAGGCGCAACAAAAACAAGCAAGACATGCAGAAATTACTCTCACAGGCAATAAGCTAACCAGGTTCTCTTTTCAACTCAAGAGGAAGTTCAAAGTTAACATAACAATCTACTAGTACTACAGAGAGTATAAACTTTTAGAGGGCAAGCCTCATCCCAAAGATTTAAAACAGCAGGTGACAAAACATATAGCTCTCAAATATATCTTGCTTTCAGCGGGGCTTCAGAACAGAAGTCAGGCAGTCCACTGCCCGCCGTATCCAGCAGCAGTAGCAGGCTGAGGCGACACGCCCTTTGCAACCGCAGGCTGTGGGTTTGCAGCAGGTGCAGCATAGCCACTTTGAGCTGCCGGTGGCGCAGACTGATCATAACTTGGTGGGTTTGTAGCTGGTGGCTGGGTGTATCCTGCCTGACCATATCCAGGCTGACCAGTTGTCGGTGCAGCAGCATATCCTGACTGTGGGTAGGCATTTCCATAGCTGGGATCAGCTGGGGCTCCCTGATAGCCATAGTTTGCGTTGTTTTGAGCTGACTGATCAAGGTATGCTGGCTGCGATGCAGGATACTGCGCATAGCCGCCGCCTTGCTGACTGTACCCTGGTCCTGCCGGAGCACTCTGACCATATGCTGCTGGCCCTTGCCCACCCTGCTGTGAGTAACCCTGCTGAGCATACCCATCAGGTCCAGTTGGGTATGTTTGACCATAAGCAGGAGGTTGCTGGGCTGGCGGAGCATAAGATGCAGGGGGTGGTGCCTGGTAAGCACCATCTGCAGGTGCACTGCCTCTGGGTGGCCATTGTCCAGGTCCACCATATGGAGGTCTAGCATAAGGATCTGGCTGTTGAGGGTAACCTTGCTGCCGAGACCGGCTGGTGGCTGCCCATAGTACTGCTGGGCTGGAGCTGGAGCACTGTACCTAGGATCACCATATCCAGGGCCATAGTTCTGTGGAGGCGCAGACTGCGGATACTGAGGCTGTCCATAGCTTGGAGCTTGTGATGGGCCATAGCTGTTGTAGTTACCTGGTCCAGGGGGGTAGTTTGGTGGCTGGCTTTCATACGGTTGAGATCCCTGTTTGTAGTAGTCATAACCACCACCCTGGTGAGGCGGAGGGCCCTGCCTCTGGTCCCAGCCCATGCCACCTCTTGGTGGTGGCTGCTGTGGTAACCACCATAAGGGGGTTGAGAGTATGGCGCGTTCTGAGGAGGCCCTCTTGGTGGATATCCATACTGCTGAGGTTGAGAACGTGGGCCCCACTGAGAAGCTGGGCCATGACCCTGAGGGTGATGATGTTGCGGACCATAGCCACCAGACTGAGTTGTGTTTCTTGGAAATGTCTGTATAAGAAAGTATGTTAGAAACCAAACAAGAAAAGTAAATGTCGATGGCGAAGACAAAGGCTGGATATAAGATGTAACAACATCATAGAAGGGTAACTGTCATATCAAAGTTGTACAACAGTAAACCTGCAAGTGCGTGCTAGTAAAGAACTTTTCATAGCTACAGCATTCAAATAAAGTATGCATCTTAGAACATTTCATACCCTTATGTGGACATCTAAAGTGAAAAGTGCACACAAAGGGCAATAGAATCAACCGTCCATGAATAAACACATAATGTCAATGAGATGAGACGCTAGTATTAGAATGCAAATACCAACAAGACCATCATCACATTCAGTAGAATCAAGGGAACAAGAGCTTCACAGATTGAAAGAAACAATGTTTACAATTCAACATATTTCCACATCTTTGTACAGTTCAGAAATAAAAAACATGGCAAGATCACATGCAAAGCACTGACATGATAACAAGGTTAATTAGACCGAACTTCATAAAGGGACAAACAGGGACTGCAGTTTGTGGGGAGGTAACGCATCATAAAACTAAGATAAATGATGTGACATAGTTCACAGCTTTTTGACTATAGAGAAGTGGTTCTGCAGACAACAGAGAGTTGCAAACAATTTAGTTTAGCAAACCTAGACATGGTGATGCAGTATCCTTGTCATGGCAATGATACAATTGGTGCAGTCTTCCAATGCAGAATTGGTTTTTCTTTCCATTTCAGCCATAAGCAGCCTTACCAGTTACCCCAACTACAAAAACCATACAAGGTCAAGGGACAACGATCAATATCCCTCTGCTGTGATGCAACGGATGAAGGAGATGACCCCATCCGGAAGGCCTAGCTGAATCTGCATTGGTATACCCAGCCAACTCCAATTGGCACCTTCAACAAAAGATAATTCATGGAAACTGGAAGGGAGATAACCTGATGTGTCAGCTACGACTTCCGATGTAGGAAACAGTATCAGATTTTATCTAGAGTTAGCAAGAGGCTAATTGACCAAACCATGTGTAAAGCCAGAGCCAAGGATCAGGTAAAAACATAGGGCAAGCCAGTTACACTAGAAGCATGAACTCTTCTATTATTGTTTTTGTAACTGTATCCAGCTTTCCTAGGTCCAAAATACAAACCATTCAATATGAACTGGTGGTGAACCATTTATTCCCAGTTCCTAATTTTATTTCTAAATAATCGATGCTGCACATTATGTTTCGTGCTGATACTGCACCAAAGCACAATAACATGATGGGCAGGTTGCAGGCAACACTCAAATTTTATAGTGACATGCAGAACAAAAGGTGGCATACTAAATATTTCAGGGCAAAATACATACTAAATATTTCAGGGCAAAATTTGGTGGAGAATAAAACTCTAACAGTAACAAATAACCCACAACAAAGTTATGTGGGTGAAACTACTACAACCCAATCAAGCCGACTGCATGTCACTGACTGATTGATCGATCAAGGAAAGTAGGGCAAACGGAGAACTTACCTTCCAGTCCAGCTAGGCACTTCTATATATCAAGAATGTCATATAGGCCCATTGTAGAAGACACAGATTAGTCTAGTCATACTTCAGATTCCATAAATGGGCAAGGGGCAATATACAACACCCCAAGCACGATAAAGTGACTATTTTCGGATTGCTATTTAATCAAGATTGCACTTGCGCTAAAGTGTGCTCATATACACATGAACAATGTTCAAATTTACAAGATGCAAAGCTGGAATGGAACAGCCACAACTGTTCTATATATGTTAAAATGGGAGCATCAACACAAGTTACAAAAATGGCATCGACTAGGACAATTTTCAGTTCCTATTATCAGAAGATAAAAGGTTTTACTCCAAAAAACAACTAATGGGAAACTCCTTTCAGGCAATACATCTCCAGTCTTATTCATAGACGAGGCATTTGAACATAATGGACAAAAAAATTTGAAAAGTTAAGATGATTAAGTGCATTACATTTATTAGCAGCATTAGCATAGCACCATGAATAACATATAATTAACTACCAAAATTATGACATAGCTAAAAGCCAGTTGTACCAATCAGACAAGGTAGAAATGAAAAAGACAGGCAATCGTACATGCTATGATTTCGTACCAAGTAGCATAATACACAAACTTGATTTTTTTGCGACAACACTAGATTCAATATCACTACGTTTATCACAGGGGCATAAGCATCATGCAGGTAATCACAGCACAAATGTACATATGGACAATAGACAGAATGAAGCATTACTGAGTTGATCACTGCACGGATTAATGATAAAAAGCATAAAGCAGGATCACATCAGCCTGAGCATCAGAGGCTTCATCACAGAAATAATGGAACAAAAAAGCACAAAGCAGGGTCACATCACCTGACTCATAGCTTGCTTGATCAACTCTTTTGCAGCTTCTATCTGCTTCTTATTGCCAGTAACACGTACAGTCCTTTCAGTCAGTGTAGTACCCACCGGAGGATGTTGAGGAATTAACTACATTAACATTTACCGCCGCCCTCAAGCCTCAGTTAACATAAGCTATAGTTGTTTAAAGATGCCAACATAACATGCAAATTATCTACCTGGATTCGAGCACCAGATCGGGTTTGCAGGTTTTTAATTGTCTCACCTCCTTTTCCAATAATTAAACCAACCTAAGAAATAGATAAGATCAGAAAAGAGTTGGGCAAACAAAACAGTTGGATTCATCACCAACATTGAAAACTAACCTTATTATCAGGGACTAGCATCTCAAACTGCTCTGAACCTGACTGACCAGACCCAAAACCTTTGGCTATCAAGGCAGGGGAACCGCCAGCCTCAGCCTGGAATATATGCATTCGATAGAGCCTTAGAGATGTAACTTTTACCAATATAAGTTCAGTGACCGTGAACTACTTCAAGCCCCTGAGAAAGTTAATACATTTAGCATACCTCAGCTATAACGCTCTTAATAAGCTGCTCAGCCTTGTCAATACTCTCGGTAGTTCCAACCAATTCGACTGGCCGAGTCGTGGCATCTGAAGGAACATCTGCATCCTTTGTGATTTGGATCTTTGCGCCCGAGCTCATTTGCAGGTTTCTGATCGTTTCACCCGCTTTTCCTATTAGAACACCGACCTGCACGAATTTCCACCATCAGTATAACCAAATTATGTGTGTAAATCAATAGTAGACACGAATTTCTGTGTTTGATGCAACAATGGCCTCCAAAAAACAGATTTCATCTAAGCCAATGGTTATACCTTGGTATTGGGCACATCAATTAGGCGGGTAGTCTCCTGCAGGGCACCGGTTGCATCGCCTTCTTGCTGTTGTGGTGGTGCATCAGTTGCAGTCTCCTGTGGCTTGACCTCAGAACTTGTCTGCAGATCGCCGGCAGGAGCAACCTCGGCATTCTGGGCATCTGCCGCCCCCTCAGTAATCACAGCGACTGGCTCCTCGGGCTTCTCGGAGGACTCACTGTTTTGCACGGCATCTGATCCCAACAGAGATAACGAACGGATCAGCAGACAGATTACGATCCAAGCTGAAGACGAAACCGACCATGTTTGACACGCTAGAATCGTCGCCGAGAGAGTAAACCCTAGGTACAACGCACACGTGGATAGAGAGGGGGTGGGGCGCGAGAGAGACTAACCTGCGCCGTTGCCTTCCACGCGCGGTCGCTTGGCGTCCTCCCCAGCGCCGTTGGCCTCCGCGCCCGCGTCGACCTCCTCGAGCTTCCTCTTGTGGTCGCCTTCGGCGTCGGCAACCTCTGATGGCGCCTCTTCCTGCGTGGGGGCGGCCGCCGCAGGGTCAGATGCAGCGTCTTCCTGCACGGCGTCGGTGTGGTCTACAACTGGAATCTTCATCTCGGTCCCTACGTCTGGTGGCGGCGCCGATGCGTCGGAGTCCGCCATGGGGATTAGGGTTTGAGGTTTTTCGCCTCCGGTTTTCGTACGGGGGGCTGGAGGCGCCAGTGGGGATATGCGAGTGAGGAGCCCGTGTCCCGACCTGTCTTGGTTATTTAAAACCGTGGCCGGAGGCATATTTTACTTTTAAGCTCGTGATATTACGTGCGCCATGGATAGACACGTATTTGAGTTAGTTCGCAAGTTTTTTCTTTTTTCCTTTTGGATTTGAGGGGAAAGTCAGTTCGCAAGTTGTGAGTAGATGATTGTAAATAAGTATACTAGGATGCCGCAAGCCGGATATTGTCTTTGGAGGCGGAGCTCCATGGAGCTCGGTTTTGAAAATTTTGAATTTTGTCGAATTTCATATTTTCTATATTTCAAAAAATTCTGAAAACAAATACACATATACATGAAGGCATAACACACATGTGTGTAAATTTTCATGTCAAAATAAGTTGAAATGAGGGCTGTGCAAAAAAGACAAATCTGGGGCTTTTTAACACATGATACTATTCATCCTCCCAGGTCATGAATTTGTCTTTTTTGTACAGGTCACATTTCAACGTTTTTCATTCTGAAGTTTTACACACATAGACATAACATACTTGTTTACTTTCACAATTTTTTTAATTTTTTTTGAAACCAAAAAATTTGAATTTTGATTTGTTTTCAAAAAAAGGCCTCCATGGCTCCCGGAAGCCGAACGTCCGTTCACCCCGCACCACGCTATAAATGAAAACGTAATTGAAAAAACATAGCACTTTTTGCTTTTCTTTTGCACTTCTATATGTTTTTCACTCTTATTGTGATGGTTCGGCATTGCCTTGAAGTGTCATCACTAAAAAAGATATAAACTTGGGACATATTTGGTGTTTGGTAACCTGTATTGCTTTTTGCCTCTTCGCATATTGAAAGTGCAACTAATTCTTGGGTGGTTTTGGTAATTCTTAACAACATATAGCTCATTGAACAAATAATCTTTCGAGATAATCGTTTCAAAGAGTTCAATGATTGACATGGCATGGACTAGAGATATGGACCCCTCAAAATGCTAAGGACACATATTGGCAGAAGCTCATGACTATACATTTTCATTTTAATGATCGAAGATCACATTGAGTCCATAGGAAAAGCCAATACTATTAAAAGGGAATGAGGTGTTGCTTAATGGCTTGCTTGCTCAAAATGCTTAGTGATATGCTCCAAAAGCCCTTAACCACTTTCTCATTTCCACATCTGTCTTAAACCTAAAGTCAAACTCGGGCCCACCGATTTGATACATCTGGCGCCACCGAGTTCATTTGACATAGCCATAGCCAGAAACCCTAACCAGTTCGGACTCAACGATAGGGATCTCGGTCTCACCAAGATGGGATTGCAAACTCTCTATTTCCTTTCGTAACGTTTCGGTCTAACCGAGATGAGCGATTGGTCCCACCGAGTTCGCAATGCAAACTCTCTGTTTTCTTTTTGTAACGTTTCGGTCTCACCGAAATGAGCGATCGGTCCCACCGAGTTTGCCTGACCAACTCTCTACTTGCCTATTACTGAAATCGGACCCACCGAGTTCATGTGATCGGTCTCACTGAGATCAAGTTATGCCCTAAACCTAACATATCGATCCCAATCGAAGTCGATCAGTCGGTCCCAATCAAAAGCCTAACGTTCACATTTTAAATCGAATGGTCCGACCGAGTTTCACTATTCGGTCCCGCCGAGTTTGATAAATTGTGTGTAACGGTTAGATTTTGTGTGAAGGCTATATATACCCCTCCACCCTTCCTACATTCGTGGAGGGAGCTATCAGAACGTGCCTACACTTGCAGCATTCATTTTCTGAGAGAGAACCACCTACTCATGTGTTGAGACCAAGATACTCCAATCCAACCACAAGAATCTTGATCTCTAGTCTTCCCCAAGTTGCTTTCCACTCAAATCATCTTTCCATCATATCCAAAACTGAGAGAGAGAGAGAGAGAGTTGAGTGTTGGGGAGACTATCATTTCAAGCACAAGAGCAAGGAGTTCATCATGAACACACCATCTATTACCTTTTGGAGAGTGGTGTCTCCTAGATTGGTTAGATGTCACTTGGGAGCCTCCGTCGAGATTGTGGAGTCGAACCAAGGAGTTTGTAAGGGCAAGGAGATCGCCTACTTCGTGAAGATCTACCCAAGTGAGGCAAGTGGACTCGCGCAACCGTTACCCTTTGTGGGTTGAAGTCTCCATCAACGTGGATGTACGATAGCACCACCTATCGGAATCACGCCAAAAATCTTCGTGTCTACATTGCGTTTGCTCCCTCCAAACTCCTCCCCTTTTACCTTCATATGCAATGATTTACATTCCGTTGCTATACTCTTAGAATTGCATGTGTAGGTTGATTGCTTGACTTGTGTTAAGTTACTAAAATCCGCCAAGACTTAAAATTGGGAAAAGGCTAGATTTTTATTTGGTTAAGTAGTCTAATCACCCCCCCCCCCCTCTAGACATTCTTTCGATCCTACAATTGGTATCGGAGCTTTGGTCTCCATTTGCCTTGATTTCCATAGCTTTGGCGATCATAGCCTTGGTTTCACAACCTAGGAGAGTATGGCATCTAGCGAGGGAAATTACCACCGTAGAGGTCTTTACTTTGATGGTACTAATTTTGCTAGTTGGAACTTGGAAGCATAAGATGAAAATGCATATTCTTGGACATAACCCCGCGCGTTTGGGCTATTGTGTGTATTGGCTTGCAAGGTGAATTCTCGATGGGAGAGAACCAAATCATGAAGCTACCACAGAAGAATTGAAGATGTTGCAATACAATGCTCAAGCTTGCGATATCCTCTTCAACGAATTGTGCCCCCAAGAATTCAACAAAATCGGCCGTCTTGAGAATGCAAAGGAAATTTGGGATACTTTGATCGATATGCACGAATGTACCAACTCCATCAAGGAATCCAAGTTGGATGTGCTTCAAAGTCAACTTGACAAGTTCAAAATGAAGGATGGTGAAGGTGTCGCTGAAATGTACTCTAGGCTTGCTCTCATCACAAATGAGATTGCCGGCTTAGGAAGTGAAGTGATGACCGACAGATTTATCATCAAGAAGATCCTAAGAGCCTTGTATACACCGTGTGCACATTGATCCAAATGATGCCCAATTACAAAGATCTCAAGCCAAAGGAAGTCATTGGTAGAATTGTTGCTCATGAGATGTCACTCAAGGATTAAAAAAGAGCTTCATAACAAGTCTAGTAGTGCTTACAAAGCCTCATGTGATGCTCCTACATCATCAAGTGAGAAACAAGCTTTCAATGAAAAATTGAGCCTAATGGTGAGCCGCCGCAGGGTCAGATGCAGCGTCTTCCTGCACGGCGTCGGTGTGGTCTACAACTGGAATCTTCATCTCGGTCCCTACCTCTGGCGGCGGCGCCGATGCGTCGGAGTCCGCCATGGGGATTAGGGTTTGAGGGTTTTCGCCTCCGGTTTTAAATGCAATTTGGAGGCACTTGTGGGATATCTTGAGAGAGGAGCCCGTGTCCCGACCTGTCTTGGTTATTTAAAACCGTGGCCGGAGGCATATTTTACTTTTAAGCTCGGGATATTACGTGCGCCATGGATAGACACGTATTTGAGATAGTTCGCAAGTTTTTTCTTTTTCTTTTTTGAGGGGAAAGTCAGTTCACAAGTTGTGAGTAGATGATTGTAAATAAGTACTAGAAAGGATCCATAAGCACGCTTATAAATGAAAGCGTAATTGGAAAAACATAGCACTTTTGCTTTTCTTTTGCACTTCTATATGTTTTTCACTCTTATTGTGATGGTTCAGCATTGCCTTGAAGTGTCATCAATAAAAAAGATATAAACTTGGGACATGTTTGGTGTTTGGTAACCTGTATTGATTTTTGCCTCTTCACATATTGAAAGTGCAACTAATCCCTGTGTGGTTTTGGTAATTCTTAACAACATATAGCTCATTGAACAAATAATCTTTCGAGATAATCATTTTAGAAAGTTCAATGATTGACATGGCATGGACTAGAGATGTGGACCCCTCAAAATGCTAAGGAAACATATTGGCAAAAGCTCATGACTCTACATTTTCATTTTAGTGATCGAAGATCACATTGAGTCCATAGGAAAAGCCAATACTATTAAAAGGGAATGAGGTGTTGCCTAGTGGCTTGCTTGCTCAAAATGCTTAGTGATATGATCCAAAAGCCCTTAACCACTTTCTCATTTCCACATTTGTCTTAAACCTAAAGTCAAACTCGGCCCCCCCGATTTGATACATCCGGCACCACCGAGTTCATTTGACATAGCCATAGCCAGAAACCCTAATCAGTTCGGACTCAATGATAGGGATCTCGGTCTCACCGAGATGGGAGTGCAAACTCTTTATTTCCCTTCGTAACGTTTCGGTCTAACCGAGATGAGCAATCGGTCCCACTGAGTTCGCAATGCAAACTCTATGTTTTCTTTTCGTAATGTTTCGGTCTCACCGAAATGAGTGATCGGTCCCACCGAGTTTGCGTGACCAACTATCTGTTTGCCTATTACTGAAATCGGTCCCACCGAGTTCATGTGATCGGTCTCACCGAGATCAAGTTATGCCCTAACCCTAACATATCGATCCCACCGAGTTGATCAGGTCGGTCCCACCGAAAAGCCTAACGTTCAATTTTAAACTGAATCGGTCGGCCGAAGTTTCACTATTCGGTCCACTTGAGTTTGATAAATTGTGTGTAGCAGTTAGATTTTGTGTGGAGGCTATATATACCCTCCACCCTTCCTACATTCGTGGAGGAGCTATCGGGCGATGCCTACACTTGCAGCATTCATTTCACGAGAGAGAACCACTGCTCATGTGTTGAGACTAAGATATTCCAATCCAACCATAAGAATCTTGATCTCTAGTCTTCCCCAAGTTGCTTTCCACTCAAATCATCTTTCCATCATATCCAAATCTGAGAGAGAGAGTTGAGTGTTGGAGAGACTATCATTTGAAGCACAAGAGCGAGGAGTTCATCATGAACACACCATCTATTACCTTTTGGAGAGTGGTGTCTCCTAGATTGGTTAGGTGTCACTTGGGAGCCTCCGTCGAGATTGTGGAGTCGAACCAAGGAGTTTGTAAGGGCAAGGAGATCGCCTACTTCGTGAAGATCTACCCAAGTGAGGCAAGTGGACTCGCGCAACCGTTACCCTCCGTGGGTTGAAGTCTCCATCAACGTGGATGTACGATAGCACCACCTATCGGAATCACGCCAAAAATCTTCGTGTCTACATTGCGTTTGCTCCCTCCAAACTCCTCCCCTTTTACCTTCATATGCAATGATTTACATTCCGCTGCTATACTGTAGAATTGAATGTGTAGGTTGATTGTTTGACTTGTGTTAAGTTGCTAAATCCGCCAAGACTTCAAATTGGGAAATGGCTAGATTTTTATTTGGTCAAGTAGTCTAATCACCCCCCCCCCTCTAGACATACTTTCGATCCTACAATTGGTATCGAAGCTTCGGTCTCCATTTGCCTTGATTTCCATAGCTTTGGTGATCATAGCCTTGGTTTCACAACCTAGGAGAGTATGGCGTCTAGCGAGTGAAATTACCACAGTGTAGAGGTCTCTACTTTGATGATACTAATTTTGCTAGTTGGAAGCATAAGATGAAAATGCATATTCTTGGACATAATCCCCGCCGTTTGGGCTATTGTGTGTATTGGCTTGCAAGGTGAATTCTTCGATGGGAGAGAACCAAATCATGAAGCTACCACAGAAGAATTGAAGATGTTGCAATACAATGCTCAAGCTTGCGATATCCTCTTCAACGGATTGTGCCCCCAAGAATTCAACAAAATCAGCCGTCTTCAGAATGCAAAGGAAATTTGGGATACTTTGATCGATATGCACGAATGTACCAACTCCGTCAAGGAATCCAAGTTGGATGTGCTTCAAAGTCAACTTGACAAGTTCAAAATGAAGGATGGTGAAGGTGTCGCTGGAATGTACTCTAGGCTTGCTCTCATCACAAATGAGATTGCCGGCTTAGGAAGTGAAGTGATGACCGACAGATTTATCATCAAGAAGATCCTAAGAGCCTTGTATACACCGTGTGCACATTGATCCAAATGATGCCCAATTACAAAGATCTCAAGCCAACGGAAGTCATTGGTAAAATTGTTGCTCATGAGATGTCACTCAAGGATAAAGAAGAGCTTCATAACAAGTCTAGTAGTGCTTACAAAGCCTCATGCGATGCTCCTACATCATCAAGTGAGAAACAAGCTTTCAATGAATAATTGAGCCTAATGGTGAGCCGCTGCAGGGTCAGATGCAGCGTCTTCCTGCACGGCGTCGGTGTGGTCTACAACTGGAATCTTCATCTCGGTCCCTACCTCTGGCGGTACTGGCGCGCCGTGAGTCCGCCATGGGGATTAGGGTTTGAGGGTTTTCGCCTCCGATTTTCGTACGGGGGGCTGGAGGCGCTAGTGGGGATATGCGAGTGAGGAGCCCGTGTCCCGACCTGTCTTGGTTATTTAAAACCGTGGTCGGAGGCGTATTTTACTTTTAAGCTCGGGATATTACCTGCGCCATGGATAGACACGTATTTGAGTTAGTTCGCAAGTTTTTTCTTTTCTCTTTTTTGAGGGGAAAGTCAGTTTGCAAGTTGTGTGTAGATGATTGTAAATAAGTACTAGAAAGGATCCCGCAAGCACGCTATAAATGAAAATGTAATTGGAAAAACATAGCACTTTTTGCTTCTCTTTTGCACTTCTATATGTTTTTCACTCTTATTGTGATGGTTCAGCATTGCCTTGAAGTGTCATCAATAAAAAAGATATAAACTTGGGACATGTTTGGTGTTTGGTAACCTGTATTGATTTTTGCCTCTTCGCATATTGAAAGTGCAACTAATCCACAGGTGGTTTTGGTAATTCTTAACAACATATAGCTCATTGAACTAATAATCTTTCGAGATAATCATTTCAGAAAGTTCAATGATTGACATGGCATGGACTAGAGATCTGGACCCCTCAAAATGCTAAGGACGCATATTGGCAAAAGCTCATGACTCTACATTTTCATTTTAGTGATCGAAGATCACATTGAGTCCATAGGAAAAGCCAATACTATTAAAAGGGAATGAGGTGTTGCTTAATGGCTTGCTTGCTCAAAATACTTAGTGATATGCTCCAAAAGCTCTTAACCACTTTCTCATTTCCACATTTGTCTTAAACCTAAAGTCAAACTCGGCCCCACCAATTTGATAAGTCTGGCGCCATCGAGTTCATTTGACATAGCCATAGCCAGAAACCCTAATCAGTTCGGACTCAACGATAGGGATCTCGGTCTCACCGAGATGGGATTGCAAACTCTCTAATTCCCTTCGTAACATTTCGGTCTAACCGAGATGAGCGATCAGTCCCACTGAGTTCGCAATGCAAACTCTCTGTTTTCTTTTCGTAACGTTTCGGTCTCACCGAAATGAGCGATCGGTTCCACCGAGTTTGCGTGACCAACTATCTGTTTGCCTATTACTGAAATCGGACCCACCGAGTTCATGTGATCGGTCTCACTGAGATCAAGTTATGCCCTAAACCTAACATATCGATCCCACCGAGTTGATCAGGTCGGTCCCACCGAAAAGCCTAACGTTCACATTTTAAACTGAATCGGTCTGACCGAGTTTCACTATTCGGTCCCGCCGAGTTTGATAAATTGTGTGTAACGGTTAGATTTTGTGTGGAGGCTATATATACCCCCCCACCCTTCCTACATTCATGGAGGGAGCTATCAGAACGTGCCTACACTTGCAGCATTCATTTTCTGAGAGAGAACTACCTACTCATGTGTTGAGACTAAGATATTCCAATCCAACCACAAGAATCTTGATCTCTAGTCTTCCCCAAGTTGCTTTCCACTCAAATCATCTTTCCATCATATCCAAATCTGAGAGAGAGAGTTGAGTGTTGGGGAGACTATCATTTCAAGCACAAGAGCAAGGAGTTCGTCATCAACACACCATCTATTACCTTTTGGAGAGTGGTGTCTCCTAGATTGGTTAGGTGTCACTTGGGAGCCTCCGTCGAGATTATGGAGTCGAACCAAGGAGTTTGTAAGGGCAAGGAGATCGCCTACTTCGTGAAGATCTACCCAAGTGAGGCAAGTGGACTCGCGCAACCGTTACCCTTCCTGGGTTGAAGTCTCCATCAACGTGGATGCACGATAGCACCACCTATTGGAATCACGCCAAAAATCTCCGTGTCTACATTGCATTTGCTCCCTCCAAACTCCTCCCCTTTTACCTTCATATGCAATGATTTACATTCCGCTGCTATACTCTTAGAATTGCATGTGTAGGTTGATTGCTTGACTTGTTTTAAGTTGCTAAAATCCGCCAAGACTTAAAATTGGGAAAAGGCTAGATTTTTATTTGGTCAAGTAGTCTAATCACCCCCCCCTCTAGACATACTTTCGATCCTACAGTTGGTATCGGAGCTTTGGTCTCCATTTGCCTTTATTTCCATAGCTTTGGCGATCATAGCCTTGGTTTCACAACCTAGGAGAGTATGGCGTCTAGCGAGGGAAATTACCACCGTAGAGGTCTTTACTTTGATGGTACTAGTTTTGCTAGTTGGAAGCATAAGATGAAAATGCATATTCTTGGACATAACCCCGCCATTTGGGCTATTGTGTGTATTGGCTTGCAAGGTGAATTCTTCGATGGGAGAGAACCAAATCATGAAGCTACCGCAGAAGAATTGAAGATGCTGCAATACAATGCTCAAGCTTGCGATATCCTCTTCAACGGATTGTGCCCCCAAGAATTCAACAAAATCAGCCGTCTTGAGAATGCATAGGAAATTTGGGATACTTTGATTGATATGCACGAATGTACCGACTCCATCAAGGAATGCAAGTTGGATGTGCTTCAAAGTCAACTTGACAAGTTCAAAATGATGGATGGTGAAGGTGTCGCTAAAATGTACTCTAGGCTTGCTCTCATCACAAATGAGATTGCCGGCTTAGGAAGTGAAGAGATGACCGAGAGATTTATCATCAAAAAGATCCTAATATCCTTGTATACACTGTGTGCACATTGATCAAATGATGCCCAATTACAAAGATCTCAAGCCAACGGGAGTCGTTGGTAGAATTGTTGCTCATGAGATGTCACTCAAGGATAAAGAAGAGCTTCATAACAAGTCTAGTAGTGCTTACAAAGCCTCATGCAATGCTCCTACATCATCAAGTGAGAAACAAGCTTTCAATGAATAATTGAGCCTGATGGTGAAGAACTTTAACAAGTTCTACAAGAGTAGAAGCAAAGAAAGAAGTTCCAAGTCAAGGTCCTACAATGACAAAAGATCTTCTAGTCGTGAGCGTAATTGCTACAATTGTGGAAGACCCGGACACTACTCAAATGAGTGTGTGGCTCCCTACAAAAGAAGAGAAGACTCACCTAAAAGGAGAAGCAAAAGAGAAGAATCACCTCCAAGAGAGAGAAGGAGTAGAGATGATCGTTATGAACGAAGAACCTCTCGCAGAAACAAGGATTCGGAAAGGAAGGACAAGTCATCAAGGAGCTACACAAAATGAAGACATCAAGCTCATGTTGGTGAATGGGTATCCGGTTCCGACTCCGACAATCACTCCGAGAGAAGTTATCACTCTGACTCTGAAATATACTCAAGATGAAGGTGTTGCCGGTCTAGCAGTTGTGTCAACCAACTCCTATGACATTTTTGACTTACCAAATGAAGGAATTGGAAGATGCTTCATGGCTAAAGGCCCAAAGGTATCACACCTCGAGTATGTTGATTTCAATAGTGATGAAGATGATTTGGTAGGTGATGATGATTTACTTGTTGACAATTCTAGTGATGAAAACTATGATGAACTTGCTATTAATCATGCTAATCAAGATGAAACGAATGACGATGATAAGAAGGAGATTGAGCGTCTACCTAAAGAACTAAACACTCTTAAGTTAGCTCATGAAACTACCTTAGAAAATCATCGAGAGCTTTTAAAGACTCATGAGAAGCTACACTTTAAAAAGCTCAACCTAGAGCAAGAGCATGGGTTCTTAAAAGCAATCAATGATGATCTTCATAAGAAAAGTTCTTCTTACATTTCCAAGTGTTTACTCTTGTCTATTTACATGCCACAAGTAAAATCTAGCAACAAGAGTAAGAAAGATTCCTTCTAGTAGTAACAATAATCATGCTAAATCCAATATTGTTGCTTCTAGTAGTTCTCTTGATTCCACTAATGATTCTCTTAGCCAAGTTACACTTGAGCAAGAAAATAGCTTATTGAAGGGAATTATAGAGAAAGGTGTTTACAAGAGCCTTGCCGTAAGTAAGCAATTTGAGGAAATTGTATGCAAGCAATGAAGGCACCGGAAGAATCAAGGTGTTGGTTTTGAACAAAAGTTCAATGCCAATGGAGTTGAGTGGGAAGAAGATCAATACCCCAAGATGAAGTTTGTTCCTCAACAAGAGAAGTATGATCCTACTTCCTTCAAGGAAACACAAGCTCGGGATGATCTTCCACCACAAGACCACAAGCTAAAAGGAAAGGACACGCTTCAAGAGAAGATTGATGCATTTGAAGAAGCTCCTAAGGCCTTGGTCAAGTGGGTTCCCAAGACTACATCAAGTTCTACTTCATCAAGTACGACTACAACTCCAAGGATTCCCATCAAGTTGATGTGAATCCCGAAGAAGAAAAACTAGAGAGTTCTTGAGGGTGACTCCGCCAACATACTTCACTCATATTTATTTAGGCAATGACAAGTGCAATCAACTTTTACATCTTGCACTAGATCAAGGAGTCACAAACCCTCTTGTTGGTAAGTCAAGGGACAAGGTAACCTAATGCTTTCATGGACATCATCTTGTGTGTACTTCACTCTATGTCTATGGATATCCTTGCTTGTTCCTTGTGGGACTAACCCATGTAGGTATTGAAAGTGCAACTCACTCCAATGGATTGCTCCAAATGATCTACATCAACATTGAGCATCCACATCTTCAACATCTACATGAAGTCATCAACGACAAAACCCAAGGTTAGTTCATCCCTCTTTGGGGGGATATCACATCTAGGGGGAGCTTTACTCTAAGAACTGAGCTAAAGCAACTCTAATGATGTGAACACAACAATGCTTTATGTAAAAGTGGTAACCCCACTTGTGCTTAAACGATGAGTATGACCTACGATCAAATGTTCTCATTTGACTCCTCGATCAATATACTCATATATAGATGACCTAGTCATCGTGAAATTGCTTGATAGATGCTAGAGTGTTTGTGCATGCTTTGCCACATATTTCATTTGTCATCCGATTGTGTGAGCATGTTGATTGCATACTTTTCCCATTCGAGGACATCCATTTGTTTCTTTGATTGTTTGGCTCTTTTTCTTTTGCCAAATGGATGGACAAGAATGCCTAAGAACTCCCTCTAGCTATCTATGCTTTTCTCGTCTCAAACTCTATTCATGCTACATCACAAAGTCTGATCAAGTCAGATTCGAACCCTCTGGGTGAGGAGCACTCAGAGCCACCGATTTGTCATAGACTCGAACTTCCAAAACCTCTATGTGTATTTCGGTCTGGCCGATTCATTCCTTTCGGTCATACCGAGTTCATTGAGTTGATCTAGGTTTCAATCTCGGTGCAACCGATTTGAACAATTCGGTCACAACAAGTTGTCAGAATCGCTATGCGATTACGCATCTCGGTGCCACCGAGTCGTTCCACTCGGTCACACCGACAGGACTGGATATATATACTCACGGGTCAAATTTTGGAAATTCCTCTGAAACCTTTCGCTCGCGCGTATCCAGCTCTGCCGACTCAAGTCTCCGGATCGTCTCCTCATTGCCAGCGACCTCCCGCCGCTGGTCTCCGCCGCCATCAACCAAAACCTTCACCACGGTTGCCGCCGTAGCGAGTTCACCGCCGAGTTAGGGTATGAACTCGACCCCTATGTGCAATCTTAACCTTTGATTCCTACACTCAGGTCAATGCCATGATTCTTACCACATATGAGATTACTCTATCCAGCAAAAACTTCCTCTAGATTAGTTTTGATTCGAAAATTTAGGGTTAGTTTTCCGCTGAACTCATCTCGGACCAACCGAGTTGTACAAATAGGTCTCACCGATTTGGCTTAGGCCATTGCACTTGTGATTTTCGGTCTGACCGAAACTTGGAAGTCGGTGTGACCGAGTTTGACTCTCAGTGAAACCCTATCAATCTTTGGAGTCACCGAATCGTGTCTCTATTCCCCGACCGATTCCACTAGTTTAGACTCTAATATTGCTTCGGTGTCACCGAGTTTAACAAATCGGTAGCTCCGAAATGCTTTCTGTAGAAAACTAAAACTAAGTTTTTGACTCAATTGTTTTGCAAAATCTCTGCACTTTGTGATGCTCATCCACTCTATCTCAACTATATCTATTCACGAATTGACTTTTAGGTTTGCGATGTCACTATGTCAGATCAGAGTGACAATCAGAACAAGTCTGAGGAACAAGTCAACCTGAGTGAGGGCACTCGTCCCTCTGGCAGCTATGATGAGGGTAGCAGAAGCACCCCAAGCAACTTGCCCAAAGCTGCAACCAGGACAAGGAGAAAGAGAAACTCAGATTCAGAAGATGAAGATTATGTTGTTGTGGAGGAGGAGGAGGTCACCTCCAAGAAAGTGTTGAAAAAGGAGTATGTTGCTGCTGTTGCAACCAAGCCTAGTATGCACAAGAAAGCTCTTGCCAAGAGAATTCCAATGTCCAAAGCCAGAGCCTCAACTCTTGTAGTCTCCAAATCAACCGAAGAAGAGGCTGCTGGAGGCAAGAAAAAGAAGGAAAGGAAGAGAAGAAGATGGCGCAAGCTTGTTGATCCCATGGCTGAATTTGAGAAGCACTCATCAGATGAGGAATAAGATGAAGAAGAGGCTGCTGCACCAAAACCCAAAACTTTGAAATTGATGGGGGATGCCATCAAGTCTGGGGCTGCTCCATCAAAGCCCAAGACTGCCCCCAAAGCTACTGCTCAAGCTTCAAAATCTGCACCTAAGAGATCCACCAGGAATATACCAGCTGATGAGAAGAACAAGGCCCCAGTGCCTGAAGTAGTAGTAGAAGAAGAAGCCCAAGTGCTTAGGAAGCTGAAGCCAAAGATTCCTGATCATGATGACAATCATCCAGTGGCAGAAAACATGAAGGAGAGATAATGCAGGTCTCGGATTGTGGAGATAATCAGACCCCTATGCTGTAAGGAGAAGAACTATTGTGGACTACAGATTTCTGATAATCCCCAAGTGCAGGGAATCATCGTAGCAATTCCCAAAGGTGGAAGTGATAAGTATGGAGTGTCGAACCCACAAGGAGCTAAACGTAAGATCAATATTCTCTCAAGCCCTATCTCCCACTGATACGACTCTACATACATCGAACATTTGCTTCCAACTAGAAATGAGAAATAAAACTACATTGTGGGTACGAAGAGGATAACTTTGCATGATATCGGAGAGCTGAAACATAAAAGTAGGTGTTGTTATCATAAAGTTAGAATATATTACTAAATATTATAAATAGCGAGTGTGGAATAATGATGGGTCATTAATGCGGAATTGTCCTAGGCAATTGTTAACAAGACCGGTAGTCGTCATTGCAATTTCATACGAGGGAGAGGCATAAACTAACATACTTTCTCTTCTTGGATCATATGCACTTATGATTGGAACTCTAGCAAGCATCCGCAACTACTAAAGATCATTAAGGTAAAACCCAACCATAGCATTAAACCATGAAGTCCCCTTTATCCCATACGCCACAACCCCCTTACTCGGGTTTATGCTTCTGTCACTCAAGCAACCCACTATAAGAGAATCATGAACATATTGCAACACCCTACAGCGGGAATCCCTCACGCTTGCGTGACAAGGAGGGCACCATAGGACAGCACCAAAATAAAACATACAACTCATACCAATCTAGATCATCAATCAACCCAAAGACAAAGGATATCTACTCAAAACATCATAGGATGGTAACACATCATTGGATCATAATATGTGGCATAAAGCACCATGTTCAAGTAGGGATTACTGTTGAGGTGCGGGAGAGTGGACCGCGTAAAAGAGATGAGGATGGTGATGATGATGGTGATGTTGATGAAGACGATCACTGCGGCGATGATTCCCCTCCCGATGGCACTCCGGCACCACCGAGAGAGAGAGGAGGAGAGGTTCTCCCCCTTGTGCTTCCTCCTCCGTGGCCTCCCCCCTAGATGGGGAGAGGTTCTCCCTCTAGTCCATGCACTACTGGAATTAGCTTATTTGCCGTCTGCCAACTCTTTGTCGTCCGCTGGCGGCAAGAAAGAAGGTCTTCTGTCGACCACACGAAAAGCAGACGACAAAGATGTGGCCGATGGCAAACAAGGTCTTTGCCATCACCAGCTTCTTTGCCGTCCGTGGCTAGCAACAAAGAATCTTGCCGTCTGGCTAGCGAGAAGGCAAAGAGGTGGGTGGGTCCGATTATTGTTTAACTAACTCAAGCCCATCGGCCCCACCTCTTTGCCGCTTAAGCGACGACAAAAGAATCTTTGCCGACAGATTGGTCGATGGCAAAGAGGCGTACGTTAATCCACCATCCCGCCCGTCCTCATCTCTTCTCTCCACTCTCTCATTCCCTCCCCCACACACCGCCGGGCCGACCCGTCTGTAGTGCCGCCCCCCTCCCCTCCCTGACCTCCACCGCACCCCACGCCCTTCCATGTCGCCCGCCGCCTCACCTTCGTGCCATCCCCACCCTGCCGGCCATTGTGACGACGACCGTCCCGTTTGGCCGCCCCACCGCACTCCTCCCGATCTCCACTGTCGCCGCCTCTTCCACGTCGGCCCATACCAAGACTGCAGTCCCACTCCGTCACCGCCCGTCCTTGTGGCCGTCAGTCTCGGCCTCCTCTCTCCGGGTCGCCGCCTCCTCCAAATGGTCATGCTTGTAATCCGCCTCCCCCTCCACCAGTGAGCTCCTCCCCTTTTTTGTTTAATTAGTTTATTTTTGTTTCTTTTAGTTTAGTTTGCTTTTAGTTTTAGTTTTAGTTTAGTTTATTTTAGATTAGTTTTAGTTTTAGTTTATTTTAGATTAGTTTTAGTTTTAGTTTATAAGGAGAAGTAGAAGGAGGAGGGAGGAGCAGGGAGGAGGGAGAAGAAGAAAGAAGAAAAGAAGAAGAGGAAAAGGAGAAGAAGAAGAAGAAGAAGAAGAAGAGGAGGAGGAGGAGGAGAAGAAGAAAGAAGAAGAAGAAGAAGAAGAAGAAGAAGAAGAAGAAGAAGAAGAAGAAGAAGAAGAAGAAGAAGAAGAAGAAGAAGAAGAAGAAGAAGAAGAAGAAGAAGAATTAGAAGAAGAAGAAAGAGGAGAGGAGGAGGAGGAGAAGAAGAAGAAGAAGAAGAAGAAGAAGAAGAAGAAGAAGAAGAAGAAGAAGAAGAAGAAGAAGAAGAGAAGAAAAGGAAAAAAGAGACCCCGACCCGACCCCCGACACCTCGGCACGACACCCCGACCCCGACCCCCGACACCCTGACACCACACCCCGACCCCGACCCCGACCCCCGACCAACCGACACCCTGACAACACACCCTGACCCACACCCTGACCCAGACCCCGACCCCGACACCCTGACACCCCGACCCCGACACGACACCCCGGCACGAAACCCCGACCCCGACACCCCGACAGCCTGACACCACACCCCGACCCCAACCACCGACACCTCGACACCTGACACCCCGACCACCGACACCCTGACACCACACACACCCTTACCCCGACCCCCGACACCTGACACCACACCCACCCACACCCCAACCCCGACCACGACACCCCGATTACCCACACCCCGACCGACACTGACACCACACCCCTAACCCCATATATATTTGTGTTGATGGTGTATTTTATTATGTTCATGATTATGATACACTTAAATTATATACATATTATTATGTTCATGTCAATTATCCAATTTTTTGTGTTGTACTAATTTACGTTTTACTTTTTTGTCATTGCAGGTGCTATGAGGATGGTGGGCAAGGGTCCAGAGCGCTCGATCCTCCTGCGGCGCCATTGGGAGGTGGTTCCATTATTCTGACCCTCGAAGAGCGTTGCTAGACAAGATGTCACGAGACAAGCTGCGGCGGCGCTTCTTCTTCGGCTGGGAGAGGTCGGGGGAGGATGAAGAAGGCTGGTAGAGGTGGACGTGGCAGCGGGAGAGGTAGGAAGGTTGTTACGCCTTCCTCGCCGCCACCCTCAACTGATTCACCCGACCACAGGACTGCTTTCCGTCGGCGTGGACGATCTCGGACTCGGTCCATGAGCCTCCTGTCACGATCCTTCGCCCCACCGGACTGGGTCGCCGATCCTTCGCCTCACGTGAGTCCGGTCCCGAGTCTTCGTCCCGAAGACTCCGGTCACGGGTCTTCGTCCCGAAGACTCCGATCCACGGGTCTTCGTCCCACGAGACTCGGAGGCTAGTGGCCCGGAGGATGGCAAATGAGGACACCTTTTAGATGATAGCTACAATGACGACGAGCTGGTTGAGAAGGCCAAGAAGGTCTACAAGCGTGGCTGTACAAAGCTCCCGCCTGCAAGCGACCCTCGACGAGAGGTGGTTGATTGCGCCTAAAGGGTTGAAGTAAGTGCATTTACTATTTTTTAACCTTTTGCCTTCATGTTCCTTCAAATTAATATCTAATGCGTTGGCCTTGTCATCTGCAAGTAGGGGCTTGAAGTACGCGCCCGTGGTGTCCGCATGAGCCCAACCAGGTCCTTGGTGTGCTTTGCGGCACTTCCTTGGGTGGGTCACGGTGCCGGTGAGGGTCGAGTTCCACGCTAATTAGCGACACAGGGACCTGAGCTGTACTCGGTTGCCCCGACCCAGCCAGGAGGAGAGGGCCGACGCCAGTGTCTTGTCAGACGGTGGCCGACATTGTGTTCCGTCTGTTTTGGGTAATTTATCCTTTACTGAATTAAAAATCAACACTACCTAGTGATTGTACTAATCGGTGTTGTCTTGTTTGATTGCAGACCTTCTCTGAGGTTTGAGGAGGGAGAGCGGGAGGTCGCGTGTATGGTTGTTCTAAACCGAGTGCAAGCGCCTACTTGAACTTAAGGCACGAGGCTCGGGTGCAGCCGTTCGAGACTACTCGCCTCGAAGGGTATTAGGAGGGCAAGAAGAAGTGTCGTGACAAGTTTACGAGTAAGGAGAAGTACATGCAGTGTAATTACCTATTCTTAAGGCCTTGAAGTTAGTTTTCTTGATTTGATTCGTAGGCGTGGTATTTGAAATTTCTCTTGACTCACTTAGGTGCCCCGAGATGGTGTGTGGATAAGATGGACTGTTGGGAGGCGTTGGTGGATGTGTGGTGCTCTCCCCAATGGAAAGTCGAACACCAAAGGGCCAAGGATAAGCGCGACCAAATGGAAGGTGTGCCACGCCATCAAGGGAGCTCCAACCTGTTTGAGTATGGGGATAACTAGATATGTGGTTTGCTACATGATTCATGCAATTCATTCTTCATGCTAGCATTTATCCCTTCCCAAATGACTTAATTAATATGCTTAGTTAGTTAAAAAAATGGCATAACTACCTTGGATAGTTCATTTATGACATATTTAGCTCTATAAAATGACTTAATATGCTTTAGTTAGTTAAAAAATGGCATAACTACCTTTAATAGCTCTATAACGACCTAAACTAATCTTAGCTAGTTCATTCATGACGTAATTAGCTCAGAAATGACATCATAACCTTAGATAGCTCTATAAAATGACTTAATATGCTTTAGTTAGTTAAATATGGTATAACTACCTTCCATAGCTCAATAACGACCTAAACTAATCTTAGCTAGTTCATTCATGACATAATTAGCTCTAAAATGACATAATAACCTTAGATAGCTCTATAGAATGCCTAAATATGCTATAGTTAGCTCTAAAATGACATAATAACCTTGGATAGCTCAATAATGACATAATTAGCATACTTTGGTCAAAATGGCATAATAATCTTGGTTACCTCGAAAATGACCTAAACTTAGCTTATTTTCCTCGAAAATGACATAATAACCTTTCTTAGCTCCAAAATGACCTATTTACATAGCAATATCATTCTTCATGCTAGCTTGAGCCCTTAACTAATATTTTGTTCATCTCTCTTAGGCGCACCACCACAAGAAGCCTGCGCCAAGCCTGTTCGACCTCTATGGCATGGCCCATATGGCCCCGTACAAGAAGGCCAAGCCATTCACGGAGTCTGGCCTAGATGATCCAGAGAGCTTCACCAACAAGTCCTCCCACCACAAGCTTGTGAAGTACAAAGACGAGGGAAAGGCGAGGAAAGGGAGGACTTTAACTTGAGGCCAGGATCCTTTTGATACAAAGTTGGTGATGATATACGGTGGCGGGAGGTCCCATGGCTCTCAAGCCATTGGTGATGGACTGATACATTGTCCTAAGACTCTCCCACAGATCAAGAAGCGCTGAGTAGCTCGATCACGAGATAACGCCTCGTGCACGGCTGCGGAGGTGGCCATGGCGGTTAGTTATCTGATCTCTCTCACCTTTCCTCCATTACATTGTGTGTGCGTCCCGTCGATGATTACAATGCTAACGAGGAGTGGTGTGTTGCGAGCTATTGTTAAGAAAGAGAGATTAAAGACGAAGGCGCTTGTGGAGGAGGCAAAAGGAGGCACAAAGGGAGGCGGCGGAGAGGGAGAGGGAGATGGAGGAGAGGGGCAGCTCGGTGTTGGAGGAGGAGAGGCAGGAACGACAGTAGCTAACCGGCCCTATACGAGCTCATCGTGATGCGTTTCTCGTGCATATTAGCCCAATCATGCACGTAATGTTCGCATTACTATCTAATATGTCTGACTCGTGAGAACCAAAAGTGCATACCATGAGCGAGAAAAGCAATTGAGCCCCTCCGCCGATGCCCCAGATTGCTCCGTGACCATGGTGAGTTTGATTTTAATGGTCGTTGCTTACTACTATTCACATTTCAGTTTGCGAACTTGCTAACTTGAGACATTATTGGAAATGATCTTTGGTGCGACATGGCTCTGAGCAAGCATCGACCACTCATACGCCAATCTGGAACCCGACGGTCCTTCACCTCCAAATGCAGCCTTTGGCGCTGGCCCCACCATTCCTACACCTCTGTGATAACGGTATTTTTCTTCTTATTTAGCGTGTTTAGTCCATTTATGACATAATTTAGCCTATTTAGCCCACAAATGACATAATAAGATGAAGAAAATCAAGGAAGAGGAAGGAAAGAAGGGATAGGAAGCAAAGAAGAAGAAGAAGAAGAAGAAGAAGGAGAAGAAGACTAGAAGAAGAAGAAGAAGATCTTCTTCTTCTAGTTTTCTTCTTCTTCTTCTTCTCCAAAATGAACTTAGCTCTAAGTTATATCAAAAATGGCATAATATGCTTAGTTAGGTCAAAAATGGCATAATTAGCTAGGTAAGCTCAAAAATGGCATTTTTCTTCTTATTTAGCCTATTTAGTCCATTTATGACATAATTTAGCCTATTTAGTCCACAAATGACATAATAAGATGAAGAAAATCAAGGAAGAGGAAGAAGAAGAAGAAGAAGAAGAAGAAGAAGAAGAAGAAGAAGAAGAAGAAAAGAAGAAGAAGAACTTCTAGTCTTCTTCTTCTTCTTCTTCTAGTTTTCTTCTTCTTCTCCAAAATGAAGTTAGCTCTAAGTTATATCTCATAATATGCTTAGTTAGGTAAAAAATGGCATAATTAGCTAGGTAAGCTCAAAAGTGGCATTTTTCTTCTTATTTAGCCTATTTAGTCCATTTATGACATAATTTAGCCTATTTAGTCCACAAATGACATAACAAGATGAAGAAAATCCAGGAAGAGGAAGAAAAGAAGGAATAGGAAGAAAAGAAGAAGAAGAAGAAAAAGAAGAAGAAGAAAAGAAGAAGAAGAAGTTCTTCTTCTAGTCTTCTTCTTCTTCTAGTTTTCTTCTTCTTCTCCAAAATGAAGTCAGCTCTAAGTTATATCAAAAATGGCATAATATGCTTAGTTCACTAAAAAATGGCATAATTAGCTAGGTTAGCTCCATTTTACCTAAGTATGCTTACTTCTTCTTCTTCTTCTTCTTCATTTTCTTCTTCTTCTTCTGATTCTAGTATTCTTCTTCTAACTTTCTTATTTCCATTTTGCAGATTTAATTCACTATATGGAAGCTTGCATGGATGGAGTGCTTGTTTCCCTTTTTTTCGTTTGTATTGATGAACAATGTGGAACTTGTTATATGGATGCATGGAACAATGTGTTGGATGAACATTGTGATGTTACTGTAATATGTATGGATGGAACTCTGTTTCTTATTATGTATGTATGTTGTCATGGATGGAGCTATGTGTTGGATACATCATATGTCTGCTGTGCATGTGTATATCTGTGTGTGAATTCTTGTGAAATTAAATGGATTCAAATAAAAACAGGGGATATGTAGCCTCTTTGCCGTCCGCTAGCAGACAACAAAGAGCTTCGTTGTCTGCTAGCAGAGGACAAAGAGGACACGTGGCAGCTACCTGTAAAACCTGGGAACACTGGTTGCCTATTTGGTCACTTTGCCGTCTGCCAGCAGACGACAAAGATTCAAATCACGTTGCCG
The DNA here is from genome assembly GCA_021605145.1 of Aegilops bicornis. Taxonomy (NCBI): domain Eukaryota; kingdom Viridiplantae; phylum Streptophyta; class Magnoliopsida; order Poales; family Poaceae; genus Aegilops; species Aegilops bicornis. The sequence continues at coordinate 538,698,515 of CM038675.1, forward strand.
TCCGCTGGTGGACGGCATAGCTGGCCACGTGGCAGCTTCCAGTCTTGCCTAGCCGAGCTCTTTATGCATCGGCCGGACGGCAAAGAGCTTTGACTCTTTGCCATCCGCTGGCAGGTGGCAAAGAGTGCCGTTAACCCCCTAACGACTCTCACACCACCGCACCGCCGTCCGTTGTCTTTGCCGTCTGCTGGCCTCGGATGGCGGACGACACAATCCTTTGCCGTCCGTTTCCAGGAAGCGGACGACAAAGAAGGCCTTTGCTGGCATCGCGTGTTGAGCAGACGATTTCTTTGTCTGCTGGCGGACGGCAAAGAAGTTTGTCGTCCGTGATCCATGCCTTTGCCGTCTGCCATGGCAGACGGCAAAGAAGCTGATTCCAGTAGTGTTGGCCTTCATGGCGATGATGGGCCCTCCGGGATCCTCCTCCATGGCCTCCGGTGATGATGGCCCCCTCCGGCAGGGTGCCAGAGAGGGCCTAGATTGATTTCTTGTGGCTACAGAGGCTTGCGGCGGCGGAACTTCCGATCTTGGTTAATTTCTGGAGGTTTGGGTATTTATAGGAGAGGTTGGCGTCGAGAACAAGTCAGGGGGCCCCACGGGAAGTCCACGAGGCACAGGGGCGTGCCTAGGGGGTGGGAGCACCCCCCACCCTCGTGGGGCCCACGGGACTCCCCTCCGCTAGATTTTTGTTCCAGTATTTTTTATATTTTCCAGAAAAATTCTCCGTTGATTTTCAGCGCATTCCGAGAACTTTTATTCTGCACAAAAACAACACCACGGTAGTTCTGCTGAAAACAACATCAGTCCGGGTTAGTTCTAAATCATACCAAAATCATGTAAAACTATTGTAAACTTGGCATGGATACTTCATAAATTATAGATACGTTTGAGACGTATCAATTTCACACAAAGGAACAACAAGACTTCTATGAGACAATTCTGTTGGATAAAAAGCCCATTGTGTGTGACATGAAGTGGGTGGACTGGGAATATATTGATGGCAATGAAGACCACTTCCCTGGAGTACATGAGAGCTTCAGACTCAATGGAGTTGACACCTTTGTGGGTCAGAAATTGACCAAGTGGAATGATGAGCTGATCATGCAGTTTTACTCTACTGCTCATTTTTATCCAGATGGGAGAATTGTATGGATGACTGAAGGTACAAGGTACGAGTCTACTGTTGCTGAGTGGGCCAAACTTATCAATGCTCCATAAGAAGTTGAGGATGACATTGATGTCTATGCAAAGCGCAAGAAAGATCACAACTCTATGGCCAACATGTACAAGGAAATTCTTGACAAGGCCTTGGAGACACACAAGATAGGCTCAGTGTACTATTTGTTGTCTGGATTGGCCACCATGAACACCATTTTGAGGCACACCTTGTTACCCAAATCAGGAGATCACAGGATGATCAGAGGCCACTCCATCAACTTGCTTCAACTGTTTGATGTGCCACAGAAATTCAAGGTGATGAGCTTGATAGTAGAAACCATCAAGAGAACTACAGCAGACCAAAAGAGATCATGTGGGTATGCTCCACACATTCAAATGCTCATCAACTCCAAGATGGGCAAAGGCATATATTTGTTGGGCAAAGAGCACCTTCCCTTGAGACTTGATAGTGAGGACAACACAGTTGTAATGGATGCTTCAGATCCTACATCAGTAGAGGCTCAGGAGAAGAGAGAAAAAGCAAAAGCAGAGAAGGGAGCCAAGATGCCAAGTTCTGAAGAGGCTTCCCAAGTATTTCTCAAGTCCAAACAAGATCAACTTGGATATCTCATTCAGGCTACTTTGAGGATTGAGAAATGATTGGCTCATACGTCTCCAATGTATCTACTTTTCCTAACGTTTTTCTTCTTGTTTTGGACCTTCGATTTGCATGATTTGAATGAAACTAACCCCGGACCGACAACAAGCCAGCAGAACTACCATGGTGTTGTTTTGTGCAGAAATAAAAGTTCTCGGAATGGAATGAAACTTTGTGAGGAATTTTATTCAATAAATAAGAATTTCGGAGCCAAGATCCACCGGAGGGGCACTGGGTGGGCAAAACCCACCGGCGCGCCTACGGCAGCGCCAGTGGGTTGTCCCCACCTGGTAGCCCCGCAGACCCAGAAACCGACGCTATAAAATCCTATTTTTCCAGAAAAAAATCAGGGAGAAAGAATTATCGCGATACACGAGATGGATCCGCCGTCATCTCCTATTCTTCATCGGGAGGCCAGATCCGGAGTTCGTTTGGGGCTCCGGAGAGGGGGATCTTCGTTCTTCGTCATCACCAACCCTTCTCCATCGCCAATTCCATGATGCTACCCATTGGGAGTGAGTAATTCCTTCGTAGGCTCGCTGGTCGTTGAGGAGTTGGGTGAGATTCATCATGTAATCAAGTTAGTTTTGTTAGGGCTTGATCCCTAGTATCCACTATGTTCTAAGATTGATGTTGCTATGACTTTGCCATGCTTAATGCTTGTCACTTTGGGCCCGGGTGCCATGAACTCAAATCTGAACCGTTTATGTTATCACAATTATATCCATGTTCTAGATCCGATCTTGCAAGTTATAGTCACGTACTACGTGTTATGATCCAGCAACCCCGGAGTGACAATAGTGGGACCACTCCATTGATGACCGTAGTTTGAGGAGTTCATGTATTCACTATGTGTTAATGCTTTGTTCGGTTCTCTATTAAAAGGAGGCCTTAATATCCCTTAGTTTCCAATATGGACCCGCTGCCACGGGAGGGTAGGACAAAAGATGTCATGCAAGTTCTTTCCATAAGCACGCATTATGACTATTTACCGGAATACATGCCTACATTATATTGACAAACTGGAGCTAGTGCCGTATCGCCCTAGGTTATAACCGTCTCATGATGAATATCATCCAATAAGCCATCGATCCAATGCCTACGAATTTATCCTATATTGTTCTTGCTAAGTTACTAATGCTAACGTTATCAAGCACTTGCTACAAAATTACTGCTATCCTTTATTACCGTTCACCGTTCTGCTGCTACTATTATCGGAACTATCATACTACTTTTGCTCTTGATCACTTTGCTATAGATAATTAATCTCCGGTGTGGTTGAATTGACAACTCAGCTGCTAATACCTTCAAATATTCTTTGGCTCCCCTTGTGTCGAATCTATAAATTTGGGTTGAATACTCTACCCTCGAAAACTGTTGCGATCCCCTATACTTGTGGTTTATCAAGACCTTTTTCTGGCACCGGTACCGGGGAGCATAGTTATATTTGTTGAGTCACTTGGGATTATTATCATATTATCACTATGAAGAATCTGAAGGATGCTAAGACTAAGATATTTCCCTCAAAGACAAGGGGAGGTAAGGAACTGCCATCCAGTTCTGCTTTAGATTCACCTTCTATTATAAACTTGCAACACTGCTACCTCTTGAGCACTGCGTTGGATTTCCTTGAAGAGGAAAGGATGATGCAGCAAAGTAGCATAAGTATTTCCCTCAATTTTTGAGAACCAAGGTATCAATCCAGTAGGAGGCTACGCGCGAGTCCCTCGTACCTGCACAAAACAAATAACTCCTCGCAACCAACGCGGTAAGGGGTTGTCAATCCCTTCACGGTCACTTACGAGAGTGAGATATGATATATATGATAGATAATATTTTTTGGGTATTTTTGTGATAAAGATGCAAAGTAAAATAAAAGCAAAGTAAAAGGCAAAGGCAATAATAAAGTGTTGGAAGATTAATATGATGAAGATAGAACCCGGGGCCATAGATTTCACTAGTGGCTTCTCTCAAGAGCATAAGTATTTTACGGTGGGTGAACGAATTACTGTTGAGAAATTGTGAAATTGAGCATAGTTATGAGAGTATCTAGGTATGATCATGTATATAGGCATCACGTCAGAGACAAGTAGACCGACTCCTGCTGCATCTACTACTATTACTCCACTCATCGACCGCTATCCAAAGCATGCATCTAGAGTATTAAGTTCAAGAAAGCAGAGTAACGCCTTAAGCAAGATGACATGATGTAGAGGGATAAATTCATGCAATATGATAAAACTCCATCTTGTTATCCTCGATGGCAACAATAAAATCGTGCCTTGCTGCCCCCTCATCCTTTGGGAAAGGACACCGCAAGATTAACCCCAAAGCTAAGCACTTCTCCCATTGCAAGAAAAACCAATCTAGTAGGCCAAACCAAACTGATAATTCGAAGAGACTTGCAAAGATAACCAATCATACATAAAATAATTCAGATAAGATTCAAATATTGTTCATAGATAATCTTGATCACAAACCCACAATTCATCGGTCTCAACAAACACACCGCAAAAAGAAGATTACATCGAATAGATCTCCACAAGAGAGGGGGAGAACATTGTATTGAGATCCAAAAAGAGAGAAGAAGCCATCTAGCTACTAACTATGGACCCGAAGGTCCGAAGTAAACTACTCACACTTCATCGGAGGGGCTATGGTGATGATGTAGAAGCCCTCCGGGGTAGATGCCCCCTCGTGAGCTCGAGCAGGCCCCAAGATGGGATCTCAAGTAGTCTGAGAAAGGTTCTTGGCCGGTGGAATTAGGTTTTGGATCCGTCTGCGATCGTTTGAAGTGCGTAGGGTATATATAGGAGGAAGGAATGCGTCGATTGGAGCACCGGGGGCCCACGAGGGTGGAGGGCGCGCCTGGGGGGGGGGGAGGGCGCGCCCCCTACCTCGTGCCTTCCTCTTTTCTTTCTTGATGTAGGGTCCAAGTTTCCTGGATCATGTTCGGTGAGAAAATCACGTTCCTGAAGGTTTCATTTCGTTTGGACTCCGTTTGATATTCCGTTTGTTCGAAACTCTGAAATAGGCAAAAAATAACAATTCGGGGCTGGGCCTCCGGTTAATAGGTTAGTCCCAAAAATAATATTAAAGTGGATAATAAAGCCCAATATTGTCCAAAACAATAGATAATATAGCATGGAGCAATCAAAAATTATAGATACGTTGGAGACGTATCAGGCATCCCCAAGCTTAATTCCTGCTCGTCCTCGAGTAGGTAAATGATAAAAACAGAATTTTTGATGCGGAGTGCTACTTGGCATAATTTCAATGTAATTCTTCTTAATTGTGGTATGAATATTCAGACCCGAAAGATTCAAGATAAAAGTTCATATTGACATAAAAATAATAATACTTCAAGCATACTAACTAAGCAATTATGTCTTCTCAAAATAACATGGCCAAAGAAAGTCCATCCCTACAAAATCATATAGTTTAGTCATGCTCCATTTTCGTCACACAAGAATGCTCTCATCATGCACAACCTCGATGACAAGCCAAGCAATTGTTTCATACTTTAGTAATCTCAAACCTATAAACTTTCACGCAATATATGAGCGCGAGCCATGGACATAGCACTACGGGTGGAATAGAATATGATGATGGGGGTTATGTGGAGAAGGAAAAAAAAGGAGAAAGTCTCACATCAACAAGGCTAATCAATGAGCTATGGAGATGCCCATCGATTGATGTTAATGCAAGGAGTAGGGATTGCCATGCAACGGATGCACTAGAGCTATAAATGTATGAAAGCTCAACAAAAAAACTAAGTGGGTGTGCATCCAACTTGCTTGCTCATGAAGACCTAGGGCACTTGAGGAGGCCCATTGTTGGAATATACAAGACAAGTTCTATAATGAAAAATTCCCACTAGTATATGAAAGTGACAAAATGAGAGACTCTCTATCATGAAGATTATGGTGCTACTTTGAAGCACAAGTGTGGCAAAGGATAGTAACATTGTCCCTTCTATCTTTTTCTCTCATTTTTTTGGGCCTTCTCTTTTTTTATGGCCTTTCTCTCTTTTTTTTATTCCTCACTTGGGACAATGCTCTAGAATATGATGATCATCACACTTCTATTTATTTACAACTCAATGATTACAACTCAATACTTAGAACAAAGTATGACTCTATATGAATGCCTCCGTGATGTGCAGGATATGCAATGAACCAAGAGTGACATGTATGAAAGAATTATGAATGGTGGCTTTGCCACAAATACTATGTCAACTACATGATCATGCTAAGCAATATGACAATGATGAGTATGTCATGATGAACGGAATGGTGGAAAGTTGCATGGCAATATATCTCGGAATGGCTATGGAAATGCCATAATAGGTAGGTATGGTGGCTGTTTTGAGGAAGATATAAGGAGGTTTATGTGTGAAAGAACGTATCATATCACGGGGTTTGGATGCACTGCTAAGTTTGCACCAACTCTCGATGTGAGAAAGGGCAATGCTCGGTACCGAAGAGGCTAGCAATGATGGAAGGGTGAGAGTACATATAATCCATGGACTCAAAGTCATAAAGAACTCACATACTTATTGCAAAAATCTACAAGTCATCAAAAACCAAAGCACTACGCGCATGCTCCTAGGGGGATAGATTGGTAGGAAAAGACCATCGCTCGTCCCCGACCGCCACCCATAAGGAGGACAATCAAAGAACACCTCATGTTTCAAATTTGTTACATAACGTTTACCATACGTGCATGCTACGGGACTTGCAAACTTCAACACAAGCATTTATCAAATTCACAACTACTCAACTTCTTACGACTTTGATATTATTACCTCCATATCTCAAAACAATCATCAAGCATCAAACTTTTCTTAGTATCCAACACACTCATAAGAAAGCTTTTACTATTTTGTATACCTAGCATATTAAGATTATTTAAGCAAATTACCATGCTATTTAAGACTCTAAAAATAATCTAAGTGAAGCATGAGAGATCAATAGTTTCTTTAAAACAAATCCACCACCGTGCTCTAAAAGATATAAGTGAAGTACTAGAGCAAAACTATATAACTCAAAGGATATAAGTGAAGCACAAAGAGTATTCTAATGATTTCCAAATCATGTATGGATCTCTCAAAAGGTATGTACAACAAGGATGATTGTGGCAAACTAAAAAGCAAAGACTCAAATCATACAAGACGCTCCAAGCAAAACACATATCATGTGGTGAATAAAAATATAGCTCCAAGTAAAATTACCGATTGAAGTAGACGAAAGAGGGGATGCCTTCCGGGGCATCCCCAAGCTTTGAGTTTTAGGTGTCCTTAGATTATCTTGGAGGTGCCATGGGCATCCCCAAGCTTAGGCTCTTGCCACTCCTTGTTCCATAATCCATCAAAAGATTTCACCCAAAACTTGAAAACTTCACAACACAAAACTCAACGAAATCTCGTGAGCTCCGTTAGCGAAAGAAAACAAAAGACCACTTCAAGGTACTGTAATGAACTCATTATTTATTTATATTGGTGTTAAACCTACTGTATTCCAACTTCTCTATGGTTTATAAACTATTTTACTAGCCATAGATTCATCGAAACAAGCAAACAACACACGAAAAACAGAATCTGTCAAAAACAGAACAGTCTGTAGTAATCTATAACTAACGCAAACTTCTGGAACTCCAAAAAATCATCCAAAATAGGAAGACCTAGGAAATTTGTTTATTGATCAGCAGCAATTGGAATCACTATTTTATCACGTTCTAGTGATTTTTAATAATTGTTTTCGTGAACAGAAAGTTTCTGGAAATTACAGCAAGATCAAATAACTATTATCCAAGAAGATCCTATAGTTTTAACTTGGCACAAACACTAACTAAAACATAAAAACAAATCTAACCAGAGGCTAGATCAAATATTTATTCCTAAACAGAAGCAAAAGAAAAAAAACTAAAATTAAAATTGGGTTGCCTCCCAACAAGCGCTATCATTTAACGCCCCTAGCTACGCACAAAAGCAAGGATAGATCTAGGTATTGCCATCTTTGGTCGGCAATCCATAAGTGGCTCTCATAATAGATTCATATGGTAAATTTATTTTCTTTCTAGGGAAGTGTTCCATGCCTTTCTTTAATGGAAATTGGAATCTAATATTCCCTTCCTTCATATCAATAATTGCATCAATCGTTCTAAGAAAAGGTCTACCAAGAATAATAGGATTAAGAAGGATTGCAATCTATATCAAGAATGATAAAATCTACGGGCACATAATTACTATTTGCAACAATAAGAACATCATTAATTCTTCCCATAGGTTTCTTAATAGTGGAATCCGCAAGGTGCAAGTTTAGAGAGCAATCATCAAAATCGCGGAAATCTGGCAAATCGCACAAAGTTTTGGGAATAGTGGAAACACTAGCACCCAAATCACATAAAGCATAGAATTCATGATCCTTAATATTAATTTTAATAGTTAGTTCCCACTCATCATAAAGTTTTCTAGGGATAGAAACTTCCAACTCAAGCTTTTCTTCATAAGATTGCATCAAGGCATCAACGATATGTTTAGTAAACGCTTTATTTTGTCTATAAGCGTGAGGAGAATTTATACGATTGTAACAAGGAAATACAATCAATCAAAGAGCAACTTTCATAATTAAATTCCTTGAAATCCAAAATAGTGGGTTTAGCAACGTCTAGGTATCACTTTTATCAATTTTAGCATCAAGATCTAAAAACTCCGTATTTTTTGAACGCCTTCTAGGTAAAGGTGGATCATGTTTAGTCCCATCATTATCAAGATTCATATTGCAAAACAAAGATTTAATTGGGGACACATCAATAGCTTTTAGATCTTCATCTTTATTTTCATAGGAACTAGAAGAACATGCTTTAATAAAGGCATCTTTAAGTATACGCATCCTAAGCGGTTCTTTCTTTGCACTCATCAATGGAAATTCTCATGGCTTTGAGAGACTCATTGATATCATGCTTAGGAGGAATAGATCTAAGCTTTAAAGAATCAACATCAAGAGAAATTCTATCAACGTTCCTAGCCAATTCATCAACTTTAAGCAATTTCTCTTCAAGCAAAGCATTAAAATTCTTTTGAGAATTCATAAACTCTTTAACACTAGTCTCAAATTCAGAGGGCATCTTATTAAAATTTCCATAAGAATTTTTGTAGGAGTTTCCATAATTATTAGAGGAATTACTAGGAAAAGGCCTAGGATTAAAGTTTCCTCTATAAGTGTTGTTACCAAAATTATTCCTACCAACAAAATTCACATCCATAGATTCATTATTATTCTCAATCCAAAAGTAGACAAAGGCATATCATTAGGATCGGAAGAAACACTCTTAGTAGCAAATAATTTCATAAGTTCATCCATCTTTCCACTCAAAACATTGATTTCTTCTATCGCATGCACTTTTTTATTAGTAGATCTTTGATTGTGCCATTGAGAATAATTAACCATAATATTATCTAGGAGTTTAGTAGCTTCTCCTAAAGTGATTTTCATAAAAGTGCCTCCAGCGGCCGAATCCAAAAGATTTCTAGAAGCAAAATTCAATCAAGCATAAAATTTTTGTATAATCATCCACAAGTTACATTGGGGGCGTAGTAATTTCAAAAAAATCCTACGCACATGCAAGATCATGGTAATGCATAGCTTAGCGAGAGGAGAGTGTTGTCCACGTACCCTCGTGAGACCGAAAGCAGAGCGTTAACTGTAGCGGTTGATGTAGTCATCGTCTTCACGGCCCAACCGATCAAGCAATCGAAACTACGACACCTCAGGAGTTCTAGTACACGTTCAGCTCGATGGCGTCCCTCGAACTCCGATCCAGCCGAGTGTCGAGGGAGAGTTCCGTCGACCGCGATGGCATGGTGGCGATCTTGATGTTCTACCATCGCGGGGCTTCGCTAAGCACCGCTACAATATTATCGAGGAGGACTATGGTGGAGGGGCACTTTGACACGGCTAAGAGATCAAGAGATCAATTGTTGTGTCTCCAAGGGTGCCCCTTCCCGTATATAAAGGAGTGGAGGAGGGGAGGGCCCTCTCTCTATGGCGCCCTAGGGGAGTCCTACTCCCACCGGAGTAGGATTCCCCTTCCTAGTAGAACTAGGAGCCCTTCCAAGTAGAAGGAGTAGGAGAGAAGGAAAGGGAAGGGAGAAGGAGAAGGAAGGAAGAGGCGCCCCCTCCCTAGTCCAATTCGGACTAGTCCATGGGGAGGTGCGGCCACCCTTTGGGGCCTTTCTCTCCTTTCCCGTATGGTCCATTAAGGCCCAATACGAATTCCCGTAACTCTCCGGTACTCCGAAAAATACCCGAACCACTCGGAACCTTTCCGATGTCCGAATATAGTCGTTCAATATATCGATCTTTACGTCTCGACCATTTCGAGACTCCTCGTCATGTCCCCGATCTCATCCGGGACTCCGAACTCCGTCGGTACATCAAAACTCATAAACTTATAATATAAGCATCGCCGAAACCTTAAGCGTGCGGACCCTACGGGTTCGAGAAATATGTAGACATGACCAAGACACGTCTCTGGTCAATAACCAATAGCGGAACCTGGATGCTCGTATTGGCTCCCACATATTCTACGAAGATCTTTATCGGTCAAACCGCATAACAACGTATGTTGTTCCTTTTGTCCTCGGTATGTTACTTGCCCGAGATTCGATCGTCGGTATCTCAATACCTAGTTCAATCTCGTTACCAGCAAGTCTCTTTACTCGTTATGTAATGCATCATCCATAACTAACTCATTAGTCACATTGCTTGCAAGGCTTATAGTGATGTGCATTACCGAGAGGGCCCAGAGATACCTCTCCGACAATCGGAGTGACAAATCCTAATCTCAATCACTAACCCAACATCTACCTTCAGAGACACCTGTAGAGCTCCTTTATAATCACCCAGTTATGTTGTGACGTTTGGTAGCACACAAAGTGTTCTATGGTAGCGGAGTTGCATAATCTCATAGTTGTAGGAACATGTATAAGTCATGAAGAAAGCAATAGCAACATACTAAGCGATCAAGTGCTAAGCTAACGAGAATGGGTCAAGTCAATCACATCATTCTCCTAATGATGTGATCCCGTTAATCAAATGACAGCTCATGTCTATGGTTAGGAAACTTAACCATCTTTGATTAACGAGCTAGTCAAATAGAGTCATACTAGTTACACTATGTTTGTCTATTTATTCACACATGTATTATGTTTCCGGTTAATACTATTCTAGCATGAATAATAAACATTTATCATGAAATAAGGAAATAAATAATAACTTTATTATTGCCTCTAGGGCATATTTCCTTCAAGTTCAACCCATGAGTAGGGCGATTACGTATCATTAATTTCATTCTCTCCCAAGCTTGTGCAACATGTTCATGATCAAGTTGCTTAAAATTCATAATATCATTTCTAAGAGAGATGATCTTAGAGGAGGAAAATACTTAAAGATAAAAGCATCTTTGCACTTGTTCCAAGAATCAATACTATTTTTAGGCAAAAGACGAAAACCAAGCTTTAGCACGATCTCTAAGCGAAAAAGGAAATAGCTTCAATTTAACAATATCATTATCAACATCTTTCTTCTTTTGCATATCACACAAATCAACGAAGCTATTTAGATGAGTAGCGTCATCTTCACTAGGAAGGCCGGCGAATTGATCTTTCATGACAAGATTCACAAAGCAACATTGATTTCACAAGATTCAGTATTGCTAAGAGGAGCAAGCAGAGTGCTAAGGAAATCATTATTGTTGGTATTGGTAAAGTCACATAATTTGGTATTATCTTGAGCCATCATGACAAACAAGCAATCCAACACACGAGCAAACAAAAAGCAAGCGAGAAAGAGGTGAACGGAAAAGAGAGAGCAAATAAAATGGAAAGGGTGAAGTGGGGGAGAGGAAAACGAGAGGCAAATGGCAAATAATGTAATGCGGGAGATAAGGGATTGTGATGGGTACTTGGTATGTTGACTTTTGCGTAGACTCCTACAGCGCCGGAAATTCTTCTTGCTACCTCTTGAGCAGAGTTGGATTTCCTTGAAGAGGAAAGGATGATGCTGACAAAGTAGCGTAAGTATTTCCCTCAGTTTTGAGAACCAAGGTATCAATCCGATTGGGAGGAGTGCAGCGAGTCCCTCGTGCCTACACAAAACAAATAACTCCTCGCAACCAACGCGATAAGGGGTTGTCAATCCCTTCACGGTCACTTATGAGAGTGAGATCTGATAGATAATATTTTTTTGGTATTTTTGTGATAAAGATGCAAAGTAAAATAAAACCAAAGTAAAAGGCAAAGGCAATAATAAAGTGTTGGAAGATTAATATGATGAAGATAGACCCAGGGGCCATAGATTTCACTAGTGGCTTCTCTCATGAGCATAAGTATTTTACGGTGGGTGAACGAATTACTGTTGAGCAATTGACAGAATTGAACATAGTTATGAGAGTATCTAGGTATGATCATGTATATAGGCATCACGTCCGAGACAAGTAGATCGACTCACACCTTTGCATGTACTACTATTACTCCACTCATCGACCGCTATCCAGCATGCATCTAGAGTATTAAGTTCAAGAAAACAGATTAACGCCTTAAGCAAGATGACATGATGTAGAGGGATAAATTCATGCAATATGATAAAAACCCCATCTTGTTATCCTCGATGGCAACAATACAATACGTGCCTTGCTTTGCCCACGTCACATCCTTTGGGAAAGGACACCGCAAGATTGAACCCAAATCTAAGCACTTCTCCCTTTGCAAGAAAAATCAATCTAGTAGGCCAAACCAAACTGATAATTCGAAGAGACTTGCAAAGATAACCAATCATACATAAAAGAATTTAGAGAAGATTCAAATATTGTTCATAGATAATCTTGATCATAAACCCACAATTCATCGGTGTCAACAAACACACCGCAAAAAGAAGATTACATCGAATAGATCTCCACAAGAGAGGGGGAGAACATTGTATTGAGATCCAAAAAGAGAGAGGAAGCCGTCTAGCTACTAACTATGGACCCAAAGGTCTGAAGTAAACTACTCACACTTCATCGGAGGGGCTATGGTGATGATGTAGAAGCCCTTCGTGGTGGATGCCCCCTCAAAGTGAGCCTGGAACAGAGCCCCAAGATGGGATCTAAATGGAGTGCGAGAAGATTGCAGCGGTGGAATTAGGTTTTTGGCTTCGTCTCTGATCGTTTGGGGGTACGTAGGTATATATAGGAGGAAGGAGTACGTCGGTGGAGCAACAGGGGGCCCACGAGGGTGGAGGGCGACCCCCTACCTCGTGCCTTCCTCTTTTCTTTCTTGACGTAGGGTCCAAGTCTCCTGGATCATATTCAGTGAGAAAATCACGTTCCCGAAGGTTTCATTCTGTTTGGACTCCGTTTGATATTCCGTTTCTTCAAAATTCTGAAATAGGCAAAAAACAGCAATTCTGGGCTGGGCCTCCGATTAACAGGTTAGTCCCAAAAATAATATAAAAGTGGATAATAAAGCCCAATATTGTCCAAAATAGTAGATAATATAGCATGGAGCAATCAAAAATTATAGATACGTTGGAGACGTATCAAACACCACTACATGCTATTAATTCTGATATGCCGCAAGTTATTGATGATGCTACTTCTGCTATGGATAATGCTTATGATGATGCTAGTACCTTGCTTGATGATAATGATGTGCCACTTGGCGACTTTCTTGATGAACAAATTGCTAGAGTAATACAACATGATGTTGTTGAATCTGATGATGAGCTTGAAACAAAAACTCCTGAAACACCTGCTAAAACTAGCCCTCCTATATATGAATTGCCTAAGGTCCCGGAAGGTTATGTTATGAATGAGGAGACAACTAGAGATATTCTTGCTTGTAAGGATAGAGATGATCTAAAGAAATTATTATGCAAGTATAAAGAAAAATCTCTGAATGCTATAATGAAATATGATCCTAAGTTTGCTACTTCACCTATCTTTATTGATGATAAGGATTATGAATTCTCTGTCGACCCAGAGTTAATTACTTTGGTTGAATCTGATCCTTTCCATGGTTATGAAACTGAAACTGTTGTGGCACATCTTGCTAAGTTGAATGATATAGCCACCCTTTTTACTCATGATGAGAAAACTCGCTATTACTTTATTCTCAAATTATTTCCGTTCTCATTAAAGGGTGATGCTAAAGCTTGGTACAATACTCTTGCTCCTGGTTGTGTGTGTAGTCCTCAGGATATGATTTATTACTTCTCTGAAAAATATTTCCATGCTCATAAGAAACAAGCTGCCTTACAGGAAATATTTAACTTTGTTCAAATTAAAGAAGAGAGTCTCCCACAAGCTTGGGGAGGCTTTGCGATTTAATGCTTTGCTGATCATCCTCTTAAGAAAAATGAAATACTTGATATCTTCTATAATTGACTAACCGATGCTTCTAGGGATTTCCTAGATAATTGTGTTGGTTGTGTTTTCAGGGAACGAACTGCTGGGCAGGCTGAAGAATTATTGAATAATATATTGAAAAATTATGATGATTGGACTCTTCCGAACCACTGGCTAAACCCACTCCAAAGAAGAGGGGTATACTATATCTAGATCCACGAAGATATGCAAGAGGCAAAGAAATCTATGAAGGAAAAAGCTATTAAAGTTGAGGATGTTAAAAATTTACCTCCTATTGAAGAAATACATAGGCTTAATACACCATCACCGCCTAAGGTGGTAGAGGTAAATTCTCTAATGAAGTTCTATGATAATGACAATCCTCACAATATGCATCCTAGCCAATGTATTTATGAGTTTGAAAACTATATTAGAAAACAAGATCACTTCAATGCAAATGTTATGAAACAATTGAAATATGATTCTGATATGATTGCTCGCTTGAGTGACTTATTATTTAGAATCTCAAATGATGTTAGAGGTGTTGGAAAACATGCTTCTATGGTTCAAACTTAGTTAGAACAAGTTGCTAAATCTCAAAGAGAATTGCTAGATGAAATGAATAATAATATACATGACTTTGCTGTTAGAGTGCAACTAGAGGAGGTAAAATGGCTCAGGAACCACTTTATCCCAAGGGACACCCAAAAAGAATAGAACAAGACTCATAAAGAGTTAACACGGATGCACCTAGTCCTTCGAGAAAGAAAAAGAAGAAGAAAAATGATAGGACTTTGCATACTTCGAGTGAACCTGAAATAGAAAAACCTCCTGACAATGATAATGAAACTTCTACCTCTGATGCTGAAACCCAGTCTGGTAATGAACACTCACCTTCTGATAATGAAAAACATAATGATGAGGTTCATGAAGATGCTCAACCAAATAATAGAGAACCGGACAATGATGTTGAGATAGAACCACATGTTGATCTTGATAACCCACAACCTAAGAATAAAAGATATGATAAAAGAGACTTCATTGCTAGAAAACACGGTAAAGAAAGAGAACCGTGGGTTCAAACACCTATGCCCTTTCCACCCAAGTCAAATAAAAAGAAAGATGATGAAGAATTTGAACGCTTTGCTGAAATGCTGAGGCTAGTCTTTATGCACTAAACTTGACTGATATCTTGAAAATGCCTCCTTATGCAAAGTACATGAAATACATCATCACTAATAAGGGAAAAATACCGTAAGCTAAAATCTCCACTATGCTTGCTAATTATACTTTTAAAGATGGAGTACCTAAAAAACTTGGAGATCCGGGAATACCAACTATACCTTGCTCCATCAAAAAGAATTATGTGAAAACTGCTTTGTGTGATTTAGGAGCTGGTGTAAGTGCTATGCCCTTCTCTTTATATAAAAGACTTGATTTGAATAAACTCACACCTACTGAAATATCTTTGTAAATGGCTTTCAAATCAACTGCCATACCTTTCTGTATCTGTGAGGATGTGCCCATTGTTGTTGCTAATGTTACTATTTTGACTAACTTTGTTATACTTGAGATGCCCGAGGACGACAACATGTCGATTATCCTTGGTAGACCCTTCTTGAATACTACAACGGCTGTTATTAATTGCAATAAAAGCAAGGTCACTTTTCATATCAATGGTAATGAACATATGGTGCACTTTCCGAAGAAATAATTCCAAGTGAATGGTATTAATGTTATTGAAAAGTCTCTGACAATCACTATTGGAAGTTTTCAAATACCTCTACCTACTGTCAAAAAGAAATATGAAATGCTTATTGTTGGGGACATTCATATCCCCGTTGAGGTAACTTTGTGATTTACGATAGTTCTTCGATTTCATGCTAATCGAAAGTGATTGTTAATAAGACTTGATCAACCTTATTAATGGATCATTTTTGAGCGGTATGAAGTTGATGAATTTAGTAAGCACTACCTTTTGTCCCTACTTTTTATTTTTTGTTTTTATTAGTTAAATAAAATAAAATGCCATGTTTTGTCTGTTTTCTGAATTTCCTGTGCAATAAAAAAATGACCCAAAAATAAAAGTTCTCAGAATGCTCTGAAAATTTAATACGATTTTTCTAAATATTTAAGAATTTCTGGTGCAAATAATATCAAAGGGAGGTGCACCAGGTGGGCACAACCCACTTGGGCGCGCCAGGACCCCAGGCACGCCCTGGTGGGTTGTGGTCCCCACGTGGGTGAGGGGGTCCTGGATTAAGGGGTCCTTGGGCGTCCGACCTATGTGACATGGGCCAGACTGATGGGCCGTGAAGATACAAGACAGAAGACTCTCTCCCGTGTCCGGTTGGGACTCTCCTTGGCATGGATGGCAAGCCTGGCGTTCGGATATGAAGATTCCTTTCTCTGTAACCGACTTTGGACAACCCTAGTCCCCTACGGTTTCTATATAAACTGGAGGGTTTAGTCCGTAGAGGCAATCATAATCATATAGGCTAGACTTCTAGGGTTTAGCCATTACGATTTCGTGGTATATCAACTCTTGTAATACTCATATTCATTAAGATCAATCAAGCAGGAAGTAGGGTATTACCTCCATAGAGAGGGCCCGAACCCAGGTAAACATCATGTCCCCTGTCTCCTGTTACCATCGACCTTAGACGCATGATTCGGGACCCCTACCCGAGATCCGCCAATTTTGACACGACATTGGTGCTTTCATTGAGAGTTCTCCGCTGCGCCATCGTCAAGAGGTTCCATGGCTCCATCAATCGTCTACAACAATCTTGCCTTGGGGAGGTTTTCCTCTGACCAGATCTTTGTGTTCTAACCGCTTGACTGTACAACTCGCTTGGCCATCTAGAGCAGATCGATAGCTATGCCCCAGGTCACCAAATTAGTTTTGGAAATCCGGACTATGTCGCTGATATTCGAGGAGACTTGATCTTCCAAGGATTCGCGCCCCCAACCTCCGCTCTGGCCTTAGATCCGGAGCGTACCGCCAGGTCCGAAGACAGGCTCCCTGAGCTCGCCGGACTATCTGCAGCCACTAACCCCATTGTGGGAGAGCCGGGGGAAGTAGTGTCGCTCGCAACCATCATGAAGCCGGACCCTTCTCCAGACACAGGCTCCGAATCCTCGGAGTCAGCATCATGTGAGTTCGGTCAAGGAGTTTCCCTCTCGCCGTACCCCCGGGCTCTCTTCTCTCGGGCCAAACCTCGCCTGTAAGTGAGGCTCTGGACTTAATGCGATCCCTTGTTATTACAGGGGAGCAACGTCTGAACTATGCCCAGCCCGGACTAGGGGCAGAGAGCAGGGAATTTTACGTCCCACCCACCACCCACTTTATAGCCACTTTGCCAAAGACTTAACAGACATGCTCGATTACGACTCCGAAAACATCGACGGTATGGGCGACGATGTCGGAGAAGAGGAGGCCAAAAACCCACCGTTTACCGGACGCTGGACGGCCACCTCTTCGTATGACGTGTACATGGTGGATACACCCAAAGAAGCTAACGGCGATGACAAGGAAGATCCAGTCCAGGATAAACCTCCTGAGATACAGCCAAAGCACCGACGTTAGCGGCGCTGCTCTAAATCACGCCATGGAAAAAACAACAATACCGGCACAGGAGACAACAACACTCCGGATGACGCCGAAGACAGAGAAGACCCCGTCGAGCCAACTTCCGAACATGACGATTGGGAAGATGGGCAAGTTAGCCCTGATGAACAGACCATAAATGAAGACTCAGAGGACAGTAATTATCTCCAACTCTCCGAGGAAAAGGTGAGCCTCGGTGACGAAGACTTCATCGTACTTGAGGAACCCTGCTACGTCTTGAGCTTGCGTTGGTTTTCCCCGAAGAGGAGAGGATGATGCAGCAGAGTAGCGTAAGTATTTCCCTCAGTTTTTGAGAACCAAGGTATCAATCTAGTAGGAGGCCACGCGCAAGTCCCTCGTACCTACACAAAGCAAATAACTCCCTGCAACCAACGCGAATAGGGGTTGTCAATCCCTTCAAGGTCACTTACGAGTGAGATCTAATAGAGATGATAGATAATATTTTTTGTTATAAAGATGCAAAGTAAAATAAAAAAGGCAAAGTAAAAAATCAAAGCAATAATAAAGCGTAGGAAGATTAATATGATGAGAATAGACGGGGCCATAGATTTCACTAGTGGCTTCTCTCAAGAGCATAAGTATTTTACGATTGGGTGAACTAATTACTTGTTGAACAATTGACATAATTGAGCATAGTTATGAGAATATCTAGGTATGATCATGTATATAGGCATCACGTCCGAGACAAGTAGACCGACTCTCACCTTTGCATCTACTACTATTACTCCACTCATCGACCGCTATCCAACATGCATCTAGAGTATTAAGTTAATGAAAGCAGAGTAACACCTTAAGCAAGATGACATGATGTAGAGGAATAAATTCATGCAATATGATAAATACCCCATCTTGTTATCCTCGATGGCAACAATACAATACATGCCTTGCTTTGCCCTTCACATCCTTTGGAAGAAGGACACATAAGATTGAACCCAAAGCTAAGCACTTCTCACATTGCAAGAACTACCAATCTAGTTGGCCAAACCAAAGCGGATAATTCAAGAGACTTGCAAAGATAACCAATCATACATAAAAGAATTCAGAGAAGATTCAAATATTGCTCATAGATAATCTTGATCATAGACCCACAATTCATCGGTCTCAACAAACACACCGCAAAAAAAGAAGATTACATCGAATAGATCTCCACGAGAGAGGGGGAGAACATTGTATTGAGATCCAAAAAGAGAGAAGAAGCCATCTAGCTACTAACTATGGACCCGAAGGTATGAAGTAAACTACTCACACTTCATCGGAGAGGCTATGATGATGATGTAGAAGCCCTCCGTGGTGGAATCCCCTTCCGGTAGAGCTCGGGCAGAGCCCAAGATGGGATCTCATGGATCTGAGAGAAAGTTCTTGGCGGTGGAATTAGGTTTTGGCTCCGTCTACGATCTGTTGGGGAAGTGCGTGGGTATATAGGAGGAAGGAATGCGTCGGTGGAGCTTGAGGGCCCATGAGGCGGGCGCGCCTAGAAGCGCCCTCCACCCTCGTGGCCGCCTCCCTCCTTTCTTGACCGAGGGTCCAAGTCTCCTGGATCTTATCTGATGAGAAAATCATGTTCCCGAAGATTTAATTCCGTTTGGACTCCGTTTGATATTCCGTTTCTTCGAAATACTGAAATAGGCAAAAAACAACAATTCTGGGCTGGGCCTCCGGTTAATAGGTTAGTCCCAAAAGTAATATAAAAGTGGAAAATAAAGCCCAATATAGTCCAAAACAATAGATAATATAGCATGGAGCAATAAAAAATTATAGATATGTTGGAGACGTATCAAACCCCTCGAGCATGAGCGCTTGAAGCGCCGGCTAATCGCCACTACAAAGAGCCTAAAAAGAAGAAATGACTTCAAGCCGATCAAGATCTGCTCAATGACAGTGGACTAATGTCACGGCCGAGAGGAATCTGACCTCGGCGTAACCAACCAAAAGTTACCCGGCGCAAATTGTTACCTCGCTTTGATGTGGTATTTGGACCGTACCATCAATGCATAATGCGGTGACCGACCACCACGTGGCCGGACGAAGCGGCAACTCAAGTCGAACACCAGCCAATACTACCCCGCCGTAAAGGCAGGGACATAACAGCTCGGGGTTATACATATGACCTGCGGCAGGACCTGGACAATAGAGCAGGTCAGATCAGGTCGATCTACGGATCACGGGGGCATGCCCCGATGCGCGACGACGACCATCTAGCCAGACGTGACAAACATAACCACGCCTGGGCCGAAAACCGCAGACGGACTCCATCCGAGCTACATCGCGACCTGGCCCGATATAGAGGTGCCGCACACCCCCTCTGCTTCACTGATAAAGTAATGGAACATGAATTCCGAGAAGGGTTTAAACCCGTGAACATCGAATCATATGATGGGACAACGGGCCCTTGGTATGGATTGAGGATTTTCTTCTCCATATTCATATGGCCCGCGGTGATGATCTTCACGCCATCAAATACCTCCCACTAAAACTAAAGGGACCGGTACAGGCCTTTGGCTAAATGACCTCCTAGAGAACTCCATTGGCGGTGGGAAGACTTGGTAGTCGCCTTCCGCGATAACTTCCTTGGTACATATGTCCGGCTTCCGGATGCCGATGACCTTAGTCACATTATCCAGCTGCCCGGGGAGTCAGCCAGGAAGCTTTGGACTAGCTTCTTAATTAAAAAGAACCAAATTGTCCATTGTCCGGACGCCGAAGCCCTCGCGGCCTTTAAACATAGCGTCCGAGGTGAGTGGCTCGCCCACCACCTCGGTCAAGAAAAACCAAAATCCATGGTAGCCCTTACCGCTCTGATGACCCACTTTTGTGCGGGAGAAGACAAATTTGGCTCGCTTCGTAGAAGCAACAAAGACCAAAGGACCCGCACTTCCAAGTTTAAGGCGGCAATGGCAAGCCACTTACTTAATAAACACAAGCGTCGAAATAATAATGAAGGAACGCAAGACATGACGGCCAACGCCGGATTCAGCGGCTCCAAACCGGTCAACGGAAAAAGCCATTCAAGGCAAGCGAGAGACGGACCATCCAATTTAGACAAGATACGAGGATCGGCTGCTAGATTCATGGCACCCAAATAAAACCAGCCAATCATACCAATGTGAAGTTGTTGGGTCTTTAAACAAGCGCAAGCTTAATGCCAAACACAAGGGAGGGCCGCCCGGTGACAACGATGACGAAGAGACTCGCCAACCCGAACACCGGGGTCGTGAAGCAATTTCCCGAGTAAAAAGCGATAAACATTGTATGCGTGATGCACATCCCTACAGGGGAGCGCAAGCGTGCACTACAGGACGCCTACGCCATAGAGCCGGTCGCCACAAAATTTAGCCAATGGGCGGCCTACCCGATCACTTTTGATCGCAAGGACCACCCAGCCAGTATCCGTCACGAATGTTCGGCAGCTCTGGTCCTCGAGGTGTCCGGACGTCCAGATCCTTGAAGCCGGGTTCGGAGAAGGAACCCGCCTTGCAATGCCGAAGACGATGTGCGTGCCGGACACCTCGTCATTAAAGCCTGGTTCAGGGGCTACTGAGGGAGTCCTGGATTAAGGAGTCCTTGGGCGTCCGGCCTATGTGACATGGGCCGCATCGATAGTGAAGATATGGGAGACGTAAGACTCTCTCCGCGGTGCGGATGGGACTCTCCTTGGCGTGGATGGCAAGCACGGCATTCGGATATGAGGATTCCTTTCTCTCAGAATCGACTTTGGACAACCCTAGTCCCCTCCGATGTCTATATAAACTGGAGGGTTTAGTCCGTAGAGGCAATCATAATCATATAGGCTAGACTTCTAGGGTTTAGCCATTACGATCTCGCGGTAGATCAACTCTTGTAATACTCATATTCATCAAGATCAATCAAGAGTGAAGTAGGGTATTACCTCCATAGAGAGGGCCCGAACACAGGTAAACATCGTGTCCCTGTCTCTCGTTACCATCGACCTTAGACGCACAGTTCGGGACCCCCTACCCGAGATCCGCCGGTTTTGACACTGACAGTGGGCCCCCTCACTTATCTCTTCACACCACATCATCACTTACCTCCAGAAAAAAAATTCTCCATTGCTCTCTCTCTCCCGTGTTCTTGCCCTCAAACCCGCGGATTTCGATCTCTTTGCTCGAAGCTTCGTTTCCGAAACTGTTTCGGGGGATTGTTGCTTGGTATGTGATAACCCACAAGTATAGGGGATCGCAACAGTTTTCGAGGGTAGAGTATTCAACCCAAATTTATAGATTCGACACAAGGGGAGCCAAAGAATATTTGAAGGTATTAGCAGCTGAGTTGTCAATTCAACCACACCTAGAGATTAATTATCTGCAACAAGGTAATCAGCAGCAAAGTAGTATGATAGTTTTGATAGTAGTGACAGTAGCAACGGTAATGGTAATAGTGATAGCAGTAATTTCGTAACAAGTGTAAAAGTGATGATAGTAGTAGTAACTTAGCAAGAACAATATAAGGTAAATTCTTAGGCATTGGATCACTGACTTGTTGGATGATATTCATCATGAGACAGTTATAACCTAGGGCGATACGGCACTAGCTCGGTTAAATCAATATAATGTAGGCATGTATTAGTAAATAGTCATACGTGCTTATGGAAAGAACTTGCACGACATCTTTTGTCCTACCCTCCCGTGGCAGCAGGGTCCATATAGGAAACTAAGGGATATTAAGGCCTCCATTTAATAGAGAACTGGAACAAAGCATTAACACATAGTGAATACATGAACTCCTCAAACTACGGTCATCACCGGGAGTGGTCCCGACTATTGTCACTCCGGGGTTGCCGGATCATAACACGTAGTAGGTGACTGATACGTCTCCAATGTATCTATAATTTTTTATTGTTCCATGCTATTATATTATCCATCTAGGATGTTTTATATGCGTTTATATGCTATTTTATATGATTTTTGGGACTAACATATTATCCTAGAGCCCAGTGCCAGTTTCTATTTTTTCCTTGTTTTTGGGTATCGCAGAAAAGGAAAACTAAACGGAGTCCAATTGACACAAAACTTCACGGAACTTATTTTTGGACCAGAAGAAGGCCATGGAGTAAAGTGTTGGGCAGGAAGAGTCTCGGGCTGCCCACGCGGGTGGGGGGCGCGCCCACCCCCCTGGGCGCGCCTCCCTACCTCGTGGACAGCCCGGAGACCCCCCTGACTTGTTCTCGACGCCAAAACCTCTTATATATACAAAAAAAACCCATAACATAATCTAGATCGGGAGTTCCGCCGCCGCAAGCCTCTGTAGCCACCAAAAACCAATCGAGACCCTGTTCCAGCACCCTGCCGGAGGGGGGTGATGTCTACTATGCAACCTTCTTCTTGTAGACATTTTTGGGCCTCCAAGTGCAGAGGTTTGTAGGACAATAGCAAATTTCCCTCAAGTGGATGACCTAAGGTTTATCAATCAAGTGGGAGGCGAGGGATGAAGATGGTCTCTCTCAAGCAACCACCGCAACCAAATAACAAAGAGTCTCTTGTGTCCCCAACACACCCAATACAATGGTAAATTGTATAGGTGCAATAGTTCAATGAAGAGATGGTGATACAAGTGCAATATGGATGGTAGATATAGGTTTTGTAAACTGAAAATATAAAAACAGCAAGGTAATAATGATAAAAGTGAGCACAAGCGGTATTGCAATGCTAGGAAACAAGGCCTAGGGTTCATACTTTCACTAGTGCAAGTTCTCTCAACAATAATAACATAATTGGATCATATAACTATCCCTCAACATGCAACAAAGAGTCACTCCAAAGTCACTAATAGCGGAGAACAAATGAAGAGATTATGGTAGGGTACGAAACCACCTCAAAGTTATTCTTTCCGATCAATCCATTGGGCTATTCCTATAAGTGTCACGAACAGCCCTAGATTTTGTAGTAAAATAACACCTTAAGACACAGATCAACCAAAACCCTAATGCCACCTAGATACTCCAATGTCACCTCAAGTATCCGTGGGTATGATTTTACGATATGCATCACACAATCTCAGATTCATCTATTCAACCAACACATAGAACCTCAAAGCGTGCCCCAAAGTTTCTCTGGAGAATCAAGAGGCAAACGTGTACCAACCCCTATGCATAAGTTCACGAGGTCACGAAACCCGCAAGTTGATCACCAAAACATACATCAAGTAGATCACGTGATATCCCATTGTCACCACAGATAAGCACATGCAAGACATACATCAAGTGTTCTCAAATCCTTAAAGACTCAATCCGATAAGATAACTTCAAAAGGAAAACTCAATCCATTACAAGAGAATAGAGGGGGAGAAACATCATAAGATCCAACTATAATAGCAAAGCTCGCGATACATCAAGATCGTACCACCTCAAGAACACAAGAGAGAGAGAGAGAGAGAGAGAGAGAGAGAGAGAGAGAGAGAGAGAGAGATCAAACACATAGCTACTGGTACATATTTATCGTTATCGGCTTTCGCTTGAGGACAAGCGAGGTCTAAGCTTGGGGGAGTTGATACATCCATTTTGCATCATGCTTTTATATCAATATTTATTGCATTATGGGCTGTTATTACACGTTATGTCACAATACTTATGCCTATTCTCTCTTATTTTACAAGGTTTACATGAAGAGTGAGAATAGAAATTTGGAATTACGAAATTTGGAAAAGGAGCAAATATTAGAGACCTAATGCACGACTCAAAAGTCCCGAAACTTCATGGAAGTTATTTTTGGAATTAATAAAAAATCTTTGGCGAAAGAATCCACGGAGGGCCCACACCACAGCCACGAGGGTGGGGCGCGCCTACCCCTCGGGCGCCCGCCTCATGGGCCCCGACAGCCTCCGGTACCCATCTTACGCTATATGAAGTCTTTCGTCCGAGAAAAAATCATAAGCAAGCTTTAGGAAGAAACTCCGCCACACGAGGCGGAACTCATGAGAACCAATCTAGGGCTTCGGTGGAGCTGTTACGCTGGGAAACTTCCCTCCGGGGGGGAAATCATCGCCATCATCATCACCAATGGTCCTCTCATCGGGAGGGGGTCAATCTCCATCAACATCTTCACCAGCACCATCTCATCTCAAGCCCTAGTTCATCGCTTGTATCCAATCTTTGTCCCAAATCCTCAGATTGGTACCTGTGGGTTGCTAGTAGTGTTGATTACTCCTTGGAGTTGATGCTAGTTGGTTTATTTGGTGGAATATCATATGTTCAGATCCATTATGCATCTTAATACCCCTCTGATTATGAACATGAATATGATTTGTGAGTAGTTACGTTTGTTCCTGAGGACATGGGAGAAGTCTTGCTATAAGTAGTCATGTGAATTTGGTATTCGTTCGATATTTTGATGAGATGTATGTTGTCTTTCTTCTAGTGGTGTTATGTGAACGTCGACTACATGACACTTCACCATTATTAAACAGATAGGGTAAACATGATGTCATGGAAATATGAGAGTAATCGAAAGAACAATACATCATTAATTTTCCTAATATAGAAAGAAGAGGGAAAAAATCCCCTTTGACGTATATGGTGCATGTGGCACCTTTTATCCAAATGCAGCAATATTTAGAATATGTTCAGGAAAGTAGGCCATGCCAACCGATTTAGGGTGAGATTTAACATACCGTGCGTGTCCTCAAGTTATCTGGTACGATGAGATGGAATCTCTGGCGGCGGTCGCCAAGTCCTGAAGTATCGACGCACTGTACATTCTATGAATGAAAGAAAACCCTCAAATCAGCTTGAATAAAAATGAATTCATGGCGATTTCTGCCGTGTGATTAAAGGAGGCAGATGAACTGGGATAAGAGATGAGATAATATCTCATTAAATTAGTTACCTTATCATCCATGAGAAAGACCCTCAAGACGGGCAAATTCCCCAACCGAAAGCCGGAGGCTGGGTCGACCAGCAATGGCGTCGAGAAAGTCGATGGCGATAGCCGTAAGCAAGCGGAAGTGGCGAAATCGGTAGGCTTTGCTGTGACTGGCCAGCGGCAGGCATCGAGCTAAGTGTTTACCGCCGCGATAGGCGGTGCCATGGCATAGACACGGAGGAGCTTGTGTAGGTGTGAATGGGGAACGTACTGGAGGGGCCGAGGTGGGTGGCGGGGGGGTGAGGGTTTTTGTGACGTGGGGATGGTTAGGGGTTTCTTTTTCTTTTTTGAATTGGGTGGTGAGGGTTTTCTGTCCCACAAAGAATTTTGGGGGCGGCGGTTTGCTAGAGCGAACCGTGTGTGATTGACGCAGCAGGCAAAATCATAGTCATTGCACCGGTTCCAATTTTGGGAACCGTGTGTGATTGACGTACTACCTCCGTCCTGGTTTATTGGTCCTCCGTTGTAATTTTTACCAAAATTTGGCGAAATATTTAACATACTCAGACATAGATAATAAGCGTACACGTACATAAGTATAGTTCAACCATAAGTACATAGTTCAACCGTCATTAAGCATACTCAAGCGTACATAGTTCGATCCATCCCACATCTCATCTCAGATGCGGCCGGCACGATCCTGAAGCTTCTCTAGGTACTCGGCGTACGCGCCGTGCGCCACCCTGCGAGAATACTTCTGCTTGAAGGAGCCAACGGCCCGTCCTCTTGCATGCGCCAGAACACTTAGATACGCGTCATGAATCTTGTGGTTGCAAAATGGGAATCAATAGCCGCCGTTCCAGGTCCTAATACGCCTGTTATGCATTCCCGCATAAAGCTCCCTCAGGATTCGCCTCTTGTACCTCCTCTTGGTATCTTCATCCTCATGTCCACATCGCCGACAAAGCACCTATACATATAGCAAAACAAATTCATCAAATCACTGATTACATGCCGTGAAGTAGGATTAGGAATTTATGGCTATTTATTTATACATATTCAGGGATTATGGTTCGATTTTTAAGCACAATCGTCTATGTACACACCAATCTTGAAGAAAATAATGGCACAAACATATGTAGGTCATTCAAAATTAATTGTCAAGTCCTGGCTAGGAATTATTAGCACGAACACTAACCCTAGTCGAATTACTAGCAGAAATCATTTGCACAGATGAAACAACTAATCACTTATCACCTGTACCATTCAAATAATCAATATACACGGATCTAACGAAACTTACTCAGATTTCATGGATTGGGAGAACATAACCACGGATTTCTATTCCAAAAGGGGGAGGCAGGAGTAACCAGAGAAACCCTATGACCTATTTGACACATAAATGGGTATAGATGACTAACTTGACTCTCCGTCGTTGTCGGAGTCATCATTGGAGTGGTCGTCACGAGTCATCGTCGAGTCGTCGCCGGAGTGGTCGTTGAGTCGTGTGGAACTCCGCCTCCATTGTGGAAGCTCGGCGCCGTCGGCTGACGTCGAGGTGTAGCGATAACTTCGCCGGCGGTGGCGGCAACCTCTGTCTCCATCTCCACGCCCGTGCTCACGGTGCTTTAGAAGCCCTGCGTCGCCACTTCCTCCGATGGGGCGCTGGCGGCATCCTCATACACTGACGGCTTTGAGGACTGAGAGCGGCGCCGAGGTTGCAAGCGGAGAGAGGATTGTGTGTGCGTAAGCGAGGATGGGGTGCGGCGCCGGGCGCACCATTAATATGGAGTAGTGGGAGTTGTGAGAGAGAGGCGGGCGTTCAAACCGATGGCTCGCCTCCGGTGATCCTTGACCGGATGCTGGCATGCCTACCAAAGTTTCACATAGCTACTCGTGACGCCTCCCGATGACATCTGCGACGAGCACGCCTCCGTCAATTCACACACTGCACGACGCCTCCCGTCTTCCTCGCACGGCGGACTGCCGCATGCGTCCGTCAACTCACGCTGCTCGCCGCGCTTACTCGGGTGGCAGCGGCGCACGTATATTATTTTTCTATTTGGATGATTAATGCTGCCTTTATTGCTTAACCGAAGCATGGCACGTATCCATTGTTGGTCTAATGCTCACGGTTCAAATAAATAATCCGTTTGGGATATTGGTTCCCAACTATTAATAAGCTCCCGTCTGTAATTAGATAAAGATTACATCAAAACTGGTCTCAAATTTGGCAAAAAAGTACAATGCCACTTTGTATTGGTGTCCATATGACAACACGATAAGTTTCATGAACTTCAAATAAGTTTTGGATGTACTAGAATTTAAAAATCAAGATTCTCAATGTTTGAAATTTGTTGCACGGGAGTAAACATGCACCCGAAGTGAGACACATGTGTTTTTGCAATCCATTTAGGTGTACTGTCACGTGTGCATGTAGCTCAAATTTGATTTTTGCACATTATACCCATAGAAAATCAATCAATGTACTAAAACGCCTTAATGATCTGTGTGAATTTTTTGAAATTAAAACGTCCCTCCTTTGGTAACATGTATGTTCACCGTGGGATAATTAATTTAACATGCATCGTAGTTGCGGTGGATTCGCGATGTGTGTGTGTGGTGTGTGCGTCTGCAGGGGTGGCGGGTGGCTCGCATGACACTACGAGTTGTGAGCCACCGTGTGGGTTGGCCGTTTTGTTAGGCGGTGGTGCGACATCCAGTCGTGAAATCGTTATTTAAAACATTACACAACCCTTTCATACATAAATGTTTTGGCCACATGCGATCGATGGTTGTCCTACACGACACTCGATACTCGTGTGGCGCTTTCTATGGGCCTTGAGGTCGTCGTCCATCACTTTGACAATGTACCGGCGGTGAGGTTAATTTGACCGGCAAGGTATGATCTTTTTGTTTGTTTTATGGTGGTATCTGAAATGCAGCGTCGAAGAGGTGGGAGGGTACTAGCATATATACTATACTATCGTATCGTCCGTGAACAAGTACACCTCACTTTCGATTTCGGGACTTTTTGGTTACCGAGGCACGACCACATCAAAATTGTGAAATTGGTTATTCAAACATCACACAACACCTTTTTGGGCCACATGCATATATATCCTAGCTAGGACACTCACGTGTGACACTTCCATCTGTGGGCCCACGAGGCCATCATCGATGCATGCATGCATGCATCACTTTGACGTACCTTGAGAGAGGTTAACTAATTTCACCATCGATGAGGATTCTTTTGGGTTGTACATATATTACGGCATGAGCATATAGTATGCGGTGAAGAGGGGGGAACGGGACCATCATATGTAGTACGCTTGATATGAACCTCGCTCTCCATGGGTGCATGCTTTATGGTTTTTGAGGCATGTGGCACATCAAAGTTGTGCATTTTGGGTATTCAACATATATATGTTTGGCCCACATGCAAAGCGGTGGTGGTTGTCCTCTCGCACCCACTTAAGCAGTTATCAGCGATATTGATGCTTTCCATCTATGGGCCCGCTTGGTCCATCACTTCTTTTTGCCTGACAATAAGAGAGGTTAATTTGACTTAGGAGGGGATTATTATTTTTGCTCTGGGCTGACATGCATGATACACTTTGAGCACACACATATGCATGTGTACGCATGAATCCCTTCCATCGAGTCAAAGTGGCAGTACAACGACACCATCATGAACCGATCTCGCTCTGTGTGGGGAGCTAGTGTACGATTTTTGACACACGCGCCAGATCAATGTTGTGTATTCAAACATGCATGCACGCATCACCTCCATACATATGCATGTAGTGGTTGCCTTCGAACGATACACTCCCTCGCGTGGTTATCGGCGACAAGCCTATATATTCATGGGCTCGCGTGGACATCCATGATCACCTTGACCAACAACAAGATAGGTTACCATGGCGGATTCTTAATTTGGTTAGTGTTATCGTAGTATAGGTCATGGTGAGATTCAGACCTAATTAAGTTTGAGCACATATACTATGCACGCATGCATGCATATATGAATCCCCGTCGTTGGATTGAAGTGTGGTGAAACATACATATGCATCGTCAACCTAACCCTCACTTTCAAAGGTGGGGATTTCTAGTTCGAAATCACGGTGCCACATCAAAGTTGTTCATTGTTACTAAAAACACACCTCTCCATACATATGTTTGGGCCACACGCATGCGGTGGTTGTCTTGAGGACTAGCTACTTGCATGATTATTGGCGAGCTAGCCCATCTCCGGGGTCGCATGGACGGACATCACTTTGACCAACAACAAGAGAGAGGTTGTACGACCAAGGTGGATTATTCTTGGTCCGTTTTATGATCCATCTTGGTGAGATATATGCCTCTCTGGGCCGCCGACTAAAAGTGTGTGTGTTTGATGGTGGGGGGGGGGGGGTTGCTACAACGCACTTTGCGAGGTGAACCACAGTTGGGGGGCATGCATTCATAAGCTTAATTAGGATTCCCTTCGTGGCGCACGCGAGGGGGTGGGGCTGCTAGCTACTTCGCACTTTGCTAGGTGAACCTCGGTTGGGGGAGGGGCATGCTCATAGCTTAGGATTCCCTTCATGCCAACACGAAGGGGGGCTGCTAGCTACTTCGCACTTTGCTAGGTAAACCTCGGTTGGGGGGGATGCATTCATATCTTAGGGATTCCCTTAAATCTTGACACGAGGGAGGGGTGGCTGCTAGCTACTTCGCACTTTGCTAGGGTGAACCTCGGTTGGGGGGAGGGCATGCATTCATAGCTTAGCTAGGATTCCCTTCGTGCCGACACGAGGGAGGGGGGCTGTGCTACCTCTTGAGCACTGCGTTGGTTTTCCCTTGAAGAGGAAAGGGTGATGCAGCAAAGTAGCGTAAGTATTTCCCTCAGTTTTTGAGAACCATGGTATCAATCTAGTAGGAGGCCACACTCAAGTCCCTTGCACCTACACAAACAAATAAGAACCTTGCAACCAACGCGATAAAGGGGTTGTCAATCCCTTCACGGCCACTTGCAAAAGTGAGATCTGATAGAGATGATAAGATAATATTTTTGGTATTTTTATGATAAGGATTAAAAGTAAAGATAGCAAAGTAAAAATAGATTGTAAACTTATATGATGGAAAATAGACCCGGGGGCCATAGGTTTCACTAGTGGCTTCTCTCAAGATAGCATAAGTATTATGGTGGGTGAACAAATTACTGTCGAGAATTTGATAGAATTGAGCATAGTTATGAGAATATCTAGGTATGATCATGTCCATGACAAGTAGACCGACTCCTGCCTGCATCTACTACTATTACTCCACACATCGACCGCTATCCAGCATGCATCTATATTATTAAGTTCATAAGAACGGAGTAACGCTTTAAGCAAGATGACGTGATGTAGAGGGATATACTCATGCTATATGATATAAACCCCATCTTTTTATCCTCGATGGCAACAATACTATACGTGTCGTGTCCCCCTCATCCTTGGGATCGAGCACACAAGATTGAACCCAAAGCTAAGCACTTCTCCCATTGCAAGAAAGATCAATCTAGTAGGCCAAACCAAACTGGTAATTCGAAGAGACTTGCAAAGATAACCAATCATACATAAAAGAATTCAGAGAAGATTCAAATATTGTTCATAGATAATCTTGATCATAAACCCACAATTCATCGGATCTCGACAAACACACCGCAAAAGAAGATTACTCGAATAGATCTCCAAGAGAATCAAGGAGAGCTTTGTATTGAGATCCAAGAGAGATAAGAAGCCATCTAGCTAATAACTATGGACCCGAAGGTCTGAGGTAAACTACTCACACATCATCGGAGAGGCTATGGTGTTGATGTAGAAGCCCTCCGTGATCAATGACCCCTCGTGAGCCGGAAAAAGGCCCCAAGATGGGATCTCACGGAGTACGAGAAGGTTGCGGCGGTGGGAATTAGGTTTTCGTGGTGCTCCTCGATGGTTTCGAGTGCGTGAGGTATATATAGGAGGAAGAAGTAGGTCGGTGGAGCCACGAGGGTGGAGGGCGTGCCTGGGGGTAGGGAGCGCTCCCTGCCTCGCGTGGCTTCCTCGTTGGTTGTAGCGTCACTCCAAGTCCTCTGGATCACGTTTGTTCCAAAAATCACGCTCGAAGGTTTCATTCCGTTTGGACTCTGTTTGATATTCTTTTTCGAAACAACGAAATAGGCAAAAACAGCAATTTGGGCTGGGCCTCCGGTTAATAGGTTAGTCCCAAAAATAATATAAAAGTGTATAATAAAGCCCATTGAACATCCAAAATAGATAATATAATAGCATGGAACAATCAAAAATTATAGATACGTTGGAGACGTATCAAGCATCCCCAAGCTTATTTCCTGCTCGTCCTCGAGTAGGTAAATGATAAAAACAGAATTTTTGATGTGGAATGCTTCTTAGCATAATTTTGTAATTATTTTTATTGTGGCATGAATATTTAGATCCGAAAGATTCAAGATAAAAGTTTAATGTTGACATAAAAACAATAATACTTCAAACATGCTAACCAAGCAATTATGTCTTATCAAAATAACATAGCCAAAGAAAGCTTATCCCCACAAAATCATATAGTTAGGCCATGCTTCAATTTCATCACACAAAACGTTCTCATCATGCATAACCCGATGACAATAAAGAGCAATTGGTTCATACTTTTAACGCACTTCAGCCTTTTCAACCCTTACGCAATACATGGCGCAAGCCATGGATATAGCACTATGGGTGGAATAAAGTATAATGATGGGGGTTATGTGAGAAGACAAAAAGGTAGAAAGTCTCACATTGACGGGCTAATCAATAGGCTATGGAGATGCCCATCAATTGATGTCAATGAGAGGAGTAGGGATTGCCATGCAGCGGATGCACTAGTGCTATAAATATATGAAAGCTCAACAAAAGAAACTAAGTGGGTGTGCATCCAACTTGCTTGCTCACGAAGACCTAGGGCATTTTGAGGAAGCCCATCATTGGAATATACAAGCCAAGTTCTATAATGAAAAATTCCCACTAGTATATGAAAGTGACAACATAGGAGACTCTCTATCATGAAGATCACGGTGCTACTTTGAAGCACAAGTGTGGAAAAAGGATAGTGACATTGTCCCTTCTCTCTTTTTCTCTCATCATTTTTTTCTTTTCCCCTTTTTTTCTTTTTTTTCTTGGGCCTTCTCTTTTTTTTTTCTTTGGCCTCTTTTTTTATTTAGTCCGGAATCTCATCCCGACTTGTGGGGGAATCATAGTCTCCATCATCCTTTCCTCACATGGGACAATTCTCTAATAATGATGATCATCACACTTTTATTACTTACAACTCAAGAATTACAACTCAATACTTAGAGCAGAATATGACTCTATGTGAATGCCTCGTGATGTACGGGATATGCAATGAATCAAGAGTGACATGTATGAAAAATTATGAATGGTGGCTTTTCCACAAATACGATGTCAACTACATGATCATGCAAAGCAATATGACAATGATGGAGCGTGTCATAATAAACGGAATGGTGGAAAGTTGCATGGCAATATATCTCGAATGGCTATGGAAATGCCATGATAGGTAGGTATGGTTGGCTGTTTTGAGGAAAATATAAGGAGGTTTATGTGTGATAGAGCGTATCATATCACGGGGTTTGGATGCACCGTGAAGTTTGCACCAACTCTCAAAGGCGAGAAAGGGCAATGCACTTGCAAGTAGAGGCTAGAAAATTGTGGAAGGTCGAGAGTGCGTATAATCCATGGACTCACATTAGTCATAAAGAACTAATATACTTATTGCAAAAGTTTATTAGCCTTCAAAGCAAAGTACTACTACGCATGCCCCAAGAGGGATAGATTGGTAGGAAAATACCATCGCTCGTCCCCGACCGCCACTCCTAAGGAAAGCAATAAAAGAACACCTTATGTGTTAAAATTGTCACACAACTTTTACCATACGTGCATGCTACGGGACTTGCCAACCTTAACACAAGTATTTCTCAATTTCACAATTACTCAACTAGCACACTCTAATATTACCACCTTTATATCTCAAAACACTTATCAAGTATCAAACTTCTCATGATATTCAATGAACTAAATATGGAAGTTTTTATTATGCTCCTCTTGGATGCCTATCACATTCGGATTAATTTCACAATTAAAGCAAATTACCATGCTGTTTCAGACTCTAAAAATAATATAAGTGAAGCATGAGAGATCAATAATTTCTATAAAATAAAACCACCATCGTGCTCTAAAAGATATAAGTGAAGTACTAGAGCAAAAACTATATAGCTCAAAAGATATAAGTGAAGCACATAGAGTATTCTAACAAATTCCGAATCATGTGTGTCTCTCTCAAAAGATGTGTACAGCAAGGATGATTGTGATAAACTAAAAGGCAAAGACTCAAATCATACAAGACGCTCCAAGCAAAACACATATCATGTGGTGAATAAGAATATAGCCCCAAGTAAAGTTCTTGATAGAGCGAAGGCGAAGAGGGGATGCCTTCCGGGCATCCCCAAGCAAACTTTGGTTGTCCTTGAATTTTACCTCGGGTGCCTTGGGCATCCCAAGCTTAGCCTCTTGCCAATCCTTGTTCCATAATCCATCAAATCTTTACCCAAAACATGAAAATTTCACAACACAAAACTTAACAGAAAATCTCGTGAGCTCCGTTAGCAAAAGAAAAGAAAACACCACTTCAAGGTACTGTAATGAACTCATTATTTATTTATATTGGTGTTAAATCTACTCTATTCTAACTTTTCTATGGTTCATAAACTCCATTACTAGCCATAGATTCATTAAAATAAGCAAACAACACGCGAAAAACAGAATCTGTCAAAAACAGAACAGTCTGTAGTAATCTGTAACTAACGAAAACTTATGGAACTACAAAAATTATAAAATAAATTTCTGGACGTGAGGAATTTATCTATTAAGCATCTGCAAAAAGAATCAACTAAATAACACTCTACAGTAAAAAGTTGTAGCTAATCTCGTGAGCGCTAAAGTTTCTGTTTTTTACAGCAAGATCGCAAAGACTTTCCCCAAGTTTTCCCAAAGGTTCTACTTGGCACAAACACTAATTGAAACATAAAACCACATCTAAACAGAAGCTATATGGATTATTTATTCCTAAACAGAACCAAAAAGCAAAAAACTAAAATAAAATTGGGTTGCCTCCCAACAAGCGCTATTGTTTAACGCCCCTAGCTAGGCATAAAAGCGAGGATAGATCTAGGTATTGCCATCTTTGGTAGGCAATCCATAGGTGGCTCTCATAATAGATTCATATGGTAATTTAATTTTCTTTCTAGGGAAGTGTTCCATGCCTTTCCTTAACAGAAATTGGAATCTAATATTCCCTTCCTTCATATCAATGATTGCACCAATCGTTCTAAGGAAAGGTCTACCAAGAATAATAGGACATGAATGATTGCAATCTATATCAAGAACAATGAAATCTACGGGCACAAATTCCTATTTTCAACAATAAGAACATCATTAATTCTTGCCATAGGTTTCTTAATGGTGGAATCCGCAAGGTGCAAGTTTAAAGAACAATCATCAAATTCACGGAAACCTAGCAAATCACACAAAGTTTTTGGGATTGTGGAAACACTAGCACCCAAATCATACAAAGCATAGCATTCATGATCTTTAATTTTAATTTTAATTGTAGGTTCCCATTCATCACAAAGTTTTCTAGGGATAGAAACTTCCAACTCAAGTTTTTCTTCATAAGATTGCATCAAAGCATCAACGATATGTTTAGTAAAAGCTTTATTTTGACTATAAGCATGCGGAGAATTTAGCACGGATTGCAACAAGGAAATACAATCTATTAAAGGACAATTATCATAATTAAATTCCTTGAAATCCAAGATAGTGGGTTCATTGCTATCTAAAGTTTTGACCTCTTCAATCCCACTTTTACCATTTTTTGCATCAAGATCTAAAAACTCCGAATTTTTGGGACGCCTTCTAACTAAAGTTGACTCATCTCCAATCCCATCATTATCAAGATTCATATTGCAAAACAAGGATTTAATAGGGGACACATCAATAACTTTTAGATCTTCATCTTTATTCTCATAAAAACTAGAAGAACACGCCTTCACAAAGCAATCTTTCTTAGCACGCATCCTAAGCGGTTCTTTCTTTGCACTCATCGTTGGAAATTCTCATGTATTTGAGAGAATCATTGATATCATGCTTAGGTGGAATAGATCTAAGTTTCAAAGAATCAACATCAAGAGAAATTCTATTCACGTTCCTAGCCAATTCATCAACTTTAAGCAATTTTTCCTCAAGCAAGGCGTTGAAATTCTTTTGTGAGTTCATAAACTCTTTAACACTAGTTTCAAATTCAGAGGGCATCTTATTAAAATTTCCATAAGAATTGTTGTAGGAATTACCATAATTATTAGAGGAATTAGTAGGGAACGGCCTAGGATTAAAGTTTCCTCTATATGCGTTCTTACCAAAATTATCCCTACCAACAAAATTCACATCTATAGGTTCATTATTATTCTCAATCAAAGTAGAAAAAGGCATATCATTAGGATCAGAAGAAACACTCTTATTAGCAAACAATTTCATAAGTACCATCTTTCCACTCAAAACATTAATTTCTTCAATCGCATGAACCTTTTTACTAGTTGATCTTTCAGTGTGCCATTGAGAATAATTAACCATAATATTATCTAGGAGTTTAGTAGCTTCTCATAAAGTGATTTCCCTAAAAGTGCCTCCCGCGGCCGGATCTAAAAGATTTCTAGAAGCAAAATTCAATCCGGCATAATTTCTTTTTATAATCATCCATAAATTCAAACCATGTGTAGGGCAATTACGTATCATTAATTTCATTCTCTCCCAAGCTTGTGCAACATGTTCGTGATCAAGTTGCTTAAAATTCATAATATCGTTTCTAAGAGAGATGATCTTAGCGGGAGGGAAATACTTAGGGATAAAAGCATCTTTGCACTTATTCCAAGAATCAATACTATTTTTAGGCAAAGACGAAATCCAAGTTTTAGCGCGATCTCTAAGAGAAAGCGGAAATAGCTTCAATTTAACAATATCATTATCCACATCTTTCTTCTTTTGCATATCACACAAATCAACAAAGCTATTTAGATGGGTAGCGGCATCTTCACTAGGAAGGCCGGCGAACTGATCTTTCATGACAAGATTGAACAAAGCAGCATTAATTTCACAAGATTCAACTTCGGTAAGAGGAGCAATCGGGGTACTAAGAAAATCATTGTTGTTGGTATTGGTAAAGTCACACAATTTAGTATTGTCTTGAGCCATCGTGACAAGCAAGCAATCCAACACACGAGCAAACAAGAAGCAAGCAAAAAAGAGTCGAACGGAAAAGAGGGCGAATAAAACGGCAAGGGTGAAGTGGGGAAGAGGAAAATGAGAGGCAAATGGCAAATAATGTAATGCGAGGGATAAGAGTTTGTGATGGGTACTTGGTATGTCTTGACTTGTTCGTAGACTCCCCGGCAACGGCACCAGAAATCCTTCTTGCTACCTCTTAAGCCTGCGTTGGTTTTTCCCTTGAAGAGGAAAGGGTGATGGAGCAAAGTAAGCGTAAGTATTTCCCTCAATTTTTGAGAACCAAGGTATCAATCCGAGGAGGCCACACTCAAGTCCCTTTGCACCTACACAAACAAATAAGAACCTTGCAACCAACGCGATAAAGGGGTTGTCAATCCCTTCACGACCACTTGCAAAATTGAGATCCGATAGAGATGATAAGATAATATTTTTGGTATTTTATGATAAGGATTAAAAGTAAAGAAAGCAAAGTAAAAATAGATTGTAAACTTATATGATGGAAAATAGACCCGGGGGCCATAGGTTTCACTAGTGGCTTCTCTCAAGATAGCATAAGTATTACGATGGGTAAACAAATTCGGCCGAGCAATTGATAGAATTGAGCATAGTTATGAGAATATCTAGGTATGATCATGTATATAGGCATCACGTCTGTGACAATTAGACCGACTCCTGCACGCATCTACTACTATTACTCCACACATCGACTGCTATCCAGCATGCATCTAGAGTATTAAGTTCATAAGAACGGAGTAACACTTTAAGCAAGATGACATGATGTAGAGGGATAAACTCATGCAATATGATATAAACCGCATCTTTTTATCCTCGATGGCAACAATACAATACATGTCGTTTCCCCTACTGTCACTGGGATCGAGCACCAAAAGATTGAACCCAAAGCTAAGCACTTCTCCCATTGCAAGAAAGATCAATCTAGTAGGCCAAACCAAACTGATAATTCGAAGAGACTTGCAAAGATAACCAATCATACATAAAAGAATTCAGAGAAGATTCAAATATTGTTCATAGATAATCTTGATCATAAACCCACAATTCATCGGATCTCGACAAACACACCGCAAAAAAGTTACATCGAATAGATCTCCAAGAGAATCGAGGAGAACTTTGTATTGAGATCCAAAGAGAGATAAGAAGCCATCTAGGTAATAACTATGGACCCGAAGGTCTGAGGTAAACTACTCACACATCATCGGAGAGGCTATGGTGTTGATGTAGAAGCCCTCCATGATCAATGCCCCCTTCGACGGAGCGCCGGAAAAGGCCCCAAGATGGGATCTCACGGTCTGAGAAGGTTGCTTGGCGGTGGAATTAGGTTTTCGTGGTGCTCCTCGATGGTTTGAAGTGCACGAGGTATATATAGGAGGAAGAAGTAAGTCGGTGGAGCCACGAGGGTCCCACGAGGGTGGAGGGTGCGCCCACGGGGGTAGGCGCCCCCCCTACCTCGTGGCTTCCTCGTTGGTTGCTTGACATCCACTCCAAGTCCTCTGGATCACGTTTGTTCCAAAAATCACGCTCCCGAAGGTTTCATTCCATTTGGACTCTGTTTGATATTCTTTTTCTGTGAAACACTAAAATAGGCAAAAAAACAGCAATTTGGGCTGGGCCTCCGGTTAATAGGTTTAATATAGAAGTGTATAATAAAGCCCACTGAACATCCAAAATAGATAATATAATAGCATGGAACAATAAAAAGTTATAGATACGTTGGAGACGTATCAGGCTGCTAGCTACTTCGCACTTTGCTAGGTGAACCTCGGTTGGGGGGGCATGCATTCATAGCTTAGGAATCCCTTCATGCCGGCTACGAGGGGGTGGGGGGCTGCTAGCTCTACTTCACACTTTGCTTGGTGAACCTCGGTTGGGGGCATGCATTCATAGCTGAGGATTTCCTTCGTGCCGACACGAGGGAGGGGGCTGCTTGCTACTTCGCACTTTGTTATGGTGAACCTCGGTTGGGGGGCATGCATTCATATAGCTTAGGATTCCCTTCGATGCTTATTACGAGGGAGGAGGGAGGGCTGCTAGCTACTAAGCACTTTGCTAGGTGAACCTCGGTTGAGGGAGGGGCATGCATTCATATATAGCTTAGGATTCCTTCATGCCGACACGAGGGAGGAGGGAGGCTGCTAGCTACTTCGCACTTTGCTAGGTGAACCTCGGTTGAGGGGGAGGGGGCATGCATTCATAGCTTAGGATTCCCTTCATGCCGACACGAGAGGGTGGAAGCATGCAATATCGTGCGCTTTGCGAGAGAGGTGCCACATCGAAGTTGCATTTGGTATTTGAAAATCAAACCACGCTTTTGATACATAAATTTGGTCCACATGCAAGTGTGTTCGTGTTCTGACCCTCTCCCGCGTCATTTTTCGCCAATTTTATGAACATTAAAAAAGTCGGATGACGCAACAGACACGGTTCACTCAAACTAACCATGTGCCACGCCGGTGCACGATCCACGCACACATCCAAGACAAAGACATTGGGCTCCATGAGGCTCCCCCTCCCAGAAATATCTGCCCGCTTCGAGGGTTTTTCTGTTTCATAACACACGGTTGTTATCTCCGGACCGTGTGCGATGTTTCTTGTTCCCAATCCTGCCTGCATCGAAAATATCAGCCCGCCTCGAGGGTTTATCTTTTTCATAACACACGGTTGTTATCTCCGGACCGTGTGCGATGCAGTATCATCAAAATTTTCAATAGCCCGGCATTTCACTCCCGCGTTTGACTCCCGCGTAGTAAAATTTTTCAGACCAAGCGTCATATCCTCAAAGACCCCGCCCCTCTCCACACACACACACACACACACCAAAACCTCCTACACACACAAGACACACACACACACACACACACACACACACCCTCCCGCGCTCGAAACCCTAGCAAAGTCCCCGCCGCCGCCGCAAGGCCTCCATTGTCAACATCTGCCGGTTTGCCCATGCAGCTTACCCACCGATCTCCATAACCAGGCCGCCCTGAGTTTCTTAGATGACTCCCGCCAAATGCCCCCTTTCCGACATATCCCCATCACCATCCCCATCCCCACTCGAGGCTGCAGGCCTTAAGCCCCTGGCCACGCTCCCGTGGAGCTCGAGGAGCGATCGCCCAAAAGAGGTGTATAGCGGTCTCTTCACCGACGCCGCCGAGGAAGTTGCGACCATTATCGGGCGGCAAGCACTCAAGCATGGGCTAGAGTATGCGGGCATGTCTCGTCATTCACGGCCACGACATCGAGGTCATCGACAAAGAACGCCTTTGAGGCGGGCTGTGTCACTGAGTTAAGTGGCCCACCCCTCAACCCCCGGTTCAACCGCCGTCGATCTCATCCATGGCCCCGCCGCTGATCTCCTACGCTCGCTGTCAACAATTTGCCATTCTACATCGCCATCGAGCCCCTTTTGTCATTTACGAAGGACACGCTCTGCGACGCGGGCTTGGGAACCACAGCTTCCAAGTCAGTCCTCCTCGACGGCGACCACGAGGAGGGCACCCTCTCCGGCTCTTGCAAGGGGAAAGAGCCCATCTGCACTTCCAAGGGAAAGCACCGTCTCACGACATCGGGGAGGGCACCCTACGATCGTGCTCTTCAAGGGAAGGAGCCCATCTGCGACAACATGGAGCGCATCCAGGGTTCGTGCTCTTCCCACGGGAATGAGCCCATCTGTGACAAGTGAGGAAACCCATGATTTATTTATTTCAGTTGTTCACAATGTGATGCTCTATATGTGCAATAATTTACTGTGTAGTACATTTCATTAATCCAGTTTTAAACATACCGATAGGAATGCATATATTTGCTTGCCGTATTAAGCTGTTATAGCTAGCATATGCCTCTTCTAAAGTTTTTGATTGTTCGGTTGTTTGTAGTTAGCATATGTTCAATTTCAAATGCTATCTTTGGTTGTTCGTAGTATGCCTTGTTTATTCTAGTTATTCACAACGTGATGTTCTATATGTGCAAGTATGAATTGTGCAGTTCAATTTCATCGATGTCAGTTTTCAACAATACCACTATGAATGACTACATTTGGTTGCTACATCTTGTAGTTAACACGCCTTTCCATTTTTATTTAACCATAACCATTGTACTTAGACTGGCACAATACTAGTTTGAATGACCATGTGTGCTTGTTGTTAAATGTTAGGCCTGTTGCAGTTAGCACACCTTTCCACTTGTTTTGCTTTACTAAGCGTGCTTAAACCTGCATTAATCAAGCTATCTTTTGGAGATTATTTTGTCCGCCATGTGTAATTTTGGTTGATGTTTAGCCTGTTGTGCTTAACATGCTTCTTGATGTACCTACACAGGACAATTTTGGGAACGATTGCTGTTTTCCATCGAGGTTAGTTTTATCCCATGGCTTATATCTGCTCACTATTCAGGATATCCGTAGCTGGTACCATATAGGCCGGCGGCTGATAAGGGACTAATTAGTGAATCGGACTTTTACCTGAATATATCTGCAACCCATTTTTCCTTAGGTTAACTAGGGCCATATGTAATATATACGAGGCTACATAGCAACATGCACCTTTGTACTTAATGTCTAAATATGCAATCCTAGGCTACATAGCAACAAGGAAGAGTGTTACATTACTGTTCTAATGTTGTCTAGATATACGTAGAAGAGTAGCAGCAACAACAACAACAACACAGCCCTGTCTGGATACTCAACATAGCTACTAGAGGTTAGAGTTAGTTTCTAGCTCATTACTAACCCTGAACTAACTCCATCCAAAGAGTTGTTTGGATGGCAGGGTTAGATTGACAATAAATGCACTAGGAGAACTAGCTCCAATTAGCACCTCTTGGGTTGGATACTAGTTTTTTGGGTGGGTTATAGATGCAACTAGCTCAAACTAGCCCTCATGTTTAGATATACTTTAGGGCTATTTAAGCCCGAACTAGCTCAAACTAAGCGTAACCCGTGGATACAACAACAGATAATTTTAAGAACTAACTAAACTCCTTCCGACCCATAATATAAGATGTTAATTCATCTAATATGTGAGTATATTGGATGTTATAAGATACTCCTCCGTTCCTAAATATTTTTCTTTTTAGAGATTTCAAATGGACTACCACATACGGATGTATATAGACATATTATAAAAGAGTGTTGTACTACATCATTGTGCCATTGCTGTTTAGCTTCTAATATTAACTTGGTGCTTTTAGGTACATATGTCATCCGTAAAGATCCGCGTTTCGACCCTTTCTGCGTATGGGGCAATGAGATATCGATGAACCAACATCAAGTGAGGAAGCTGATAAAGATTGTTAGTAAAATGGGTCCAAAGATGGCAATTAAACTATTTGTTTACACTTTATCCAAGACAACAGCGAACTGCAGGATGGTAAGTAAGAACTCTGCAGCCTTCCTTTTTTGCCCATAATGAGTTGTGTTAGATGACAATGTAGAAATCTTATTCCTTTGCAGTGGTTGCCAAAGCAGTTTACTCAATATTAACTCTCAAACTACATGGTTGGTGGGCATGCAAAGGTTAAAGTATTTCTACCAGAACACGATGTTTATCTAGATGTTTTCATGAAGATCGTGAAGGATGGGCGGTCGGCCATCACAAGGGGTTGGACTAGAGTCGTGCGTGCCTTCTGCATGGAGGAGGGCACAATATGGGCATTCCGCTTCACCTTCTTCAGCAACCAGAATATATTTCGCCTCTTTCTTTACCATCTTTAATAGTACAAGTATACAACTGTGGTTCATCATTCTTTATTTGGTTCTTATGTATTTCTTGAACATATGTACCTATGAATCAAATAATGCATTGGTTGTTTGAACCTGATGGATATGAATAAAGATGTAGCATACATTCAAATTCAAATCCAAACCCGGTACAATTTGGAAAAGCAGCAATTAAATTACGGTAAAATTACGCCTCTCGTGTTGTTACGGCACACACGCATTGGTAAAACACAAACGTTATGCGATATGCACCATAATCCGAGATGGTTCACAGATAGGAAACGTGTGCAAGCATGCACATAGTTGCCGTTTGCAAAGCGTGTGCGATGTCAGACAATATCACAAACGGTGCGGGAAAACTAAATGTTTGTGTTCGTTGCCTTATCGTACACGATTCGCAACCATGAACTGTTTCTGATGAAGTATGCATCGTAAACATTGCACCACAGAATAGCATGTGTGATAGTTGTCGTGTACGACGATGTTACGACGGTCCGATGTTTCATAATCCTGTCCGACACTCGTATGACGATTAGCTAATATTCTTAACGGTGAACCGTTTGTGATGGGCCGCACATCATACACATTCTATAATAGTGAACCATTTGTGATGGGCTACGCATCGTAAGCGTAGCACCATAGAATACCGACTGCGATGGCAATTCGAGCAGAAACGAGTAGGAGTACTGTAGGGGCCCTATCCCCGACGGTTTCTGGGTCGTGTGGGAAGGACCCCCCTATCGCCCACACTCACTTGGCGACGGTTCCAAATGCCGTCGCGGAAAGGGGTTTTAAACTGTTTGTTTAGGACCGACGCGCACCAGTGCCTCTTTTTTTTCGTCCGGGGTCTCATCCCGACTTATGGGGTAATCATAGTCTCCATCATCCTTTCCTCACATGGGACAATTCTCTAATAATGAATATCATCACACTTTTATTTACTTACAACTCAAGAATTACAACTCGATACTTGGAACAAATATGACTCTATGTGAATGCCTCCGGCGGTGTACCGGGATATGCAATGAATCAAGAGTGACATGTATGAATGATGAATTGTGGCCTTGCCACAAATACGATGTCAACTACATTATCATGCAAAGCAATATGACAATGATGGAGCGTGTCATAATAAACGGAATGGTGGAAAGTTGCATGGCAATATATCTCGGAATGGCTATGGAAATGCCATGATAGGTAGGTATGGTGGCTGTTTTGAGGAAGGTATATGGTGGGTGTATGATACCGCTTAAAGGTGCAGCGGTATTAGTGAAGGAAATATGCCCTAGAGGCAATAATAAAGTTATTATTTATTTCCTTATATCATGATAAATGTTTTTATTCATGCTAGAATTGTATTAACGTAAACTTAGTACATGTGTGAATACATAGACAAAAACAGAGTGTCACTAGTATGCCTCTACTTGACTAGCTCGTTAATCAAAGATGGTTAAGTTTCCTAGCCATAGACATGAGTTGTCATTTGATTAACGGTATCACATCATTAGAGAATGATGTG
The DNA here is from genome assembly GCA_021605145.1 of Aegilops bicornis. Lineage (NCBI taxonomy): Eukaryota > Viridiplantae > Streptophyta > Magnoliopsida > Poales > Poaceae > Aegilops > Aegilops bicornis. Next base: position 538,742,770 of record CM038675.1, read on the forward strand.
ATTGACTTGAACCATCCGTTAGCTTAGCATTATGATCGTTTAATTTATTGCTATTGATTTCTTCATGACTTATACATGTTCCTATGACTATGAGATTATGCAACTCCCGAATACCGGAGGAACACTTAGTGTGTTATCAAACGTCACAACATAACTGGGTGATTATAAAGATGCTCTATAGGTGTTTCCGATGGTGTTTGTTGGGTTGACATAGATCGAGATTAGGATTTGTAACTCCGTGTTTGAGGAGAGGTATCTACGGAGCCCTCTCGGTAATGCACATCACTATAAGCCTTGCAAGAAATGTGACTAATGAGTTAGTTGCACTATGATGCATTACGGAACGAGTAAAGAGACTTGCCGGTAACGAGATTGAACTAGGTATGATGATACCGACGATCGAATCTCCGGCAAGTAACATACCGATGACAAAGGGAACAACATATGTTGTTATGCGGTTTTACCGATAAAGACCTTCGTAGAATATGTAGGAGCCAATACGAGCATCCAGGTTCCGCTATTGGTTATTGACCGGAGATGTGTCTCGGTCATGTCTACATAGTTCTCGAACCCGTTGGGTCCGCACGCTTAACGTTCGATGACAATCGATATTATGAGTTTATGTGTTTTGATGCACCGAAGGTTGTTCAGAGTCCCGGATGAGATCACGGACATGACGAGGAGTCTCTAAATGGTTGAGACATAAAGATTGATATATTGGAAGGTTATATTCGGACACCGGAAGGGTTTCAGGGGTCACCGGATAAATACTGGAGTACCGGGGAGTTACCGGAACCCCTGGGGTCAATGGGCCTTAGTGGAAATAGAGGACAGCAATGGAAGTGTGGGGTGTGCCCCCCTAGGCCCAAACCGAATTGGTTTAGGGCTAGGGGGTCGGCCCCCTCTTTCCTTCTCCCCTCCTCCTCTTTCCTTCCCCTCCTAGTTGGACTAGGAAAGGGGGAACCTACTCCTAGTAGGAGTAGGATTCCCCCCTTGGGGCACACCCTATGAGGCCCCCGGCCCCCTCCCCTTGCTCCTTTATATACGTGGCCAGGGGCACCCCTAAAACACACAAGTTGACAATTGTTTTAGCCGTGTGCGGTGCCACCCTCCACAGATTTCCACCTCGGTCATATCATCGTAGTGCTTAGTGAAGCCTGCGCCAGTAACTTCATCATCACCGTAGCCACACCGTCGTCTTGTGAAACTCTCCCTCGGCCTCAAGCTGGATCAAGAGTACGAGGGATGTCATCAAGTGAGCGATGTCTTTGAACACGGAGGTGCCGTGACGTTCGGTGCTAGGATCGGTCCGGATCGTGAAGGCGCACGACTCACATCAACAGCGTTGTCATAATGCTTCCGCTTTGGTCTACAAAGTGCGTGAGACAACACTCTCCCCTCTCGTTGCTATGCATCACCTAGATGGATCTTGCGTGTGCATAGGAATTTTTTTGAAATTACTGTGTTCCCCAACAATTAGAGAGGCTAGCAATGGTGGAAGGGTGAGAGTGCGTATAATCCATTAGTCATAAAGAACTCACATACTTATTGCAAAAATCTATTAGTTATCGAAACGAAGTACTACGTGCATGCTCCTAGCGGGATAGATTGGTACGAAAATACCATCGCTCGTCCCCGACCGCCACTCATAAGGAAGACAATCAAAAAATAAATCATGCTCCGACTTCATCACATAACAGTTCACCATACGTGCATGCTACGGGAATCACAAACTTTAACACAAGTATCTCTCAAATTCACAAGTACTCAACTAGCATGACTCTAATATCACCATCTTCATATCTCAAAACAATCATAAGGAATCAAACTTCTCATAGTATTCAATGCACTTTATATGATAGTTTTTATTATACCCATCTTGGATGCTCATCATATTAGGACTAATTTTATAGCCAAACAAATTACCATGCTTTGTTCTAAAAGACTCTCAAAATAATATAAGTGAAGCATGAGAGATCAATAATTTCTATAAAATAAAACCACCACCGTGCTTCTAAAAAGATATAAGCGAAGCACTAGAGCAAAATTATCTAGCTCAAAAGATATAAGTGAAGCACATAGAGTATTCTAATAAATTCGATTCATGTGTCTCTCCCCAAAAGGTGTGTACAGCAAGAATGATTGTGGTAAACTAAAATCAAAGACTCAAATCATACAAGACGCTCCAAGCAAAAGACATATCATGTGGTGAATAAAAATATAACCTCAAGTAAAGTTACCGATAGAGCGAAGGCGAAAGAGGGGATGCCTTCCGGGGCATCCCCAAGCTTAGGCCTTTGGTTGTCCTTGAATTTTACCTTGGGGTTCCTTGGGCATCCCCAAGCTTGGTCTCTTGCCACTCCTTATTCCAAAATCCATCAAATCTTTACCCAAAAACTTGAAAACTTCACAACACAAAACTTAAATAGAAAATCTCATGAGCTCCGCTAGTGTAAGAAAACAAATCACCACTTTAAGGTACTGTAATTAACTCATTATTTATTTATATTGGTGTTCAACCTACTGTTTTACAACTTCTCTATGGTTCATACCCCCCGATACTAGCCATAGATTCATCAAAATAAGCAAACAACACACGAAAAACAGAATTTGTCAAAAACAGAACAGTTTGTAGTAATCTGTACCAAACGTATACTGATGGAACTCAAAAAATTCCGAAATAAATTGCTGGACGTGAGGAATTTATCTATTAATCATCTGCAAAAAGAATCAACCTAAAATCACTCTCCAGTAAAAAATGGCAGCTAATCTCGTGAGCGCTAAAGTTTCTGTTTTTTAAGCAAGATCGCAAAGACTTCACCCAAGTCTTCCCAAAGGTTCTACTTGGCACAAACACTAGTTAAAACATAAAACCACATCTAAACAGAGGCTAGATAAATTATTTATTACTAAACAGGAACAAAAAGCAAAAAATAAAATAAAATTGGGTTGCCTCCCAACCAGCGCTATAATTTAACGCCCCTAGCTAGGCATTGATAATTTTAATGATGCTCGCATCAAAGACAAGAACTAAAGCACAAAGAGAGCATCATAGAACACGTGATGAACACATCTAAGTCTAACATACTTCCTATGCATAGGCATTTTATAAGCAACAAATTATCATAGCAAGGAAAAATTAGCATATGCAAGGAAGAAGAAAGAGACGATAGCAATCTCAACATGACGAGAGGTAATTTAGTAAGATAAAAATTTCTACAACCATATTTTCCTCCCTCATAATAATTACATGTAGGATCATAGGCAAATTCAACGAAATAGATATCACATAACATATTCTCAACACGGCCCACATGCATGCGAAGTTGACACTCTTCCAAAATAGTGGGATTATCATTAACTAAAGTCATGACCTCTCCAAACCTACTTTTATCAAAAATATCATAAGATTGAACATTCTCCAAATATGTGGGATCTAAATTTGACACTCTTCCAAACCCACTTTCAATTTATTGCAAACACTATTATCAATCTCATATTCATCATGGGGCTTAAATAAATTTTCAAGTTCATAAGAAGAATCACCCCAATCATGATCATTGCAACAAGTAGTAGACATAGCAAAACTAGCATCCCCAAGCTTAGGGTTTTGCATATTATTAGCATAATTTACATTAAGAGAATCTATAATAAGATTATTGCAATCATGCTTTTCATCGAAGGAACTATCAAGTATGGGTGCAATAGCAACGATCTCATGTTTAACATAAGGAACTATAACAAATTCGTCTTCATAAATATTGGCATCATGGCCACAAGAATAGCAAGCATCATATTCATCAAGGGATATTTCAATCAAATCATCGGAATCATAGTTATCTATAGATTCATGCATATCATTATTTTCTTCCAAATCAACGGCCGTTTTCTCAATAAATTCCTTAACATAGGCATTATGAGCATAGTTTTCATAGCAATATTTAAGTATGTCAGAATTTTCAGATTTGTAGAGAGTAATATCGTACTTTTCAATCAAAGAAGCAACTTCATGAGCACCCTTAAAAATGACAAATTCTTCAATTTGTTCGATATCATAGTAACTATAAACACCCTTTGCATAAGAAGATAAGATTTCATTATCATTAAACTCACATAGGTACGGAAGGTGTTTTTTAGGGTTCTTAGAGAAACAAGTAAAATCATAAATTTCACAAAGATTCCAAGCATAGCATAGCAAACTATTTATTTGATACCATAAGAGTTTCCCTTTTTCAGACAAACGATGGCGCACAAAATGAGCATGCTCATATAAAGATTTTCCCTCAACTAAACTAGTTGGGGTTTCAGCACGATCACATATTGATCGAAGATGATCAAAGTAGCACAATTTAAGTGGATCCACATCAATAGATCTTTAGCAAGCAAAGATGCAAGCAAATAGAAGGCACATGGAAACACAAACAAAAAGACATACGAGAAGAAGGCGAAGAAAAGGCAAAGGTGAAGTGGGGGAGAGGAAAACGAGAGGCAAATTGCAAATAACGTAATGCGAGGGATAAGAGTTTGTGACGGGTACTTGGTATGTCTTGACTTGAGCGTAGATATCCCTAAGAACAGACTTTTGAGAGAAATCCTTCTTGCTACCTCTTGAGCATGCGTTGGTTTTCCCTTGAAGAGGAAAGGGTGATGCAGCAAAGTAGCGTAAGTATTTCCCTCAGTTTTTGAGAACCAAGGTATCAATCTAGTAGGAGACTACATGCAAATCGCCTAGTACCTGCACAAACAATCAAGAACCTTGCAACCAACGCGATAACGGGGTTGTCAATCCCTTCACGACCACTTGCAAAAGTGAGATCTGATAAAGATAATAAGATAAATATTTTTGGTATTTTTGTTGTATAGATTGGAAAGTAAAGATTGGAAAATAAACGGCGACAGAAATTGGCAAGTTGACGATGAACTAATATGATGTAAAATAGACCCCGGGGCCACAGGTTTCACTAGTGGCTTCTCTCAAGATAGCATATATTACGGTGGGTGAACAAACTACTGCTGAGCAATTGATAGAAAAGCGCATAGTTATGAGAATATCTAGGCATGATCATGCACATAGGCATCACGTCCGTGTCAAGTAGACCGAAACGATTCTGCGTCTACTACTATTACTCCACACATCGACCGCTATCCAACATGCATCTAGAGTATTAAGTTCATAAGAACAGAGTAACGCATTAAGCAAGATGACATGATGTAGAGGGATAAACTCAGGCAATATGATATAAAACCCATCTTTTTATCCTCGATGGCAACAATACAATACGTTCCTAGTAGGACACCGCAAGATTGAATCCAAAGCTAAGCACTTCTCCCATTGCAAGAAAGATCGATCTAGTAGGCCAAACTAAACCGATAATTCGAAGATACTTGCAAAGATATCAAATCATGCATATAAGAATTCAGAGAAGAATCAAATATTGTTCATAGATAATCTTGATCATAAACCCACAATTCATCGGATCTCGGCAAACACACCGCAAAAAGTATTACATCGAATAGATCTCCAAGAACATCGAGGAGAACTTTGTATTGGGAACCAAGGAGAGAGAAGAAGCCATCTAGCTAATAACTATGGACCCGAAGGTCTGTGGTAAACTACTCACACATCATCGGAGAGGCTATGGTGTTGATGTAGAAGCCCTCCGTGATCGAATCCCCCTCCGTGGATCGCAGAAAAGGCCCCAAGATGGGATCTCACGGAGTGCAGGAAGGTTGCGTTGGTGGAATAGTGGTTTCGTGGCTCTCTGGATGTTTTCGTGGTAGGTATAAGAGTATATATAGGTGAAAGAAGTAGGTCGGTGGAGCTACGAGGGGCCCACGAGGGTGGGGGGCGCGCCCTCCTGCCTCGTGGCCGCCTCGTTGTGTCTCTGACTTCCACTCCAAGCCTCCTGGATTGTGTTTGTTCCAAGAAAGATCCTCGCGAAGGTTTCGTTCCGTTTGATATTCCTTTTCTGCGAAATAGGCAAAAAACAGCAACTGGCACTGGGCCTCCGGTTCTCTTTCTTTATCGTGTTTTCTAGCAACAAAGTCTCTTTTGTCACATCCTTTACTCTTAGGTTGTGGGTTATCAAGATCAACAGGTAGTTCTATCTCAACATCATTGTCTGGTTCTTTATTATTTGTTTGAGTGTCTTCATGAACATCATCATTATCTTTTTCATTATCACTAGGTGAATATTCATTACCAGATTGAGTTTCAGCATCTGAGATAGAAGTTTCATTATCATCATTAGGAGTTTTTCTATTTCAGGTTCACTAGAAGTATGCAAAGTCTTATCATTTTTCTTTTTCTTTTTCTTTCTAGAAGGACTTGGTGCATAAATGTTAACTCTTTGTGAATCTTGTTCAATTCTTTTAGGGTGTCCCTCAGGATAAAGTGGTTCCTGAGTCATTTTACCTCCTCTAGTTGCAACTCTAACAACAAGTCATGTATATTATTATTCATTTCATCAAGGAATTCTCTTTGTGATTTAGCAACTTGTTCTAACTGAGTTTGAACCATAGAAGCATTTTTTCTAACACCTCTAACATCATTTGAGATTCTAAATAACAAGTCACTCAAGTGAGAAATCATATCAGAATTGTATTTCAATTGTTTCATAACATTTGCACTGAAGTGATCTTGTTTTCTAATGTAGTTTTCAAACTCATAAAGGCATTGGCTAGGATGCATATTGTGAGGATTGTCATTATCATTGAACTTCATTAGAGAATTTACCTCTAGCACCTTAGGCATTGGTGGTGTATCAAGCCCATGTATTTCTTCAATAGGAGGTAAATTTTTAACATCCTCAGCTTTAATAGCTTTTTCCTTCATAGATTTCTTTGCCTCTTGCATATCTTCAGGACTGAGATATAATACTCTGACTCTTCTTGAGTGGGTTTAGCCGATGGTTCGGGAAGAGTCCAATCATCATAATTTTTCAATATGTTATTCAATAATTCTTCACTTGTCCAGCAGTTCATTCCTGAAAACACAACCAAAGACAACTATCTAGGAAGTCCCTAGAAGCATCGGTTAGTCCATTATAGAAGATATCAAGTATTTCATTTTTCTTAAGAGGACGATCAGGCAAAGCATTAAGTAATTGGAAAAGCCTCCCCCAAGCTTGTGGGAGACTCTCTTCTTTAGTTTGAACAAAGTTAAATATTTCATGTAAGGCGGGTTGTTTCTTATGAGCAGGAAAATATTTTTCAGAGAAGTAATAAATCATATCACAGGGACTACACACACAACCGGGAGCAAGAGTATTGTACCAAGCTTTAGCATCACCATTTAATGAGAAGCGAAAATAATTTGAGAATAAAGTAATAGCGAGTTTTCTCATCATGAGTAAAAGGGTGGCTATATCATTCAACTTAGTAAGATGTGCCACAATGATTGATTTCATAACCATGGAAAGGATCAGATTCAACCAAAGTAATTAAATCTGGGTCAATAGAGAATTCATAATCCTTATCATCAATAAAGATAGGTGAAGTAGCAAACTTAGGATCATATTTCATTCTAGCATTCAGAGGTTTTTCTTTATACTTGCATAATAATTTCTCTAGATCATCTGTATCCTTACAAGCAAGAATATCTCTAGTTGTCTCCTCATTCATATCATAACCTTCCGGTACCTTAGGCAATTCATATCTAGGAAGGCTAGTTCTAGCAGGTGTTTCACGAGATTCTGTTTCAAGCTCGTCATCAGATTCAACAACATCATGTTGTATCACTCTAGCAATTTGTTTATCAATAAATTCACCAGGTGGAGCATCATCATTAAGCAAGGTACTAGCATCATCATAAGCATTATCTATAGCAGAAGTAGTATCATCAATAACTTGTGACATATCAGAATTAATAGCATGTGGTGGTGTTGCAAGTTTACTTATAACAGAAGGTGAATCTAAAGCGAAGCTGGATGGCGATTCCTTACCTCCCTCGTCTTTGAGGGAAATATCTTAGTCTTAGCATCCTTGATTCTTCATAGTGATAGTATGATAATAATCCCAAGTGGCTCAACAAATATAGCTATGCTCCTCGGCAACGGCGAGAAAAAGGTCTTGATAACCCACAAGTATAGGGGATCATAGCAGGTTTCGAGGGTAGAGTATTCAACCCAAATTTCTAGATTCGACACAAGGGGGCAAAGAATATTTGAAGGTATTAGCGATTGAGTTCTCGGTTCAACCACACTGGAGATTAATTATTAGCAGCAAGGAAATCAAAAGAAAGTAGTATGATAGTTTTGATAGTAGTGACAGAGCAGTAGCAGTACTTGATGATAGCAGTAATTTTGTAGCAAGTGTAACAGTTGATGATAACAATAGTAACTTAGCAAGAAAAGATTATAAGGTAAATTCAGAGGCATTGGATCGGTGACTTGTTGGATGATATTCATCATGAGACAGTTATAACCTAGGGCGTCGACACTAGCTCCATTAAATCAATATAATGTAGGCATGTATTCCGTAAATAGTCATATGTGCTTATGGAAAGAACTTGCATGACATATTTTGTCCTACCCTCCCGTGGCAGCGGGGTCCATATTGGAAACTAAGGGATATTAAGGCCTCCTATTAATAGAGAACCGGAACAAAGCATTAACATATAGTGAATACATGAACTCCTCAAACTACAGTCTTCACTGGGAGTAGTCCCGACTATTGTCACTCCGGGGTTGCTGGATCATAACGCGTATTAGGTGACTATAACTTGCAAGATCGGATCTAAAACATGGATATAATGATGATAACATAAGCGGTTTAGATCTGAGTCCATGGCACCCGGGCCCAACGTGACAAGCATTAAGCATAGCAAAGTCATAGCAACATCAATCTAAGAACATAGTGGATACTAGGGATCAAGCTCTAACAAAACTAACTCGATTACATGATGAATCTCATCCAACTTCTCACCAACCAGCGAGCCTACGAAGGAATTACTCACTCCCGGTGGGGAACATCATGGAATTAGCGATTGAGAAGGGTTGGTGATGATGAAGGACGAAGATCCCCCTCTCCGAAGCCCCAAACGGACTCCAGATCTGGCCCTCCCAATGAAGAACAAGAGGTGATGGCGGCTCCGTCTCGTGGATCACGAAATTCTTTCTCCCTGAATTTTCTGGAAAAATAGGATTTTATAGCGTCGGTTTCAGGGTCTGCGGGGCCACCAGGTGGGAACTTTGCAAGGAATTTTTATATGATATATAAGAATTGGCGCGCCCTGGTGGGTTGTGCCCACACAGGTGCCCCTCTCTAGTAGGTCTTGGCTCCATAAATTCTTATATATCATATAAAAATTCCTTGCAAAGTTTCGTTCTATTCCGAGAACTTTTATTTCTGCACAAAAACAACACCATGGTAGTTCTGTTGAAAACAACGTCAGTCCGGGGTTAGTTTCATTCAAATCATGCAAATTAGAGTCCAAAACAAGAGGAAAAGCGTTAGGAAAAGTAGATACGTTGGAGACGTATCACTATGTGACTCCACCGTTTGTCCAATTAGTTTTTGTTTTAGTGGTTTATATTTTGAATAATTAGCTACTCTTGGTGCTGCTATAGATGATCTTGCATGTTAAATTCTTAGAGTTCTAAGTGGTTTGAATGCTTGCCATGGCCTCTATGTATCCCTATGAGTTGTTGCTACCAATTTTGTGAAGTTTTGTTGAGAAAAGTTTGTGGACTAAAAATTTCAGAATTTTTGTTCATAGGAAAACCATGAATATCTTTAGGAAGTTTGCTTCCAAGAAGAACTCCAAGGGTGTTATTGGGGAGTCTTCTGATAGTGATCTCCATCCTCGGAGGTTGGCGGAGGTATGGCCGTGCGAATGGCCGCACAACCAGTTCATGGAAGAGGCTGGAATCCTTCAGGAGTTCACACAATATGCTGCTAATGCTGGCCTCACCGACTTCATCACAGATGAGTGTGAACAACATCAAATCCTCACAAACATCTTTGTTCAAAGTTTTACTTTCCATTATAGGAATAATCCTCCTGAAGTGCGGTTTGATTTATATGCTGAAAACCATCAGATACCACTTACTGAATTTTGTAACATATGCATGATCCCTTCTGACGGGAGTTTAGCTTAGACTAGGCCAGCAGAGTTTGAGGCCTTTTATCGCACCTTGACAGTGGGAGATGAGAGAGGGGTGTGAGCTATCACTACCGCTGGCTTGCATTTTCCTGTTGTTCATTACTTTGATCTTTTCATTACAAAATGCTTGCTTGCTAGAGAGAAGGTGGGTGTACTCAGTTCACTAGACCTTGCTGTTTTACGTCGTGCACTAGAGGGCGGCAACACTTATAGCTTGGGAGCTATTGTGGCTCGTCGCCTCCACATTAATAAGTCCAAGGGTAAAATGCATGGTGGGATTTTTGCTACTTGTTTGGCAGCTCACTTTAATGTTGAGATACGACATCATGATTACCCTCTGACCAAGGTTTACCTAGACCGCACAGCCATGGAACACCACCATTTTATTGCACGAGATTACCCTGCCATTCCTATCCCTTATAACCTGGTTTTTATCATTGAAACTCGTGATATTATTCCATTGCCTGCTCCTGCTTTGTTTGTTTCGGTTGCCAGGGGCGGATATAGGATTATGCCTGCGGACATCATCGCCTATCGGAACGCTCAGGCTGCTGCAGAGGCAGAGGAGGAGCTCCAGCAGTGGGATGAGTGGATGCCCGCTCCTCAGCACCCTGACTACTATCCAGGCTACTTACTGTTTACCAAATTAGGCCAAAAGCCTAAGCTTGGGGGAGTACGTGTTTCCACCGACATTACATTCATGTACACTTATTTCATTTGTCGGTGTTCACACTTTTTCATTATATCATCCATGCTTAATTTTATTTTCTTTCTTTCTTCTAATGTGCTTTAAAAACTTTAGAAAAACCCAAAAAATTAGTTGTAGTTAGTTTATTTTCTATGCATGCTTAGCTGTAGCACTAAAAAGAAAACCCAAAAAGATTTCCTTGTTCTTCTTTTGCTTGTTGGGAGCTTTCCCGTGTAAATAGTTTTTCTCGTTTTTGCTTTTCCCTTTTATTTGCTTGTTCAGGAAAACCAAAAACTCCAAAATTATTTTAGTGTGTTTCTATGAATTTCTTTTCTTTTTATTCGAGTTGTAGACCATGATGAAAATGTTGAGTGGCTCTCATATGAATAACTGTTGAACTAATAAAGAGCTCATTTTACCTTGTCTTCTCCTATTGAATAAAATGTTTGCAGATTCCAGCTTAGCCCACAACACTCTTGCACTATTATTATTTTTTCATGTTGTTCAGTCGTGCAAGTGAAAGGCAATAATGACGATATTTGATGAACTGGCCGTGGCAGAGAGAAACTGGTATGAACTCGACTTGTTCTGTTTGTGTAAATATGTTTAACCTAGTATTCATGATTCAGCCCATTATGATTAAACATGTTTGCAATGACAATTAGAGATTATAGTTTCTCATGCCATGCATAAGTAGTCGGGAGTGGATAATGATTTATCTTGGATATCAACATTGCGTTAAAATGATTGTGATGTAGTAAGATGATATGGTATCCTCCTCACGAATGTTCAAGCGGCTTGACTTGGCACATGTTCATGCATGTAGTTGAATCAAAACCAACATAGCCTCTATGATATTTATGTCCATGGTGTTCATATCCTACTCATGCTAGTGTCCGATGTTACTCATGCATAATGCATGTTCACGACTGTTGTTGCTCTCTAGCTGGCCGCTTCTCAACCTAATTGCTAGCCTTCGCCTGTACTAAGTGGGAATTCTGCTTGCACATCAAAAACCTTGAACCCAAAAGTTATTCCAGATGAGTCCACCATACCTACCTATACGCGGTATTACCGCTATTTGTCCTAAGTAAATTTGCATGTGCCACCTCTAAAAACTTCTAATGAATATCCTTTTTTGTGTGCCTGGATTGTTCATGGAACGACAGGAGGTGGTCGGTATCTTCCATGCTAAGCGGGTTATTCTCAGGTTGAGTGTTTATTCACTCGCCATTGCACGAGAAAAGAGCGGTAATAGGGATGCCCAGTCCCAAGCTGTAGACAGAAAAAACTTACAAATAATCAAACAAAAACTCCCAATGGAGTCAAAACCTTTACTTTTATCGCTTGGGAACCGCCACTAGCGTGCTTAGCATGGAAGATATTGATAACTGATGGTCGTGAAGTAAATGAGAAGGGTGCATGTCTCAAAATATCATTTACCTCTATTTTAAAAACTTGAGCTCTCGCACCTCTGCAAATCACTGCTTCCCTCTGCGAAGGGACTATCCATTTACTTTTATGTTGAGTCATCACCTTCTAAAACAAGCGCTGGAACCTGAGAGCACTGCTGTCATGACTTATGCATTGTGTGTGGCTAACGTTGGGTGCATCATGACTGGATCTTTTCTACCATGAACTACAATGTTTAGTCGCTGCTTGAACTTTGGAGGTGCTTTGCCTTTATGTTTTGCGGTCTCAGAAAGGGATAGCGAGATACCATTATTGTCATATTATATCATGGTTGTCTTGACAATGTGTTGCCGTTTGAGATACCTTATTATTGCTCGCTAGCTGATTATGTCATTGATATGAGTTAATATAATCTTTAAGAGTTATTGTCGGCATGGTTAGTTATAATGTTGGCTGAAAACCTGGGTGCTCTTTAAGCTTATTTATGCAAACAAGAGCAAAGGAGTTCGTAAAAGTTTTTATTTTTCACTTTCAGTTTATCAACGGAATTGCTTAAGAACAAGCAAAGGTTTAAGCTTGGGGGAGTTGATACGTCTCCAACGTATCTACTTTTCTTAACGCTTTTCCTCTTGTTTTGGACTCTAGTTTGCATGATTTGAATGAAACTAACCCCGGGCTGACGTTGTTTTTAGCAGAACTACCATGGTGTTGTTTTTGTGCAGAAATAAAAGTTTTCACGGAATGGAACGGAACTTTGCGAGGAATTTTTGTTCAATAAATAAGAATTTCTGGAGCCAAGATCCACCGGAGGGGGCACTTGGGTGGGCACAACCCACCAGGGCGCGCCCCCCTCCTAGCGCGCCCAGGTGGGTTAGACCCTGAAACTGACGCTATAAAATCCTATTTTTCCAGAAAAAATCAGGGAGAAAGAATTATCGCGATCCACGAGATGGAGCCGCGTCACCTCTTGTTCTTCATCGGGAGGCCAGATCTGGAGTCCGTTTGGGGCTCCGAAGAGGGGGATCTTCATTCTTCATCATCACCAACCCTTCTCCATCGCCAATTCCGTGATGCTCCCCGCTGGGAGTGAGTAATTCTTCGTGGGCTCACTGGTCGGTCAGGAGTTGGATGAGATTCATCATATAATAGAGGTAGTTTTGTTAGAGCTTGATCCCTAGTATCCACTATGTTCTAAGATTGATGTTGCTATGACTTTGCCATGCATAATGCTTGTCACTTTGGGCCTAGGTGCCATGAACTCATATCTGAACCGTTTATGTTATCACAATTATATCCATGTTCTAGATCCGATCTTGCAAGTTATAGTCACCTACTATTGCAGTGTTATGATCCCAGCAACCCCGGAGTGACAATAGCTCGGGACCACTCCCGATGATGACCCGTAGTTTGAGGAGTTCATGTATTCACTATGTGTTAATGCTTTGTTCCGTTCTCTATTAAAAGGTGGCCTTAATATCCCTTAGTTTCCAATATGGACCCCGCTGCCACGGGAGGGTAGGACAAAAGATGTCATGCAAGTTCTTTCCATAAGCACGTATGACTATTTACGGAATACATGCCTACATTATATTGACGACCTGTAGCTAGTGCCGTATGGCCCTAGGTTATAACTGTCTAATGATGAATATCATCCAAGAAGTCACCGATCCAATGCCTACGAATTTATCCTATATTGTTCTTGCTAAGTGTAGGATCGAAAGTATGTTTAGAGGGGGGTGATCAGACTACTTGACCAAATAAAAATCTAGCCTTTTCCCAATTTTAGTTCCTGATAGATTTTTGCAACTTAGCAGCGGAATGTAAGAGTATAGCAGCGGAATGTAAAACAATTGCATATGAAGGTAAAGGGATGAGATTGAGGGAGCAAACGCAATGTTGACACGGAGATTTTTTATCCGTGGTTCCGATAGGTGGTGCTATAGTACATCCACATTGATGGAGACTTCAACCCACGAAGGGTAACGGTTGCGCGAGTCCACGAAGGGCTCCACCCACGAAGGGTCCACGGAGAAGCAACCTTGTCTATCCCACCATGGACGTCGCCCACGAAGGACTTGCCTCACTAGGGTAGATCTTCATGAAGTAGGCGATCTCCTTGCCCTTGCAAACTCCTTGGTTCAACTCCACAATCTTGTCGGAGGCTCCCAAGTGACACCTAGCGAATCTAGGAGACACCACTCTCCAAGAAGTAACAAATGGTGTGTTGATGATGAACTCCTTGCTCTTGTGCTTCAAATGATAGTCTCCCCAACACTCAACTCTCTCTCATAGGATTGGATTTGGTAGAAAGAAGATTTTTAGTGGAAAGCAACTTGGGGAAGGCTAGAGATCAAGATTTATGTGGTTGGAATGGAATATCTTGACCCCAACACAAGTGTAGGTGGTTCTCTCGAGAAAATATGTATTGGAAGTGTAGGCATGTTCTGATGGCTCTCTCCACGAATGAAGAGTGGGTGGAGGGGTATATATAGCCTCCACACAAAATCTAACCGTTACACACAAATCACCAAACTCGAAGGGACCGAATCATTAAACTCGGTCGGACCGATTTGGTTCAAAATGTGAACGTTAGAATTCTCGATGGGACCGACATGTCAACTCGGTGGACCGATGTCATTAGGGTTAGGGTATAAGGTAATCTCGGTGAGACCGATTACGCAAACTCTGTGAGACCGATTTTGGTAATAGCCAAACAGAGAGTTGGTCCGGCAAACTCGGTGGGACCGATTCACTCATCTCGATTGGACCAAAACGTTACGAAAGGGAAACAGATAGTTTGCATTGCAATCTCGGTGGGACCGATCGCTCATCTCGGTTTGACCAAAACGTTACGAAGGGAAACAGAGAGTTTGCAATCCCATCTCGGTGAGACCGAGATCCCTATCAGTGAGACCGAATTGATTAGGGTTTCTGGCAGTGGCTATGTCAACTGAACTCGGTGGCTCCGGATGGAAAGAATCGGTGGTGCCAAGTTGGACTTTTTGGTTTAGGACATATGTGGATATGAGAAAGTAGTGGAGGGTATTGGAGCATATCACTAAGCATTTTGAGCAAGATCCTCATTAAGCAACACCTCATCCCTTCTTAATAGTGTTGGCTTTTCCTATAGACTTAATGTGATCTTGGATCACTAAAATAGAAAATGTAGAGTCTTGTGCTTTGAGCTTGAGCCAATCTTTTGTCCTTAGCATTTTGAAGGGTCCACTTTCTAATCCGTGCCATGCCAAGCATTGAGCTTTCCTGAAATATTTATCTTGGAATAGCATTAGCTCAATGAGCTATATGTTGTTAGGAACTACCAAAACCACACAAGGATAGTTGCACTTTCAATCTCCCCCTTTTTGGTAATTGATGACAACATATAGATCAAAGCTTCGACAAATGATAAATAAGATTGGAAAACATCGTCGCTTTGAGAAGTATGTGATAAGTAAGAGCTCCCTCTAAATTTGTGCATTATTTAAGATTTGCTTTTGAATGCAAATGCACAATCGATTAGGATCATGGGTTACTCTTCCATGTCACATACATCTTGGTGGAGCGCTCAAAATGATAGATATTAAAAGCATGCACTCATCACCAAGCAAAGTGAACGATCATAATAGGATATGAAAGATAGCATTATCCAACAAGCATTAAGGGTAGCATATGATCAAACACTTGACCAAATAAGTATCTCACAAGGACATAAAGTAGTATCATACAAGCACGCAAAGAAAGTTTCAAACCAACCAAAAAGAGTGAAAATAGATATAAAAACCAACACACTCTCTCTCTTGAAGCCTATGATCTATACATTTTTCTCCCCCTTTGGCAACAAGTTACCAAAAAGTTTGAAAAAGCATAGTGCTAAACGACTCTCAGGCTTGATCTTCGGAAGGTGGTGTTGAGAGAACTCCAAGGACGAAGGCTTATGATGAAGTGGTGGAGGCTGGTGGAGTAGCCTTGGAGTTGGAACTGGGCTGTGGCTGCTGGTCTTGTCTTTGTAGCTCTAGTGTCTGCATCTGCAACTGCAGCAGATCTCTGTCTTCTGGGCACTCTAGCAAATGCATCTGTCGTAGACTTGCCCTTTTTCTCCTCTGCTTCTTCCTGAAGTTGCTCAACTGCACTTTGGATCTCTGTGATCTTGACATCAAGGTCATATAATTTTGTCTCAACAATCCTTTCCAAGCTCTCCTAGTTCTTGGTCGGGGTGGCTGTGCCTGCTCAATCCTCGAGTGGATTGGATCAGATATCCAAGCTGGTCTTGCTTGCTCTTCAAAAGACACGAGATGCCTCTTCCACAGCTTGGCATCTTTGCGGCCTTCTCGGCTTTAGCTTTGGCTTTCTTCTCTTGTGCTTGCATAGATGATGGTTCATTCTCAGTCATGACAAGCATGTTGTCCTCAAATTCAGGATAGCTGGGTAGATGCTCCTTGTCCAAGATGTACTTGCCTTTGCCCATCTTTGAGTTGATGAGCTCCTGGATGTGTGGGGCATATCCACAACTTCTCTTACGATCACCGCAGTCCTCTTGATTATTTCCACAATCAGGCTCATAACCTTGAACTTTTGTGGGACATTAAATATGTGCAGCAAGTTGATAGCATGTCCTCTGATCATCTTGTGATCACCTGACTTGGGTAGAAATGTGTGCCTCAGAATCCAATTGATTGTTGGCAGACCAGACAACAAATAGTATCTGAGATCCAAACTTATGTGTGTCCAAAGCAGCATCAGGGATCTCTTTGTACATATTGGCCATAGAGTTGTGGTCTTTCTTCTTCTTGGCATAGACATCCAAGTCATCCTCATGTTCCTTAGGAGCATTTATGAGTTTTGCCCATTCTTCATTTGTAGGCGCTACCTAGTACCCTCGAGACATCCACACAATCCTTCCATCCGGATAGAAGTGTGCGGTGGAGTAAAATTGCATAATGAGCTCATCATTCCACTTGGTGAACTTGAGCCACAAACTCATCAACTCCACATGCCTTGAAGCTGTCATATACACCAGGGAAGTGATCCTCATTTTCCTTAATGAATTTCCAATCAACCCATCTCATGTCACACACTATGGGCTTCTTGTCAAGTAAAACAGTCTCATAGAAGTCCTGCTGTTCCTTAGTGTGGAATCTGTAGTCCACAGCAGTCCTTCTCCTGGTGGCATATGGATCAGACTCTCTCCATAGCCTTAATCCAGAATCCTTCTGATTTTCATATTCTTCTAACTGGTGGGTGTGCATCATTGTGATCAGGGATCTTGGGCTTCAGCTTCCTCAAAACAATGAGAATCATCTTCCTCTTCTTCTTGACTGACTTGAGGCACTTTGGGGCCTTGTTCTTCTCCTTAGCAGGGATGTTCTGGTGCTCCTCTTGGGTTTTGGCTTTGGAGTCAGAGCAGCATGATCTTAGGAGCAGTTTTGGGCTTAGATGGAGCAGCCCCTGCCTTAATTGCATCTCCCATAAGCTTTTGAGCTTTGGGTGCTGGTGCTGCATCCTCTTCCTCTTCAGAATCTCTCATCATTGAAGGTTTTCCAATAACTCTGGTAATGGTCTTCTTGACCCTTTCTTTCCTCTTCTTACCATCTCCAGTTTCCTTGGGTTCAAGAGTGAACTCCATTGTTTCTCCTGTGGCAACTTTCCTTGGCTTAGACATGGGCTGTCTTCTTCTTTGGCATCTTAGTTTTCGGACTGGCTTAGTTGCGGCAATGAGCCATACTCTTTCTTCAAAGATTTCTTCTTTGAAGTGGCTTCATCTTCAACACCACATAATCTTCATCTTGAGTCAAGTCCTCTTCTTCCTTGTTTAGTAGCAGCCTTTGGCGGAGTTGCTTGGAGTGCTCCTCGCTGCCTTCATCATAGCTGCTAGAGGGACTAGTGCCCTCACTTAATCGAACCTGTTCCTCTAACTTGTTACGGCTGTCACTTTGGTCGGACATCTTGCAAGTACAATGTCGAGACCACTCGTGAATAGGTTATAGATGCGGTAGAGTAGATGAGCATCACAAAGTCTGAGGAGTTTTTGCAAAACAGATGACTTAAAAATTTAGTTTTAGTTATTCACAGAAAGCATTTCGGATCTACCGATTTGTAAACTCGGTGATACCGAAGCAGCTTTTGGAACCTGAACTAGTGAACTCGGTCAGACCGAGTCACAGTTCGGTGGTACCGAGACTGCTAGGGTTTCACAGAGAATCAAACTCGGTCACACCGATTTGCAATTTTTGGTCGGACCGAAAATGCGTGTGCTCTGGCCTAAGCCAAAATCGGTGAGACCGATTTGTACAACTCGGTCGGTCCGAGATGAATTCGGTGGAGACCTAACCCTAAATTTTCAAATCAAAACTAATCTACGGCTCGTTTTTGCTGGATAAGATGATTTCAATTATGGCAAGAAACATGGCAAAGCAATGTGCTAAGAATCATAGTTAAAGATTAGCACAATGATCAAGTCCAAACCCTAGTGCGGCGACGAACTTGCTCTGGCTGACATGGCGGAGAAGATTTCCGTTGACGGCAAGCGGAGACCAATGGGGGAGGTTGCTACATTTGAGAGGACGATCCGGAGACCGAGAGGAGGCGTAGTAGGTTACGCCATGCGAAGGGGTTCGGAGAAATTTCCAAATTTTGACCCGGGTATATATAACCTCACCGCTGTCGGTGTGACCGAAAGTGGAGCGACTTCGGTGGCACCGAGATGCAAACTGCATGCACGATTCGCAACTCGGTGTGACCAAAAAGTTCTAATTGGTTGCACCGAGATTGAAAACCCTAGATCAACTTGGTGACTCGGTAGGACCGAAAAGGATGAATCGGTCAGACCGAAATGCACAAAGAGGTTTTGGAGGTTTAAGTCTATGACAAATCGGGATCTCCGAGTGCTCCTCACCTGCAGTGGTTCGAATCGACTTGATCAACTTTGTGATGTAGCATGAATAGAGTTTGAGACGAGAAAAGCATAGATAGCTAGAGGGGTGTTCTTAGGCATTCTTGTCCATCCATTTGGCAAAAGAGAAAGAGCCAAACAATCAAAGCAACAAATGGATGTCCTCGAATGAGTAAAATATGCAACCAACATGCTCACACAATAAAATGGCAAATGAAATATGTGTCAAAGCATGCACAAACATTCTAGCATCTATCAAGCAATTTGGCGATGACTAGGTCATTTATATATGAGTATATTGACTTAGGAGTCAAATGAGGACATTTGATCATAGGTCATACTCATCTTTTAAGCACAAGTGGGGTTACCACTTTTACCTAAAGCATTGTTGTGTTCACACCATTAGAGTTGCTTTAGCTCATTGATTTGAGTAAAGCTCCCCCTAGATGTGATATCCCCCCTAAGAGGGATGAACTAACCTTGGTTTTTGTCGATGATGACTTCATGTAGGTGTTGAAGATGTAGGTGCTCAATGTTGATGTAGATCATTTGGAGCAATCCTTTGGAGTGAGTTGCACTTTCAATACCTACGGGTTAGTCCCACAAGGAACAAACAAGGATATCCATAGACATAGAGTGACGCATACACAAGATGATGTCCATGAAGTCATTAGGTTACCTTGTCCCTTGTCTTACCAACAAGAGGGTTTGTGACTCCTTGAACTAGTGCAAGATACGGAAGTTGTTTGCACTTGTCCTCGCCAAAATGATAGGAGTGAAGTATGTTGGTGGAGTCACCCTCAAGTACTCTCTAGTTCTTCTTCTTCTGGATCCACACCATCTTGATGGGAACCCTTGGAGTCGTAGTTGTACTTCTTTGAAGTGGAATTTGATGTAGTCTTGGGAACCCACTTGACCAAGGCCTTAGGTGCTTCTTCAAATGCATCAATTTCCTCTTGAAGCTTATCCTTGCCTTTTTGCTTGTGGTCTTGTGGTGGAAGATCATCTTGAGCTTGTGTTCCTTTGAAAGAAGTAGGATCATACTTCTCTTGTTGAGGAACAAACTTAGTTTTGGGGTATTGATCTTCTTCCCACTCAACTCCATTGGCATTGAACTTCCGTTCAAAACCAACACCTTGATTCTTCCGGTGTCTTCCTTGCTTGCGCACAATTTCCTCAAATTGCTTACTTCCTAAGACTCTTGTAAACACCTTTCTCTATGATTTCCTTCAATAAGCTATTTTCTTGCTCAAGTGTAACTTGGCTAAGAGAATCGTTAGTGGAATCAAGAGAACTACTAGAAGCATCAACATTGGATTTAGCATGATTGTTGTTACTACTAGATGAAGAACCTTTCTTGTTCTTGTTGCTAGATTTAACTTGTGGCAGGAGTAAACGCTTGGTGATACGTCTCCGTCGTATCTATAATTTTTGATTGTTCCATGCCAATATTATTCAACTTTCATATACTTTTTGGCAACTTTTTATACTATTTTTGGGACTAACATATTGATCCGATTGCCGGTGCAGGTTCTGTTTGTTGCATGTTTTATGTTTCGCAGAAACCGCATATCAAACGGAGTCCAAATGGGATAAAAACGGACGGAGAATTATTTTGGAATATTTGTGATTTTTGGGAAGAAAATCAATCGCGAGGCAGTGCCCGAGGTGGCCATGAGGTGGGGCCCGGCCACTCAGGCGGTAGCCCCACCCTCGTGGGCCACCGTAAGGCGATTGATGCTTTACTTTGGCCGCAAGAAAGCTATTTTTTGGAAAAAGATCTGGGCGAAGGTTTCAATCCAATCGAATTCTGGATCTCAGGATATAAAAGAAACGGTGAAAGGGCAGCAGACAGAGCGTAGAAACAGAGAGACAGATCCAATCTCGGAGGGGCTCTCGCCCCTCCCACGCCATGGAGGCCAAGGACCAGAGGGGAAGCCCTTCTCCCATCTAGGGAGGAGGTCAAGGAAGAATAAGACGAAGGGGCCCCTCTCCCCTACTCTTCTGGTGGCGCCCGAGCACTTGCCGTGGCCATCATCATCACCGCAATCTTCACCAACAACTTCACCGCCATCATCACCAACTCTTCCTCTATGCAGCGGTGTAACCTCTCTCTTACCCGCTGTAATCTCTACTTAAACATGGTGCTCAACGCTATATATTATTTCCCAATGATGTGTGGCTATCTTATGATGTTTGAGTAGATCCGTTTTGTCCTATGGGCTATTTGATGATCAAGATTGGTTTGAGTCGCATGTTTTATTATTGGTGCTGTCCTATGGTGCTCTCCGTGTCGCGCAAGCGTGAGGGATCCCCGCTGTAGGGTTTGCAATATGTTCATGACTTGCTTATGGTGGGTGGCGTGAGTGACAGAAGCACAGACCCGAGTAAGTAGGTTGTTTGCGTATGGGATAAAGGGGACTTGATGCTTTAATGCTATGGTTGGGTTTTACCGTAATGATCTTTAATAGTTGCGGATGCTTGCTAGAGTTCCAATCATAAGTGCATATGATCCAAGTAGAGAAAGTATGTTAGCTTATGCCTCTCCCTCAAATAAAATTGCAATAATGATTACCGGTCTAGTTATCGATTGCCTAGGGACAAATAACTTTCTCGTAACAAAAAGCTCTCTACTAAAACTAATTTAGTTGTGTCTTCATCTAAACAGCCCCTAGCTTTTATTTACTCGCTCTTTACTTTCTTGTAAACCTATCCAAAAACACCTACAATGTACTTCTAGTTTCATACTTGTTTCCTAGGTAGCTTAACGTCAAGTGTGCGTGAGAGTTGTATCGGTGGTCGATAGAACTTGAGGGAATATTTGTTCTACCTTTAGCTCCTCGTTGGGTTCAACACTCTTACTTATCGAAAGAGGCTACAATTGATCCCCTATACTTGTGGGTTATCAAGACCTTTTACGGCGCCATTCTTGGGAGCAATAGCGATGGGGTGAATATTCTCGTGTGCTTGTTTGCTTTATCACTAAGTAATTTTTATTTGCTGTTCTTAGTTGTTTCTCTATCTTTAGTTATAGATATGGAACACGAAATACCAAAAAAATTAGGTGTACTTGCTGCTCATGGAGATGGGGAACCTCCTAAAACCCTCGATGCTGGTTATGTGAAATATATTATGTACTACTTTAATAATCACGAAAACCCCATTCAATTATGTAATGGGAGTAATGTTGGATCAATGTGAATACTTTAGGATTATTGCTTGACACAAAGGGAAACTATTATGGGATCAAATTCATATATTGAAGTGGTATGCTAGACAACTATGCTTGAATTTTGATTATACTTGTTGCTCTAGGATGAAGGCTCCACACCTTCCCTTTTCATGCAAATTTAATGATAATAAAACCTTAGCTTCTTATGCTAATGGTATATATGATTACTATGATGTGGAACAAATAGAAGAATTTGTTGCTTTTATGGGTGCTTATGAAATTGAATCTATGTTTAAAGAGTTTGAAGATTTTGATGATGCTGTTTATAGACTTGAAAATTTAGGTATCCTTAAATATTTCTATGAGAATTATGAATACAATTACGATATTAATGCACTTATTGAGAAAGTCTCCGCTGTCCAAGAAGAGACTAATATTTTGCAGGAGTCTATGGAAGAAGAAGTTGATGAAACTGTGGAGCTCATTGGATGAAAAAGATGACGAGGAGAGCTAAGAAAAGAAGGAGGAAGAGCGGATTAGCTACCCGTGCCCACCTTCTAATGAGAGAGTAACTCTTCAACTCATACATTGTTTAATTACCCTTCGTGCTTACTAGAAGGATGATTGCTATGATGATTGTTATGATCCCATTGATTCTCTTGAAATATCCCTTTTTGATGATGCTTGCTATGCTTGTGGCCAAGATGCCAATATGAATTATGCTTATGGAGATGAACTTGCTATAGTTCCTTATGTTAAACATGAAATTGTTGCTACTGCACTTACGCATGATAGTCCTATTATCTTTTTGAATTCTCCCGATTATACTATATCGGAGAAGTTTGCACTTATTAAGGATTATATTGATGGGTTGCCTTTTACCATTGCAGTAATATGATGATTTTGACAGATATAATATGCATGTGCTTGCTGCTCCTACTTGCAATTATTATGAGAGAGGAACTATATCTCCACCTCTCTATGTTTCCAACACGATAAAATTGCAAGAAACTATTTTATACTATGCATTGGCCTTTACTTTGTGTGCATGAATTGTTCTTTTATGACATGCCGATGCATAGGAAGAGAGTTAGACTTCGTCATTACATGATATATGTTGCTTTGTGCTCACTACTAAATGCCAAATCATTGCTAATTAAAATTGGCTTTGATATACCTTGGGATCCGGGTGGATTCACTACTTGAGCACTATATGCCTAGCTTAATGGCTTTAAAGAAAGCGCTGCCAGGGAGACAACCCGGAAGTTTTAGAGAGTCATTTATTTCTGTTATGTGCTTTTAAAAAGTTTAGAAATAAAAAATAATGTGCCAAGGTTTGCCTTTAGGATGTTTAGAATGCTTGTTGGTTTGTACGGTGCAGGACATAAACTTTGGCTGTAGTGCACGATTTTACATTTTTAACTGGAACATCAAATGGTTCTGATTCTCATTTCACTGTCTTTCTATACAAATTGTTTATTTTTCCTAATTTTGGCAGAAATTTTCAAGTATCAAGTATGGTGAATGTTCAGATTATTACAGACTGTTCTGCTTTTAGACAGATTCTGTTTTTGATGCATAGTTTGCTTGTTTTGATGAAACTATGAATTTATATCAGTGGATTAAGCCATGAAAAAGTTATATTACAGTAGACACAATGCAAAAACAAAATATGAATTGGTTTGAAACAGTAATTAGAGTAGTGATTTTCTTTATTATACTAACGAATCTTACCGAGTTTTCTGTTGAAGTTTTGTGTGGATGAAGTGTTCGATGATCGAGGAGGTCTCGATGTGAGAAGAAGGAAGAGAGGCAAGAGCTCAAGCTTGGGGATGCCCAAGGCACCCCAAGTAAATATTCAAGGAGACTCGAGCGTCTAAGCTTGGGGATGCCCCGGAAGGCATCCCCTCTTTCTCCAACAAGTATCGGTATGTTTTCGGATTCGCTTTAGTTCATGCAATATGTGCAAATCTTGGAGGCGTCTTTTTGCATTTAGTTTTCATTTTTCTTTTATGCATCATGCTGGTATGAGATGTTCCTTGGTTGATTTATAGAATGCTCTTTGCACTTCACTTATATCTTTTGAGTATGGCTTTATAGAATGCTTCATGTGCTTCACTTATATCATTTGAAGTTTGGATTGCCTGTTTCTCTTCACTTAGACAACCACCATTTGTAGAATGCTCTTTTGCTTCACTTATATTTGTTAGAGCTTGGGCATATCTTTTGTAGAAATAATTAAACTCTCGTTCTTCACTTATATCTATTTAGAGAGATGACAGGAACTGGTCATTCACATGGTTAGTCATAAAATCCTACATAAAACTTGTAGATCACTGAATATGATATGTTTGAGTCCTTGCAATAGTTTTGCGATATAAAGATGGTGATATTAGAGTCATGCTAGTGGGTAGTTGTGCATTAGTAGAAATACTTGTGTTGAGGTTTGTGATTCCGTAGCATGCACGTATGGTGAACCGTTATGTGATGAAGTCGGAGCATGATTTATTTATTGATTGTCTTCCTTATGGGTGGCGATGGGGACGAGCGATGGTCTTTTTCCTACCAATCTATCCCCTAGGAGTAAGTAGCGTAGTACTTTGTTTCGATAGCTAATAGACTTTTGCAATAAGTATGTGAGTTCTTTATGACTAATGTTGAGTCCATGGATTATACGCACTCTCACTCTTCCATCATTGCTAGCCTCTTCGTTGCGTGCATTGCCCTTTCTCACCTCGAGAGTTGGTGCAAACTTCGTCGGGTGCATCCAAACCCCGTGATATGATATGCTCTGTCACACATAAGCCTTATTATATCTTCCTCAAAACAGACCACCATACCTACCTATTATGGCATTTCCATAGCCATTCCGAGATATATTGCCATGCAACTTCCATCATCATCATATATACATGACTTGAGCATTTATCGTCATATTGCTTTGCATGATCGTAAGATAGCTAGCATGATGTTTTCATGGCTTGTCCGTTTTTGATGTCATTGCTACGCTTAGATCATTGCACATCCGGTGACATCAATGGGAGGCATTCATATAGAGTCATATCTTTGTTCCAGATATCGAGTTGTAATATTGAGTTGTAAGTAAATAAAAGTGTGATGATCATCATTATTAGAACATTGTCCCATGTGAGGTTATCAAAATAAAAGAGGCCAAAGAAGACCAAATAAAAAAAGAGGCCAAAGAAGCCCACCAAAAAAATAAAAAAAATAAAAAAATAAAGAGAAAAAAAATGAGAGAAAAAGAGAGAAGGGGCAATGTTACTATCCTTTTACCACACTTGTGCTTCAGAGTAGCACCATGTTCTTCATATAGAGAGTCTCTTGAGTTATCACTTTCATATACTAGTAGAATTTTCATTATAGAACTTGGCTTGTATATTCCGATGATGGACTTCCTCAAATGCCCGAGGTCTTCATGAGCAAGCAAGTTGGACGCACACCCACTTAGTTTCCAGTTTGAGCTTTCATACACTCATAGCTCTAGTGCATCCATTGCATGGCAATCCCTACTCTCACATTGACATCAATTGATGGGCATCTCCATAGCCTGTTGATTAGCCGCGTCGATGTGAGACTTTCTCCCTTTTTGCCGTCTCCACACAACCTCCACCATCATATTCTATTCCACGTATAGTGCTATGTCCATGGCTCACGCTCATGTATTGCGTGAAAGTTGAAAAGGTTTGAGAACATCAAAAGTATGAAACAATTGCTTGGCTTTTCATCGGGGTTGTGCATGATTTGAATATTTTTGTGGTGAAGATGGAGCATAGCAGGACTATATGATTTTGTAGGGATAACTTTCTTTGGCCTTGTTATTTTGAAAAGACATGATTTCTTTATTAGTAGGCTCAAGTATTATTGTTTTTATGTCAAAAGATAGACTATTGCTTTGAATCACTCGTATCTTAATATTCATGCCATGATTAGACATATGATCAGGATTATGCTAGGTAGCATTCCACATCAAAAATTATCTTTTTTATTATTTACCTACTCGAGGATGACCAGGAATTAAGCTTGGGGATGCTGATACGTCTTCATCGTATCTATAATTTCTTATTGTTCCATGCCAATATTATTCAACTTTCAGATACTTTTTGGCAACTTTTTACACTATTTTTGGGACTAACATATTGATCCGATTGCCTAGTGCCGATTCCTCGCTCATTTGCATGTTTTACGTTTCGCAGAAACCCCATATCAAACGGAGTCCAAACAAGATAAAAACGGACGGAGAATTATTTTGGAATATTTGTGACTTTTGGGAAGAAAATCAACGTGAGACGGTGCCCGAGGTGGCCACGAGGGTGGGGCCCACGACCACTCCGAACAGCAAGCCCCCACTCTCGTGGGCCACGTGTAAGGCGGTTGATGCTCTACTTTGGCCGCAAGAAAGATAATTTTTGGAAAAAGATCTAGGTGAAGGTTTCAATCCAATCGGAGTTACGGATCTCCGGATATAAAAGAAACGGTGAAAGGGCAGCAGAACAGAACGCAGAAACAGAAAGAGATAGAGAGATAGATCCAATCTCGGAGGGGCTCTCGCGC
Source organism: Aegilops bicornis (assembly GCA_021605145.1). Classification (NCBI taxonomy): domain Eukaryota; kingdom Viridiplantae; phylum Streptophyta; class Magnoliopsida; order Poales; family Poaceae; genus Aegilops; species Aegilops bicornis. The sequence goes on from CM038675.1 coordinate 538,769,609, forward strand.
CTCCCATGCCATGGAGGCCAAGGACCAGAGGGGAAACCCTTCTCCCATCTAGGGAGGAGGTCAAGGAAGAAGAAGACGAAGGGGACCCCTCTCCCCTTCTCTTTCGGTGGCCGGAGCAGCGTCATTGTGGCCATCATCATCACCGCAATCTTCACCAACAACTCCACCGCCATCATCACCAACTCTTCCCTCTATTCAGCGGTGTAACCTCTCTCTTACCCGCTGTAATCTCTACTTAAACATGGTGCTCAATGCTATATATTATTTCCCAATGATGTATGGCTATCTTATGATGTTTGAGCAGATCCGTTTTGTCCTATGGGCTATTTGATGATCAAGATTGGTTTGAGTCGCATGTTTTATTATTGGTGCTGTCCTATGGTGCTCTCCGTGTCGTAGAAGCGTGAGGGATCCCATTGTAGGGTTTGCAATATGTTCATGACTTGCTTATGGTGGGTGGCGTGAGTGACGGAAGCTACAGACCCGAGTAAGTAGGTTGTTTGCATTATGGGATAAAGGGACTTGATGCTTTAATGCTATGGTTGGGTTTTACCGTAATGATCTTTAATAGTTGCTTGGATGCTTGCTAGAGTTCCAATCATAAGTGCATATGATCCAAGTAGAGAAAGTATGTTAGCTTATGCCTCTCCCTCAAATAAAATTGCAATAATGATTACGGTCTAGTTATCGATTGCCTAGGGACAAATAACTTTCTCGTAACAAAAAGCTCTCTACTAAAACTAATTTAGTTGTGTCTTCATCTAAACAGCCCCTAGCTTTTATTTACTCGCTCTTTACTTTCTTGTAAACCTATCCAAAAACACCTACAATGTACTTCTAGTTTCATACTTGTTTCAGGTAAAGTTTAACGTCAAGTGTGCGAGAGTTGTATCGGTGGTCGATAGAACTTGAGGGAATATTTGTTCTACCTTTAGCTCCTCGTTGGGTTCAACACTCTTACTTATCGAAAGAGGCTACAATTGATCCCCTATACTTGTGGGTTATCAAGACCTTTTTCTGGCGCCGTTGCCGGGGAGCAATAGCGTGGGGTGAATATTCTCGTGTGTGCTTGTTTGCTTTATCACTAAGTAATTTTTATTTGCTGTTCTTAGTTGTTTCTCTATCTTTAGTTATAGATATGGAACACGAAATACCAAAAAAATTAGGTGTACTTGCTGCTCATGGAGATGGGGAACCTCCTAAAACCCCTCGATCTTTGGTTATGTGAAATATATTATGTACTACTTTAATAATCCTGAGAAAACCCCATTCAATTATGTAATGGGAGTAATGTTGGATCAATGTGAATACTTTAGGGATTATTGCTTGACACAAAAAGGGAAACTATTATGGGATCAAATTCATATATTGAAGTGGTATGCTAGACAACTATGCTTGAATTTTGATTATACTTGTTGCTCTAGGATGAAGGCTCCACACCTTCCCTTTTCATGCAAATTTAATGATAATAAAACCTTAGCTTCTTATGCTAATGGTATATATGATTACTATGATGTGGAACAAATAGAAGAATTTGTTGCTTTTATGGGTGCTTATGAAATTGAATCTATGTTTAAAGAGTTTGAAGATTTTGATGATGCTGTTTATAGACTTGAAAATTTAGGTATCCTTAAATATTTCTATGAGAATTATGAATACAATTACGATATTAATGCACTTATTGAGAAAGTCTCCGCTGTCCAAGAAGAGACTAATATTTTGCAGGAGTCTATGGAAGAAGAAGTTGATGAAACTGTGAGCTCATTGGATGAAAAAGATGACGAGGAGAGCGAAGAAAAGAAGGAGGAAGAGCGGATTAGCTACCCGTGCCCACCTTCTAATGAGAGTAACTCTTCAACTCATACATTGTTTAATTACCCTTCGTGCTTACCGAAGGATGATTGCTATGATGATTGTTATGATCCCATTGATTCTCTTGAAATATCCCTTTTTGATGATGCTTGCTATGCTTGTGGCCAAGATGCCAATATGAATTATGCTTATGGAGATGAACTTGCTATAGTTCCTTATGTTAAACATGAAATTGTTGCTATTGCACCCACGCATGATAGTCCTATTATCTTTTTGAATTCTCCCGATTATACTATATCGGAGAAGTTTGCACTTATTAAGGATTATATTGATGGGTTGCCTTTTACCATTGCACATGATGATTTTGACAGATATAATATGCATGTGCTTGCTGCTCCTACTTGCAATTATTATGAGAGAGGAACTATATCTCCACCTCTCTATGTTTCCAACACGATAAAATTGCAAGAAACTGTTTATACTATGCATTGGCCTTTACTTTGTGTGCATGAATTGTTCTTTTATGACATGCCGATGCATAGGAAGAGAGTTAGACTTCGTCATTACATGATATATGTTGCTTTGTGCTCACTACTAAATGCCAAATCATTGCTAATTAAAATTGGCTTTGATATACCTTGGGATCCGGGTGGATTCACTACTTGAGCACTATATGCCTAGCTTAATGGCTTTAAAGAAAGCGCTGCCAGGGAGACAACCCGGAAGTTTTAGAGAGTCATTTATTTCTGTTATGTGCTTTTATAAAGTTTAGAAATAAAAATAATGTGCCAAGGTTTGCCTTTAGGATGTTTACAATGCTTGTTGGTTTGTACGGTGCAGGACATAAACTTTGGCTGTAGTGCACGATTTTACATTTTTAACTGGAACATCAAATGGTTCTGATTCTCATTTCACTGTCTTTCTATACAAATTGTTTATTTTTCCTAATTTTGGCAGAAATTTTCAAGTATCAGAAGTATGGTGAATGTTCAGATTATTACAGACTGTTCTGTTTTAGACAGATTCTGTTTTTGATGCATAGTTTGCTTGTTTTGATGAAACTATGAATTTATATCAGTGGATTAAGCCATGAAAAAGTTATATTACAGTAGACACAATGCAAAAACAAAATATGAATTGGTTTGAAACAGTAATTAGAGTAGTGATTTTCTTTATTATACTAACGAATCTTACCGAAGTTTTCTGTTGAAGTTTTGTGTGGATGAAGTGTTCGATGATCGAGGAGGTCTCGATGTGAGAAGAAGGAAGAGAGGCAAGAGCTCAAGCTTGGGGATGCCCAAGGCACCCCAAGTAAATATTCAAGGAGACTCGAGCGTCTAAGCTTGGGGATGCCCCGGAAGGCATCCCCTCTTTCTCCAACAAGTATCGGTATGTTTTCGGATTCGTTTCGTTCATGCAATATGTGCAAATCTTGGAGCGTCTTTTGCATTTAGTTTTCATTTTTCTTTTATGCATCATGCTGGTATGAGATGTTCCTTGGTTGATTTATAGAATGCTCTTTGCACTTCACTTATATCTTTTGAGTATGGCTTTATAGAATGCTTCATGTGCTTCACTTATATCATTTGAAGTTTGGATTGCTGTTTCTCTTCACTTAGACAACCACCATTTGTAGAATGCTCTTTGCTTCACTTATATTTGTTAGAGCTTGGGCATATCTTTTGTAGAAATAATTAAACTCTCGTTCTTCACTTATATCTATTTAGAGATGACAGAACTGGTCATTCACATGGTTAGTCATAAAATCCTACATAAAACTTGTAGATCATGAATATGATATGTTTGATTCCTTGCAATAGTTTTGCGATATAAAGATGGTGATATTAGAGTCATGCTAGTGGGTAGTTGTGCATTAGTAGAAATACTTGTGTTGAGGTTTGTGATTCTGTAGCATGCGCATTATGGTGAACCGTTATGTGATGAAGTCGGAGCATGATTTATTTATTGATTGTCTTCCTTATGGGTGGCGGTCGGGGACGAGCGATGGTCTTTTCCTACCAATCTATCCCCCTAGGAGTAGGCGCGTAGTACTTTGTTTCGATAGCTAATAGACTTTTGCAATAAGTATGTGAGTTCTTTATGACTAATGTTGAGTCCATGGATTATACGCACTCTCACTCTTCCATCATTGCTAGCCTCTTCGTTACCGTGCATTGCCCTTTCTCACCTCGAGAGTTGGTGCAAACTTCGTCGGTGCATCCAAACCCCGTGATATGATATGCTCTGTCACACATAAGCCTTATTATATCTTCCTCAAAACAGCCACCATACCTACCTATTATGGCATTTCCATAGCCATTCCGAGAAATATTGCCATGCAACTTCCATCATCATCATATACATGACTTGAGCATTTATCTTCATATTGCTTTGCATGATCGTAAGATAGCTAGCATGATGTTTTCATGGCTTGTCCGTTTTTTGATGTCATTGCTACGCTAGATCATTGCATGCACATCCGCACATCACTGGGAGGTATTCATATATAGAGTCATATCTTTGTTCCAGATATCGAGTTGTAATATTGAGTTGTAAGTAAATAAAAGTGTGATGATTATCATTATTAGAACATTGTCCCATGTGAGGTTATCAAAATAAAAGAGGCCAAAGAAGACCAAATAAAAAAAGAGGCCAAAGAAGCCCACCAAAAAAATAAAAAAAATAAAAAAATAAAGAGAAAAAAAATGAGAGAAAAGAGAGAAGGGCAATGTTACTATCCTTTTACCACACTTGTGCTTCAGAGTAGCACCATGTTCTTCATATAGAGAGTCTCTTGAGTTATCACTTTCATATACTAGTGGGAATTTTCATTATAGAACTTGGCTTGTATATTCCGATGATGGACTTCCTCAAATGCCCGAGGTCTTCATGAGCAAGCAAGTTGGACGCACACCCACTTAGTTTCCAGTTTGAGCTTTCATACACTCATAGCTCTAGTGCATCCATTGCATGGCAATCCCTACTCCTCACATTGACATCAATTGATGGGCATCTCCATAGCCTGTTGATTAGCCGCGTCGATGTGAGACTTTCTCCCTTTTTGCCGTCTCCACACAACCTCCACCATCATATTCTATTCCACGTATAGTGCTATGTCCATGGCTCACGCTCATGTATTGCGTGAAAGTTGAAAAGGTTTGAGAACATCAAAAGTATGAAACAATTGCTTGGCTTTTCATCGGGGTTGTGCATGATTTGAATATTTTTTGTGGTGAAGATGGAGCATAGCCAGACTATATGATTTTGTAGGGATAACTTTCTTTGGCCTTGTTATTTTGAAAAGACATGATTTCTTTATTAGTAGGCTCGAAGTATTATTGTTTTTATGTCAAAAGATAGACTATTGCTTTGAATCACTCGTATCTTAATATTCATGCCATGATTAGACATATGATCAGGATTATGCTAGGTAGCATTCCACATCAAAAATTATCTTTTTTATTATTTACCTACTCGAGGATGACCAGGAATTAAGCTTGGGGATGCTGATACGTCTTCATCGTATCTATAATTTCTTATTGTTCCATGCCAATATTATTCAACTTTCGTATACTTTTTGGCAACTTTTTACACTATTTTTGGGACTAACATATTGATCCAAAGATTCAGCCTGTGCCGGTTCCTGCATTGCATGTTTTACGTTTCGCAGAAACCCCATATCAAACGGAGTCCAAACAAGATAAAAACGGACGGAGAATTATTTTGGAATATTTGTGACTTTTGGGAAGAAAATCAACGTGAGACGGTGCCCGAGGTGGCCACGAGGGTGGGGCCCACGACCACTCCAGGCAAGCGCCCCCCACTCTCGTGGGCCACGTGTAAGGCGGTTGATGCTCTACTTTGGCCGCAAGAAAGATAATTTTTGGAAAAAGATCTAGGTGAAGGTTTCAATCCAATCGGAGTTACGGATCTCCGGATATAAAAGAAAGCGGTGAAAGGCGGAGTAATGGTAACGCGTAAGCAGAGAGAGATAGAGAGATAGATCCAATCTCGGAGGGGCTCTCGCGCCTCCCATGCCATGGAGGCCAAGGACCAGAGGGGAAACCCTTCTCCCATCTAGGGAGGAGGTCAAGGAAGAAGAAGACGAAGGGGACCCCTCTCCCCTTCTCTTCCGGTGGCGCCGGAACGCTGCTGTGGCCATCATCATCACCGCAATCTTCACCAACAACTCCACCGCCATCATCACCAACTCTTCCCCCCTCTATTCAGCGGTGTAACCTCTCTCTTACCCGCTGTAATCTCTACTTAAACATGGTGCTCAACGCTATATATTATTTCCCAATGATGTATGGCTATCTTATGATGTTTGAGCAGATCCGTTTTGTCCTATGGGCTATTTGATGATCAAGATTGGTTTGAGTCGCATGTTTTATTATTGGTGCTGTCCTATGGTGCTCTCTGTGTCGCGCAAGCGTGAGGGATCCCCGCTGTAGGGTTTGCAATATGTTCATGACTTGCTTATGGTGGGTGGCGTGAGTGTGAGAAGCCTGAACCCTAGAGTAAGTAGGTTGTTTATTATGGGATAAAGGGACTTGATGCTTTAATGCTATGGTTGGGTTTTACCTTAATGATCTTTAGTAGTTGCGGATGCTTGCTAGAGTTCCAATCATAAGTGCATATGATCCAAGTAGAGAAAGTATGTTAGCTTATGCCTCTCCCTCAAATAAATTGCAATAATGATTACCGGTCTAGTTATCGATTGCCTAGGGACAAATAACTTTCTCGTAACAAAAAGCTCTCTACTAAAACTAATTTAGTTGTGTCTTCATCTAAACAGCCCCTAGCTTTTATTTACTTGCGCTTTACTTTCTTGTAAACCTATCCAAAAACACCTACAAAGTACTTCTAGTTTCATACTTGTTTTCGGTAAAGCGAACGTCAAGTGTGCGTAGAGTTGTATCGGTAGTCGATAGAACTTGGGGGAATATTTGTTCTACCTTTAGCTCCTCGTTGGGTTCGGAACTCTTACTTATCGAAAGAGGCTACAATTGATCCCCTATACTTGTGGGTTATCACTTGGCAATGTAATAAGAACTTTTCTTGCGAAGATCATCATTGATTGCCTTTAAAAACTCATGCTCTTGCTCAAGGTTGAGCTTTTCAAAGCGTAGCTTATCATGAGTCTTTAAAAGTTCTCGATGATTTTCCAAGGTAGTTTAATGAGCTAACTTAAGAGTGTTTAGTTCTTGAGTTAGACGCTCAATCTCATTCTTATCATCATCATTTGTTTTATCTTGATTAGCATGATTAATTGACGTTTCATCATAGTTTTCATCACTAGAGGTGTCAACAAGTAAATCATCATCACCTAGCAAATCATCTTCATCACTATTGAAATCAACATACTCGGGATGTGTTACCTTTGGACCTCTGGGCATGAAGCATCTTCCAATTCCTTCATTTGGTGAGTCAAATATGTCATAGGAGTTAGTTGACACAAGTGCTAGACCGGCAACACCTTCATCTTGAGTATATTCGGAGTCGGAGTGATAACTTCTTCGGAGTGATTGCCTGAATCTGAGCCGGATACTCATTCACCAACATGATCTTGATGTCTTCTTTTTGTGTAGCTCCTTGATGACTTTTCCTTTCTTTCCGAATCCTTGCTTCTCCGAGAGGGTCTTCGTTCATAACGATTATCTCTACTCCTCCTTTCTCTTGGTGGTGATTCTTCTCTTCTACTCCTTCTTTTGGGAGAATCTTCTCTTCTTTTGTAGGGGGCCGTACACTCATTGGAGTAGTGTCCGGGTCTTCCACAATTGTAGCAATTACGCTCACGACTAGAAGATCTTTTGTCATTGTAGGACCTTGACTTGGAAATTCTTTCTTTGCTTCAACTCTTGTAGAACTTGTTGAAGTTCTTTACCATTAGGCTCAATTCTTCATTGAAAGCTTGTTTCTCACTTGAAGATGTGGGAGTATCACATGAGGCTTTGTAAGCACCACTTGACTTGTTGTGAAGCTCTTCCTTATCCTTGAGTTACATCTCATGAGCAACAATTCTTCCAATGACTTCCGTTGGCTTGAGATCTTTGTAATTTGGCATCATTTGGATCAATGTGCACACGGTATCATATTTTCCATCCAAGGCTCTTAGGATCTTCTTGATGATGAATTTGTCGGTCATCTCTTCACTTCCTAAGCCGGTAATCTCATTTGTGATGAGAGTAAGCCTAGAGTACATTTGAGCGACAGCTTCACCATCCTTCATTTTGAACTTGTCAAGTTGACTTTGAAGCACATCCAATTTGGATTCCTTGACGAGTCGGTACCTTCGTGCATATATCAATCAAAGTATCCCAAATTTCCTTTGCATTCTCAAGACGGCTGATTTTGTTGAATTCTTGAGGCACGATCATTGAAGAGAATATCACAAGCTTGAGCATTGTATTGTAGCATCTTAAACTCTTTCGCGGTAGCTTCACGGTTCGGTTCTCTCCCATCAAAGAATTCACCTTGCAAACCAATACACACAATAGCCCAAACGCAAGTGGGGTTATGTCCAAGAATATGCATTTTCATCTTATGCTTCCAACTAGCAAAATTAGTGCCATCAAAGTAAGGACCTCTACGGTGGTAATTTCCCTCGCTAGACGACATACTCTCCTAGGTTGTGAAACCAAGGCTATGACCACCAAAAGCTATGGAAATCAAAGCAAATGGAGACCAAAGCTCTGATACCACTTGTAGGATCGGAAGTATGTCTAGAGGGTGATATCTACTACACAACCTTCTTCTTGTAGAGCGTTGTTGGGCTGCAAGTGCACAGTTTGTAGGACAAGAGTAAATTTCCCTCAAGTGGATGACCTAAGGTTTATCAATCCGTAGGGAGGCGTAGGATGAAGATGGTCTCTCTCAAACAACCCCGCAACCAAATAACAAAGAGTCTCTTGTGTCCCCAACACACCCAATACAATGATAAATTGTATAGGTGCACTAGTTCTACGGGTTGATGGTGATACAAGTGCAAAATAGATAGTAGATATAGGTTTTTGTAATCTGAAATTATAAAAACAGCAAGGTAACTAATGATAAAAGTGAGCGTAAACGGTATTGCAATGATAGGAAACAAGGCCTAGGGTTCATACTTTCGCTAGTGCAAGTTCTCTCAACAATAATAACATAGTTGGATCACATAACTATCCCTCAACATGCAACAAAGAGTCACTCAAAGCCACTAATAGCGGAGAACAAATGTAGAGATTATGGTAGGATGCGAAACCACCTCAAAGCTATTCTTTCGGATCGATCTATAAAAGAGTTCGTACTAGAATAACACCTTAAGACACAAATCAATCAAAACCCTAATGTCACCTAGATACTCCATTGTCACCTCAAGTATCCGTGGGCATGATTATACGATATGCATCACACAATCTCAGATTCATCCAACCAACACAAAGTACTTCAAAGAGTGGCCCAAAGTTTCTCTGGGAGAATCAAGAACGTGTGCCAACCCCTATGCATAGGTTCATGGGCGGAACCCGCAAGTTGGTCACTGTGACATACATCAAGTGGCACGTGAAATCCCATTGTCACCACAGCAGATAAACACAACAAGACATACATCAAGTGTTCATAAAAGACTCAATCCGATAAGATAACTTCAAAGGGGAAACTCAATTCATCACAAGAGAGTAGAGGGGGAGAAACATCATAAGATCCAACTACAATAGCAAAGCTCGGGATACATCAAGATTGTGCCATAGAGGGAACACGAGAGAGAACACGAGAGAGAGAGATCAAACACATAGCTATTGGTACATACCCTCAGCCCCGAGGGTGAACTACTCCCTCCTCGTCATGGATAGCGCCGGATGATGAAGATGGCCTCCGGTGAAGGGATCCCCTGGCGTGGGTGGGCGAACAGGTCTGATTGGTTTTTGGTGGCTACAGAGGCTTGCGGCGGCGGAACTCCCGATCTAGGTTCTATTCTGGAAGTTTTAGGGTACGTAGGTATATATGGGTGAACGGAGTACGTCAGTGGAGCTACGGGAGCCCAACGAGGCAGGGGGCGCCTGTGGGCGGGCCCCCCACCCCTCGTGAGCACCTCCGTATCTTCCCGACGTGGAGTCCAAGTCCATCGGTGGGTTTCCTTCCAAAAATAACTTCTCCAGTTGATTTCGTTCCGTTTTGACTCATTCGATATTCCTTTTCCTCGAAACACTTTGAAATAGGCATAAAACAACAAATGGGGTTTGGGCCTCCGGGTTAATAGGTTAGTCCCAAAAATAATATAAATTGGATAATAAAGCCAAATATTGCCTAAAACAGATAATAAAATAGCATGAATGCTTCATAAATTATAGATACGTTGGAGACGTATCAAGGGGGGGGGGGTGATTAGACTACTTGACCAAATAAAAATCTAGCGTTTTCCCAATTTTAGTTCTTGGCAGATTTTAGCAACTTAGCACAAGTCAAGCAATCAACCTACACATGCAATTCTAGGAGTATAGCAGCGGAATGTAAAACAATTGCATATGAAGGTAAAGGGATGAGATTGAGGGAGCAAACGCAATGTTGACACGGAGATTTTTTATCCGTGGTTCCGGTAGGTGGTGCTATCGTACATCCACGTTGATGGAGACTTCATCCACGAAGGGTAGCAGTTCTTGTGAGTCCACGGAGGGCTCCACCCATGAAGGGTCCACGAAGAAGCAACCTTGTCTATCCCACCATGGTCGTCGCCCATGAAGGACTTGCCTCACTAGGGTAGATCTTCACGAAGTAGGCGATCTCCTTGCCCTTACAAACTCCTTGGTTCAACTCCACAATCTTGTCGGAGGCTCCCAAGTGACACCTAAGCGAATCTAGGAGACACCACTCTCCAAGAAGTAACAAATGGTGTGTTGATGATGAACTCCTTGCTCTTGTGCTTCAAATGATAGTCTCCCCAACACTCAACTCTCTCTCATAGGATTGGATTTGTTAGAAAGAAGATTTGAGTGGAAAGCAACTTGGGGAAGGCTAGAGATCAAGATTTATGTGGTTGGAATGGAATATCTTGACCTCAACACAAGTGTAGGTGGTTCTCTCTCAAAAAATATGTATTGGAAGTGTAGGCATGTTCTGATGGATCTCTCCATGAATGAAGAGTGGGTGGAGGGGTATATATAGCCTCCACACAAAATCTAACCGTTACACACAAATCACCAAACTCGGTGGGACCGAATCATTAAACTCGGTCGGACCGATTTGGTTCAAAATGTGAATGTTAGAATTCACGGTGGGACCGACTTGTCAACTCTGTGGGACCGATGTCATTAGGGTTAGGGCATAACGTAATCTCGGTAAGACCGATTACACAAACTCGGTGAGACCGATTTTGGTAATAGCCAAACAGAGAGTTGGTCAGGCAAACTCGGTGGGACCGATTCGCTCATCTCGGTTGGACCGAAACGTTACGAAAGGGAAACAGAGAGTTTCCATTGAAATCTTGGTGGGACCGATCGCTCATCTTGGTTTGACCGAAATGTTACGAAGGGAAACAGAGAGTTTGCAATCCCATCTCGGTGAGACCGAGATCCCTATCGGTGAGACCGAATTGATTAGGGTTTACGGCGTTGGCTATGTCAACTGAATTCGGTGGCTCGGATGGAAAGAATCGGTGGGGCCGAGTTGGACTTTTGGTTTAGGACATATGTGGATATGAGAAAGTAGTGGAGGGTTTTGGAGCATATCACTAAGCATTTTGAGCAAGATCCTCATTAAGCAACACCTCATCCCTTCTTAATAGTATTGGCTTTTCCTATAGACTCAATGTGATCTTGGATCACTAAAATAGAAAATGTAGAGTCTTGTGCTTTGAGCTTGAGCCAATCTTTTGTCCTTAGCATTTTGAAGGGTCCACTTTCTAATCCATGCCATGCCAAGCATTGAGCTTTCCTGAAATATTTATCTTGCAATAGCATTAGCTCAATGAGCTATATGTTGTTAGGAATTAGCAAAAGCACCCAGGGATAGTTGCACTTTCACTAAGTTACTTACGCTATCGCTATCTTTGTTGCACTTGCTACAAAATTATTGCTATCATCATTATAGCTTGCCGTTCTTTGCTACTACTATTATCAAAACTATCATACTACTTTGCTACTGATCACTTTGCTATAGATAATTAATCTCCAGGTGTGGTTGTATTGACAACTCAGCTGCTAATACCTTCAAATATTATTTGGCTCCCCTTGTGTCGAATCTATAAATTTGGGTTGAATACTCTACTCTCGAAAACTGTTGCGGTCCCTTATACTTGTGTGTTATCATTGGCCACCCTGACTCAGAATCAAGAGAGTCTCCAGAGAATTTTTGAGACAAAACTTCATGACTTGGGTGTCAAGGTGATAGAAATTCAGACTTCTGTGGAGAAGATCCAAGAAGAGCTTGAGGATAGGAGCGACAAGACCACCACTGATGCTTATCAAAGGGTGCCTAGAAGACAGAGGTCTGCAGCTGTGCCAGTGAGAAACACTAGAGTTATAACTTCAGCTCCTACAGCCACAGCTTCAGTTGCCCCTCCAGTTGCAACGCCACCAGCTCCCCAGTCTTCACGCCACGTTCGCACTCCGGAGCTCCCGAAGATCAAGCTTAGAGAGCCGCATAACACTATGCATTTTCAAGCTTTTTGGTAACTTGTTGCCCAAGGGGGAGAAAGTGTCTGAGATGATAGGCTTTAGAGAGAGAGAGAGAGAGCTTTGCTTCTTTTTCTTTGTCTCTAGCTACTTATTTGTTTGCTTGTTTGGTTGATACTCTATGTTTGTGTGTGTGAGATACTTGTATGGTCATGTGTTTGATCATATCATACTTTAATGATTGTGCTTGGATGATTATATTCTCTATCTCTCATGTATGATCATTCACATTTTGTCTTGGTGATGAGTGCATATTCCATATTTTATCATTTTGAGCGCTCCACCAAGATGTATGTGACATGGAAGAGTAACCCATGATCCTAATCGATTGTGCATTTGCATTCAAAAGAAAATTTTAAATAATGCACAAATTTAGGGGGAGCTCTTGCTTATCACATACTTCTCAAAGCGACGATGTATTTCATTCTTATTATCATTTGTCGGCTTTTGATCTATATGTTGTCATCAATTACAAAAAAGGGGGAGATCGAAAGTGCAACTAATCCCTGGGTGGTTTTGGTAATTCTTAACAACATATAACTCATTGAACTAATACTCTTTCTACATAATCATTTCAGAAAGTTCAATGATTGGCATGGCATGGACTAGAGATGTGGACCCCTCAAAATGCTAAGGACACATATTGGCAAAAAGTCAAGACTCTACATTTTCATTTTAGTGATCCAAGATCACATTGAGTCCATAGGAAAAGCCAATACTATTAAAAGGGGATGAGGTGTTGCTTAATGGCTTGCTTGCTCAAAATGTTTAGTGATATGCTCCAAAAGCCCTCAACCACTTTCTCATTTCCACATTTGTCCTAAACCTAAAGTCAAACTCGGCCCCACCGATTTGATCCATCTGACGCCACCGAGTTCAATTGACATAGGCATAGCCAGAAACCCTAATCAGTTCGGTCTCACCGATAGGGATCTCGGTCTCACCGAGATGGGATTGCAAACTCTCTATTTCCCTTCGTAACGTTTTGGTCTAACCGAGATGAGCGATCGGTCCCACCGAGTTCGCAATGCAAACTCTCTGTTTCCTTTTCGTAACGTTTCGGTCTCACCGAAATGAGCGATCGGTCCCACCGAGTTTGCCTGACCAACTCTCTGTTTGCCTATTACTGAAATCGGTCGCACCGAGTTCATGTGATCGGTCTCACCGAGATCAAGTTATGCCCTAACGCTAACATATCGATCCCACCGATTTGATCATGTCGGTCCCACCGAAAAGCCTAATGTTCACATTTTGAACTGAATCGGTCTGACCGAGTTTCACTATTCGGTCCCACCGAGTTTGGTAAATTGTGTGTAACGGTTAGATTTTGTGTGGAGGCTATATATACCCCTCCACCCTTCCTCCATTCATGGAGGGAGCTATCAGAACGTGCCTACACTTCTAGCATTCATTTTCTGAGAGAGAACCACCTACGCATGTGTTGAGACCAAGATATTCCAATCCAACCACAAGAATCTTGATCTCTAGCCTTCCACAAGTTGCTTTCCACTCAAATCATCTTTCCACCATATCCAAATATGGGATAGAGAGTTAAGTGTTGGGGAGACTATCATTTGAAGCACAAGAGCAAGGAGTTCATCATCAACACACCATCTATTACCTTTTGGAGAGTGGTGTCTTCTAGATTGGTTAGGTGTCACCTGGGAGCCTCCGTCGAGATTGTGGAGTCGAACCGAGGAGTTTGTAAGGGCAAGGGGATCGCCTACTTTGTGAAGATCTACCCAAGTGAGGCAAGTGGACTCGCGCAACCATTACCCTTCGTGGGTTGAAGTCTCCATCAACATGGATGTACGATAGCACCACCTATCGGAACCACGCCAAAAATCCCCGTGTCTACATTGTGTTTGCTCCCTCCAAACTCCTCCCCTTTTACCTTCATATGGAATGATTTACATTCCGCTGCTATACTATTAGAATTGCATGTGTAGGTTGATTGCTTGACTTGTGTTAAGTTGCTAAAATTTGCCAAGACTTAAAATTGGGAAAAGGCTAGATTTTTATTTGGTCAAGTAGTCTAATCACCCCCCTCTAGACAAACTTTCGATCCTACACATATGTGTCTCACTCGAGACAGTCCAAGCTGAAAACCATGTCGTACACATGGTTTGATTGTCTACCTGCATAATATCATTTTTCAACTCCACATTTGGTTGTCTGCATATAGATGTGCTGATGCATTTCATGATGTTTGGTTGCATACATTCGGTCAGGTACACTTACCTTGTACCTTGTGTGATGAGCTTTTCATCTACACTTTAAATATGATACACCAATAAAACAGAACTACAATCACGATGAACTGGGCAATGATGATGATTTTTTTCATCCCACGTAACCCAAACTGGCAAGAAGGCTTTCGTACTTCAACACTGCTCTTCTGCTTGAGCACAAACTCGAAGTAAGCATCCTCTACCACATGTCTACTCTTAAATCGTTTGAAGAAGTTGTCTTGTAACGGATCACCCATCCTTGACGTGTATTTCCATAAACTGTAAACCCCTGAAACGCTCCGTCCATACACCACATACCAATGTGCCTAGCATGACAAAAGAGCAACAATTCAAGCAGCAAGCAAAGTAACACACTACACACGAATAGAAAAAAAACTTAGGCATGCATGGTCATAAATGCAGAGCAAGTCCATCCTAGCTACTATAACATCATCCTAGCACCACATAAAAAAGGGTGTAACCCTACCATCACAAGTTCGTCATAAGTGTGAAGGGTTTAATATATACTACCCCATCAAAATATACATGCCGACAATAGTTTCCAAACCCTAGCTATCACAAAATGTACATCGTCATTGGCTCTTCGTCATAGATCATCATGCACGCCATCACCACCGCCACCAGAAACAACACTAGTAGTGGTGCTTTACACAGCCAAGTGATGAGTTACATTTTTGTCCTCATCCCGCCATTGATTAAACTGGTTTTCTTATTCTGAGAAAATCACTCTAATATGCCACTTAATGACTAATGAATGCGAGATTGTGAAATCATTGGTTTAATTAGATTTACACATGAAAATATATGCCAAATATGAAGATAAATCATCACTTAGATGGGAAACAAAAAATGGAGAATGAATGAAGGAAATCATAAGCACAACAATATATCCAAAGCGCAAGACGGCGTCTAGTGTGAGTGCACGTGCTCCAGCCAAGTGATGGCAGCTCCGTGAAGTCATTGGCTCTTCGTCATAGATCATCATGCACGCCATCACCACCGCCACCGTAAACAACACTAGTAGTGGTGCTTTACACAACCAAGTGATGAGTTACATTTTGTCCTCATCCCGCCATTGATTAAACTGGTTTTCTTATTCTGAGAAAATCACTCTAATATGCCACTTAATGACTAATGAATGCGAGAGATTGTGAAATCATTGGTTTAATTCGTTACACATGAAAATATATCCCAAATATGAAGATAAATCATCACTTAGATGGGAAACAAAAAATGGAGAATGAATGAAGGAAATCATAAGCACAACAATATATCCAAAGCGCAAGACGGCGTCTAGTGTGAGTGCACGTGCTCCAGCCAAGTGATGGCAGCTCCGTGGAGTCCAACCCTCCAACTATTATAAATGGGACAACACCAAAATCTCAACAGGAGAGCGTCGAGAACATCATTCACTAATTAGAAGCCATTTTTAACCCTAGTCGCTGTCATTCCCTGTCTCATCGTCACAGCAGCCATCACCATCACCTAAAACATCTCCCCTCCAAGATAGTTATATTGTAGTTTTTAACTTGTTATCACATCCGACAACCATTGTAGGACATATTATCAAATAAGTATTCATCTTTATGTCTCCTTCAATCATTTTCTCTTGCAATCCGATCGTCATGTGTGATTAGTTCAAAAAGACAATGGGTTAAGGCATAGCCTTGCAATCCTATGCATTTGTACGAGGGATTGATGTAAAGACTTTGAATAATTAGTGTCATGAGTATGTAGTTTTAACTGTATTTATTGAATGTATTTTTAATTATATTTATTGAATGTAAAAGACTGATTAAGATGAAAACAGTTTTCCATGCATGGTTGAATATTGTGGTGGGTCTTTTCCCATGCATGATTACATGTTCAGGTGGTTCCATTCACAATTGTATAGTGATGTGGCAATGTTATGATACTACTTCCATGACACTTTGCATGATGAGGGTAGTAACATATACTAGTGACACATGCATGAAAATAGTCTAAGTTACTCCCATTATGACCATCCTTAGGTACATAACATTTCAATTTATATGTTTTTGAGTTTTGACGCTATAACGGGCCTTGTTATTCTCCAAAATAGCTGATTCCATAGGAATTTTGAAGGAACATGGAATATCAATTCCCTATGATCCAAACCATGACAAAGAAAAGTTTCATATAAGAATTCTATACTCTAAGATTTCTATGTTTTTTAATTGTTCAAAACGGTATTCACATGTCGTTTAAAAATGCACATATTTGTAAATCGAAGCTTGTCGATGCTGGAAGAAAGGTGACATGGTATGTTGAAGTGCTCGTCCTACCCTAGATGCGACGACAAGGGTCGGCGACCTGCTCTTCATCCCCATCAATCAACGACCTTTCTAGGTGAAGGGGACCTACTTTTTCCTCCTGGCTTGCATGCTTTGTGGTATGTTGTTTTAGCCTCTACTTGGAGGCCACGGCGTGTAGGTGTTGCGGCCACGACGACAAGATTCAATCCGGACGGATGCTACTTTGGACAGGATGATGTTTCTCTCTTTAGCTTGGCTGCAACTTTTTGTGTGTTTGTTGGATGATACAGTTCAGGTTTTAGAAAACATATTTTAGGAGAAATTATAGGAAAACAAGTTTTAGTTAGCTATTATGTTAACACAAGTTTTTGGAATTCTTTGTTTGGACTAAGAAGTTGTTTTTACAAAACCTTGTTTGAGTTAGATTAGACCCATTGATCTGAATGAACTGGATAAGAGGCCCGACCCTCATTGCAGCAGTCTCGGGAGCCAAGACAAGAGCACGCACCGGTCGAGAGCTGGCAGCCATGGCCTTCCACCAAGCTTTCTACCAAAGCTCAACACACCACGTTGCTGCTGCAAATCGTCCCAGCCTACGCTCAAACCTAGCTCAAAGTTCATTTGGCTGCTAGCTATGGATCACTCGCATGACTTTGTCTGCCCTCGACGCGTACGTCGTTACCGACACCGGAGGAGTTGGTAGCGCCGGCCCGTGGGTGCCGTGCTCTCCGAGGCACCGTCGACCCCTCGGTGGTGCCATCTTTCTTCTAATGCCAGGAGGAACTATCGGTTCGCTGCGGCGCCGAGCTATCGGCTGCTGTAGCGGTGTCACCCAATGTATCGGTTTCTGACTTCTCGCACGACCACACGTCTGATCTGTTCGCCGACATCCTTGCAGAGGACATGCGCAAGATCATCGACGACAATGCCAGAGGGCTCTTGCGCACAATGAAGTGGTGCTCCTCATACGATGGCTCCACCCTACAGGGTCCCCATCTCGAGCGGCGGCGGGTAGGGCCGATTGGCGTCCGTGGCTTGCGACATGGACGGCAACCGCTGGCGGCGCTCAGGGTCGCACAAACTCGATGCAGAGCTTGCCAGCGTCAAGGAGCGACTGGGGTGTGCCGAATCACGACGGTGACAAGCTACATGCAATGTCGTGTGCGGTTGAAGCGTAGAGATGTATGAATGTAGATTAGCTAAACAGATTTGTAGAAAAATGATAGTCGTTTTTCCAAAAGCTTACTTTTTTTTAATGAAAACCAATTCTTATTTATCCTAAGGTTTGTTACCCTAACCAAACGTAGTTTTAGGACTAAACGTGTTTAGAGGAAACCGATTTAGTATAATCGCCTTATCCAAACAACCCCTTAATGCACCTCCATGGAGTTTTGTAAATGAATTGTGAAGATTTCCACCTAAAATTCTGTTGGCAGAGTGTAATCACGAACACATCTATTTTTTCAATTTTCTTTACATTTGAAAAAGGTATTTTTGACGCGCGGAATCATGTGCTTGATACGTCTCCAACGTATCTATAATTTTTGATTGTTCCATGCTATTATATTATCTGTTTTGGATGCTTAATGGGCTTTAATATGCTCTTTTATATTATTTTTGGGACTAACCTATTAACTGGAGGCACAGTGCCAATTTATGTTTTTGGGTGCCTATTTTAGAGTTTTGCAGAAAAGGAATACCAAACGGAGTCCAAATGGGATGAAACCTTCGTGATGATCTTTCTTGGACCGAAAGCAATCCAGAAGACTTGGAGTCGAAGTCTGGAACGCCACGAGGAAACCACGAGGCAGGAGGGCGCGCCTAGGGGGGTAGGCGCGCCCCCACCCACGTGGGCCCCTCGTAGCTCCACTGACGTACTTCTTCTGCCTATATATACTCTTATACCCTAGATCGATCGTAGAGAGCCACGGAACCACTTTTCCACCGCCGCAACCTTCTGTACCCGTGAGATCCCATCTTGGGGCCTTTTCCAGCGACCTGCCGGAGGGGGAATCGATCACGGAGGGCTACTACATCAACACCATTGCCTCTCCGATGAAGCGTGAGTAGTTTACCACAGACCTTCGGGTCCATAGTTATTAGCTAGATGGCTTGTTCTCTCTGATTCTCAATACAAAGTTCTCGATGTTTTTGTAGATCTATTTGATGTAATACTCTTTTGCGGTGTGTTTGCCGAGATCCGATGAATTGTGGATTTATGATCAAGATTATCTATGAATATTATTTGGTTCTTCTCTGAATTCTTATATGCATGATTTGATATCTTTGCAAGTCTCTTTGAATTATCGGTTTAGTTTGGCCTACTAGATTGATCTTTCTTGCAATAGTAGAAGTGCTTAGCTTTGGGTTCAATCTTGCGGTCTCCTTTCTCAGTGATAGTAGGGGCAGCAAGGCGCGTATTGTATTGTTGCCATCGAGGATAAAAAGATGGGGTTTATATCATATTGCTTGAGTTTATCCCTCTACATCATGTCATCTTGCTTAATGCATTAATCTGTTCTTATGAACTTAATACACTAGATGAATCTTGTATAGCGGTCGATGTGTGGAGTAATAGTAGTAGATGCAGAATCGTTTCTGTCTACTTGACACATACGTGATGCCTATATTCATGATCATTGCCTTAGATATCTTCATAACTATGCGCTTTTATATCAATTGCTCGGCATTAATTTGTTCACCCACCGTAATACATGCTATCTTGAGAGAAGCCACTAGTGAAACCTATGGCCCCCGGGTCTCTTTCTTATTATACTGCATCTCTTTTATTTACATCACATCTCGTTTACTATTTTGCAATCTTTACTTTCCAATATATACAACAAAAATACCAAAAATATTTACTTTACTATCTTTATTAGATCTCACTTTTGCGAGTGACCGTGAAGGGATTGACAACCCTTTATCGCATTGATTGCAAGGTTCTTGATTGTTTGTGCAGGTACTAGGTGACTTGTGCGTTGTCTCCTAGTGGATTGATACCTTGGTTCTCAAAACTGAGGGAAATACTTACGCTACTTTGTTGCATCACCCTTTCGTCTTCAAGGAAAAACCAACGCATGGTCAAAAGGTAGCACGAAGGACTTCTGGCACCGTTGCCGGGGAGATCTACGCCAAGTCAAGACATACCAAGTACCCATCATAAAATCTTCTCCCTCGCATTACATTATTTGCCATTCGCCTCTCGTTTTCCTCTCCCCCACTTCTAAAACGATTTTCGAAAACCTTTGCCTTTTCTTCGCCCTTCTTCCATTCGTCTTTTCGTTTGCCTTGATGTCTTATTTGGCTCATTTGCTTGTTTGGTTGGAATAAGTGTGTATTTATTGCAAATAAGAGAACCTATGATTTATGGATCCTCATCCGCTTGCTAATCTTTTTAAGAGATCCAATTATGATGAACCAATTGCTAGTGAGTTTTGTGCACTAGATTATCTTTATGAAGTTTTGCTTGAAATCCGTGAATCTGAAAATTGTGATGAAGTGCTTTATGAAGAGATTCATGATAGATCTTTGAATAAAAAGCATGATTGCAATGATGTTATTATAAATTCTGTTAATTTCAGTTGTGCTAATAATATGCAAAACCCTAAGCTTGGGGACGCTAGTTTTGCTATGTCCACTACTTGTTGCGATGATCATGATTGGGGTGATTCTTCTTATGATCTTGAAAATTTATTTAAGCCCCATGACGAATATGAGATTGATAATAATGTTTGCAATAATATTGAAAGTGGGTTTGGAAGAGTGTCAACTTTATATCCCATATATTTGGATAATGTTCAATCTTATGAAGTTTTTGATAAAAGTGGGTTCGGAGAGGTCATGACTTTAGTTGATAATAATCACACTATTTTGGAAGAGTGTCAACTTTGCATGCATGTGGATCATATAGAGAATATGTTATGTGATAGCTATATTGTTGAATTTGATTATGATCCTACATGTAATTATTATGAGAGAGGAAAATATGGTTGTAGAAATTTTCATGTCACTAAATTTCCTCTCGTTATGTTGAGATTGCAATTGTTTCTTTCTTCTTCCTTGCATATGCTAGATCTTGCTTATCTTGCTAATTTGTTTTCCTATAAAATGCCTACGCATAGGAAGTATGTTAGACTTAGATGTGATTTTCACATGTTTTATGATGCTCTCTTTGTGTTTCAATTACTATCTTTCATGTGAGCATCATTAAAATTATCAATGCGTAGCTAAAAGGCTTTAAAGAAAAGCGCTTGTTGGGAGGCAACCCAATTTTATTTTTTTCTTTGCTTTTTGCTCCTGTTTAGTAATAAATAATTCGTCTAGCTTCTTTTTAGATGTGGTTTTATGTTTTAACTAGTGTTTGAGCCAAGTAGAACCAATAGGATCTTCTTGGGTGATAGTTGTTTGATCTTGCTGAAAAGGACAAAAACTCTATGCTCACGAAAATAATTGTTAAAATTCACCGGAACATGATAAAATGCTAATTATTTTTGCAGAAGATAAATATACAAATTATACAGGTTGTCCTCGTTTTTCAGAATTGTTGGCGTTCCAGAAGTATTCGAACAAATCAGATTGCTACGGACTGTTCTGTTTTGACAGATTCTGTTTTTCGTGTGTTGTTTGCTTATTTTGATGAATCTATGAGTAGTATCAGGGGTATGAACCATAGAGACGTTGGAATACAGTAGGTTTAACACCAATATAAATAAAGAATGAGTTCATTCCAATACCTTAAAGTGGTGGTTTATTTTCTTATACTAATGGAGCTCATGAGATTTTTTGTTGAAGTTTTGTGTTGTGAAGTTTTTAGGTAAAGATTTGATGGATTATGGAATAAGGAGTGGCAAGAGCCTAAGCTTGGGGATGCCCAAGGCACCCCAAGGTAAAATTCAAGGACAACCAAAGCCTAAGCTTGGGGATGCCCCGGAAGGCATCCCCTCTTTCGTCTATCGGTAACTTTACTTGAGGTTATATTTTTATTCACCACATGATTTGTGTTTTGCTTGGAGTGTCTTGTATGATTTGAGTCTTTTCTTTTTAGTTTGCCACAATCATCCTTGCTGTACACACCTTTTGGGAGAGACACGCATGAATCGGAATTTATTAGAATACTCTATGTGCTTCACTTATATCTTTTGAGCTAGATAATTTTGCTCTAGTGCTTCACTTATATCTTTTAGAGCACGGTGGTGGTTTTATTTTATAGAAATTATTGATCTCTCATGCTTCACTTATATTATTGAGAGTCTTTTAGAACAGCATGGTAATTTGCTTTGGCTATAAAATTAGTCCTAATATGATGGGCATCCAAGATGGGTATAATAAAAACATTCATATAAAGTGCATCGAATACTATGAGAAGTTTGATTCCTTATGATTGTTTTGAGATATGAAGATGGTGATA
The DNA here is from genome assembly GCA_021605145.1 of Aegilops bicornis. NCBI lineage: Eukaryota > Viridiplantae > Streptophyta > Magnoliopsida > Poales > Poaceae > Aegilops > Aegilops bicornis. The sequence continues at coordinate 538,792,008 of CM038675.1, forward strand.
TTAGAGTCATGCTAGTTGAGTAGTTGTGAATTTGAGACATACTTGTGTTAAAGTTTGTGATTCCCGTAGCATGCACATATGGTGAACTGTTATGTGATGAAGTCACAGCATGATTTTTTTTATTGTCTTCCTTATGCGTGGCGGTCGGGGACGAGCGATGGTCTTTTCCTACCAATCTATCCCCCTAGGAACATGTGCGTAGTACTTCGTTTCGATAACTAATAGATTTTTGCAATAAGTATGTGAGTTCTTTATGAATAATGTTGAGTCCATGGATTATACGCACTCTGACCCTTCCACTGTTGCTAGCCTCTTTAGTACCGCGCAACTTCCGCATGTACCACAAACCCACCATTTACCTTCCTCAAAATAGCCACCATACCTACCTATTATGGCATTCCCATAGTTATTCCGAGATATATTGCCATGCAACTTTCCACCGTTTCGTTTATTATGACACGCTTCATCATTGTCATATTGCTTTGCATGATCATGTAGTTGACATCGTATTTGTGGCAAAGCCACCGTTCATAATTTTTCATACATGTCACTCTTGATTAATTGCACATCCCTGTACACAGCCGGAGGCATTCACATTGAGTCATATTTTGTTCTAAGTATCGAGTTGTAATTCTTGAGTTGTAAGTAAATAAAAGTGTGATGATCTTCATTATTAGAGCATTGTCCCAGTGAGGAAAGGATGATGGCGACTATGATTCCCCCATAAGTCGGGATGAGACTCCGGACAAAAAATAGAAAAAAGAGAAAAAAAGAGGCCATAAAAAAAGGAGAAAGGCCCAAATAAAAAAAATGAGAGAAAAAGAGAGAAGGGGCAATGCTACTATCCTTTTTCCACACTTGTGCTTAAAAGTAGCACCATGATCTTCATGATAGAGGGTCTCCTATGTTGTCACTTTCATATCTTTGGTGGGAATCTTTCATTATAGAACTTGGCTTGTATATTCCAATGATGGGCTTCCTCAAAATGCCCTAGGTATTCGTGAGCAAGCGAGTAGGATGCACACCCACTTAGTTTCTTTTTGAGCTTTCATACACATATAGCTCTAGTGCATTCGTTGCATGGAAATCCCTACTCAAACACATTGATATCTATTGATGGGCATCTCCATAGCCCGTTGATACAGCTAGTTGATGTGGGACTATCTTCTTCCTTTTTGTCTTCTCCACAACCACCATTCTATTCCACCTATAGTGTTATGTCCATGGATCACGCTCATGTATTGCGTGAAGATTGAAAAAGTTTGAGAACATCAAAAGTATGAAACAATTGCTTGGCTTGTCATCGGGGTTGTGCATGATTTAAATACTTTATGTGATGAAGATAGAGCATAGCCAGACTATATGATTTTGTAGGGATAACTTTCTTTGGCCATGTTATTTTGAGAAGACATAATTGCTTAGGTAGTATACTTGAAGTATTATTATTTCTATGTCAATATGAACTTTTGTCTTGAATCTTTCGAATCTGAACATTCATGCCACAGTAAAGAAAATCACATTGATAATTATTTTAGGTAGCATTCCACATCAAAAATTCTGTTTTTATCATTTACTTACTCGAGGATGAGCAGGAATTAAGCTTGGGGATGCTTGATACGTCTCCAACGTATCTATAATTTTTGATTGTTCCATGCTATTATATTATCTGTTTCGGATGTTTAATGGGCTCTAATATGCTCTTTTATATTATTTTTGGGACTAACCTATTAACCGGAGGCCCAGTGCCAATTTCTGTGTTTTTGCCTATTTTAGAGTTTCGCAGAAAAGGAATACCAAGCGGAGTCCAAACGGGATGAAACCTTCGCGATGATCTTTCTTGGACCGAAAGCAATCCAGAAGACTTGGAGTCGAAGTCTGGAACACCATGAGGCAGGAGGGCGCGCCCAAGGGGTAGGCACGCCCCCACCCTCGTGGGCCCCTTGTAGCTCCACCGACGTACTTCTTTCGCCTATATATACTCTTATACCCTAGATCGATCGCAGAGAGCCACGAAACCACTTTTCCACCGGCCCAACCTTCTGTACCCGTGAGATCGCATCTTGGGGCCTTTTCTGGCGATCTGTCAGAGGGGGAATCGATCATAGAGGGCTTCTACATCAACACCATTGCCTCTCCATAGTTATTAGCTAGATGGCTTCTTCTTCTCTCTCTTTGATTCTCAATACAAAGTTCTCCCCGATGTTCTTAGAGATCTATTTGATGTAATACTCTTTTGCGGTGTGTTTGCCGAGATCCGATGAATTGTGGATTTATGAACAAGATTATCTATGAATATTATTTGGTTCTTCTCTGAATTCTTATATGCATGATTTGATATCTTTGCAAGTCTCTTCGAATTATCAGTTTAGTTTGGCCTACTAGATTGATCTTTCTTGCATGTAGCGACCAGACCTCAGACGGTCAAGTCTCCGTGCTTAAGTGTCATACCTGGATCGGTATTGCTGACACACACAATACTCGAGGATTTATTGCAGAGTTCAATCACACACTTATTACATCGAGTGTCTCAAAAAGAGTACTTATTACAATAAATGGTTGAAGTCAATCTAAATAAGATAACTGCTTAAGCATCGAAGGTATATGAGTCCTTCAAACTCCACTGCAATATTGAGTGCAAGACAACGACCTAGCGCACCTTAATCTTCATATAAAAATTCTGCAACATAATACGTTGCTGTAGTAGGTCAAATCGACACATGGAATATGCGGCAAGGTAACACCATAGAGCAATGAATGTAATAATGACTATCACTACATGCATATATGGTGGTGGAGGCTCTATGGTTATCATTTGCATAAAGCTAGTTTTCCCTACAACAAAGGAATATAATTTATTTAACTACATAGTTTGTTGAAAATTATTGAGAAGGTAATCCCAACTCAAACCCAAATGTTAAAAATTAATAACCCTACCAATTAATTAAGTAGAGTGATGAGATCAACATAATAATTCAAGCACCAGATACTCAAGATGTCCATAACCGGGGACACGGCTAATCATGATTAGTTTGTACACTCTACAGAGGTTTGCGCACTTTTCCCCACAACACTCGATCTCCTCCGTTGAATTTCTCGCACTGAATGATGTTTGAGAAATAGATGACCGAGACACAATCTTTCCGAAGAGGTCCCCTTAACCGATAGATAGGCCGGTACACCTACAATACCCTACATCTGCTAGCCCATCATGGAAAGGATTCCCACAACTTACTTAACTATGCCAGAGCCCATAATTGCTTGTGGCTGCACACGGAAGTTTCTAGCATGAATAATCTTATGGTCCCTTTGAGCCTGGGTGGCGAACCATATGATGATCACACGAGCACCCCGGGATCTCCTTGGACAACACTGGATTCGCAGGTGCCCACAAACAATCCACCCAGATGTGTTTTAAAGTAGCCACCTTAAGTTAACCCTTAGTTAATAGATAACACTCACATCTTTCATGAATCTCACAAATCCAATCCACGTCTACGAGCATAGCATAGCAGTATAAGCATAACGTAGTAACAATACCCTAGGTTTGATATTAGACAATAGGTCCCTACCTCATCATCTACTTCCCAAATACCCACAAGTTATCAAATCCTACTCATGCAATGTTTGAGGGTTGAAACTAATGCATAAAAACTGGGTAATAAAGGGATATGATCAAAGTGTTACTTGTCTTGCTGACGACCGGAAAACCCTAGAGATTCGTAGTAGCAAGCCTCGCACTCTGGAAACTCTATCTTGAACAAACAATAGCATTCATAAGCACTCAAGCATAAGATGCAAAGGTAACAATAGAAGAAAAGATCTAAACAGAAATTTCAGGTGAAGAGTTCCGATTTGCAAAAGGAATCAATCAAATCGGAGTTACGAAACTGAAACTACGATAAAAAAGAAGTTCGAAATCAAATCTGCTTGAAACCAAATTTTAATTTTCCAAAATCATGTTCAAGTTGATTATCTGGATAGAGGGGAACGAGACGAAGATTTTGGCGTTGGTTTCACTGGATTTGGACAAACAAGCAAAAAGTAGCGAAGGTTTGAAGATCAGGGACTAATCTATGTTAAAAGTAATTACAGATAGGTCCCTGGTAGAAAAATAAAACTAAAAAGAAAAATCTATCGGACGAACGTCCGCTAACAGAGACTAACGAACAAATTCGTTCGCGAACAGAGAAGATCGGGTGAACGTTCGCTAATTAACGGAAAAATAAACCGAACTTAATAAAAAACCGGGCGGTTTCTCTTCGGTTTTTACCGGTTTGGTGTGGGAAAACCGGTGGCGTGTGCGGCGGCGGTGGGCTGCGGCTAACTGTTGCATTGCGGGAGGCGGCGGCAGTGAGGAAGAGGGGTGCGGCTTATAAAGGAGGGGGGTTGGCTTGGGCGAGGGGCGACGGAGGCGGGGTGGCGTCGGACTCCTTGCCGGAGTCCGGCTCGGGCAAGGGCGGCGCGGCGCGAGGGAAGGCGGCGGCGGTCTGAAAGATTTTTTTAGTAATTTCGCCGAAATGGAAAAATTCAAAATAAAATAAATAAAAATCCTAAAATCCCAAAAACAGTTTTCAAAGTCCTCTACTAATATTTAGGACAACATGAGCATTTTTCTGGGCTAAAATGCAATTTTTAAAAATTCAATTTTTCCTAATTTACTCGAATAAAATCTCAAATAAAATTCAAATAAAACAAATATTTTTATTTAAAATTAAATTTCCATTATTTCCTCTGTTTTGAAGAAGTCATATTATCTTCTCTCATTATTTTATTTATTTTGAAATAATCAGAAAAATATTTTCAAATGAAAATTACTTTGATCCAATTTACCAATTTTGAAAAATTCAAAAATGGATTTTAAGTAAACCTCCAACTCTCTCAAATGGTCCTTGAGTTGCTTAAGGTCTCTAGGATCAAAATATCCAAACAAAAAAATAAAAAAAATGCAAAGAGCATGGATGCAAATGATGACCTAATGATTAGTATCCAAATTGAAAATTGGGATGTTACAAACCTACCCCCCTTAAGATGAATCTCGCCCTCGAGATTTGGGTTGGCTAGCAAATAGGTGTGGGTGGTCTTTCCGCAGGTCTTCTTCTTGCTCCCAGGTGGCTTCTTCCTCGGTATGGTGGCTCCACCGAACTTTGCAAAAATTTGATGACCTTGCTGCGTGTAACTCGGCTGGCAAACTCGAGAATCTTGACGGGTTTCTCCTTGTAGGTTAGGTAACTCTCCAACTGAATTGCCTCCAGGGGCACTGTATCTCTTAGAGGAATATCAGCCATCTCTGCATGGCACTTCTTCAACTGGGAAATGTGAAACACATCATGAACTCCTGACAATCCTTCGGGTGACTCCAACTTGTAGGCCACTTCTCCCATACGTTCCAAAACTCGGTATGGTCCTACAAATCTAGGGGCTAACTTTCCTTTGACTCCAAATCGTTTAATTCCTCGAAGTGGTGACACACGGAGATATGCTCTGTCTTCAATGTCATAACTACCTCCTTGCATTTAGTGTCAACATAACTCTTCTGTCTGGACTGAGCTACCTCCAGTCTATCACGAATCAACTTAACTTTCTCTTCAGACTCCTTGGTTAAATTTGGTCCGAACAACTGACAGTCTCCAACTTCATCCCACATCAATGGTGTCCTGCACCTCCTTCCATACAAAGCTTCGAAAGGGGCCATCTTCAAACTGGCTTGGTAGTTGTTGTTATATGAGAACTCTGTGTAAGGCAAATTATCATCCCAACTAGATCCATAATCTAGCGCAAGCTCTCAACATGTCCTCCAGAATCTGGTTGACTCTCTCGGTCACATCTATCTGTCTGCGGATGAAAGGTTGTACTGAACTCTAGCCTGGTACCCAAAGTCTGGTGCAACTGATTCCAAAACTTCGAGGTAAACTGTGTTGCTCTATCTGATACGATGGTACTCGAAACTCCATGCAGACATACGATCCTGGTCATATATATCTTGGCCAACTTCACGCTCGTATAAGTGGTTTTCACGGGGATAAAGTGAGCCACTTTGGTCAAGCGATCAACTACTACCCAGATGGAATCGTAACTTGATCGTGTCCTGGGTAATCCGGTGATGAAATCCATGCCAAGCTTATCCCACTTCCATTTGGGTATCGGCATAGGCTGCGATAATCCTGTTTGGCTTACGGTGTTCTCGCCTTAACTCTCACGACATACATCACATACCGCTACATACTCGGCAATATCCTTCTTCATACATCCACCGTAAATGTTCCTTCAAATCCAAATACATCTTAGTGTTTCCGGGGTGAATTGAGTATGGTGAGTCATGAGCTTCCTGAAGTATTAACTTCCTGATCTCTGAATCATTGGGCACGTAAATACAATCCTCAAACCATAAAGTTTCATGCTCATCCTCACGAAAACCTTTGGCTTTTCCTTTACTCATCTTCTCCTTTATCTCTGCAATCTCCTTATCAGTCTTCTAGGCTTCTCGAATCTTTCCCAACAACGTAGACTGCATTTCCAATGCTGCAACAAAACCTCTCGGAACTATCTCCAATCAAAGTTCCTTGAGATCGTCGGCTAACTGTTGCGGTAATCCCCCGGTCACGAGAGTATTAACATAACTCTTGCGGCTCAACACGTCTGCTACAACATTGGCCTTTCCTGGGTGATAATGCAGCTTCATATCATAATCCTTTATGAGCTCCAACCATCTCCTTTGCCTGAGATTCAACTCCTTCTGCGTGAAGATGTACTTCAAACTCTTATGATCCGTGTATACATCGCAACGGTTTCCAATAAGAAAATGTCTCCAGGTTTTGAGCGCATGCACTACGACTGTTAACTCCATCATGTGTGGCATAATTCAACTCATGAGGTCGAAGCTGACGTGAGGCATATGAAACAACTCTTCCGTCTTGCATAAGTACACCTCCAAGTCCCAGGCGAGAAGCGTCACAATATACTTGGAAGTCCTGGCGTATATCCGGAAGAATTAGCACTGGGGCTGTAACTAAACGTTTCTTCAACTCCTAAAAACTGGCCTCACATTCTTCGATCCATTTGAACTTGGTGTCCTTCTTCAATAACTCCCTCATGGGCTTTGCAATCTTGGAAAAATTCTCAATGAATCTCCGGTAATATCCTGCGAGTCCAAGAAAACTGTGTATTTCTCCTACTAAGGTGGGTGCCAACCACTCAGTGATAGACTGAACCTTAGTAGGGTCTACTGCTATACTTTCTCCAGATATAACATGTCCGAGAAGTCCGACTTCCTTCAACCAAAACTCACATTTGCTGAACTTGGCATATAACTGATGTTCCCTGAGCTTCTCGAGAACTAAGCGCAAATGCTCCTTATGCTCTTCTTCATTCTTCGGGTATACCAATATGTCATCGATGAACACCACAACAAACTTATCCAAGAATTCCATGAACACCTTATTCGGCTGGGGCGTTAGTCAATCCAAAAGACATGACCGTGTACTCATATAGCCCATACCTTATGGTAATAGCTGCCTTGGGTATATCACATTACGGGATCTTCAAATTTGGTGGTATCTGATCGAAGATCGATCTTGGAGAATACTTTAGCTCCACTGCGGCTGGTCAAACAAATCTTTGATCATCGGTAGTGGGTACTTGTTCTTGATCGTTACTTCATTCTGGTAGCGATAATCAACAACCACCCTCAAAGATCCATCCTTCTTCTCAACTAAAACCTTTGGGGCTCCCCACGGTGATGAACTTGGTGGGATATAAACTTTCTCCAATAACTCCTTAATACGCTTCTTAATTTCCTCCAGATCATTTACGGGCATCCGATACGGACTCTTTGATATTGGTCCAAGGTGCCTAGTAACAGTCTATCAAACATTCTATGTCTCGATCTGGTGGCATGCCTCGTAATTCCTCTGGGAACACATCAGGGTAATCCTTCACAATTGGCACTTCCTCCTAAACAACTCTAGAGAGTGAATTTACTTGGGTCCTCCTTGGCGCATGCCTAGACACATACTTGATCCTTTTTCCCTCTGGGGTGGTGAGGAGAATTAACTTACTCGCACAATTGATATTTCCTTCGTACATCGATAGCCAATCCATGCCTAGTATCACATCCAATCCTTGTTACTCCAATATTATTAGGTCTGAGGGGAAAACATGCCTACCTATGGTTAATGGCAGCTGAAAACATCCTCTGCTAGCCATATACTCCGCTCCTGGTGAGCTTACTAAGATAGGGGTCTTATGGGCTAGGGTGGGCAACTTAAATTTATCCACAAATCCCCTTAATATGTATGAATGCGATGCACCAGTGTCAAAAAGGACAATAGCTGTAAATGACTTAATCAAAAACTTACCAATAACTACATCCGGCTGCTCTTCAACTTCCTCCACGTTAACGTAGTTCACCTGTCCTCTCGTGAAAGGGTTGGACTTCTTCCCAGAGCTTCCATTTCCGTTACCATTCTTCAAGTTAGAACAATCATAGGTGTAGTGTCCTGTCTTCCCGCACTTGTAACAGGTAACATGGCTCAGGTCCTTCTTGGCTGGTGTTGCCAGGTTGGAACGGCTCTGACTGTTGTTTCCTCCATTCCCATTCCCATTCTTAGGTCCACTATGGTTATGTGGAATTCCTCCATTGTGAGAATGGCCTCCATGGTTATGATGGGTATGTCCTCCCGAGTTCGGGGTAAAACATTGCTTGTGCTGAGCTCCAGAGTTGTACTTCCCCTGTCCATACTTCCGTTTGCGGCTCTCTATCGGCTGCTGCTTGCCTTCAGTCATAAGAGCCCTGTCTACCAACTCTTGGTAGTTAGTGAATATTGCCAGCATCAACTGCAGACTCGGCTTGTCATTCAGCCCCTCCATAAACTTCTCCTGCTTCGCGGCATCTGTGGCCACATCATCTGGGGCGTACGAGCTAACTTGCTGAACTCATCCACGATCTTTGCATACAAGATGATTTCCACTGGCGTAAGTTCTTGAAACTCACGCTTCTTCATGCTCATAGATCCAAATTGAGACATGTGCAAGGTCTGGAATGCTTCTTTGGCTGATCCCAAGTGACATTGGCTACGGGGAAAGTGGCGGTGTAGTTCTCCCACCATGAGGCTGCGGGTCCATCCAGTTGGTGTGCGGCAAAGCACACCTTCTCAGCATCTATGCAACTTGCGGTGGTCAGCTCGCTGCCAATCTTGCGGAGCCAGTCATCTGCAACAATCGGCTCGGTGCTACTAGAGAACACTGGCGGATTCAACCTTAGAAAGCAGGCTAAGTTTTCAACTGGAGGTGGTGGCGGCGGGTTGTTGTTGTTGTTGTTGTTGTTGTTGTTGTTGTTGTTGTTGTTGTTGTTGTTGTTGTTGTTGTTGTTGTTGTTGCCTTGGTTCTGGACTAGCAACTGCATCAAGGCATTCTGTTGTTGGATCAACTGAGTGAGCTCCGGTGGAAAGACAAATCCGGGGTCACGTCTCGAAGGCATCTGATAGGTTTAGAGGGTTGAGAACAAAATAGAGTGAGGTCTAAAGAGAGATCACTACCCATATGCACATGAGACAAAACACATTCATTTCACACCACTCAATTCAAACAAGATCATACAATCGAACTAAACTACAAAATCTCACGGACTATTACTATATACATGGGAGAATACTAATGGTAATATGGTGGTCGACTAGAAATTTTGATCGGTAGAAGACTCCATGATATCTGCTCCAGCTTCATCTTCGTTATCATCACTGTCTTCATCATCATTGTCGGGGTCAGAGTCTGTGTCATCTATTATGATGTAATCTTCCGAACGAATGTCCTCTCCAGGTTCGGGATCACCCGTGAATATTCCTAGCTTCTTCTTCAGGTCTTCATTCTTCTCCAGTAGTACAACAATTCCTTCTTCATATCCATCGCGTGTAGACTTGAGTTCCTCTTATAGCTCCATGTTCCAGGTCATCACCTTCTTCATGTCTATCATATTGGCGCACATTTGGTTCTCCTGGCGATGAATGTGCTGATTCAACTCCTGTATGTAGGATGCAATAGATTTATCCTTCCTGGTGCAAATCATCTCCCATTGCTCATCCCAGCGTCCACATATCTGGTAGATGGTGTCCTTACGATCCTTGTTGTACACCTCGCCGATGCATCCAATGGCGATGTGGGCGGCCATGCTCTTTCCTAGATTCCAGGTTGGTGCATCAAAGGAAAACTCTATGGGCTCAGTAACTGATACGTCTCCAACGTATCTACAGTTTTTGATTGTTCCATGCTATTGTATTATCCGTTTTGGATGTTTAATGGGCTTTATTTTACACTTTTATATTATTTTTGGGACTAACCTATTAATCCAAGGCCCAGTGCAAATTGCTGTTTTTTTGTCTATTTCAGTGTTTCGCAGAAAAGGAATATCAAACGGTGTCCAAACGGAATGAAACCTTCGGGAGCTTGATTTTTGGAACAAACGTGATCCAGAGGACTTGGAGTGGACGTCAAGAAACAACCGAGGAGGCCACAAGGCAGGGAGGCGCGCCTGCCCCCCTGGGCACGCCCCCACCCTCATGGGCCCCTCGTGGCTCCACCAACCTACTTCTTCCTCCTATATCTACCCATGTCACCCGAAACCATCGAGGAGCAGCACGAAACCCTATTTCCACCGCCGCAACCTTACATGCGGTGAGATCCCATCTTGGGGCCTTTTTGGCTTCACGGAGGGGGAATCGATCATGGAGGGCTTCTACATCAACACCATAGCCTCTCCGATGATGTGTGTAGTTTACCATAGACCTTGGGTCCATAGTTATTAGCTAGATGGCTTCTTCTCTCTCTTTGGATCTCAATACAAAGTTCTCCTCGATCTTCTTGGAAATCTATTCGATGTAACTCTTTATGCGGTGTGTTTGTTTAGATCCGACCAATTGTGGGTTTATGATCAAGATTACCTATGAACAATATTTGAATCTTCTCTGAATTCTTTTATGTATGATTGGTTATCTTTGCAAGTCTCTTCGAATTATCAGTTTGGTTTGGCCTACTAGATGGCCTTTCTTGCAATGGGAGAAGTGCTTAGCTTTTGGTTCAATCTTGCGTTGCTCGATCCCAGTGACAGTAGGGGAAACGACACGTATTGTATTGTTGCCATCGAGGATAAAAAGATGGGGTTTATATCATATTGCTTGAGTTTATCCCTCACGGCATGTCATCTTGCCTAATGCGTTACTCTGTTCTTATGAACTTAATACTCTAGATGCATCTTTGGATAGCGATCGATCCGTGGAGTAATAGTAGTAGATGCAGGCAGGAGTCGTTCTACTTGTCGCGGACGTGATGCCTATATACATGATCATGCCTAGATCTTCTCATAATTATGCACTTTTCTATCAATTGCTCGACAGTAATTTCTCACCCATCGTAATACTTATGTTATCTTGAGAGAAGCCACTAGTGAAACCTATGGCCCCCGGATCTATTTTCCATCATATTAATCTCCCGTCAACTAGCTATTTTTGGCGCCTTTTATTTTGCAATCTTTACTTTCAATCTTTATCATAAAAATACCAAAAATATTATCTTATCATCTCTATCAGATCTCACTTTTGCAAGTGGCCGTGAAGGGATTGACAACCCCTTTATCGCGTTGGTCGCAAGGTTCTTATTTGTTTGTGTAGGTACAATGGACTTGCGTGTGGCCACCTACTGGATTGATACCTTGGTTCTCGAAACCTGAGGGAAATACTTACGCTACTTTGCCGCATCACCCTTTCCTCTTCAAGGGAAAAACCAACGCATGCTCTAGAGGTAGCAAGAAGGATTTTTGGCGCCGTTGCCGGGGAGTCTACGCACAAGTCAAGACATACCAAGTACCCATCACAAACTTTTATCCCTCGCATTACATTATTTGCCATTAGCCTCTCGTTTTCCTCTCCCCCACTTCACCCTTGTCGTTTTATTCGCCCTCTCTTTCCGTTCACCTCTTTTTCGCTTGCTTCTTGTTGCCTGTTTGCCCTAATAGCCGTGCCTAAAAACGTTGATCCTTACCTTAAAAGGTTGGAAGAAATTGAAAACAACGTCAGAAGCTTTATGACTTTGCAATCTGAGAATAATAATTTCTTTAGAAACGAGCTTAAAGAACAAAAATGCTTTATGGAGTACATGATTAAAGAGCTTGATGATATGTCTAAGGAATTTTATGGCTTGAGATCTCAGTTTGCTCATCTTGAAAAATTAATAGCCCAAATTTCAGATAAGCAGACAACCTTAATCAATAAGATGGCCGCTAAACCGGAAGATCTTGAAGGTAATAAGGATGAAGATCTAAAAGTGATTGATGTGTCTCCTATTAAATCTTTGTTTTGCGATATGAATCTTGATAATTATGGGACTGGAGACGAGTCAACTTTAGTTAAAAGGCGTCCCAATGATTCAGAGTTTTTAGATCTTGATGCAAAAATTGGTAAAAGTGGGATTGAAGAGGTCAAAACTTTACATAGCAATGAACCCACTATTTTGGACTTCAAGGAATTTAATTATGATAATTGTTCTCTAGTAGATTGTATTTCCTTGTTGCAATCCATGCTAAATTCTCTGCATGCTTATAGTCAAAATAAGGCTTTTACTAAACATATCGTTGATGCTTTAATGCAATCTTATGAAGAAAAGCTTGAATTGGAAGTTTCTATCCCTAGAAAAATTTATGATGAGTGAGAACCTACTATTAAAATTAAAATTAAAGATCATGAATGCTATGCTTTGTGTGATTTGGGTGCTAGTGTTTCCATAATTCCAAAAACTTTGTGTGATATGTTGGGTTTCCGCGAATTTGGTGATTGTTCTTTAAACTTGCACCTTGCGGATTCCAACATTAAGAAACCTATGGGATGAATTAATGATGTTCTTATTGTTGCAAATAGGAATTATGTGCCCGTAGATTTCATTGTTCTTGATATAGATTGCAATCCTTCATGTCCTATTATTCTTGGTAGACCTTTCCTTAGAATGATTGGTGCAATTATTGATATGAAAGAAGGGAATATTAGATTCCAATTTCCGTTAAGGAAAGGAATGGAACACTTCCCTAGAAAGAAAATCAAATTACCTTATGAATCTATTATGAGAGCCACTTATGGATTGCATGCCAAAGATGGCAATACCTAGATCTATCCTTGCCGTTATGCCTAGCTAGGGGCGTTAAAAGATAACGCTTGTTGGGAGGCAACCCAATTTTATTTTAGTTTCTTGCTTTTTGGTTCTGTTTAGTAAAAAATAATACATCTAGCTTCTGTTTAGATATGATTTTATGTTTCAAGTAGTGTTTGTGCCAAGTAGAACCTTTGGGAAGACTTGGGTGAAGTCTTTTTGATCTTGCTGTAAAAAACAGAAACTTTAGCGCTCACGAGATTAGCTACAACTTTTTACTGGAGAGTGCTATTTAGTTGATTCTTTTTGCAGATTATTAATAGATAAATTCCTCACGTCCTGCAGTTTATTTTAGAATTTTTGGAGTTCCAGAAGTAAACGTTTTATACATATTACTACAGACTGTTTTGTTTTTGACGGATTCTGTTTTTCGTGTGTTGTGTGCTTATTTTGATGAATTTCTGGCTAGTATTGGAGGTTATGAACCATAGAGAAGTTGGAATATAGTAGGTTTAACACCAATATAAATAAAGAATGAGTTCATTACAGCACCTTGAAGTGGTGTTTTGTTTTCTTTCGCTAACGGAGCTCACGAGATTTTCTGTTAAGTTTTGTGTTGTGAAGTTTTCAAGTTTTGGGTAAAGATTTGATGGATCATGGAACAAGGAGTGGCAAGATCCAAGGTAAAATCCAAGGACAACCAAAAAGCCTAAGCTTGGGGATGCCCTGGAAGGCATCCCCTCTTTTGTCTTCGTCCATCGGTAACTTTACTTGGAGCTATATTTTTATTCACCACATGATATGTGTTTTGCTTGGAGCGTCTTGTATGATTTGACTCTTTGCTTTTTAGTTCACCACAATCATCCTTTCTGTACACACCTTTTGTGAGAGACACACATTATTCGGAATTTATTAGAATACTCTATGTGCTTCACTTATATCTTTTGAGCTAAACAATTTTGCTCTAGTACTTCACTTATATCTTTTAGAGCACGGTGGTGGTTTTATTTTATAGAAATTATTGATCTCTCATGCTTCACTTATATTACTTTGAGAGTCTTTTAGAACATCATGGTAATTTGCTTTGGCTATAAAATTAGTCCTAATATGATAGGCATCCAAGATGGATATAATAAAAACTTCCATATAAGTGCATTGAATACTAGGAGAAGTTTGATACTTGATGATTGTTTTGAGATATGGAGATAGTGATATTAAAGTTGTGCTAGTTTAGTAGTTGTGAATTTGAGAAATACTTGTGTTGAAGTTTGCAAGTCCCGTAGCATGCACGTATGGTAAACGTTGTGTAACAAATTTGAAACATGAGGTGTTCTTTGATTGTCATCCTTATGAGTGGCGGTCGGGGACGGGCGATGGTCTTTTCCTACCAATCTATCCCCCTAGGAGCATGCACGTAGTGCTTCATTTTTGATGACTTGTAGATTTTTGCAATAAGTATATGAGTTTTTTATGACTAATGTTGAGTCCATGGATTATACGCACTCTCAACCTTCTATCATTGCTAGCCTCTTCGATACCGTGCATTGCCCTTTCTCACCTTGAGAGTTGGTGCAAACTTCGCCGGTGCATCCAAATCCCGTGATACGATACGCTCTATCACACATAAACCTCCTTATATCTTCCTCAAAACAGCCACCATACCTACCTATTATGGCATTTCCATAGCCATTACGAGATATATTGCCATGCAACTTTCCACCATTCCGTTTATTATGACACGCTTCATCATTGTCATATTGCCTTGCATGATCATGTAGTTGACATCATATTTGTGGCAAAGCCAACATGCATATTATTTGATACATGTCACTCTTGATTCATTTCCCTTAGCGGTACACCGCCGGAGGCATTCATATAGAGTCATATTTTGTTCTAGTATCGAGTTGTAATCATTGAGTTGTAAATAAATAGAAGTGTGATGATCATCATTAATAGAGCATTGTCCCCAAAAAAGAGAAAGGCCCAAAAAAGAAAAAAAGAAAAAATAAGAAAAAAGAGAAATAAAACCATGATCTTTATGATAGAGAGTCTCTTGTTTTGTCACTTTCATATACTAGTGGGATTTTTTCATTATAGAACTTGGATTGTATATTCCAACGATGGGCTTCCTCAAATGCCCTAGGTCTTCGTGAGCAAGCAAGTTGGATGCACACCCACTTAGTTTCTTTTGTTGAGCTTTCATACATTTATAGCTCTAGTGCATCCGTTGCATGGCAATCCCTACTCCTTGCATTGACATCAATTGATGGGCATCTCCCTAGCCCATTGATTAGCCGCGTCAATGTGAGACTTTCTCCTTTTTTGTATTCTCCACACAACCCCCATCATTATATTCTATTCCACCCATAGTGCTATATCCATGGCGCACACTCATGTATTGCGTGGAAGTTGAAAAAAGTTTGAGATTACTAAAGTATGAAAAAATTGCTTGGCTTGACATCAGGGTTGTGCAAGATGAGAGTATCTTGTGTGACGAAAATGAAGCATGGCCAAACTATATGATTTTGTAGGGATGAGCTTTCTTTGGCTATGTTATTTTGAGAAGACATAATTGCTTGATTAGTATGCTTGAAGTATTATTATTTTTATGTCAATATTAAACTTTTATCTTGAATCTTTCGGATCTGAACATTCATGCCACAATAAATAAAATTACATTGAGAAATATGCTAGGTAGCATTCCACATCAAAAATTCAGTTTTTATCATTTACCTACGCGAGGACGAGCAGGAATTAAGCTTGGGGATGCTTGATACGTCTCCAACGTATCTACAGTTTTTGATTGTTCCATGCTATTGTATTATCCGTTTTGGATGTTTAATGGGCTTTATTTTACACTTTTATATTATTTTTGGGACTAACCTATTAATCCAAGGCCCAGTGCAAATTGCTGTTTTTGTCTATTTGATTGTTTCAGAAAAGGAATATCAAACGGTGTCCAAACGGAATGAAACCTTCGGGAGCTTGATTTTTGGAACAAACGTGATCCAGAGGACTTGGAGTGGGCGTCAAGAAACAACCGAGGAGGCCACAAGGCAGGGAGGCGCGCCTGCCCCCCTGGGCGCGCCCCCCACCCTCGCGGGCCCCTCGTGGATCCACCGACCTACTTCTTCCTCCTATATATACCCATGTACCCCGAAACCATCGAGGAGCAGCACGAAACCCTATTTCCACCGCCGCAACCTTCTGTACCCGTGAGATCCCATCTTGGGGCCTTTTTCGGCGCTCCGCCGGAGGGGGAATCGATCATGGAGGGCTTCTACATCAACACCATAGCCTCTCCGATGATGTGTGTGTAGTTTACCATAGACCTTCGGGTCCATAGTTATTAGCTAGATGGCTTCTTCTCTCTCTTTGGATCTCAATACAAAGTTCTCCTCGATCTTCTTGGAAATCTATTCGATGTAACTCTTTTGCGGTGTGTTTGTCGAGATCCCATTTAATTGTGGGTTTATGATCAAGATTACCTATGAACAATATTTGAATCTTCTCTGAATTCTTTTATGTATGATTGGTTATCTTTGCAAGTCTCTTCGAATTATCAGTTTGGTTTGGCCTACTAGATGGCCTTTCTTGCAATGGGAGAAGTGCTTAGCTTTTGGTTCAATCTTGCGTTGCTCGATCCCAGTGACAGTAGGGGAAACGACACGTATTGTATTGTTGCCATCGAGGATAAAAAGATGGGGTTTATATCATATTGCTTGAGTTTATCCCTCTACGGCATGTCATCTTGCCTAATGCGTTACTCTGTTCTTATGAACTTAATACTCTAGATGCATCTTTGGATAGCGGTCGATCTGTGGAGTAATAGTAGTAGATGCAGGCAGAGTCGGTCTACTTGTCGCTGGACGTGATGCCTATATACATGATCATGCCTAGATATTCTCATAATTATGCACTTTTCTATCAATTGCTCGACGTAATTTGTTCACCCACCGTAATACTTATGCTATCTTGAGAGAAGCCACTAGTGAAACCTATGGCCCCCGGGTCTATTTTCCATCATATTAATCTCCCGTCAACTAGCTATTTCTATCACCGTTTATTTTGCATTCTTTACTTTCAATCTTTATCATAAAAATACCAAAAATATTATCTTATCATCTCTATCAGATCTCACTTTTGCAAGTGGCCGTGAAGGGATTGACAACCCCTTTATCGCGTTGGTTGCAAGGTTCTTATTTGTTTGTGTAGGTACGAGGGACTTGCGTGTGGCCACCTACTGGATTGATACCTTGGTTTCTCAAAAACCGAGGGAAATACTTACGCTACTTTGCTGCATCACCCTTTCCTCTTCAAGGAAAAAAACCAACGCATGCTCAAGAGGTACCAGTAACTGGCGCGTATGTCCTTCCTAGAACATGAACTCGAATCATCCAGCGCTCCTCTTCTAGTAAAGTGGCAGTGTGGGTTTCGGTGAAGCTTGGTATGCCGATGCTCAGGTACCTAGTGACTTCCTTCAGGTGTCATCCGAAAGGGGTGTCTTCATCCGGTTGAGTGAACTTGTTCCTTGGGTCCGCCATCTATAGAGTAGAAATGGAGAGGAGTTAGAAATGAGTAGAGAAGAGTATCTTGTGGCTTTTTCCTAGTGGTCACGTCCTACAGTCAGTGTGTGCTCTGATACCATCTTGTAGCGACCAGACCTTAGACGGTCAAGTCTCTGTGCTTAAGTGTCATCCCTGGATCGGTATTGCTGACACACATAGTACTCGAGGATTTATTGCAGAGTTCAATCACACACTTATTACATCGAGTGTCTCAAAATAGAGTACTTATTACAATAATATGGCTGAATGCCATCTAAAAAGATAACTACGAAAGCTTCAAAGATAAATGAGTCCATCCAACTCCACGGCAATATCGAGTGCAGCAGCGACCTAGCGCACCTTACTCTTCATCGAAAATTACGCAACATAATACGTTGCAGCCGTGTAGGTCAACACATGGAATATGCTGGCAAGATAACACCATAGAGCAATGAACATAATAATAGCTATCACTACATGCATATATGGTTGGTGGAGGCTGTATGGTTAGCATTTGCATAAAGCTAGTTTTTTCCTACAACAAAGGAATATAATTTATTTAACTACATAGTTTGTTGAAAATTATTGAGAAGGTAACCCCAACTCAAACCCAAATGTTAAAAATTAATAACCCGACCAATTAATTAAGTAGAGTGATGAGATCAACATAATAATTCAAGCACCAGATACTCAAGATGTCCATAACCGGAGACACGGCTAATCATCATTAGTTTGTACACTCTGGAGGTTTGCACACATTTCCCCACAAGACTCAATCTCCTCCGTTGAATTTCTACTTGACCGCATGATGTTTGAGAAACGGATGACCGAGACACAGTCTTTCCAAAGAGGTCCCCTTAACCGATAGATAGGTCGGTACACCTATAATCCCCTACATCTGCTAGCCCATCATGGAGAGGATTCCCACAACTTACATAACTATGCCAGAGCCCATAATGGCTTGTGGCTGCACAAGGAAGTTTCTAGCATGAATAATCTTATGATCCCTTTGAGCCTGGGTGGCGAACCATAGGATGATCACACGGGTACCCCGGGATCTCCTTGGACAACACTGGATTCCCCAGGTGCCCACAAACAATCCACCCTGATGTGTAGTAAAGTAGCCACCTTAAGTTAACCCTTAGTTACTAGATAACACTCACATCTTTCATGAATCTCACAAACCCAATCCACGTCTACGAGCATAGCATAGCAGTATAAGCATAACGTAGTAACAATACCCTGGGTTTGATATAAGACAATAGGTTCCTACCTCATCATCTACTTCCCAAATACACACAAGTTATCAAATCCTAATCATGCAATGGTTGAGGGTTGAAAGTAATGCATAAAAAACTGGGTAATAAAGTGATATGATCAAAGTGTTACTTGCCTTGCTTGCGATCGGAAAACCCTAGAGATTCGTGGTAGCAAGCCTCGCACTCCGGAAACTCTATCGTGAACAAACAATAGCATTCAGAAGCACTCAAGCATAAGATGCAAAGTTAACACCAAAAGAAAAGATCTATACAGAAAGTTCAAGTGAAGTGTTTCGATTTGCAAAAAGAATCAATCAAATCGGAGTTACGAAACTCAAACTGCGATAAAAAGAAGTTCAAAATCAAATCTGCCTGAAACCAAATTTTAAATTTCCAAAATCATGTTCAATTTTATTATCTGGATAGAGGGGAACGGGACAAAGATTCTGGCGTTGGTTTCATTGGATTTGGACAAACGAGCAAAAAGTAGCGAAGGTTTGAAGATCAGGAACTAATCTGCGATAAAAGTAATTACGGATAGGTCCCTGGCAGAAAAATAAAATTAAAAACAGAAAAATATCGAACGATCGTCCGCTAACAGAGACTAACGAACGAATTCGCTCACGAACAGAGAAGATCGGGTGAACGTTCGCTCATTAACGAACCCTAAAAATAAAACCGATCTATAAAAATAAACCAAACTTAATAGAAAAACGGGCAGTTTCTCTTCGGTTATTACCAGTTCGGTGTGGTGAAACAAAGTGGCGAACTCTGGCGATAAGCGGGAGCTCGTTGTGAGTGGCGGCATGTTGGAGGCGGCTGGCGGGCGGGCAAGAAGCTGCAAGGCTTCTTCATTGTGGGAGGCAGCGGCGGTGAGGGAAGAGTGGGGTGTGGCAGCTTATAAAGGGGAGGGCGGGGTTGGCTTGGGCGAGGCGGCGTGAGGCGGGACCGGACTCCTTGCCCGAGTCCTGCTCGGCACGGTGGCGGCATGAGGGAAGGCCCATGGTTTTGGGCCTTGACGATCGGTCCGAAAGAATTGTTTTTATAGTTTCGCCGAAACAGAAAAATTCAAAATAAAATAAATAAAAATCATAAAATCCCCAAAACAATTTTCGCAATCCTGTACTAATATTTAGGACAACATGAACATTTTTCTGGGATAAAATGCAATTTTTAAAAATGCAATTTTTCCTAATTTACTCGAATAAAATCTCAAATAAAACAAATATTTTTATTTAAATTAAATTTCCATTATTTCCACTATTTTGAAGAAGTCATATTATCTTCTCTCATTATTTTATTTATTTTTAAATATTCATAAAAATAATTTCGAATAAAAACGACTTTGATCCAATTTACCAATTTTGAAAAATACAAAAATGGATTTTAAGTAAACCTCCAACTCCCTCAAATGGTCCTTGAGTTTCTTAAGGTCTCTAGGATCAAAATATCCAAACAAAACAAATAAAAAAATCTAAAGAGCATGGATGCAAATGATGACCTAATGATTAACATCCAAATTGAAAATTGGGATGTTACATTGCAATAGGAGAAGTGCTTAGCTTTGGGGTCAATGTTGCGGTGTCCTTTCCCAGTGACAGTAGGGGCAGCAAGGCACGTATTGCATTGTTGCCATCAAGGATAAAAAGATGGGGTTTATATCATATTGGTTGAGTTTATCCCTCTACATCATGTCATCTTGCCTAATGCGTCACTCTGTTCTTATGAACTTAATACTCTAGATGCATGCTGGATAGCGGTCGATGTGTGGAGTAATAGTAGTAGATGCAGGTAGGAGCCGGTCTACTCTATTCTCATAATTATGCACTTTTCTATCAATTGCTCGGCAGTAATTTGTTCAACCACCGTAATACATGCTATCTTGAGAGAAGCCACTAGTGAAACCTATGGCCCCCGGGTCTCTTTCTTATTATATTGCATCTCTTTTATTTACATTGCATCTCGTTTACTATTTTGCAATCTTTACTTTCCAATCTATACAACAAAAATACCAAAAATATTTACTTTACTATATTTATTAGATCTCACTTTTGTGAGTGGCCGTGAAGGGATTGACAACCCCTTTATCGCGTTGGTTGCAAGGTTCTTGATTGTTTGTGCAGGTACTAGGTGACTTGTGTGTTGTCACCTACTGGATTGATACCTTGGTTCTCAAAACCGAGGGAAATACTTGCGCTACTTTGCTGCATCACCCTTTCCTCTTCAAGGGAAAACTAACGCATGCTCAAGAGGTAGCAGTGCTCATCGGAGTAGATTTTTTTTAGCAAAGACAACCAGACTTTATTGATTGATCACAATGTTTTGCGGGAATTACAAAAATATCATGTGGTACACCCAACCAAATGTGCTACCCTGAGGCAACAAAGTACCCAGTCTAGCTAGCATATGAGCTTCATAATTAGTAGCTCGAAATTCATGAACAAAATTACAATAAATAAAGGTATTTTCTCTCTCTTGTATCTCCTTGATGATTCCTCTAAATGAGCCTGCAGTACCATCTCGGATTCCATTTAGCGCCTCTTTGTAATATGAAGCTACGTGTAAATATTGCAAACAAAGATCTTTTGCTAGTGTGAGAGCTTCTCTTCCTGCTATTGCTTCTAGAACCGACGGATCAATCATCCCCTGAATTATGAACACAGAAGAACCCAAGTATGCCCCATCTCGGTCCCTACATATGGTAGATGTTGCTCCTATGTTGTGTTCAACAGAAACTCCCGCATCAACATTTATTTTGACAAAGCCCAACGGCGGGGGAGTCCATCTCTTCTAGCTATGATATGGAGTTGTAGCAACACTTTTGTGCGGGCTCCTTAAGTTGATCCAACTCCGCTATAAATCTGTCAACAAAAAGACGAGTGGAAAGCGGACTCTGTCGAATACCTTCATGAGTAAGTTGAAGGAAATATGCCCTAGAGGCAATAATAAAGTTGTTATTTATATTTCCTTATATCATGATAAATGTTTATTATTCATGCTAGAATTGTATTAACCGGAAACTTGATACATGTGTGGATACATAGACAAAACACAGTGTCCCTAGTAAGCCTCTACTAGACTAGCTCATTAATCAAAGATGGTTAAGTTTCCTAATCATAGACATGTGTTTCCATTTGATAAACGGGATCACATCATTAGGAGAATGATGTGATGGACCAGACCCATCCGATAGCTTAGCATATTGATCATTCAGTTTTATTGCTATTGCTTTCGGCATGTCATATACATATTTCTTTGACTATGAGATTATGCAACTCCCGGATACAGAAGGAATACCTTGTGTGCTATCAAATGTCACAACGTAACTGGGTGATTATAAAGATGCTCTACAGGTATCTCCGAAGGTGTTTGTTGGGTTGGCATAGATCGAGATTAGGATTGGTCACTCCGAGTATCGGAGAGGTATCTCGGGGCCCTCTCGGTAATGCACATCATAATAAGCCTTGCAAGCAATGTGACTAATGAGTTAGTTGCTTGATCATGTATTACAGAACGAGTAAAGAGACTTGCCGGTAACGATATTGAACTAGGTATGAAGATACCGACAGTCGAATCTCGGGCAAGTAACATACCGACGACAAAGGGAATAACGTATGTTTTCATTACGGTACGACCGATAAAGATCTTCATAGAATATGTGGGAATCAATACGAGCATCCAGGTTCCGTTGTTGGTTATTGATTGGAGAGGTGTTTCGGTCATGTCTACATAGTTCTCGAACCCGTAGGGTCCGCACGCTTAACGCGATGACGATTTTGTATTATATGAGTTATGTCATTTGGTGACCGAATGTTGTTCGGAGTCCCGAATGAGATCACAGACATGACGAGGAGTCTCGAAATGGTCGAGGTGTAACGATTCATATATACGATGATATCGAACACCGGAAGTGTTCTGGGGGTACCGGGTACATATCGGGTCACCGGAAGGGGTTCCGGGCACCCCCCCGGCAACTATATGGGCCTAATGGGCGAAGAGGGGAAATGCAACAGCCAGCAGGGGCTGTTGTGCCCCCATATGGCTTGCACCTTAGGAGGAAGTAAAGGTGGAAGAGAGAAGGAAGGGGAGGGATTCAGCCTCCCCCTTCCTTCCCTCCTCCCTCCTCTTTCCTTCCCCCTCTGGTTGATATGGAAAGGGGGAGGCCGAATTGGGAGGCGCCCAAGTAGGATTCCTCCTACTTGGGGCGCCCCCTGTGCTGCCTCTCCTCCCCTCCAAACTATATATATGTGGGGGGGACCACTAGAACACACGTCAACAGTTGTTAGCCGTGTGCGGCGCCCCCTCTACAGTTTACGCCTCCGATCATATTCATGTAGTGCTTAGACGAAGCCCTGCACGGATCACTTCACCATCACCATCACCACGCCGTCATGCTGACGAAACTCTCCCTCGACACTTTGCTGGATCAAGAGTTCGAGGGACGCCATCGATTTGAACGTGTGCAGAACTTCGGAGGTGTCGCACGACGTTTTGTTGCTTGATCGGGTGAACGAGAAGAAGTTCAACTACATCAACCGCGTTGTCAAACGCTTCCGCTTTCGGTCTACATGGGTACGTGGACACACTCTCCCCCTCTCGTTGCTATGCATCTCCTAGATAGATCTTGCTTGAGTGTAGGATTTTTTTTAACTGTATACTATGTTTCCCAACAGTGGCATCCGAGCCAGGCCTATGCATAGATTATATGCACGAGTAGAACACAAAGAGTTGTGGGCGGTGATCGTCATAATGTCTTATTTTGATTCGGCGTATTGTTGGATGAAGCGGCTCGGACCAACCTTACATGACCACGTTCATGAGACCGGTTCCACCGATAGACATGCAAGTAGTTTTGCATAAAGGTGGTTGGCGGGTGTCTGTTTCTCCAACTTTAGTTGAATCGGATTTCACTGCGGACGGTCCTTGTTGAAGGTTAAAACAGCAAACTTGATAAATCACCGTTGTGGTTTTGATGCGTAGGTAAGAACGGTTCTTGCTAGAAGCCCGTAGCAGCCACGTAAAACTTGTAACAACAAAGTAGAGGACGTATAACTTGTTTTTGCAGGGCATATAGTGATGTGATATGGTCAAGACCTGATGTGATATATGTTATTGTATGAGATGATCATGTTTTGTAAAAGTCACTGGCAACCGGCAGGAGCCTTATGGTTGTCTCTTTATTGTATGAAATGCAAACGCCATGCAATTGCTTTACTTTATTACTATGCGTTAGCGATAGTTGTAGAAGCAATAGTTGGCGAGACGACCACGACACTACGATGGAGATCGAGGTGTCAAGCCGGTGACGATGGAGATCATGGCGGTGCTTTGGAGATGGAGATCAAAGGCACAAGATGATGATGGCCATATCATGTCACATATTTTGATTGCATGTGATGTTTATCTATTATGCATCTTATTTTGCTTAGTACGGCGGTAGCATTATAAGATGATCCCTTACTAAAATTTCAAGGTATAAGTGTTCTCCCTGAGTATGCACCCGTTATGACAGTTCATCGTCCGAGACCCACATGATGATCGGTGTGATAAGCTCTACGTTCACATACAACGGGTGCAAGACAGTTTTGCACATGCGGAATACTCGAGTTAAACTTGACGTGCACGGCATGCAGACATGGCCTCGGAACCTTTGGAGACCAAAAGGTCGAACGTGAATCATATAGTAGATATGATCAACATAGAGATGTTCACCATTGATGACTACTCCATCTCACGTGATGATCGGACATGGTTTAGTTGATTTGGATCACGTATCATTTGGATGACTTGAGGACGTCTATCTAAGTGGGAGTTCTTAAGTATTTTGATTAATCGAACTTAATTTATCATGAACTTAGTCACGATAGTATTTGCATATATATGTTGTAGACCAATAGCTTGCGTATTGCTCCCTTGTTTTATTTTTGATATGTTCCTAGAGAAAACTAAGTTGAAAGATGATAGTAGCAACGATGAGGACTGGGTCCGTGATCTGAGGATTATCCTCATTGCTGCACAGAAGAATTATGTCCTTGATGCACCGCTAGGTGACACCTATTTCAGGAGAAGATACAGACGTTATGAACGTTTGGAAAGCTCGGTATGATGACTACTTGATAGTTTAGTGCACCATTCTTTACGGCTTAGAACCGGGACTTCAACAATGTTTTGAACGCCATGGAGCATATGAGATGTTCCAAGAGCTGAAAATGATATTTCAGACTCATGCCCATGTTAAGAGGTTGATACGTCTCCAACGTATCTATAATTTTTTATTGTTCCATTGGATGTATTATAATCATTTTATATCATTTTTTGGTACTAACCTATTGACATAGTGCCAAGTGCCAATTGCTGTTTTTCTACATGTTTTTTACATCGCAGGAAATCAATACCAAACGGAGTCCAAATGCAACGAAACTTCACGGAGTTTTTTTATGGACCAGAAGACACCCAATGGGCTAAGGCAGCTCACGGGGGTGCTCCGAGGGAGCACAACCCACTGTATGAGCGCCAGCCCAAAGCGCCACTCGGTGGGTTGTGCTCACCTCGGGTGCCTGGACCGCCTCTTTGCTCTATAAATACTCCAATATTTCAGAAACCCTAGGGAGTCGTGAAAAAATCAATTCCGGCTGCAGAGTCCAGTAACAACCAAATCCAATCTAGACACCATCATGGAGGGGTTCACCACTTCCATTGGTGCCTCTCCGATGATGCGTGAGTAGTTCTTTGTAGATCTTTGGGTCCATAGTTAGTAGCTAGATGGCTTCCTCTCTCGCTTGATTCTCAATACAATGGTCTCTTGGAGATCCATATGATGTAACTCTTTTGCGGTGTGTTTGTTGGGATCGGGTGAACTTTGAGTTTATGATCAGATCTATCTTTTATATCCATGAAAGTTATTTGAGTTTCTTTGATCTCTTTTATGCATGATTGCTTATAGCCTCGTATTTCTTCTCCGATATTTGGGTTTTGTTTGGCCAACTTGATCTATTTATCTTGCAATCGGAAGAGGTGCTTTGTAGTGGTTCGATCTTATGGTGCTTGATCCCAGTGACAGAAGGGGAACCGACACGTATGTATCATTGCTACTAAGGATAAAACGATGGTGTCTATCTCTACATAGATAGATCTTGTCTACATCATGTCATCGTTCTTATTGCATTACTCTGTTTCGCCATGAACTTAATACACTAGATGCATGCTGGATAGAGGTCGATGTGTGGAGTAATAGTAGTAGATGCAGGCAGGAGTCAGTCTACTAATCTTGGACGTGATGCCTATGTAATGATCATTGCCTGGATATCGTCATGATTATTTGAAGTTCTATCAATTACCCAACAGTAATTTGTTTACCCACCATTTGCTATTTTTCTCGAGAGAAGCCACTAGAGAAACCTGCGGCCCCCGGGTCTCTTTCTCATATTATTTGCCTTTGCGATCTACTTTTCCTTTGCTTTTATTTTCAGATCTATTAAACCAAAAATACAAAAATACCTTGATGCGTTTCATTCTTATTTTTTAATTGGCGTTCGATCTATCAATCTACTACAATTTTATTCACGTCCGTTTGCCTATCTTGGGGCGTCGCTACCCGAAAGGGATTGACAACCCCTTTTACACGTCGGGTTGCGAGTATTTGTTATTTTTGTGTAGGGGTTGTTTACGTTGTGTTGCTTGGTTCTCCTACTGGTTCGATAACCTTGGTCTCATAACTGAGGGAAATACCTACTGCCGATGTGCTGCATCATCCCTTTCTCTTTGGGGAAATACCGACGTAGCTTCAAGCCGCATCAGAGGTATGAGACCTATGGCAAGTATTTTGCCTACAAGATGGAGGAGAATAGCTCAGCTAGTGAGCATGTGCTCAGAATGTCTGGGTACTACAATCGCTTGAATCAAGTGGGAGTTAATCTTCTAGAGAAGATAGTGGTCGACAGAGTTCTCTAGTCACTATCACTAAGTTACTGGAACTTCGTGATGAACTATAATATGCAAGGGATGACGAAAAGGATTCCCAAGCTCTTCGCGATGCTGAA
Organism: Aegilops bicornis; assembly: GCA_021605145.1. Classification (NCBI taxonomy): domain Eukaryota; kingdom Viridiplantae; phylum Streptophyta; class Magnoliopsida; order Poales; family Poaceae; genus Aegilops; species Aegilops bicornis. The sequence goes on from CM038675.1 coordinate 538,818,978, forward strand.
ATGGCGAAGGTAGAAGTCAAGAAAAAGCATCAAGTGTCGATGGTTGACAAGACCACTAGTTTCAAGTAAAAGGGCAAGGGAAAGAAAGGAAACTTCAAGAAGAATGGCAAGCAAAAGTTGCCACTCCCGTGAAGAAGCCCAAAGCTAGACCCAAGCCTGAAACTGAGTGCTTCAACTGCAAAGGAAATGGTCACTGGAACCGGAACTACCCCAAATACTTGGCGGATAAGAAGGATGGCAAAGTGAACAAAAGTATATTTGATATACATGTTATTGATGTGTACTTTACTAGTGTTCACAGTAACCCCAGGGTATTTGTGAAGGAAATGTGCCCTAGAGGCAATAATAAAGATGTTATTTGTATTTCCTTATATCATGATAAATGTTTATTATTCATGCTAGAATTGTATTAACCGGAAAATTGATACATGTTTGAATACATAGACAAAACAAAGTGTCCCTAGTATGCCTCTACTTGACTAGCTCGTTAATCAAAGATGGTTAAGTTTCCTAACCATAGACATGTGTTGTCATTTGGTGAATGGGATCACATCATTAGAAGAATGATGTGATGGGCAAGACCCATCCGTTAGCTTAGCATGTTGATCGTTCAGTTTTATTGCTATTGCTTTCTTCATGACTTATACATATTCCTTTGACTATGTGATTATGCAACTCCCGAATACCGGAGGAACACCTTGTGTGGTACCAAACGTCACAACGTAATTGGGTGATTATAAAGATGCTCTACAGGTGTCTCCGAAGGTGTTTGTTCGGTTGGCATAGATCGAGATTAGGATTTTTCACTCCGAGTATCGGAGAGGTATCTATGGGCCCTCTCGGTAATGCACTTCACTATAATCCTTGCAAGCAATGTGACTAATGAGTTAGTTACGGGATGATGCATTACGGAACAAGTAAAGAGACTTGCCGATAACGAGATTGAACTGGGTATGATGATACCGACGATCGAATCTCGGGCAAGTAACATACCGATGATAAAGGGAACAACGTATGTTGTTATGTGGTTTGACTGATAAAGATCTTAGTAGAATATGTAGGAGCCAATATGAGCATCCAGGTTCCGCTATTGGTTATTGACCGGAGATGTGTCTCGGTCATGTCTACATAGTTCTCGAACCCGTGAGGGTCCGCACGCTTAACGTTCGATGACGATTTGTATTATGAGTTATGTGATTTGATGACCGAAGTTTGTTTGGAGTCCCGGATGTGATCACAGACATGACGAGGAGGCTCAAAATGGTCGAGAGGTAAAGATTCATATATTGGAAGGTTGCATTCGGACATCGGAATGGTTCCGAGTGATTCGGGCATTTTTTCGGAGTACCGGGAGGTTACCAGAACCTCACGTGGGAAGACTGGGCCTACATGGGCCATAGGGAAGAGGGGAGGCAGCCCACAAGGGGCATTCGCGCCCCTCCCTAGTCCAATTCAGTCTATAGGGAGACTGAATTGGACTAGGGAGGGGACGCGCCCCCCTTCCTTCTCCTCTTCCTCTCCCTTCCCTCTTCCCCCCTCTCCGGAAAAGGAAAGGGAGTTGAACTAGGATTGGGAGTCCTAGTTGGACTCCCCTCTATGGCGCGCCCCCTAGGATGGCCGCCTCCTCCTCCCCTCCTTTATATACGGGGGAGTGGGGCACCCCATAGACACACCAAGTCTTCTCTTAGGCGTGTGTGGTGCCCCCTCCACAGTTACACACCTCGGTCATATCGTCGTACTGCTTAGGCGAAGCCCTGTGCTGGTAACTTCATCATCACCGTCACCACACCGTCAGGTTGACGGAACTCTCCCTCGCCCTCAACTGGATCAAGAGCTCGAGGACGTCATCATCTTTGAACGATGGCTGAACACGGAGGTGCCGTCACGCTTGGTGCTTGGATCGGTTGGATCGCGAAGACGCTCGACTACATCAACCGCGTTACTAAACGCTTCCGCTTTCGGTCTATGAGGGTACGTGGACACACTCTCCCCGCTCGTTGCTATGCTTCTCCTAGATAGATCTTGCGTGATCGTAGGGATTTTTTTTTGAAATACTACATTCCCCAACAGTGGCATCAGAGCCAGGTCTATGCGTAGATGTTATATGCACAAGTAGAACACAAGGAGTTGTGGGCGATAATAGTCATACTGCTTACCAGCAACGTCTTACTTTGATTCGGCGGTATTGTTGGATGAAGCGGCCCGGACCGACATTACATGACCGTGGTCATGAGACTGGTTCTACCAACGTTCTTCGCACACAGGTGGCTAGCGGGTGTCTGTTTCTCCAACTTTAGTTGAATAAAGTTTGACTACGCCCGGTCCTTGTTGAAGGTTAAAATAACAAACTTGACGAAAAATCCTCGTGGTTTTGATGCGTAGGTAAGAATGGTTCTTGCTAGAAGCCCGTAGCAGCCACGTAAAACTTGCAACAACAAAGTAGAGGACGTCTAACTTGTTTTTGCAGGGCTTGTTGTGATGCGATATGGTCAAGACGTGATGAGATATAAATTGTTGTTTGAGATGATCATGTTTTATAACCGTTATCGGGAACTGACAGGAGCCTTATGGTTGTTGCTTTATTGTATGAAATGCAATCGCCATGTAATTGCTTTACTTTATCACTAAGCGGTAGTGATAGTCGTAGAAGCAATAGTTAGCGAGACGACAATGATGCTATGACGAAGATCAAGGTGTCAAGCCGGTGACGATGGTGATCATGATGGTGCTTTGGAGATGGAGATCAAAGGCACAAGATGATGATGGCCATATCATATCACTTATTTTGATTGCATGTGATGTTTATCCTTTATGCATCTTATTTTGCTTAATATGGCGGTAGCATTATAAGATGATCTCTCACTAAATTTTAAGGTATAAGTGTTCTCCCGATGCACGCACCGTTACTGCTACAGTTTGTTGTGCCGAGACACCACGTGATGACCGGGTGTGATAAGCTCTACGTTCACACACAACGGGTGCAAGCCAGTTTTGCACACGCAGAATACTCGGGTTAAACTTGACGAGCCTAGCATATGCAGATATGGCCTCGGAACTCTGAGACCGAAAGGTCGAGTGTGAATCATATAGTAAATATGATCAACATAGTGATGTTCACCATTGAAAACTACACCATCTCATGTGATGATCGAAAATGGTTTAGTTGATATCGATCACGTGATCATATAGATGACTAGAGGGATGTCTATCTAAGTGGGAGTTGTAAGGGCATATTTCTCCCTAAGTGGTTTTGGTGATTGATGACAATGCATTTGCGGACTAATCGTGTGCATTGAGCATTTCAGATATCTCATGTATAGGCACAAGACGATTCGGTGCCCCTCGGAGCTTTTCGAAGACGGTGTTTCTCTATGTTTCTTTTCGGTGAAATTGAGTCGTAGGAAAGCCATACTATTAAGAGGGGGTCCGCTTCAGAAAGGTTAGGGTGGAATCAACACGTACACATATGTTCCTTTGCACCACCTTTCCTTACTTCTATGGAGCACCGGTCGTTCCCCTTGTCATTGCGAAGATGATGGCCTCCCAGTGTTGCTGGTCTATTGCTTCTTGGTAAAATCTTGCTCAAGGGAGCGATAGTACCATGAATATGAGTAATCTTGCCCAGGGCAGTGGTAGTACCGCAAGTGCGGTAGTACTGGTCCTGGATTGCGGTAGTAACGTGGCCTCTGGCCCAGTAATGTGGCATGAGCGGATGTAGGGGCGGAACTAATTTTTTACTTCCACACCCTACGCGGTAGTACCGCTCCCTGTGAGCTGTAGTACCGTGCCGGATTTTTGCACTAACCGAAACTCAGCGGAACTAGCCACGGATGTAATTTTATTAGTCCATGCCTTCCCAAATTTCAGATGCCTCGCCTTTGCGGTAGTACCACATGCCGCTGCCATGTAGTATCTCGGCGGTTCTATCATTGCCGCTTTTGTGCAATGTGGCCTCACTGGCCCCTAACTGTAGGAATGGTAGTACCGCACTTCCCAAATGTAGTACCGCAAGCTGCTGTGGTAGTACTGCATGGTGTGTCTTGTAATCTTGCATGTCATGGGCTGAGTAGGTGGGAAACGGTTGGATTTGTCCTCTACTATATAAGGGGGGTCTTCTTCCCCAAGTTGACTACCTCTTCCCTTCCTAAGCTCCATTGTTGCTCAAAGCTCCATTTTCACCCGATCTCTCTCCCTAGCCAATCAAACTTGTTGATTTTCTAGGGATTGGTTGAGAAGGCCCAGATCTACACTTCCACCAAGAGAAATTTGATTCCCACCCACTAATACCTTGCGGATCTTGTTACTCTTGGGTGTTTGAGCACCCTAGACGGTTGAGATCACCGCGGAGCCATATTCCATTGTGGTGAGCTTCGTGGTGTTGTTGGGAGCCTCCAATTAATTTGTGGAGATTGCCTCAACCTTGTTTCTAAAGGTGTCGCCGCCTCCAAGGGCACCAATAGTGGAATCACGGCATCTCGCGTTGTGTGAGGGCGTGAGGAGAATACAGTGGCCCTAGTGGCTTCTTGGGGAGCATTGTGCCTCCACACCGCTCCAACGGAGACATACTTCCTCTCAAAGGGAAGGAACTTCGGTAACACATCCTCGTCTTCACCGGCTCCACTCTTGGTTATCTCTTACCTTTACTTGTGCAAGCCTATATCGTGTTGTATCCCTTGCTTTCTTGTGTGCTTGTTCTTGTTGCATCATATAGGTTGCTCACCTAGTTGCATATCTAGACAACCTACTTTGATGCAAATTTTAAATTGGTAAAGAAAAGCTAAAAACTGTTAGTGGCCGATTCACCCCCCCCGCCTCTAGTCAACTATATCGATCCTTTCAGGAGTTCTTAAGTAATATGATTAATTAAACTTTAATTTATCATGAACTTAGTCCTGGTAGTATTTGCATATCTATGTTATAGATCAATAGCTCGCGTATAGCTCCCCTGTTTTATTTTTGATATGTTCCTAGAGAAAAATAAGTTGAAAGATGACAGTAGCAATGTAACATCCCAAATTTTCAATTTGGCATGTTATACATAAGTCATCCATGCATACCATATTTTATTGCATTCCGTTTTCAAATCCTCGAAATCCTAAGCAACTCAAGGACCCTCGGAGAGAGAGTTGGGGATTTTTTTTTTATTTTCATATTTGATTTTTATCAAGTAGTGAAGACGAGGATTTTTGGTTTTAATTATTTTTCTCTCCGGAAAATATTTCATTTTAAATAAATAAATGAGGGGAGATAATATGACTTCTCCAAAACAATTGAAATATCGGGGGAAAAATGTTAAAATCATTATTTGGTTTTTATTTGATTTTATTTGGAATTTTATTCGCCCTAGAAAAAAAAATTGCATGTTTAAAAATTGCATTTTTAGGGGCCAAGAAAAGTTCCTCTAGTTATAAATATTCTATTTAGACGGAGAAAACTTGTTTCGGAATTTTTAGATTTTTATTTATTTTTCTAGGAATTTTTCTTTCGGCGGAATGTTTAAAAAAAAGAAAAAATGAAACGGACCCGCGCCCGACTGGGCCAAAGGCCCAGCCGAGCCAGGCCGGCCCATGAGCCGCCGCTTTCCCCAGCGCCATTGCCGTGCTTGGCACTTGACGCCGAGGCAGTCCGAGCCGGACTCCACCCCCGGGCGCCTCTTCCCAAGCCGCCCGCCCCGCCCTCCTATATATGCCGCCACCGCCACACCACCACCGCCACCACCCAAGCTGCCGCCGGCCGGGCAGGAAGCCCGAGCCGAGCCGAGCCGCCGCCCGCTCGCCCGCCGTCGCCCTCGCCTCGCCCGCCTTGCCCGCCCTCGCCCGCGCCACCCGGAACCACGCCGCCCGCCTCGCCGGAGGTAGCCGACCCGCCGCGGTTTTTTAGAAACCCTTGGTTTTATTTTAAAACCCTAGATCGCTTTTTTTATATATAGATCGGTTTATTTAAATGGTTTAATTATTTAGCTTAACGTTCGTTCGACCGTTCGTTTCAACGTAACGTGTTCACTGCTTTAGTTTTCGCTAACTAACGCCCGTTCGTTTAGCCGCTCGTCGTTTTTCTTTTTATCGGATTTATCCTGATTTATTACGATCGCGATTTACGATCCGATATTCAAACCTGTTTATCTTTTTGCTCGTTTATCGGAATCAGGCGATTCAAGCGCTGAGTTTCATCTCAAACCCTCTTTCCGAATAGCCAACTCAAACAAGTTTTGACTCTGTAAAATTTGACCCTAGTTCAGATTAGTAAACGGATCTCGCTTTCTTTTCGCCATTCGAGTTTTCGTTGTTCCGTTTGGTTTGATTCTTTTTGTGAACCGGAGTTCTTAAGTTGAACTCTCCGGTCAACTTCTTTCGATTGAAGTTTCGTTTGTGCATCTTTGCTTGTTTACTTATGTATGTATGTATTGTTTGCTTGCGATAGAATTCCCGGAGTGCGAAGCGTGTTACTACGAGTCTCTAGGATTCCCGGATCGACAGCAAGGCAAGTAACATTTGATCATACCTTTTTATACCCAGTTTTATGCATTAGTTTCAACCCTCACACATTGCATGATTAGGATATCATTAATTTGTGGGTTGGGAAGTAGTTGATGAGGTAGAACCTATTGCCCTGCATTCAAACCTTGGGAGTTACTTCTACGTGTTGCTTATATTGCTATGCTATGCTCGTAGACGTGGTTTGGGTTTGAGAGATATTCACGACAGATGTGAGATTGTTAATTAATGGTTTACTTTAAGGTGGCAACTTAAATACACATCTGGGTGGATTGAGGCACTGGGAACCCAAAGTGTTGTCTGCTTTTGTTTGGAAATCCCGGGTACCCGTGTGATCTTCCTATGGACCGCCACCTGTGCTCAAAGGAACTGAAGTTTATTCATGCTAGAAACTTCCGTGTGCAGCCACAAGCTATTATGGGCTCTAGCATAGTTGAGTAAGTTACGTGACGCTCTTGAAGAGGTAGATCAGCAGGTAGTGGGTTTGTAGGATTGGTATGGTCTACCCGAAGTAAAGAGTTAATGTTTACGAAAGATCGTGTCTCGGTTATCCGCTTTCTCAAACACCATGCAAAGGCGAGAAATCAACGGAGGCGATCGAGTCTTGTGGGGAAAAGTGCATAAACCTCTGCAGAGTGTACAATCTAATCATGGTTAGCCGTGTCCCCGGTTATGGACAATTACGAGTATCTAGTACCTGAGTATTCACATGTATCTCATCTCTCTAAATTAATATTGCTGGGTTGTTAACTACTTTAATTGGGATTGAGTTGGGGTTATACCTTCTCAATGATGTTTCAACCACCATGATAGTTAAATTAAAAATGTATTCATTTGTTGTAGGGAAAATTGGCTTTCCAAAAAGCGTAACCGTAGAGCTTTCCACCAGCCAAATATGCATGTAGTGATAGCATTATCCTGTTTTTGCTCTATTGTGTTACATTGCCAAAGATATTCCATGTCTTGACCCGTTCTCGGGCTGCAACGTATTATGTTGCAGACTTTTGACGAGGAGTAAGGATCGATAGGTCGTTGCCGTGCAGCTTCGACTATGCCGTTGGAGTTGATGGACTCACTTTATCTTCCAAGCCTTCAACGTTATCGTATTAGATGGCCTTAAGCCATGTTATTGTATTACGTTCTCTTTTGAGACATTCGATGTAATAAGTGTGTGATTGCTACTCGTTATAAATCCTTCGAAATCGTGTGTGTCAAAGACATCGATCCGTGGATGACACGGAAACACGTAGACTTGACCGTCTGAGGTCGGGTCGCTACAAGATGGTATCGAGCACACGTTGAGTGTAGGACACGACCACTAAGATAAACCATAGGTCACTCTTCTCTACTCATTTCGACTCCTCTCCCTTTTTCCACTCTTTAGGATGACGGAGATGAAGAACAAGTTTGCACAACCGGATGAAGACACACCTTTGGACGCCACTTGAAGGAAGTCACTAGGTACCGAATATTGGAATACCAAGCTTCACCGGACATACAACGCTACTCTACCGTAAGAAGAGCTACCGGATGATTCAAGTACAAGTTCCAGGAAGGACGTTCTCGCCAACTTCCAAGCACATAGAGTTTTCTTTTGAAGCACCCACCTGGAGCCTTGGCAAGAGTATGGCAGCTCACATTACCATAGGACGCATTGGAGAAGTCTACAACAGAGAGCTTAAAGACACCATATATCAAATATGTGGGCGCCGAGACGAGCAATGGGAAGTGATCAGCACCAAGAGGGATAGATCCATTGCAGCTTACATCCAGGAGCTAAACCAGCACATTTGACACCACGAGAACCAGATGTGCACGGACATGATGGAGTTGAAGAAGGCGAAAACTAGGATCATCGAAATGGAGGAAGAACTCAAGTTTACACGTGGCGGATATGAGGAAGAAATCAAGACACTCATCGGAGAAGAATGACGACCTAGTTAAGAAGATCGGAGTATTCATGGGAGGACCAGCACCCAAAGAAGAGGAACAAGAAGAGGAAGAAGATCCCGCTTGCCCGGACAACTACATCATCATCGACGACACCGATTCTGACCCAAGTGATGATGACTACGAAGACGAAGCTGGAGCGGACATCATGGAGTCTTCCACCGATCAAAATTTCTAGATGACCACCAAATATTAGTAGTATTTTTTTCCCATGTAACTAGTAGTAGATGAGCACTTTTACGATAGTCCTAGACCGTTTTGTATGCCCTTGCTTGATTGATTGAGTGAAATGATTGTGTTTGTCTCATATGCATATGGGTAGTGTTTTCTCGCTAGACCTCTTTCTATTATAATCTCTTCCATCTAAAAACTCAGATGCCTCCGAGACGTGACAATCGGTTTTCTTTCCCACCGGAGCTCACCCGGTTGATCCAAAGAAGCAAAATACCTTGATGCAATTGCTAGTTCGTAACTGTGGCAACAACAACAACAACAACAACAATAACCCACCACCAAAGGGACAACTTAGCCCGCTTCCTAAGGTTACAACCGCGGTGTTTTCCAAAGAGCACCGAGCCAATAGTTGCAGATGATTGGCTACGTCGTATTGGAAGGGAGTTAACCACCGCAGGATGCACGGATGCTGAAAGGGTGCGCTTTGCCGCACATCAATTGGATGGACCAGCAGCCGCATGGTGGGAGAATTACATGGCTACTTTTCCTATAGCCAATGTACCTTGGGACCAGTTCCAACAAGCTTAAGACGGCCCATGTCTCCACCGGAGCCATGCAGATGAAGAAGCGTGAGTTTCGCATAACTTACGCCAGGGAACCGTCTTGTGGCCCAAAGATGCGTGGATGAGTTTAGCAAGTTATCACGTTATGCCTCGATGATGTGGCCACAGATGCCACGAAGCAAGAGAAGTTTATGGAAGGGCTTAACGATGAGATGAGTATGCACGATTGATGGTGGCGACTTTCAACAACTACCGTGGAGTTGGTGGACAAGGCACTAATGATTGAAGGAAAGCAACAAAGAAATTGAGAGTCGTAAGAGGAAGTATGGACAAGGGAAGTATAACTCGGGGACTCATCGAAGCCTCGTTTAACCCGAACTCGGAGGACTTGTTCATAACCATGGAGGACATAACCATCTTTGGAGGAGGATCGCATAATGGTGCGTAAGAATGGGAATGGGAATGGAGTCAACAATAATCGAATCGCTCTAACCCAGCTACACCCGCCAAGAGAGACTTAAGCCAAGTTATTTGCTTTAAGTGCGGGAAGGCAGAGGGCAATATGCCAATGACTGCCCTGAAGGAAGGAATGGAAACGGATATGGGAGCGCTGGGAAGAAGCCCAATCCATTCAACAAAGGACAAGTGAACCACGTTAACGTGGAGGAAGTTGAAGAGCAGCCGGACGCGGTAATAGGTAAGTTTTTGGTTCAGACATTTACCGCTGTTGTTCTTTTCGATACTGGTGCATCGCATTCATACATATCAAGGGGATTTATGGATAAGTTCAAGTTACCAACCCAAACCCTTAGGACCCCTCTTTTAGTGAGCTACTTTGGAGCGAGTACATAGCTAGCGAGATGGTGCACCCAGATACCCCTAACCATTGGCACGCATGTTTTTCCATCGACCTAATTATCTTGGAGTCGCAAGGATTGGGCGTGATATTAGGTATGGTGGATGTCAAAGTATGGAGGAAGTATTGATTTGTGCTAGCAAATCAATTTATCTTACCACTCCAGAGGGAAAAAGGATTAAGTATGTATCTAGGCATGTGCCTAGGAGGAGCCAAGTGAATACCCTCACGGGAGTTGTACAGGAGGAAGTACCTGTAGTAAAGGATTACCCGGATGTTTTTCCAGAGGAGTTACCAGGCATGCCCCGGATCGAGACATCGAGTTTCTGATAGAGCTATTGCCAGGTACAGGACCCATATCCAAGAGACCCTATCGGATGCCCGCAAATGATCTGGAGGAAATTAAGAAGCAGATTAAGGAGCTATTGGAGAAAGGTTACATCCGTAGAAGTTCATCACCTTGGGGAGCGCCTTGATTTTTAGTGGAGAAAAGGATAAATCCTCGAGGATGGTTGTTGATTATCGAGCTCTGAATGAAGTAACGGTAAAGAACAAGTATCCCTTACCGATGATTAATGATCTATTTGATCAGTTGCAAGGAGCTAAGGTGTTTTCGAAGATTGATCTACGATCAGGATACCATCAGTTAAAGATCCGAGAGAAGGATATACCAAAGACAGCATTTACCACACGATATGGATTGTATGAGTATACGGTCATGTCATTTGGACTGACTAACGCACCTGCCTATTTCATGAGTATGATGAACAAGGTGTTCATGGAGTATCTGGACAAGTTTGTTGTGGTGTTTATTGATGATATTATGGTATACTCGAAGAACGAAGAGGAGCACGCGGAACACTTGCGTTTGGTTCTCGAGAAACTTCGTGGAACACCGATTATACGCCAAATTCAGCAAGTGCGAGTTTTGGTTGAAGGAAGTTGGATTTCTTGGGCATGTTATATCGGGAGAGGGTATAGCAAGAGATCCCAAAGAAGGTTCGACAAACAACGAATGGTTGGCACCCACTTGATTGGCGAGATCCATGATTTCCTTTGGACTGGCAGGATATTATCGGAGGTTCATTGAGAATTTCTCCAAGATTGCTAAGCCAATGACTGAATTGCTAAAGAAGTCAACTAAGTTCAAATGGATGAGGATTGCGAGGCAAGTTTTCAGGAGTTGAAGAAGCGGTTGACTACAGCCCGGTGCTAACTCCTGCGGACATACATAAGGAGTTTCAAGTGTATTGTGACGCCTCTCGCTTGGGACTCGGATGTGTTCTTATGCGAGACGGAAAAGTGGTTTCGTATGCCTCACGACAAGCTGAAGCCACATGAGTTGAACTACGCCACGCATGATTTGGAGTTAGCGGTAGTAGTACATGCATTGAAGACACGGAGACATTACCTTATTGGAAACCGTTGTGATGTGTACACACGGATCATAAAAGTTTGAAGTACATTTTCACACGGAAGGAGTTAAACCTCGAGCGAGAGGAGATGGCTGGAACTTATAAAGGATTACGACATAAAGCTACATTATCATCCAGAAAGGCCAACGTCAGAAAGGCACGCTTTGAGCCGGAAGAGTTATGCTAATATCCTTGAAAGCAAAGGATTGCCAAAGGAGTTAGCTACGGAGATCATGGAACTTCAATTGGAGATTGTTCCAAGAGGATTCCTTACAACAATGGAGGTTCAGTCGACGCTGTTGAACAAAATTCGAGAAGCTCAGAAGGAGGATAAAGAAGTTGCTGAGTTAAAAGAGAAGATGGGCGAAGGAAAAGCCAAAGGTTTTCGCGAGGATGAGCACGATACATTGTGGTTTGAGGACCGGATTTATGTGCCCAACGATTCGGAGATCAGGAAGTTAATACTTCAGAGGCCCATGACTCACCATACTCGATTCACCCAGGAAACACCAAAATGTATTTGGAATTGAAGGAACGTTTCTGGTGGATTGGTATGAAGAAGGATATTGCCGAGTATGTAGCCGTATGTGATGTATGTCAGAGAGTGAAGGCAGAGCATCGAAGCGGCAGGATTGTTACAGCCTATGCCAATACCGTAATGGAAGTGGGACAAACTTGGCATGGACTTTATTACAGGTGGTTACCCGTAACCAAGTCGGGATCACGATTCAATATGGGTAGTTGTGGATCGTTTGACCAAAGTAGCTCACTTTATCCCAGTGAAAACAACTTATACAAGTGCAAAGTTGGCCAAGATATATATGACCAGGATCGTATGTTTGCGTGGAGTTCTGAGGAGCATCGTATCAGATAGAGGAACGCATGATTTACTTCAAAGTTTTGGCATCAGCTACACGGACCTTGGGTACCGATTGAGTTCAAGATCGCCTTTCACCCGTGAAGCGGATGGATGACAGATAGAGTCAATCAGATTTTGGAGGACATGTTGAGAGCACATGCGCTTAGATTATGGATCTAGCTGGGACGATAATTTGACGTCGCTGAGTTTTCATACAACAACAGCTACGGGCCAGTTTGAAGATGGCACCGTTCAAAGCTCTGTACGCAGATGTAGAACCCCATTGATGTGGGATGAGGTTGGAGACCGTCAGTTGTTTGGACCAGACTTGATCAAGGAATCAGAAGAGAAGGTTAAACTGATCAGACACAGACTAAAGATTGCTCAATCCAGACAGAAGAGTTACGTGGATTCAAAACGCAAGGAAATAACCTATGAAGTAGGAGACAGAGCCTATCTGCGAGTATCACCCTTGAGGGGAGTGAAACGTTTTGGAGTAAAAGGAAAGTTAGCCCCAAGATTTGTAGGACTGCACTGTATTTTGGAGCGGATGGGAGAAGTTGCCTACAAGCTGGAGTTAGCTGAAGGATTGTCAGGAGTTCACGATGTGTTTCACGTATCACAGCTGAAGAAGTGCCACGCCGAAATGGCCGATATACCGTTAAAAGATACAGTGCCCTTAGAGGCGATTCAGCTGGATAGTAATCTGACTTATGAGGAGAAACCAGTAAAGATTTTGGAGTTTGATAGCCGAGTTACTCTTAACAAGGTGATCAAGTTTTGCAAAGTTCAGTGGAGCCACCATACCGAGGAGGAAGCCACACGGGAGCGAGAAGAGGATATTCGCAAGGACCATCCGCACCTATTTTCTAGTTAACCCGAATCTCGAGGGCTTAGATTCATCTTAAGGGGTAGGTTTGTAACATCCCAAATTTTCAATTTGGCATGTTATACATAGGTCATCCATGCATACCATATTTTATTGCATTCCGTTTTCAATTCCTCGAAATCCTAAGCAACTCAAGGACCCTCGGAGAGAGAGTTGGGGATTTTTTTTGATTTTCATATTTGATTTTTATCAAGTAGTGAAGACGAGGATTTTTAGTTTTAATTATTTTTCTCTCCGGAAAATATTTCATTTTAAATAAATAAATGAGGGGAGATAATATGACTTCTCAAAACTAATTGAAATATCGGATGAAAAATGTTAAAATCATTATTTGGTTTTTATTTGATTTTATTTGGAATTTTATTAGCCCTAGAAATAAATTTGCATGTTTAATAATTGCATTTTTAGGGGCCAAGAAAAGTTCATCTTGTTCTAAATATTTTATTTAGACGAAGAAAACTCGTTTTGAAATTTTTAGATTTTTATTTATTTTTCTAGGAATTTTCTTTTCAGTGGAATGTTTAAAAAAACTGGACCAGCATGGGCCAAAGGCCCGGCCAGGCCAATTGACCCTTGTGTGTGCCCTTCCCAGCCGCCGTGCTTGGCACGGACGCCCCAAGCCGCCCGCCCTCCTATATACGCCCGCCACACCACCACTTCGCCACCACCCAAGCCGCCACGGCAGCCTTGGGAGCTGGCCGAGCCGCTTCTCGCCGCCGCCTCCCGTCGCCGTCGCCCCTCGCCCGAGCCGCCTTGCCCGCCTCGCCGCCCCACCCGGAACCATTGAGCCGCCCGCCTCGCCCGGTGCGCCACGGGAGGTAGCCGACCCGCCACGGTTTTTTAGAAACCCTTCGTTTTTTTAAAACCCTAGATCGTTTTTTTATATAGATCGGTTTATTTCGTCGGTTTAATTATTTAGCGAACGTTCGTTCGACCGGTCGTTTCAACGAACGTGTTCACTGTTTAGTTTACAAGCTAACGAACGCCGCTCGCTTAGCCGCTCGTCATTTTTCTTTTTATCGGATTTATCCCGCGGTTATTACGATCGCGATTTACGATCCGATATTCAAACCTGTTTATCTTTTCGCTCGTTTATCGGAATCAGGCGATTCAAGCGCTGAGTTTCATCTCGAAACCCTCTTTCCGAATAGCCAACTCAAACAAGTTTTTGACTCTGTAAAATTTGACCCTAGTTCAGATTAGTAAACGGATCTCGCTTTCTTTTCGCCATTCGAGTTTCGTTGTTCCGCTTTGGTTTGATTCTTTTGTGAACCGGAGTTCTTAAGTTGAACTCTCCGGTCAACTTCTTTCAGATTGAAGTTTCGTTTGTGCATCTTTGCTTGTTTACTTATGTATGTATGTATTGTTTGCTTGCGATAGAATTCACGGAGTGCGAAGCGTGTTACTCTGAGTCTCTAGGATTCGGATCGACAAAGAAGGCAAGTAACATTTGATCATACCTTTTTATACCCAGTTTTATGCATTAGTTTCAACCTCACACACATTGCATGATTAGGATATCATTAATTTGTGGGTTGGGAAGTAGTTGATGAGGTAGAACCTATTGCCCTGCATTCAAACCTTGGGAGTTACTTCTACGTGTTGCTTATATTGCTATGCTATGCTCGTAGACGTGGATTGGGTTTGAGAGATATTCACGACAGATGTGAGATTGCTAATTAATGGTTAACTTAAGGTGGCAACCTAAATACACATCTGGGTGGATTGAGGCACCTGGGAACCCAAAGGTGTTATGCTTTTGTTTTGGAAATCCCGGGTACCCGTGTGATCTTCCTATGGACCGCCACCTGTGCTCAAAGGGAACTGAGTTTATTCATGCTAGAAACTTCCGTGTGCAGCCACAAGCTATTATGGGCTCTAGCATAGTTGAGTAAGTTACGTGAAGCTCTTGAAGAGGTAGATCGCCAGGTAGTGGGTTTGTAGGTTTGGTATGGTCTACCGGAGTAAAGAGTTAATGTTTACGAAAGATCGTGGTCTCGGTTATCCGCTTCTCTCAAACACCATGCGGTCACGAGAAATCAACGGAGGCGATCGAAGTCTTGTGGGGAAAAGTGCATAAACCTCCGCAGAGTGTACAATCTAATCATGGTTAGCCGTGTCCCCAGGTTATGGACAATTCGAGTATCTAGTACACGAGTATTCACATGTATCTCATCACTCTAAATTAATATTGCTGGGTTGTTAACTACTTTAATTGGGATTGAGTTGGGGTTATACCTTCTCAATGATGTTTCAACCACCATGATAGTTAAATTAAAAATGTATACCTTTGTTGTAGGGAAAAATTGGCTTTCCGCAAAACTGTAACCGTAGAGCTTTCCACCAGCCAAATATGCATGTAGTGATAGCATTATCCTGTTTTGCTCTATTGTGTTACATTGCCAGCATATTCCATGTGCTGACCCGTTCTCGGGCTGCAACATATTATGTTGCAGACTTTTCAGACGAGGAGTAAGGATCGATAGGTCGTTGCCGTGCAGCTCAGCTATGCCGTTGGAGTTGATGGACTCACTTTATCTTCCAAGCCTTCTGCTGTTATCGTATTAGATGGCCTTAAGCCATGTTATTGTATTAAGTTCTCTTTTGAGACATTCGATGTAATAAGTGTGTGATTGCTACTCTGTTATAAATCCTTCGATCGTGTGTGTCAAAGACATGCTTGATCCGGGGATGACACGGAAACACAGTAGACTTGACCGTCTGAGGTCGGGTCGCCATAAGCAATGATGCGGATCGGGTCCGTGATCCGAGGATTATCCTCATTGTCGCATGTAAGAATTATGTCCTTGATGCACCGCTAGGTGATGAGACCTATTGCGGAGGCGGAATACAGACGTTATGAACGTTTGGCAAGCTCGGTATGATGACTACTTGATAGCTTAGTGTGTCATGCTTTACGGCTTAGAACCGGGACTTCAAAAACGTTTTGAACGCCAAGGAGCATATAAGATGTTCCAAGAGCTGAAATTGGTATTTCAGACTCATGCCAGTCGAGAGGTATGAGACCTCGACAAGTATTTTGCCTACAAGATGGAGGAATAGCTCAACCAAGGAGCATGTGCTCGTAATGTCCGGAGTACTACAATCGCTTGAATCAAGTGAGAGTTAATCTTCCAGATAAGATAGTGATTGACAGAATTCTCTAGTCACTATCACCAAGTTACTTGAACTTAATGATGAACTATAATATGCAAGGGATGACGAAAACGATTCCCGAGCTCTTTGCGATGCTGAAATCGGCGAAGGTAGAAATCAAGAAAAGCATCAAGTGTTGATGGTTGACAAGACCACTAGTTTCAAGTAAAAGGGCAAGGGAAAGAAAGGTAACTTCAAGAAGAATGGCAAGCAAGTTTCCACTCCCATGAAGAAGCCCAAAGCCTGAAACTGAGTGCTTGTACTACAAAGGAAATGGTCACTGGAAGCGGAACTGCCCCAAATACTTGGCGGATAAGAAGGATGGCAAAATGAACAAAAGTATATATGATATACATGTTATTGATGTGTACTTTACTAGTGTTCATAGTAGCCCCTGCGTGTTTGATAATCGGGTTCGATTGTTATGATTAGTAATTTGAAACAGGAGTTACAAAATGAATACAGACTAGTTGAGGGCAAGGTGACGGTGTGTGTTGGAAGTGATTCCAAGGTTGATAAGATCACTATCGCACACTCCCTTTACCTTCGGGATTAGTGTTGAACCTAGAATAAATGTTATTTGGTGTTTGCGTTGAGCATAATATGATTGGATCATGTTTATTGCAATATGGTTATTCATTTAAGTCAAAGAATAATTGTTATTCTGCTTACAGAATAAAACCTTCTATGGTCATACACCCAAGGTGAATGGTTTATTGAATCTCAATCATAGTGATACACATATTCATAATATTGATGCCAAAAGATGCAAAGTTGATAATGATAGTGCAACATACTAGTGGCACTGCCGTTTAGGTCATATTAATGTAAAGCGCATGAAGAAACTCCATGCGGATGGACTTTTGGAATCACTTGATTATGAATCATTTGATGCTTGCGAACCATGTCTCATGGGCAAGATGACTAAGACTCCGTTCTCCGGAACAATGGAGAGAGCCTCTGAATTATTGGAAATTATACATACCGATGTATGCGGTCCGATGAGTGTTGAGGGTCGCAGCGGGTATCATTATTTTCTGACCTTCACGGACGATTTAAGGAGATATGGGTATATCTACTTAATGAAACATAAGTCTGAAACATTTGAAAAGTCCAAAGAATTTCAGAGTGAAGTGGAAAATCATCGTAACAAGAAAATAAAGTTTCTATGAACTGATTGCAGAGACGATTATTTGAGTTATGAGTTTGGTCTTCATTTAAAACAATGTGGAATAGTTTCGCAACTCACGCTTTTGGAACACCCACGATTGTAATGGTGTGTCCGAACGTCGTAACCGTACTTTATTAGATATGGTGCGATCTATGATGTCTCTTATCGATTTACCACTGTCTTTTTGGGGTTATGCATTAGAGACAGCTGTTGGAAATATGCCCTAGAGGCAATAATAAAATGGTTATTATTATATTTCCTTGTTCATGATAATTGTCTATTGTTCATGCTATAATTGTGTTATCCAGAAATCGTAATACATGTGTGAATACATAGACCACAACATGTCCCTAGTAAGCCTCTAGTTGACTAGCTCGTTGATCAATAGATGGTTACGGTTTCCTGACCATGGACACTGGATGTCGTTGATAACGGGATCACATCATTGGGAGAATGATCTGATGGACAAGACCCAATCCTAAGCATAGCACAAGATCGTGTAGTTCGTTTCCTAGAGCTTTTCCAATGTCAAGTATCATTTCCTTAGACCATGAGATCGTGTAACTCCCGGATGCTGTAGGAGTGCTTTGGGTGTGCCAAAGCGTCACAACGAATCGGGTGACTATAAAGGTATACTACGGTGTATCCCGAAAGTATCTGTTGGGTTGACACGGATCGAGATTGGGATTTGTCACTCCGTATGACGGAGAGGTATCTCTGGGCCCACTCGGTAATGCATCATCATAATGAGCTCAATGTGACCAAGTGTTTGGTCACGGATCATGCATTACTAAGACGAGTAAAGTGACTTGTCGGTAACGAGATTGAACGAGGTATTGGGATACCGACGATCGAATCTCGGGCAAGTAAGGTACCGATTGACAAAGGGAATTGTATACGGGATTACCTGAATCCTCGACATCGTGGTTCATCCAATGAGATCATCGTGGAACATGTGGGAGCCAACATGGGTATCCAGATCCCGCTATTGGTTATTGGCCGAAGAGCTGTCTCGTCATGTTCAGATGATTCCCGAACCCGTAGGGGTCTACACATAAGGTTCGGTGACGCTAGGGTTATTAGGAAGACTTGTATGTGATTACTGAATGTTGTTCGAGTCCGGATGAGATCCCGGACGTCACGAGGAGTTAGGAATGGTCCGGAGGTGAAGATTTATATATGGGAAGTTGTCATCACGGTCACCGGAAAGGTTCGGGGCATATCGGTATTGCACCGGGGCCACCGGGAGGGGTTCCGGGTCCACGGGAGGCCGCCTCTCGGAGGGCCTCATGGGCCATAGTGGGCAGGGAACGAGCCTCGGAGGGCTGGGCGATCCCACTTGGGCCCATGCGCCTAGGGGTTGGGAAACCCTAGTGGGGCGCCCTCCCTTGGTCGCCGCCTCTCGATCTCCTCTAGAGGGGGCCGGCCCCCTTCCCCCTTCCCCTATAAATAGAGGGGCGAGGGGAGGGCTGCACACGACATCCAAGGCGCAGCCCCTCCCCTCCCCAACACCTCTCCTCCTCCGTTAAGTGCTTGGCGAAGCCCTGCCGGAGTACTACCTCTCCATCACCACCACGCCGTCGTGCTACTGTTGGAGCCCTCTTCCTCAACCTCTCCTTCCCCCTTGCTAGATCAAGAAGGAGGAGACGTCACCGCTCTGTACGTGTGTTGAACGTGGAGGTGCCGTCCGTTCGGCACTAGGATCTTCGGTGATTTGGATCACGACGAGTACGACTCTATCAACCCCGTTCTCTTGAACGCTTCCGCTCGCGATCTACAAGGGTATGTACATGCACTCTTCTCTCTCGTTGCTAGATGACTCCATAGATTGATCTTGGTGATGCGTAGGAAATTTTTTATTTTCTACAACATTCCCCAACAACGGCTGCATTCACGTTAAATAGGGCACCATCTAAATCTGTTGAGACGACACCATATGAACTGTGGTTAGCAAGAAACCTAAGCTGTCATTTCTTAAAGTTTGGGGCTGTGATGCTTATGTGAAAAAGCTTCAACCTGATAAGCTCGAACCCAAATCGGAGAAATGCGTCTTCATAGGATACCAAAAGGAAAATGTTGGGTACACCTTCTATCACAGATCCGAAGGCAAGATATTCGTTGCTAAGAATGGATCCTTTCTAGAGAAGAAGTTTCTCTCAAAAGAAGTGAATGGGAGGAATGTAGAACTTGATGAGGTAATTGTACCTTCTCCCGAATTGGAAAGTAGTTCATCACAGAAATCAGTTCCAGCGATTCCTACACCAATTAGTGAGGAAACTAATGATGATTATCATGAAACTTCAGATCAAGTTACTACCGAACCTCGTATGTCAGAGTACGGTTTGCACCAGAGTGGTACGGTTATCCTGTTCTAGAATTCATGTTACTAGACCATGACGAACCTACGAACTATGAGGAAGCGATGATGAGCCCAGATTTCGCAAAATGGCTTGAGGCCATAAAATCTAAGATGGGATCCATGTATGAGAACAAAGTATGGACTTTGATTGACTTGCCCGATGACCGCCGAGCCATTGATAATAAATGGATCTTCAAAAAGAAGACAGACGCTAATAGTAGTGTTACTATCTACAAAGCTCGAATTGTCGCAAAAAGTTTTCGACAAGTTCAAGGTGTTGACTATGATAAGGTTTTCTCACTCGTAGCGATGCTTAAGTCTGTCCGAATCATGTTAGCAGTTGCCACATTTTATGAAATCTGGCAAATGGATGTCAAAACTACATTCCTAAATAGATTTCTTAAAGAAGAGTTGTATACGATGCAACAAGAAGGTTTTGTCAATCCTAAAGGTGCTAACATAGTGTGCAAGCTCCAGCGATCCATCTATGGATTGGTGCAAGCATCTTGGAGTTGGAATATACGCTTCGATGAGTTGATCAAAGCATATAGTTTTATGCAGACTTGCAGTGAAGCCTGTATTTACAAGAAAGTGAGTGGGAGCACTACAACATTTCTGATAAGTATATGTGAATGACATATTGTTGATCGGAAATAATGTAGAATTTTCTGGAAAGCATAAAGGAGTGTTTGAAATGAGTTTTTCAAATAAAGAACTCGTTGAATCTTATTACATATTGAGTATCTAGATCTATAGACTTAGATTAATCTTCTTGATAATTTTTTTCAATGAGTACAGACCTTGACAAGTTTTTGAAGTAGTTCAATATGTAACAGTTAAAGAAGGAGTTCTTGCATGTGTTGTAAGGTGTGATGTTGAGTAAAAACTCAAAACCCGACCACGCCGTAAAATAGAAAGATAATGAAAAGTCATTTCCCTATGCCTCACCATCGGTTCTATAAAGTATGCTATCTTTGGTACTGCAGACCTATTGTGTACCTCACCATGAGTTTGGCAAGAGGGTACAATAGTGATCAAGGAGTGGATTACTGGACAGCGGTCAAAATTATCCTTAGTGGAATAAGGATATGTTTCTTGGTTATGGAGGTGACAAAAAGTTCGTCGTAAAGGGTTACGTCGATGCAAGTTTTGACACTGATCCAGATGACTCTAAGTCTCAGTCTATATACATATTAAAAGTGGGAGCAATTAGCTAGAGTAGCTCCGTGCAGAGCATTGTAGACATAGAAATACGGATCTGAATGTGGCAGACGCGCTGACTAAACTTCTCTCACAAGCAAAACATGATCACACCTTAGTACTCTTTGGGTGTTAATCACATGGCGATGTGAACTAGATTATTGACTCTACTAAACCCTTTGGGTATTGGTCACATGAATATGTGAACTATAGAGTGTTAAAACACATGACGATGTGATCTATTGGTGTTAAATCACATGGCGATGTGAACTAGATTATTGACTGTAGTGCAAGTGGGAGACTGAAGGAAATATGCCCTAGAGGCAATAATGAAGATGTTATTTATATTTTCTTATATCATGATAAATGTTTATTATTCATGCTAGAATTGTATTAACCGGAAACTTGATACATGTGAATACATAGACAAAACAAAGTGTCCCTAGTATGCCTCTACTTGACTAGCTCGTTAATCAAAGATGGTTAAGTTTCTTTACCATAGACATGTGTTGTCATTTGATTAATGTGATCACATCATTAGGAGAATGATGTGATGGACAAGACCCATCCGTTAGCTTAGCATGTTGATCATTCAGTTTTATTGTTATTGCTTTCTTCATGACTTAGACATATTCCTTTGACTATGAGATTATGCAACTCCTGAATACCGGAGGAACACCTTGTGTGCTATCAAACGTCACAACGTAATTGGGTGATTATAAAGATTCTCTACAGGTGTATTCGAAGGTGTTTGTTGGGTTGGCACAAATCGAGATTAGGATTTGTCACTCCAAGTATCGGAGAGGTATCTCTGGACCCTCTCGGTAATGCACTTCACTATAAGCCTTGCAAGCAATGTGACTAATGAGTTAGTTACGGGATGATGCATTACGGAAAGAGTAAAGAGACTTCCAGGTAACGAGATTGAACTAGGTAGACGTTACCAACGATCGAATCTCGGGCAAGTAACATGCCGATGACAAAGGGAACAACGTATGTTGTTATGAGGTTTGACCGATAAAGATCTTCGTAGAATATGTAGGAGCCAATATGAGCATCCAGGTTCCGCTATTGGTTATTGACAGGAGATGTGTCTCAGTCATGTCTACATAGTTCTCGAACCCGTAGGGTCCGCACGCTTAACGTTTGATGACAATTTGTATTATAAGTTATGGGATTTGATGAACGAAGTTTGTTCGGAGTCCCGGATGAGATCACAGACATGACGAGGAGTCTCGAAATGGTTGAGAGGTAAAGATTCATATATTGCAAGGTTGCATTCGGACATTGGAATGGTTCCGAGTGATTCGGGCATTTTTCTGGAGTACCGGGAGGTTACCGGAACCCCCCGGGGGAAGATTGGGCCTACATGGGCCATAGGGAAGAGGGGAGGCAGCCCAAAAGGGGCAGCCGCGGCCCCTCCCTATAGGAAGTCCGAATTGGACTAGGGAGGGGGCATGCCCCACTTTCCTTCTCCTCTTCCTCTCCCTTCCCTCTTTCCCCTTTCCGGAAAAGGAAAGGGAGTCCAAGTAGGATTGGGAGTTCTAGTTGGACTCCCCTCTATGGCGTGCCCCCTAGGCCGGCTGCCTCCTCCTCCCCTCCTTTATACATGGGGAGGGGGCACCCCATAGAAACACCAAGTCTTCTCTTAGCCGTGTGCGGTGCCCCTCCATAGTTACACACCTCGGTCATATCGTCGTAGTGCTTAGGCGAAGCCTCGCTACCGGTAACTTCATCATCACCGTCACCACACCGTCATGCGTTGACGGAACTCTCCTCGCCCTCAACTGGATCAAGAGCTCGAGGGACGCCATCATGCTTCGAACGGTGTCGAACATGGAGGTGTTGTACGTTCGGTGCTTGGATCAGTTGGATCGCGAAGACGTTCGACTACATCAACCACGTTACTAAACGCTTCCGCTTTCAGTCTACGAGGGTACGTGGACACACTCTCCCCGCTCGTTGCTATGCTTCTCCTAGATAGATCTTGCGTGATTGTAGGAACTTTTTTGAAATACTACGTTCCCCAACAATTTGATACCGGTTCGGTTGCTAAGATTAGTATCTCGAAACAGGAGTTGTAGAATAAACAGAGACTAGTTAAGGGAGAGGTGACGATGAATGTTGGAATTGATTCCAAGGTTGATATGATCGACACACTCACTCTACATTCGGGATTAGTATTGAAGCTAAATAAATATTATTTGGTGTTTGCGTTGAGCATGAATATGATTAGATCATGTTTATTGCAATATGGTTATTCATTTAAGTCAGAGAATAATTGTTGTTCTGTTTATACGAAAAAAACCTTCGATGGTCATACACCCAATGTCAATGATTTGTTGAATCTCGATCGTAGTGATACACATATCCATAATATTAATGCCAAAAGATGAAAAGTTAATAATGATAGTGCAACATATTTGTGGCACTGCCGTTTAGGTCATATTGGTGTAAAGCGCATGAAGAAACTCCATGCAGATGGGCTTTTGGAATAACTTGAATATGAATCATTTGATACTTGCGAACCATGCCTCATGGGCAAGATGACTAAAACTCCATTCTTCGGAACAATGGAGCGAGCTACTGACTTATTGGAAATATTACATACCGATGTATGCGGTCCGATGAGTGTTGAGGCTCGCGGCCAGTATCGTTATTTTCTAACCTTCATAGATGATTTGAGGAGATATAGGTATATCTACTTAATGAAACACAAGTCTGAAACATTTGAAAAGTTCAAAGAATTTCAGAGTCAAGTGGAGAATCATCGTAACAAGAAAATAAAGTTTCTATGATCTGATCACGGAGGCGAATATTTGAGTTACGAGTTTGGCCTTCATTTAAAAACAATGTGGAATAGTTTCACAACTCACGCCACCTGGAACACCACAGCATAATGGTGTGTCCGAACGTCATAACCATACTTTATTAGATATGGTGCGATCTATGATGTCTCTTACTGATTTACCACTATCGTTTTGGGGTTATGCATTAGAGACAGCTTCATTCACGTTAAATAGGGCACCATCTAAATCCGTTGAGACGACACCGTATGAACTATGGTTTGGCAAGAAACCTAAGTTGTCGTTTCTTAAAGTTTGGGGTTGTGATGCTTATGTGAAAAAGCTTCAGCCTGATAAGCTCGAACCCAAATCAAAGAAATGTGTCTACATAGGATACCCAAAAGAAACTGTTGGGTACACCTTCTATCATAGATTCGAAGGCAAGATTCTTGTTGCTAAGAATGGATCCTTTCTAGAGAAGGAGTTTCTCTCGAAAAAAGTGAGTGGGAGGAAAGTACAACTTGATGAGGTAATTGTACCTTCTCTCGAGTTGGAAGGTAGCTCATCACAGAAAACTGTTCCCGCGATGCCTACACCAACTAAAGAGGAAGCTAATGATAATGATCATGAAACTTCAGATCAAGTTACTACTGAACCTCGTAGGTCAACCAGAGCATGATTCGCAAAAGAGTGCCACGGTAATCATGTTCTGGAAGTCAGGTTACTAGACCATGACGAACCTACGAATTATGAAGAAGCAATGATAAGCCCAGATTCCGATAAATGGCTTGAGGCCATGAAATATGAGATAGGACCCATGTATGAGAACAAAGTGTGGACTTTGGTTGACTTGCCCGATGATCGGTGAGCCATAGAGAATAAATGGATCTTCAAGAAGACGACTGACACTACAAGGGAAAAGCCTAGCAATAGCGCGGGTTTTTGGCCTACCAGTAGTGCGGGTGATCGCGCCATCGCTACTGGCGCTTCTGACTAAAGGTTAGCGATGGCGTGGGTTTACCTGCTGCCATCGCTACGCCATCGCTATATCCACTTAGTAGCAGCGTTTCCTGCAAAAGGAGCTACTGGTAATGGCCCGCGCTACTACTATTATTCCGTATTCTATTTCCTTTTTATTTCATGTCATATTTATACACCTTTATACAAGTTTTCATATAGTAGCAATTTAGAGATTGTGTTTACATCATAGTGAGTTATTACATCACTGGGTAAAAGAACTGTGGACTAGTTTCAAGTGGATGGACATCCACTTGAAACTAATCCGCAGTTCTTTCACCCAATGATATAATAAATAGCATCATCATCATCATATCATTAACAACTTATCATCATTATACATCATTGTCATATAACACCTCCTCGTGATCATCATTCATTAATGAGACATCATATAGCAAGTTGGTCACTAGTCATAATCACAACTCCTCCTCCTCATCATCATCAACTCTAACACATTGTAGCACATAATAACACATTGTACCTAGGACCTACTTCTCTCGCATAGGACCTACTACCCTCTCTTAGGTAAAATAGCATAAAACAAGATAGGCCCTGACTCTCCATTATGGAGAATGGATATTATCCCTTCTCCAATTCTTGCGCTTCGCCACAATGTTGCTTCCAAGTAGCTCCTTACGATTGACCATACATTTTTTCCAATCTTTGATTGTCATGTCTTCATCGGTTTTAGAAATCCGGTATGAACATGAGCGATTCGTAGGATGACCTGGCCGTAAGTTCAAAACATCGATGCGACCTTTCAGAAACATCAGATGAGGCACACAATCCTTCAGGATTTTCTGTTGAAAAACATAGTAATAACTTCGTAGTTAGCAATGTAGTTGAGTTTTAGAAGAATCTATGCAAAAGATGCACGGGTTTTGTAATAGTAAAAAATCTTACCATGACATCTCCATGGATGTTACCGTAGTTCAACACATGCACTACTGGCATGTATTGACCATAATGTGGATGAGTTTGATAATAGATATTGTAATTCTCAAGATCAGTAATAAATGAGATTAGATGATTGTTCTCCTGATAAGTTAATTCTGAGCCATCGGTGTAGTAGGTTTTGTCTACCATATTCCGCACATTCTTTGAAGAATCAAAATAAGCTAGCAACTATTTTGAAATAAACAATATAAATTACTTAATAACTATGTTTGAGAAACTCACATAGCGGTAGAATTGGAAGCGTATCAAGAAGGACACAAATTTCCATATTGTCTTGAGTGAAGTCGGGATCACCAAGATCCATGGTGACAAGCATAACCTCATGAAAATCGTACATCTTGCAAAGTGCTTCCCAATTCGGGCAACCAAAATGGGATACGCTCTCAGAATTGTGTAGATTTACATCAAAATCCATACCATGATGGGTCCTTAGGTGAATTTTCTTTGTTTCCATACTTTCATGATCTTCAAAATCCATCCTCTCCAAGACATACATCTTGCATGGCATGGGATAAGCTAGTCAAATTGTAAAAGGCGAAAATTACACGTTGAAGTAGTAGAAGTCGTGCTTAATTACGAAAAAACACTTGTCATCGTTGCATACCATTTCAACATCGAAGGTCTCTCGGATCTTAATGTCAAGCGCCGACCTTCGTCCGGTGAGGCTCGTCGCATTGGACCTCGGTCGTCGTTGCACTGATCGCACTTCGAGACTTTCATCGTCCGATGACGACATTTCTAGGTTCATAATTCAAAGATTAAACTTGTACAATTAAATATATGTACTACAAAAACTAAATTAGATCATTATTATTCATCACGGGTTGACTATCGGTCTGCCAAGTCTTTTCTTGAAAACTCTCAGCTCACGTGGTGTATACATTCGATCACAGGATGATCGCTCCTCCTTTCATCCCCGAGTGCATTACACCAAAATGTCTAGCACACGGGAACGAAGGAGAAGCGACCCCCACGACAATAGTCGGGATTTTTCGTTCACTCATATATGGTGGAGACTCTTGCTACCTCTTGAGCATGCGTTGGTTTTCCCTTGAAGAGGAAAGGGTGATGCAGCAAAGTAGCGTAAGTATTTCCCTCAGTTTTTGAGAACCAAGGTATCAATCCAGTCGGAGACTACACGCAAGTTGCCTCATACCTACACAAACGAATAAGAACCTTGCAACCAACGCGATAAAGGGGTTGTCAATCCCTTCACGGCCACTTGCAAAAGTGAGATCTGATAGAGATAATAAGAAAAATATTTTGGTATTTTTTTATGATATAGATTGAAAGTAAAGATTGCAAAAGTAAAAATAGATTGGAAACTTATATGATGGAAAATAGACCGGGGCCATAGGTTTCACTAGTGGCTTCTCTCAAAATAGCATAAGTATTACGGTGGGTGAACAAATTACTGTCGAGCAATTGATAGAAAAGTGCATAGTTATGAGAATATCTAGGCATGATCATGTATATAGGCATCACGCCCATGACAAGTAGACTGAAATGATTCTGCATCTACTACTATTACTCCACACATCGACCGCTATCCAACATGCATCTAGAGTATTAAGTTCATAAGAACAGAGTAACGCATTAGGCAAGATGACATGATGTAGAGGGATAAACTCAAGCAATATGATATAAACCCCATCTTTTTATCCTTGATGGCAACAATACAATGCATGCCTTGCTGCCCCTGCTGTCACTGGGAAAGGACACCGCAAGATTGAACCCAAAGCTAAGCACTTCTCCCATTGCAAGAAAGATCAATCTAGTAGGCCAAACCAAACTGACAATTCGAAGAGACTTGCAAAGATAACAAATCATACATAAAAGAATTCAGAGGAGATTCAAATATTGTTCATAGATAATCTTGATCATAAACTCACAATTCATCGGATCTCAACAAACACACCGCAAAAAAGAGTTACATCGAATAGATCTCCAAGAAGATCGAGGAGAACTTTGTATTGAGATCCAAAGAGTGAGAAGAAGCCATCTAGCTAATAACTATGGACTCGAAGGTCTTTGGTAAACTACTCACACATCATCGGAGAGGCTATGGTGTGGATGTAGAAGCCCTCCGTGATCGATTCCTCCCAAGTGAGCGCCCGAGAAGGCCCCAAGATGGGATCTCACGGCATGTAAGGTTGCGCGGTGGAAATAGGGTTTCGTGGTGCTCTCGGACGTTTTGGGGTATATGGATATATATAGGAGGAAGAAGTATGTCGGTGGAGCTGCGAGGGGCCCACGAGGGTGGGGGCGCCAGGGGGCAGGCGCCTCCCCGCCTCGTGGCCTCCTTGCTTCTTTCTTGACGCCCACTCAAGTCCCCTGGATCACGCTTTGATCCAAAAATAACTCTCCAAGGTGTCATTCTGTTTGGATTCCGCTTTGATATTCCTTTTCGCTAAACATCAAATAGGCAAAAAAAACAGCAATTTGCAATGGGCCTTCGTTAATAGGTTAGTCCCAAAAGTAATATAAAAGTGCTTAGTAAAGCCCATTAAACATCCAAAAGCAGATAATATAATAGCATGGAACAATAAAAAATTATAGATACGTTGGAGACGTATCAAGCATCCCCAAGCTTAATTCCTGCTCGTCCTCGAGTAGCTAAATGATAAAAATAGAATTTTTGATGTGGAATGCTACCTAGCATATTTCTCAATGTAATTTCCTTTATTGTGGCATGAATGTTCAGATCCGAAAGATTCAAAAAAAAAAGTTTAATATTGACATGAAAATAATAATACTTCAAGCATACTAACAAAGCAATCATGTCTTCTCAAAATAACATGGCCAAAGAAAGCTATCCCTACAAAATCATATAGTCCTGCTATGATCTATCTTCATCACACAAAGTATTTAATCATGCACAACCCCGATGATAAGCCAAGAAATTGTTTCATACTTTTGATGTTCTCAAACTTTTTCAATCTTCACGCAATACATGAGCGTGAGCCATGGATATAGCACTATATGTGGAATAGAATGGTGGTTGTGGAGAAGACAAAAAGGAGAAGATAGTCTCACATCAACTAGGCGTATCAACGGGCTATGGAGATGCCCATCAATAGATATCAATGTGAGTGAGTAGGGATTGCCATGCAACGGATGCACTAGACCTACAAGTGTATGAAAGCTCAACAAAAGAAACTAAGTGGGCGTGCATCCAACTTGTTTGCTCACGAAGACCTAGGGCATTTTGAGGAAGCCCGTCATTGGAATATACAAGCCAAGTTCTATAATGTAAAATTCCCACTAATAAATGAAAGTGACAACATAGGAGACTCTCCATTATGAAGATCATGGCGCTACTTTGAAGCACAAGTGTGGCAAAAGGATAGTAACATTGTCCATTCTCTCTTGTTCTCTCATTTTTTTATTTGGGCCTTTTTCTCTCTCTCTTTTTTATGGCCTCCTTTTTTTCTTTTCGTCCGGAGTCTCATCCCGACTTGTGGGGGAATCATAGTCTCCATCATCCTTTCCTCACTTGGGACAATGCTCTAATAATGATGATCATCACACTTTTATTTACTTACAACTCAAAAATTACAACTCAATACTTGGAACAAAATATGACTCTATATGAATGCCTCCGGCGGTGTACCGGGATATGCAACGAATCAAGAGTGACATGTATGAAAGAATTATAAAGGTGGCTTTGCCACAAATATGATGTCAACTACATGATCATGCAAAGCAATATGACAATGATGAAGCATGTCATAACAAACGGAACAGTGGTAAGTTGCATGGCAATATATCTCGGAATGGTTATGGAAATGCCACAATAGGTATGTATGGTGGCTGTTTTGAGGAAGTTATATGGTGGGTGTATGATACCGGCGAAAGGTGCGCGGTATTAGAGAGGCTAGCAATGGTGGAAGGGTGAGAGTGCGTATAATCCATGGACTCAACATTAGTCATAAAGAACTCACATACTTATTGCAAAAATCTATTGGTTATCGAACGAAGTACTACGCCAAGATGCTCCTAGGGGGATAGATTGGTAGGAAAAGATCATCGCTCATCCCTGACCGCCACTCATAAGGAAGGCAATGAATAAATAAATTATGCTCCGACTTCATCACATAACGGTTCACCATACGTGCATGCTACGGGAATCACAAACTTTAGAACAAGTATTTATCAAATTCACAACTACTCAACTAGCATGCTCTAATATCACCATCTTAATATCTCAAAACAATCATCAAGTATCAAACTTCTCATAGTATTCAATGCACTTTATATGATAGTTTTTATTATACCCATCTTGGATGTTCATCATATTAGGACTAATTTTATAGCCAAAGAAAACTACCATGCTGTTCTAAAAGACTCTCAAAATAATATAAGCGAAGCATGAGAGATCAATAATTTCTATAAAATAAAACCACCACCGTGCTCTAAAAAGATATAAGTGAAGCACTAGAGCAAATCCTAGCTCAAAAGATATAAGTGAAGCACATAGAGTATTCTAATAAATTCCGATTCATGTGTGTTTCTCCCAAAAGGTGTGTACAGCAAGGATGATTGTGGTAAACTAAAAAGCAAAGAATCAAATCATACAAGACGCTCCAAGCAAAACACATATCATGTGGTGAATAAAAATATAGTCTCAAGTAAAGTTACCCATAGACGAAGATTTAAAGAGGGGATGCCTTCCGGGCATCCCCAAGCTTAGGATCTTGGTTGTCCTTGAATTTACCTTTGGGGTGCCTTGGGCATCCCCAAGTCGAGGCTCCCGCCACTCCTTATTCCATAATCCATTAAATCTTTACCCAAAACTTGAAAACTTCACAACACAAAACTCAATGTAAAATCTAATGAGCTCCGTTAGTATAAGAAAACAAATCACCACCATAAGGTAAATGTAATGAACTCATTCTTTATTTATATTGGTGTTAAACTCATCAGATTCCAACTTCTCTATGGTTCATACCCTCCGATACTAGCCATAGATTCATCAAAATAAGCAAACAACACTAATCTGGATCAAACGTATACTTCTGTAACTCCAACAATTCTGAAATAAATTGGTGGACGTGAGGAATTTTTCTATTAATCATCTGCAAAAATAATAAACCTAAAAGCACTCTCCAGTAAAAAATGGCAGCTAATCTCGTGAGCGCTAAAGTTTCTTTTTTTTACAGCAAGATCATAAAGACTTCACCCAAGTCTTCCCAAAGGTTCTACTTGGCACAAACCCTAGTCTAAAACATGAAAACCCATCTTAACAGAAGCTAGATGAATTATTTATTACTAAACAGAACCAAAAAGCAAGAAACAAAAATAAAATTGGGTTGCCTCCCAACAAGCGCTATCGTTTAACGCCCCTAGCTAGGCATAAAGGCAAGGATAGATCTAGGTATTATCATAATAATAGTAGGAACTAATCAAATGCATACGCCCTTGCATAGTGCTCTCCAATTTGAGCATTCAAAATAGGAGTAGTTCTCCAATTTGAGCATTCAATAAGCAAAACCAAATCATAAAATAAATTAGTATTCAAATTAGCATGCATTCAATAAGCAAAACTAAATCGTCTCTTGCGTTCGTACATCATCGAATTTATCACTAATACATCTCGAATAGTATCATACATATAACATCACTAATGCAGCTAAAACCCTAGCGAACGATGGGTATCGGCGCGGGCGGTGGACACCCAAAGAGAAGGAACCATCACAGGATCATAGCTCCAGTGAGATCCTCAAGAACCTGCTGGTATTGGAGAACCTGCCCTCCAACGCGACCATGTAGCAACGGACGTGCTCGTCCTCCTCGCTGACACGGTGATGTACCACCTCCGCGGGGTCCTCAAGCCTCCACACCATCACTGGCCCACGTGACCGCCACCAAAGAAGGCTCGGGTCAACGACGGGCTTGCTCCTCACCAAGCTGCGCCCACCGGAAGGTAGCACCTCCCAAGATCAAAGACGGCGGAGCCCAGTCCGGACATGGCCCTCCGATCAAGGTGCCTCCTCCGCCGAGTCGATGACGAGGATGTGGGATAGGCATCGTCAACGTTGATGCGGGAATAATTGCTTTAACTAAAAAAATAACAACAATTGTGACATGTTCAAAATATGACATGTCACTTCAAAACGAATCAACCTAGAATTCTGTTAAATACACCTAAAAATAAATTAATTCTATTAATTTTCTTACTAAAAATAAACTAGTTCTAGAGTAAAAATTTAATTAGACTAGTTTTATTAATTCAACTAGTTCAACTAAGACTTACTATAAATAAAAATAAACTAGTTCTTACTAAAAATAAACTAGTTCAACTAGTTCTATTGATTTTCTTACTAATTCTATAAACACTTACTAAATAACAATAAAAAACTACATTATACAATAGTAAAAAAGTACAGTAAAAAATAGAAAAAATAGAGATGGAGGGAGGAGGGGGTGGGAGGAGGGAAGAGGAGGAGGGCAGTGGGATCGAAGGAGGGAGGAGGAGGGAGGGAGGAGGGGTGGGAGGAAGGAGGAGAGAGGAGGGGGAGGGGGCGGTGGGAGGAGGGAGGAGGGGGTGGCCGGAGAAGGAGAGAGGAGGGGCGGCCGAAGGAGGAAGGAGGAGGGAGGGAAGGAGGGAGGAGGGAGGAGGAGGGATGGAGGGAGTACCTCGGTGGAGGACGAAAGCAACAAGCAATGGGACGACCAGGCGCAAGTGGGGAGAGTGACTGAGAGGGAGGGTGAGAGGTTCGGCCGCGTGGGGACGGTAAGGTAGGGTTACTAGTAGCGCGGGTTCAAGAAAAGCGCTACTGCTACGGAGCATAGCAGTAGCGCTGGGTACGGATACGCGTTGCTGCTAATTGGAGCCAGCCATGTGCGCCCAGTTCAAGTTTAGCAGCAGCGCATTTTGCTAATACGCGCTACTGCTAAAGTGATAGCAGTAGCGTCGTTTACTTACACGGGCTACCAATAAGTAGAAGTAGCGCCTCATTTTGTCCAGCGATACTGCTAAGATGTTGTGTATAAGGTTTTTCCTAGTAGTGTGACGCTGATGGTAATGTTACTGTCTACAAAGCTCGACTTGTCGCAAAAGGTTTTCGACAAGTTCAAGGAGTTGACTAAGATGAGACTTTCTCACCGTAGCGATGCTTAAGTCTGTTTGAATCATGTTAGCAATTGCCGCATTTTATGATTAGGAATCTGGCATATGGACGTCAAAACTGCATTCCTTAATGTATTTCTTAAAGAAGAGTTGTATATGATGCAACCAGAAGGTTTTTTTCAATCCTAAAGGTGCTAACAAAGTGTGCAAGCTCCAGCGATCCATCTATGGACTGGTGCAAGCATCTCGGAGTTGGAATATACGCTTTGGTAAGGTGATCAAAGCATATGATTTTATACAGACTTATGGTGAAGCCTATATTTACAAGAATGTGAGTGGGAGCTCTGTAGCATTTCTGATATTATATGTGGATGACATATTGCTGATTGGAAATGATATAGATTTTCTGAATAGCATAAAAGGATACTTGAATAAGAATTTTTCGATGGAAGACCTCGGTGAAGCTACTTATATATTGGGCATCAGGATCTATAGGGATAGATCGAGATGCTTAATAGGACTTTCAAAAAGCACATACCTTGATAAGATTTTGAAGAAGTTCGAAATGGATCAGTCAAAGAAAGGGTTCTTGCCTGTGTTGCAAGGTGTGAAGTTGAGTAAGACTCAAAGCCCAACCACGGCAGAAGATAGAGAGAGAATGAAAGTCATTCCCTATGCCTCATCCATAGGTTCTATAAAGTATGTCATGCTGTGTACCAGACATATTGTGTACCTTGCCATGAGTTTGGCAAGGGGGTACAATAGTGATACAGGAGTAGATCACTTGACAACGGTCAAAATTATCCTTAGTTACCTTAAAGAGGACTAAGGAAATGATTCTC
The DNA here is from genome assembly GCA_021605145.1 of Aegilops bicornis. Lineage (NCBI taxonomy): Eukaryota > Viridiplantae > Streptophyta > Magnoliopsida > Poales > Poaceae > Aegilops > Aegilops bicornis. The sequence continues at coordinate 538,852,741 of CM038675.1, forward strand.
GGTTATGGAGGTGATAAAGAGTTCGTCGTAAAGAGTTACGTCGATGCAAGCTTTGACACTGATCTAGATGACTCTAATTCTCAATCTAGATACGTATTAAACATGAGAGCAATTAGCTAGAGTAGCTCCACGCAGAGCATTGTAGACATAGAAATTTGCAAAATACATACAGATCTGAATGTGGCAGACCCGTTGACTAAACTTCTCTCACAAGCAAAACATGATCACAACTTAGTACTCTTTGGGTGTTAATCACATAGGGATGTGAACTAGATTATTGACTCTAGTAAACCCTTTGGGTGTTGAACACATGGCGATGTGAACTATGGGTGTTGATCACATAAAGATGTGAGCTATAGGTGTTAAATCACATGGCGATGTGAACTAGATTATTAACTCTAGTGCAAGTGGGAGACTGAAGGAAATATGCCATAGAGGCAATAATAAAGTTGTTATTTATATTTCCTTGTATCATGATAAATGTTTATTATTCATGCTAGAATTGTATTAATCGGAAACTTGATACATGTGTGGATACATAGACAAAACAAAGTGTCCCTAGTAAGCCTCTACTAGACTAGTTCGTTAATCAAAGATGGTTAAGTTTCCTAACCATAGACATGTGTTGTCATTTGATGAACGGCATCACATCATTAGGAGAATGATGTGATGGACAAGACCCATCCATTAGCTTAGCATATTGATCATTCATTTTTATTGCTATTGCTTTCTTCATGTCATATACATATTACTTTGACTATGAGATTACGCAACTTCCGGATACCGGAGGAATACCTTGTGTGCTATCAAATGTCACAACGTAACTGGGTGATTATAAAGATGCTCTGCAGGTATCTCCGAAGGTGTTTGTTGGGTTGGCATAGATCGAGCTTAGGATTTGTCACTCTGAGTATCGGAGAGGTATCTCTGGGCCCTCTCGGTAATGCACATCATAATAAGCCTTGCAAGCAATGTGACTAATGAGTTAGTTGCGGGATGATGTATTACGGAACGAGTAAATAGGTAATGAGATTGAACTAGGTATGAAGATACCGACGATCGAATCTCGGGCAAGTAACATATACCGATGACAAAGGGAATTACATATGTTGTCATTACGGTACGTCCGATAAAGATCTTCGTAGAATATGTGGGAACCAATATGAGCATCCAGGTTCCGCTGTTGGTTATTGACTGGAGAGGTGTTTCGGTCATGTCTACATAGTTCTCGAACCCGTAGGGTTCGCACGCTATGTTTGATGACAGTTTTGTATTATACGAGTTATGTGATTTGGTGACCAAATGTTGTTCGAAGTCCCGGATGAGATCACGGACATGACGAGGAGTCTCGAAATGGTCGAGAGGTAAAGATTCATATATAGGACGATGATATTCGGACACCGGAAATGTTCTGGGGGTACCGGGTACATATTGGGTCACCGGAAGGGGTTCCGGGCACCCCCCGGCAACTATATGGGCCTAATGGACCAAGAGGAGAAATGCAGCAGCCAGCAGGGGCTGTTGCACCCCCATATGGGCCGCACCTTAGGAGGAAGGAAAGGGGGAAGAGAGAAGGAAAGGGAGGGATCCAGCCTCTAATGACCCACAAGTATAGGGGATCTATCGTAGTCCTTCGATAAGTAAGAGTGTCGAACCCAACGAGGAGCAGAAGGAAATGACAAGCGGTTTTCGATGAAGGTATTCTCTGCAAGCACTGAAATTATCGGTAATGATTGTTTTTGATAAGGTAATTTGTAACGGGTAACAAGTAACAAAAGTAAATAAGGTGCAGCAAGGTGGCCCAATCCTTTTTGTAGCAAAGGACAAGCCTGGACAAACTCTTATATAAAGGAAAACGCTCCCGAGGACACATGGGAATTATCGTCAAGCTAGTTTTCATCACGCTCATATGATTCGCGTTCGTTACTTTGATAATTTGATATGTGGGTGGACCGGTGCTTGGGTCCTGCCCTTCCTTGGACAAGCATCCCACTTATGATTAACCCATATTGCAAGCAACCACAACTACAAAAGAAGTATTAAGGTAAACTAACCATAGCATGTGGATCCAAATCAGCCCCTTAGAAGCAACGCAGAAACTAGGGTTTAAGCTTCTGTCACTCTAGCAACCCATCATCTACTTATTACTTCCCAATGCCTTCCTCTAGGCCAAAATATGTTGAAGTGTCATGTAGTCGACGTTCACATAACACCACTAGAGGAAAGACAACATACATCTCATCAAAATATCGAACGAATACTGTCAGTGTCAAAACCGGCAGATCTCGGGTAGGGGGTCCCGAACTGTGCGTCTAAGGCGGATGGTAACAGGAGGCGGGGGACACGATGTTTACCCAGGTTCGGGCCCTCTTGATGGAGGTAATACCCTACTTCCTACTTGATTGATCTTGATGATATGAGTATTACAAGAGTTGATCTACCACGAGATCGTAGAGGCTAAACCCTAGAAGCTAGCCTATGGTATGATAGTTGTTGTCCTACGGACTAAACCCTCCGGTTTATATAGACATCGGAGGAGGCTAGGGTTACACAGAGTCGGTTACAAGGCAGGAGATCTACATATCCGTATTGCCCAGCTTGCCTTCCACGCCAAGGAGAGTCCCATCCAGACACGGGACGAAGTCTTCAATCTTGTATCTTCATAGCCCAATAGTCTGGCCAAAGGATATAGTCCGGCTGTCCGGACACCCCCTAATCCAGGACTCCCTCAGTAGCCCCCAAACCAGGCTTCAATGACGATGAGTCCGACGCACAGATTGTTTTCGGCATTGCAAGGCGGGTTCTCCAAATCCTGAATACCTGTTGAATAGTGTCCGGCTTCCCATAAATGTTGCGCTTCTTGGCTTCCACGTCCAATAATGGCTATCTTCCACGTGTCGAGCGAATGCGAGAAGCCGGGGCATTTTTACATTTGCCACCCTAGCTATGTGAGTAAATTGTCTATTAAAGAGACAAGGATTCATAGATCCAAATCACACCATCCTTCCACGACGAGCATTCATCGGAGCGCGCTCAAAAAAATACATCCCAACATGGCCGGACACCGCAGCTCTTCCTCTCGCTCCCGTAGCCCTAAGCCCGGAGATTGGAAGAAGTGTTTCATTCCGCATACCAATTAGTGGAGTTACAGACCTGTGGATTTCTCCCTCCAGTATATGGTCCCCTGTTCGAGCCGGGCTCGCGCCTACAATGGCGGGGAGCAAGCGGAGATTTCCCAACCCCTCCAAGGGGAGGCGGGTATGCCTCATCCCTTATTTATTAAGGGGACTGGATTTCAATCCATCCGCTTCCTCCGAGGGCTCTCGAGTTTTACGGCCCGGTTGCATAACTTCACCCCGCTTCCATATTACACATCGCTGGTTATGTAGCCCTTTGTGAGCTGTTTCTGGGCTGCGAAGCTCATTTCGCGCTGTGGAAGAAGCTATTCTGCCTTGTGCCTCGTACACAGAGGGGGTCAATATATCAAGTGGGCGGAGCCAAAATATGGCGCATCGCCGGGACCGGATACATGTCCGGTACCCCGAAGAAGACGTCCGAAGACTGGCCTTCGGAGTGGTTTTATATGGAGGACGTCCCCCTTCACCTATTCGGATTGGTCTTCCCAAGTTCGACACTACCCCTTTGAAGAAACGCGGAAGTTGGCGCCCTCGGAGCCCTCAGGAGGAAGATAACAGAGACGTCATTTACCTGATGGGCCGGATAAAGGTGTTGGCTCAATCAGGACTGACAATAACCGAGGTTATGTCAATATGCATTATGCGGGGGGTGCAGCCACTTCAATATCGAGGCCACCCCATGTGGCACTTCAACGGGGAAGATGATGCCACTCGCTGCGGTCGTAAGGGACCGGACTCAGTTGCTGCTCTAGCAAAAATTATGTCCGATTTGTATAAGGGAGAGGAAAAGGAGTTCCTCCGCATCAAGCCACGGGACGGATTCTCCATGTACAACCCTCCAAGCTGGGTGAGCTGCCACTTTTTACTCCCATCCTTCCCGTATTTTGGTAATAAGTATTTACCTTGCCATTTCATAGCAGGAACTACGAAAGGCTGTAAGGGAGGTCAACAGCCCACCTCCACAACCGGAGGATCCTCACCGGGCCCTTGACCCCGGCCTTGAAGAGGATCCGGACATATTTGTGGAGCTGACCGACAGGATATTCTATCAATTAAGCTGTGATGATGCCATGGTGGCCATTATAGTTGACTATCCTGGGCTACTCCCCGCCTCGCACGTAAGTAAAACCAGAGTCCCGACTTCCGAGAAGGATCCCCTTTTATGCACTTCACCTACCGTACTTGTATGGTGTTTTATAGGGAAGGTCCTCGGGACGCCATGCCGAACCCGCGGTGACTCGCCAACAAGGCGCCAAGCCGGCAGGCTAAAAAGGAAGGCGGTCCGGACTGAGACTCAGGCGCAGAGGTATGATACCAAACCTCGCTCCGTGGTTATCGTCTTTTAAAACATAATAACACCCATGTTTCTGAAGGAAATATGCCCTAGAGGCAATAATAAAGTTATTATTTATTTCCTCATATCGTGATAAATGTTTATTATTCATGCTAGAATTGTATTAACCGGAAACATAATACATGTGTGAATACATAGACCAACATAACGTCACTAGTATGCTCTACTTGACTAGCTCATTAATCAAAGATGGTTATGTTTCCTAACCATAGACATGTGTTCTCATTTGATTAACGGGATCAGATCATTAGGAGAATGATGTGATTGACATGACCCATTCCGTTAGCCTAGCACTTGATCGTTTAGTATATTGCTATTGCTTTCTTCATGACTTATACATGTTCTCGTAACTATGAGATTATGCAACTCCCGTTTACGGAGGAACACTTTGGTGCTACCAAACGTCACAACGAATCGGGTGATTATAAAGGAGTACTACAGGGGTCTCCAAAGGTACATGTTCGGGTTGGCATATTTCAAGATTAGGTTTTGTCACTCCGATTGTGGGAGAGGTATCTCTGGGCCCTCTCGGTAATGCACATCACTATAAGCCTTGCAAGCAATGTAGCTAATGAGTTAGTTACGGAATGATGCATTACGTAACGAGTAAAGAGACTTGCCGGTAACAAGATTGAACTAGGTATTAAGATACCGACGATCGAATCTCGGGCAAGTAACATACCGATGACAAAGGGAACAACGTATGTTGTTATGCGGTTTGACCGATAAAGATCTTCGTAGAATATGTGGGAGCCAATATGAGCATCCAGGTTCCGCCATTGGTTATTGACCGAGAATAGTTCTAGGTCATGTCTACATAGTTCTCGAACCCGTAGGGTCCGCACGCCTAACGTTATGGCGATGCTTTTATTATGAGTTTATATATTTTGATGTACCGAAGGTTGTTCGAGTCCCGGATGTGATCCGGACATGACGAGGAGTCTCGAAATGGTCGAGACATAAAGATTGATATATTGGAAGCCTGTATTTGGATATCGGAATCGCTCCGGAGAAACCGGATTTTTCGAGTACCGGGGTTACGGAACCCCGGGGTTATTGGGCCTACATGGGCCATGAGGGAGAAGAGGAGGGCGGCCAGGGCAGGCCGCGCCTCCCCCTAGTTCGAATAGGACAAGGAAGGGGGCCCCTTCCTCTTTCCTCCCCCTTTCCTTCACTAAGGCAAGAGGAGGAGTCCTACTCCCGGTGGGAGTAGGACTCCTCAGCGCACCCCTTGGGGGCCGGCCGCACCTCCCTCCCTCCTTTATATCACGGGGCAGGGGGCACCCTAGAACACACAAGTTGATCTACGTGATCGTTCCTCAGCCGTGTGCGGTGCCCCCTCCACCATATTCCACCTCGGTCATATCGTCGTGGAGTTTAGGGCGAAGCCCTCGCGCCGTAGAACATCATCATCGCCACCGCACCATCGTCTTGTGGAACTCATCCTCCGACACTTTGCTCGATCGGAGTCCGGGATGCGTCATCGAGCTGAACGTGTGCTGAACTCGGAGGTGCCATACGCTCGGTACTTGGATCGGTTGGATCGTGAAGACGACGACTACATCAACCGCGTTGTCATAACGCTTCCGCCACGGTCTCACGAGTGCGTGGACATTACTCTCCCCTCTCGTTGCTATGCATCACCATGATCTTGCGTGTGCATAGGAATTTTTTTGAAATTACTACGTTCCCCAACAGTGGCATCCGAGCCAGGTTTTGTGCGTTGATGTTATATGCACGAGTAGAACACAAGTGAGTTATGGGCGATACAAGTCATCGCTTACCAAAGCATGTCATACTTTGGTTCGGGCGGTATTGTTGGATGAAGCGGCCGGACCGACATTACGCCAGACGCCACGCGAGACTGGTTCTACCGACGCGTGCTTTGCACACGGTGGCTGGCGGGTGTCGGTTTCTCCAACTTTAGTTGAACCGAGAGTGGCTACGCCTGGTCCTTGCGAAGGTTAAAACAGCAACAACTTGACAAACTACCGTTGTGGTTTTGATGCGTAGGTAAGAACGGTTCTTGCTTAGCCCGTAGCAGCCACGTAAAACTTGCAACAACAAAGTAGAGGACGCCTAACTTGTTTTTGCAGGGCATGTTGTGATGTGATATGGTCAAGACGTGATGCTATATTTTATTGTATGAGATGATCATGTTTTGTAACCAAAGTTATCGGCAATGGCAGAGCCATATGGTTGTCGCTTTATTGTATGAAATGCAAATGTTCTGTAATTGCTTTACTTTATCACTAAGCGGTAGCGATAGTCGAGAAGCAATAGATGGCGAACGACAACGATGCTACGATGGAGATCAAGGTGTCGGCGCCCGGTGACGATGGTGATCACGACGGTGCTTGAAGATGGATATCACAAGCACAAGATGATGATGGCCATATCATATCACTTATATTGATTGCATGTGATGTTTATCCTTTATGCATCTTATCTTGCTTTGATTGACGGTAGCATTTTAAGATGATCTCTTACTAAATTATCAAGAAGTGTTCTCCCTGAGTATGCAATTGCTATGAAAGTTCTTCGTCTTTGAGACACCACGTGATGATCGGGTGTGATAGGCTCTACGTTCAAATACAACGGGTGCAAAATATTTGGACACGCGGAATACTCAGGTTAAACTTGACGAGCCTAGCATATAACAGATATGGCCTCGGAACACGGAGACCGAAAGGTCGAGCGTGAATCATATAGTAGATATGATCAACATATTGATGTTCACCGTTGAAACTACTCCATCTCACGTGACGATCGGACATGGTGTAGTTGATATGGATCACGTAATCACTTAGAAGATTAGAGGATGTCTATCTAAGTGGGAGTTCTTAAGTAATATGATTAATTGAACTTAAATTTATCATGAACTTAGTACACGATAGTATATTGCTTGTCTATGTTTGTTGTAGATAGATGGCTCGTGCTTTGTTGTTCCGTTGAATTTTAATGCGTTCCTTGAGAAAGCAAAGTTGAAAGATGATGGTAGCAATTACACGGATCGGGTCCGTAATCTCGAGGATTATCCTCATTGCTTACGGAAGAATTACGCCCCGAAGCACCGCCGGGTGCCGTGCCCGTCACGATGTAACTGGCCATTGGCGTAAGAACGTCTGGCAGAGCAAAGTCGATGACTACTCGATAGTTCAGTGTGCCATGCTTTTACGACTTAGAACCGGTCTTCAACGACGTTTTGAACGTCATGGAGCATATGAGATGTTCCAGGAGTTGAAGTTAATATTTCAAGCAAATGCCCGGATTGAGAGATATGAAGTCTCCAATAAGTTCTATAGCTGCAAGATGGAGGAGAATAGTTCACAAGAAACACATACTCAAAATGTCCGGGTATAATAATCACTTGATTCAAGCTGGGAGTTAATCTTCACGATGATAGTGTCATTGACAGAATTCTTCAATCATCGCCACCAAGCAACAAGAGCATCGTGATAAACTATAATATGCAAGGTATGGACAAGACTATTCACGAGCTCTTCCCAAAGATAAAACAACTGGAGGAATAAAACAAGAAGGAGCAACAAGTGTTGATGGTTAACAAGACCACCAGTTTCAAGAAAAAGGGCAAAGGGAAGAAGAAGGAACTTCAAGAAGAACAGCAAACAAGTTGTCGCTCAAGAGAAGAAACCCAAGTCTGGACCTAAGCCCGAGATCGAAAGTGCTTCTACTGCAAGCAGATCGACATCGGAAGCGGAACTGCCCCAAGTATTTGGCGGATAAGAAGGATGGAAAGTGAACAAAGGTATATGTGATATACATGTTATTGATGTGTACCTTACTAATGCTCGCATGAGTACACAGGTATTTGATAATCGGTTACATTGCTAATATTTGCAACTCGAAACAGGGGACTACGGATTAGCGAAGATTGGCTAAGGACGAGGTGACGATGCGCGCGTGGGGAATGGTTCCAAAGTCGATGTGATCGCGGGTCGGCACGCTACCTCTACATCTACCATCGGATTAGTTTTAGACCTAAATAATTGTTATTTGGTGCCGCGTTGAGCATGAACATTATATCTGGATCTTGTTTGATGCGAGACGGTTATTCATTTAAGTCGAGGAGAATAATGGTTGTTCTATTTATATGAGTAATATCTTTTATGGTCATGCACCCTTGAAGAGTGGTCTATTTTTATTGAATCTGGATAGTAGTGATACACATATTCATAGTTTTGAAACCAAAAGATACAGAGTTGATAATGATAGTACAACTTATTTGTGGCACTGCCGTTTAGGTCATATCGGTGTAAAGCTTATGAAGAAACTCCATACCGATGGGCTTTTGGAATCACTTGATTATGAATCACTTGGTACTTGCGAACCGTGCCTCATGGGCAAGATGACTAAAACGCCGTTCTCCGGAACTATGGAGCGAGCAACTGATTTGTTGGAAATCATACATACTGATGTTTGTGGTCCAATGAATGTTGAGGCTCGCGGCGGGTATCGTTATTTTCTCACATTCACAGATGATTTGAGCAGATATGGGTATATCTACTTAATGAAACACAAGTCCAAAACATTTGAAAAGTTCAAAGAATTTCAGAGTGAAGTGGAAAATCATCATAACAAGAAAATAAAATTTCTACGATCTGATCGTGGAGGAGAATATTTGAGTTACGAGTTTGGTTTACATTTGAAGCAATGCGGAATAGTTTCGCAACTCATGCCACCCGGAACACCACAACGAAATGGTGTGTCCGAACGTCGTAATCGTACTTTACTAGATATGGTGCGATCTATGATGTCTCTTACTGATTTACCGCTATCGTTTTGGGGTTATGCTTTAGAGACGGCCGCATTCACGTTAAATAGGGCGCCATCAAAATCCGTTGAGACGACGCCTCATGAACTGTGGTTTGGCAAGAAACCAAAGTTGTCGTTTCTTAAAGTTTGGGGCTGCGATGCTTATGTGAAGAAACTTCAACCAGATAAGCTCGAACCCAAATCGGAAAAATGTGTCTTCACAGGATACCCAAAAGAGATCAAGGGTACACCTTCTATCATGATCTCAAGGCAAGATTTTCGTTGCAAAATTCGGATCCTTTCTAGAGAAGGAGTTTCTCTCGAAAGAAGTGAGTGGGAGGAAAGTAGAACTTGATGAGGTAATCAGACCTGCTCCCTTATTGAAAGTAGTTCATCACAAGAACCGGTTCCTGTGACAACTACACCAATCAGTGAGGAAGCTAATGATATTGATCATGAAACTTCAGATCAAGTTTCTACTGAACCTCGTAGGTCTACCAGAGTAAGATCCGCACCAGAGTGGTACGGTAATCCTATTCTGGAAGTCATGTTACTTGACCATGATGAACCTACGAACTATGAGGAAGCGATGATGAGCCCAGATTCCGCAAAATGGCTAGAGGCCATGAAATCTGAGATGGGATCCATGTATGAGAACAAAGTATGGACTTTGGTTGACTTGCCCGATGATCGGCAAGCCATTGAGAATAAATGGATTTTTAAGAAGAAGACTGACGCCGATGGTAATGTAATCTGTCTATAAAGCTTGACTTGTTGCAAAAGGTTTTCGACAAGTTCAAGGGGTTGACTACGATGAGACTTTCTCACCAGAAGCGATGCTTAAGTCTGTCGAATCATGTTAGCAATTGCTGCATTTTATGATTATGAAATTTGGCAAATGGATGTCAAAACTGCATTCTTGAATGGATTTACGGAAGAAGAGTTGTATATGATGCAGCGGAAGGTTTTGTTGATCCAAAAGGTGCTAACAAAGTGTGCAAGCTCCAGTGATCCATTTATGGACTGGTGCAAGCATCTCGGAGTTGGAATAAACGCTTTGATAGTGTGATCAAAGCATATGGTTTTATCTGCACTTTTGGAGAAGCCTTGTATTTACAAGAAAGTGAGTGGGAGCTCAGAGCATTACGATATTATATGTAGATTACATATTTTTAATTGTAAATGATTTAGATTTTATGTATATCATAAAGGGATACTTGAATAAAATTTTTTCTATGAAAGACCTCGGTGAAGCTGCTTATATATTGGGCATCAAGATTTATAGAGATAGATCAAGAAGCTTAATTGGACTTTCACAAAGCACATACCTTGATAAAGTTTTGAAAAAGTTCGAAATGGATCAGGCAAAGAAAGGGTTCTTGCCCGTACTACAAGGTGTGAAGTTGAGTCAAACTCAATGCCCGACCACAAAGCAGGAAGATAGAGAGAAAATGAAAGATGTTCCTATGCTTCAGCCATAGGCTCTATCATGTATGCAATGCTGGCCGACTCGATGCAGTGCTTAGCAATAAGCTTGGCAGGAAGGTACCAAAGTAATCTAGGAGTGGATCATCGACAGCGGTCAAGAACATCTGAAATACACGAAAAGGACTAAGGATATGTTTCTCGTATATGGAGGTGACAAAGAGCTAGTCGTAAATGGTTACGTCGATGCAAGCTTTGACACTGATCCGGACGATTCTAAATCGCAAACCGGATACGTGTTTTTATTAAACGGTGGAGCTGTAAGTTGGTGCAGTTCTAAACAAAGCGCCGTGGCAGGATCTACATGCGAAGCAGAATGCGAGCTGCTTCGGAAGCAAAATGAAGGAGTCTGGATGAAGGAGTTCATTTCCGATCTAGGTGTCATACCTAGTGCATCGGGACCAATAAAGATCTTACGTGACAATCTTGGTGCAATTGCCTTGGCAAAGGAATCCAGATTTCACAAGAGGACCAAGCACATCAAGAGACGCTTCAATTCCATCCGGGATCAAGTCCAGGTGGGAGACATAGAGATTTGCAAGATACATACGGATCTGAATGTTGCAGACCCATTGACTAAGCCTCTTCCACGAGCAAAACATGATCAGCACCAAGACTCCATGGGTGTTAGAATCATTCTTTGTGTAATCTAGATTATTGACTCTAGTGCAAGTGGGAGATCAAGGAAATATGCCCTAGAGGCAATAATAAAGTTATTATTTATTTCCTCATATCATGATAAATGTTTATTATTCATGCTAGAATTGTATTAACCGGAAACATAATACATGTGTGAATACATAGACCAACATAACGTCACTAGTATGCCTCTACTTGACTAGCTCATTAATCAAAGATGGTTATGTTTCCTAACCATAGACATGTGTTGTCATTTGATTAACGGGATCACATCATTAGGAGAATGATGTGATTGACATGACCCATTCCGTTAGCCTAGCACTTGATCGCTTAGTATATTGCTATTGCTTTCTTCATGACCTATACATGTTCCTGTAACTATGAGATTATGCAACTCCGTTTACGGAGGAACACTTTGGTGCTACCAAACGTCACAACGTGAATCGGGTGATTATAAAGGAGTACTACAGGTGTCTCCAAAGGTACATGTTGGGTTGGCGTATTTCGAGATTAGGTTTTTTCACTCCGATTGTCGGAGAGGTATCTCTGGGCCCTCTCGGTAATGCACATCACTATAAGCCTTGCAAGCAATGTAGCTAATGAGTTAGTTACAGAATGATGCATTACGTAACGAGTAAAGAGACTTGCCGATAACAAGATTGAACTAGGTATTAAGATACCGACGATCGAATCTCGGGCAAGTAACATACCGATGACAAAGGGAACAACGATGTTGTTATGCGGTTTGACCGATAAAGATCTTCGTAGAATATGTAGGAGCCAATATGAGCATCCAGGTTCCGCTATTGGTTATTGACTGAGAATAGTTCTAGGTCATGTCTACATAGTTCTCGAACCCGTAGGGTCCGCACGCTTAACGTTACAATGACAGTTTTATTATGAGTTTATATATTTTGATGTACCGAAGGTTGTTCGGAGTCCTGGATGTGATCCAGGACATGATGAGGAGTCTCGAAATGGTCGAGACATAAAGATTGATATATTGGAAGCCTGTATTTGGATATCGGAATCGTTCCGGGAGAAACCGGGATTTTTCCGGAGTACCGGGGGGTTACCGGAACCCCCTGTGGGGTTATTGGGCCTACATGGGCCATGAGGGAAAGAGGAGGGTCGGCCAGGGCAGGCCGCGCACCCCCTCCCCTCCTAGTCCGAATAGGACAAGGAAGGGGGGGCGGCGCCCCCCTTTCCTCGTTCCCCTCCCCCCTTTCCGTCTCCACCAAGGCAAGAGGAGGGTGTCCTACACACGGTGGGAGTAGGACTCTCCAAAGCACCCTTGGGGGCTGGCGCCACCTCCCCTCCCTCCTTTATATACGGGTGGGGGCACCCTAGAACACACAAGTTGATCTACGTGATCGTTCCTTAGCCGTGTGCGGTGCCCCCCTCCACCATATTCCACCTCGGTCATATCGTCGCGGAGTTTAGGCGAAGCCCTACGCCGGTAGAACATCATCATCGTCACCACGCCGTCCTGCTGACGGAACTCATCCCCGACACTTTGCTGGATCGGAGTCCGGGGATCGTCATCGAGCTGAACGTGTGCTGAACTCGGAGGTGCCAGACGCTCGGTACTTGGATCGGTTGGATCGTGAAGACGCGTCGACTACATCAACCGCGTTGTCATAACGCTTCCGCTTACGGTCTCACGAGGGTACGTGGACATTACTCTCCCTCTCGCTGCTATGCATCACCATGATCTTGCGTGTACGTAGGAATTTTTTTGAAATTACTACGTTCCCCAACAGTTTCCTAGAAGGAAAAGCGCTCGCCGGACTATATCCGGAGAGGTTGCCGATCACGCCTCTACCAGTCGTGCTCCAGGGCCAGACACAGAGGCGGAAGCTAACACGGGGCACGCGCTGGATGCTCCTCCTACAGAGGATGCGGATAAAATATCCGCTACAAATTCCGAAGTGGAGAGTGTCGTGGTTTTGTCACGGCAGATGTCCTCATGAAAGGACTTACTCGTGGAGCCATCGCTACGGTTTAACTTGTAGGGGTTAAAGCGGACACAAAGACACAGAGTTATACTAGTTCGGCCCCTTCGATGAAGGTAAAAGCCTACGTCTAGTTGTGATGGGATTGATGTGGTCTCGATGACTAGGGAGCAAATAAGCTTCTCCTAGGCTTTGAGCTGTTGTCCTTGAACCGTCCCGGGTCGTCCCCTTATATACATGGGTGACGCACGTCGGTTCAGAGAGTCCCAATCTCCGGTTCATACACATCCGGGTTGGTCTCTCTCTATTCCTAACTTATGATACAAGTTTACATACCGGGCCGGTTTATAGCTACAGGTGCTAAACCGACTACAGGCCTTGGGCCTTTACTCTCATGCCTCTTGGGCTTCAGACCGTTGATCTCATCGATGAAGTTAACCCGCCCAGATAGGCCGGTTTACGCCCAAAGAGTAATATCCCCAACATTAGGCCCCGCATTGATTTGAACAGGTTCATGTCAATCCTTGATAAAAATCTTCATCCGCAAATACTTTCTTGAAATCGTTGAACCGCCGTGACGCCGCTTTCTCCAAATTGCTGTAAACCGGCATGACGCCTTCATTAAAGATAACATTCATGATGTCTTCTTTATTTAATGATCCGCAATAATCGAGGCGACAGCTCCGCTTCCCAGATTCGCGGTCCTTGATTCCCGCTACCGACATGGTGTCTCGCCTTATAAATAGGACCGAAAGGTCATTCCCTTTCTTCCCTTCGTCCTCTTTCTCTTCGTCTTCCTTAAGGCCACTCGCCTCGGAGCTCCGCCGCCGTCAATTTCTGCCTCGTCCTGGCCACCAGATCAACCTCGAACGCACTGCAGAGACGCAGCACTTCTCCTCAAGATCTCCTCGGCTCAGGTAAGCCTTTAGCTCCCCTCGACCTAGATCTGTTCTAGGGTTTCCTGTTCTTGCCGTGCTCCATGAACTGCTCATGTTCATGCCGGACTCCTGGCTAGTTCTTTGTGACAGCTTGCTCTGATTAGCAGTAGCTTTTAGTATCCGCCTGTTGCCTTGTGCCTACGCCTATAAATCTTACATATTATCTCCTGTTCATAGCGTCCAAAAACTTGTTCTGTTTTATTCCTTCTTTTCTGATCTGGCTCCAGATCCTTTATTGTAAAGAAATCTTGTGAAACCTGTTTCTGCATACTTAGCCATTTGCAACCTTAGCTCCCTTCAATATTTAGACCAGGCGGTTTAACTTGTCATAGAAAAAATTAATCAAACCGGTATACACCATTAGTCCCCTTGTTGAACCGCCAAAACTCCTTAACCAGATACATCGCCGCTTCAGAGAACTCGGTTTAGATGTATTTGTCTCCGATTCAAAGACGGTACACCGGTTCTCTTTTGTCCCAACATATTCCTTAAACCGGATATCTTTTCTTTTTTAGATGGCCAAGCAAGTGTACGAATGCAACTGAGCGCCTTCCCGGGTCACCGAAACTCAGCTAAACAACCTTGTACTGACTGGCGCTTTAAGCAGCAAAAATGTTATCCATTGGAGGGTTCCTGCAACGAATGTCCACCCACACCTCAGAGGGAGAAATTGTAGTGTTCGCAGATCACTTAGCTCGGGTTTTAATCCGCCCGGTTCAAAATTTTACCGGATGTGCTAGCCAATTTTCAACTCCGTCTGCAAGATACTGTGCCCCAATTCTGCTACCAATATTTGTCACTTCCAAGTGCTCTGTGAAGCATACTTTCAAGAAGAACCCACGGTTGAATTGTTTAGAGACTGCTTTCATCTAAACTGCCGCATGTAGTTCACCGACGGGCCCAACACAGAATTAGGAGGTGTGGCGATTCAAAGAGGAAGGAAGTCACTTATCCTCATGTCAAACTGCATGCCACCCCAAGGAATGGAATCAAACATGGTTTTATTGCCGAGACACCTCACCGCTAATGAGAATCCTTTGCTGTGTTTTCGCCCCGAGCGACTCAAGAATGCACATCCCTTCCCGCAAAGGTTAATCGCCAAAGGAGAGAAGTAGATATGCTCCTCAACTCTCCAAGCTCAGAGCCTTCATGGCCAATGGTCCGACCGAATTGATCTCAAGACGCTGTTGGATATCATGGAGCATACTGCCCCTCTCCCAGCGCTCCGGTTTAATGTGCGAATACTCTGGCAGCATCAATGACCCCCTCCGACACATTAACATTCAGCTCACCGATGATGAGGTCACTGAAGCGGTGAAGAAAATGTTGAATGAACCGGAACATCTATGTGTCCGAACCGGTCTGCTCCCGTTCTGCGCTATCAACAAGCCACCCTCTGTAAGACTTCTAACTAATCTTTGCTGAATATATTACTGTTGTTTTGGACTTGACTTTTAACCTCAACTGCTGCTCAATCAGGGTGATGACCCATTCTGGAGCAAGAAACGTCCGCAAGAGAAACCAGAGAAGCCCGACAAACCGGAAAAACCAATCCGGCAAAAGACCAAAGCTGTCAAGAGAACTGCTTATAAAAGAAGAACCATCGTGCATCTTCCGATCCGCCATGGATGATGATGTGGGTAATCCGGACCTTGAGGTAGAACTTGATTCACTTGGCTTACTTTTCATACGCCTAATTAACGATGATATTTGTCGGGATGAAGTTTGAAGCCGATGATTCCGATGATGTAGAGGTAATTATTCTCCTCTCGATTCAAGTCCTTCGCCTTCATTAAAAATCCGTCAGCAAACCGGAAAATTAGATTTTCTCATCCCCTTGCTTACTTGGATCCCAAATTTCTTATGAAGACTCAACAACATGAAGCTTCGCCGCACAACTCTAAGACAAATGCCAGGTAGTTACCTCCGCCGGTTTACCAAACAGTCCGGTTCGAAACGCTGCTCAGAGGTCTCTAATTTGCTTGTCGCTGCTTACCCTAAAGCGGGCTGTGTTCACAACCCCTTAATCCATCCGACTCGATTATCGTGTCACTTCCCACTCTTCATCAGGCGAGTCATCAGCTACTTTCGGTGTAGCGACCCGACCTCGAACGGTCAAGCCTACGTGTTCTTTGTGCCATCCTCGGATCAGTATCTTTGGCACACACAAGACATCAATGTATATATCAAAGTGCAATCTCATGTATAATTATCGTAAAAATGATATATACCTCATTAGTCTCAGCGGAAACAAATAGTCGGGTGTGGAGTCCCATCAACGCCATCGGCTGGTTGAGTGTAGACTGTAACCCTGTATCGTAACTCTTACCCGTCGAGGAAATATCTGCAACATGATACGTTGCAGCCGTGTAGGTCAAGACATTGAATGTAAGCAAGATCACAATAAGAGAAAACAGATGATAAACTATACTATATGCGGTATGGCTTTGTGGCTCAGATCTCGAGTTTTGTTTATGCGTAAAAGCTGGTTTTATTTTCCCTACATCAAAGGAATAAATGAAGTCTGTACTATAGAGTTTTCTATCATGACATGGTTCCGCCAACCGATGTCTCATAGCCCAAATTCATCATAAGTTGCCCACAATTAAGTTATCAGTCCGGTGTTGAGAGTTACGAGATAGATCCAAGTCCGTGAGGCTCAAATTGTCCGTACTCGGGGACACGGCTAATCGATTAGGTTTTTAACCCTCTGCAGAGGTTTGTACACTTTACCCGCAAGATTCGATCCCTCTCTTTACGTTCTCGCACTTCATGGTGTTTGAGAACAAGATGACCTAAACATGGTCTTCCGAAGAGTTCCCCTGACCACTGTCCGGTGCTCATCCAATCCTACCGTAGTTCTACATCTGCTAGCACCGCCCCAAACCAGAGTCACCACTAAGGTCAACCAAGCCAGAGCCCATAATGACTTGCGGTTGCACAGGTAAGCTTCGGGCATGAAGTATTCTTCCGTCTCTTTGAGTCCGGGTGAAGCTTTCCGCAAGATGTCATGGCACTTCTCCATGCATCCCGCCAACCACCGGTTTCTCCAGGTGCCCGTCCAACCGCCCTTCACCCAAAGAGTGTGTATTGAATTCTTGTCTCGAGTCTTGAAGTCTTGAGGCCTTGAAGATGCAGTCCTTGCAGATTCCATCACGGAGTTGTCGTCATTGACGAGAGTTCTCCTTCTTCACACCACTCTCGAGCACTCATACCAACCCGTCTACTATAGCGTAGCATTAAAATAAATGACGCCCGGGCTTGGTAACAGGTGATGGGTTCCTACCTCATGCATACTACTCAACTACAAGAATTCAATATCACTACTGGAGGGTGGTTGCAAAGATGCCACTAAATGCAATAAAACATAGGTATGAAAGCATGGTCAAAGTGAACTTGCCTGGTATGTTGATGAAGATATAAACGCTCTCGGAAACTTGATAAAACTATTCGTCACTCCGATGTAAATCTATATAGTCAAACATAGCATTCATATAAGCAAACATCCTAGCAAATAATCCTAACACTCATGATAAAACCAACAAATAAAAATGCAAATCAAGGGACACCAAATAAAAACAAAGGAAAACTACACAACAAAACTACTAAAGAAAACTCACATAACACAAAAAATAGTTTTATCCTAAGTAAAACTTAACAAAGAAAATACTAAACTAATAATTTTAGAAGAAAGTAAAATTTAAATCAACTAAGTTAACAGAAAGTATTTTTCATAAAGTTTTACTAGCAAAAGAAAATCCATAAAAGCTAAATTAAAGCTCTAATTATGCTTAAAAACAAAACTAGTAAGAAAATAGAATAAAAATTTTATTTATTGTAAATAAAATTTCATGTTCTCAAGCTACATAAACTAATCTAAAATAAACTATCACATAGGAAAAATAAAATTAATTGCTAATTAAAACAATAGGAAAACAAAGAGCTAGTTAAATAATTAAGAACCACATGATTTTGATTAAAACTATTTTTTATTAAATCTAAAATGCCCAAATAAATTCCTACGGTTAGGTAAGGTCAAAACAAGGTAGTGACAAAAAGAATCACTAAAATAAAATAATCCTAACTCATTTTATAGCAGAATTACTAATCTGTCTAAATCAAAAATAAAACAATTGACAATAATTTTAACATGACTAAACATATTTTCTAAAGAAACTACAACAAATTTTCAAACTAACAAAAAAAGAATCAATTAAAAATATTAAGTAGATTAAAAGATATGGATTTTACAAAACTGAAACTATTCTGCTAAAACAGAAAACGAAAAATAAGGAAAAACGGGCTAATGGGCCTATATAACGCTTCGGCGTAATTTAACTAAACGGGCCCTAGGGTTAAACCGAACCGGGCCGGTCTAATAAAAACCCTAACTAACCGATCTAAACCGGAAATAAATCGGTTCACTAAAAACTAACCTAATAAACCATACCCCTTCGGGGATCTAATCCTAACCGTCCGACCTAGATCTAATCTGGGCGTAGGTGCTCCGGCGATCATCAAGGTCGACGGCGATGACGGGTTTCGGGCGGCATGCATTTACTCGGCGGCTCCGTGGTCGGGGCGTCGGCGGAGGTCTCCGGCGGGTGCGGCGTGGCGAGGTGAGCTCGGGGGTGGAGTCGGGCGAGGTCGAGGGTTCGGGGATGGCGGTGCGGAGTTAATGGCGGGCGGCGCCTGGTGCTCCTGGGTCAGGCGGGCGAGGGAGGGCCCGGGTGAGGGGCGAGGGGAATGGGCCGAGGGGGGTATATAGGCGGGGGGGCACAGCTAGGACGAGGGGCACACGCTGCGAGAGGATCACGGCTACTCCCGGATCTCACGGGATCGGGCGAGCGGCGGCGCGGGTGGTTGCGTGTTCGAGGTGAAGAAGAAGGTGGGGGTCCACCCGTCGGTGAGAGAGGGGAGAGTGCGTCTCGGTCGGCGACCGTGCGGAGGGATTTCGGGCGAGGGGGCTCGGCGTGGGCCGACTTCAGGCGTGGCTGGCTGGGCCGGGTCAATGGCTGGCCGCCGGCTCATTGGTGGCTGCGCTTAGCTGCTGTCTTCTCGCCGGCTGGGCGATTTCGGTGGCGCTGAGGTTTCTTTTTTCCTTTTTTTTTGAATTTGAGATAGAGAGAAAATATATTAAATATGTATATTTTATATAGGACATATATATATCAAAATGATCAGGGGAAAATTCCCTACAATTTGAACATTTTCTCCAGGGGCAAAACTCAAACTTTAAAAAAGATCATTTTCTAGGAATCCCAAATAAAAATCAAATTTGAATTCAAACTTTTGGCAAAGTTTTTCATCCGACATTTTGGAGTGTCATGTTTACTCCTCTCATACTTTTTCTCAAGTATTTGTCAGGCATAGTTTTGAAATAAATTTCAACTGCCAAATTTTGAATTCAAATCCCATCAACTCAAAATCTTCTCAAACTTCAAATGCCACTCAAATTCACTCAATCAATCAAACAAACAATCAAACAACAAGCATAGTTATTTATTTAATATAACATTGCAAAATTTAGAATTTTGGGATGTTACAAGCTGCCACCGCTTAAAACGGTGCTTGGGTAAGTCATACACTTTATATTATTTCTAGTACATCCTTTCATAACATACGCTGTATTTGGATCATATTGTGCTTTTCGAGGCTAAACCGAGGCCAAGCAAAAAGGCTCGTCTGGATAAGACGGTTGATGAAGAGATCGCCTTTCAACCGGATGACACCCGAATCTCAAGCGGCTATTTGTGAAGACACGCCTAACGACTCCACCATTGCATGATGACATTCTTGTTGCCGAGGACAGGCCTATCGATTCCTCCTTCTCGCCGACCAGCCTGTAAGCCCGACCGGATTGAGAAACCCACTACCAATCCGTCCCGCCGATAAAATGACCGCTCTCGGTCAAACCGGCGTTAAGCAAGGACGATGATGTTGTAATTACTGGTTTTGGCCACAAAGTGAACCGGGTAATCCGTCGCTTTAGCCAAGCATTCTGCCAAGGAAGAATCCGCCACCATGAGCAAGGGCAAGTGGGATGTTGATCGGCAACTTACGCCAGACCGAGCCCCCAAGACCTTCATCTTGGTTATTTGAACCGGTGTATACTAGCCGTGATTACTGAAGCTGGCTCGGTGAAGATGATGAAGGAAAAATTTGAGGTAACCTCCCTGTTTCTTTCTACTAAAATGTTTCAATTGTTGTTAGCTCTCCTAGCCCCAAGGGCCGGTTTAACTGTAATATAGTTAAACCGGATCAGAATCCATAGCACCGCATTAGAACATGTTCGATCAAATAGCCATTAGCCCCAAGTGCCAAGTTGAATACTTGTATTAAGCTTGGGACTTTGTGATTCCGTTGGTAGATGATGATCAAATATGCATTAGCCCCCAAGTGCCAAGTGTATAACTGGTTATGCACTCGGGACTTAGAACTTGCTCTTGTTTCGTTGCAGAGCGAAATATGTCAACAAGGCGTACAAATCAATGATCTTCAAGAAAATCTGAAGACTCAGCAAGCAGAAACTTCCAAAGCCAAAGATGAACTGAAAACCGTCTTGACCACAATGGAGCAACTCAAGGAATGGTTCAAGTCTGAGCGGGCGGGATCTTGAAAAGGCCGCTTTAACAAAAAAGGGCTGAAAATGCTGAAGCTGCCCTTAAACCGGTGGTGGAGGAGCTGACCAGCGTGAAGCGACAAGTGCATGCCATGACTGCTGCTATTTTTGGTAAGCTTTTCTTGACTTCTGTAATAACTTGGCCTTTATTATGATAAATCCGGTTTGTGACTGTTCTTGTATTGTCATAGGCACACGTATTGGTCACTTGGGATCAGATGTGCGGATGAAATTGAAAGCTGTCTATACTTTAGTAGAGCAGTTTGTACACTGGGCGCAGTGAATCATCTCCACTGCATCCCACAACAATCCGGCACCCTCCTTGATCCAAGACACTCTTAGGAGGCTGTCCATGCTCCCCGCCCGGATTGAAGAGCTGAAAAAATCTGCTGCTCGAACCGGTGCCATTAATGCTTTAATCCGGGCCAAAGCATGGGTGCCAGATTTCGATCCTGTGGAGGCAGCTCAGGGCTATCCCAGTTTGAAGGAGGACGGTTCAGAGTTCAATGAGAATGATCTAAGAGCGATAAACCGGGTGGTGCGCCCTCTAGCTTGCCAACTGGTTGAAGAGGCAAATCTGTCACATTATCAAGCCCAATACGATGATCAGAACAAGCGAGTGGCTGCACCTGTTCCTGAGGCGGAGAACCTGATCCCCCCAAACCGTAAGCACACCTATGCTCCTGATATTGAACCATCTGCCCTGATCCATGAAGAAGTCATCTTTCAAGCTTTAATGGGAATCGGCGGACATATCTGTTGACTCGGCCGATGGGCGAGATGAAGAAGCTGAAGCACAGACGCACCCACAACCATCGTGCCGGGCGGCAAGCAAGTATGAACCGGAAGCCGGTTTAAATAGTTGCTTCATTATGTTCCGCCAAAAAACAATGATCTTATTTGGGCACCATGTTGCCTTGTAATAGGATAGCCAATACTCTTGCCTTGAATATGCCTTCGTGCATAGGAACTGATACCTTTGCGTGAATGATCAAAATTTTCAATCTACATCGCCTGCAGTCACAAAATCGTAAACCGCCATGGCGGTCTGTACCTCCAGTTGGCTTGTGATGTTCATATATATATGAAATGAAATATGGAGGTATACGATCAAAAATTGTGATACAAAATACCTGCCATCGCTGGGCATAAAGTTGGTTTAACCAATCTTGAAACGGAGGTTGTATAAACCCTTACCGTCAAAGGAGAAAACAGCTCCTGTGTTTATAATGCCGGTTTACAGTGTAAACCGTGTCGGGTCATGACAAGCCCTCTGTTACTCCATAACGGGATGTTAACAGAACAAACCAAACCGGTGAAAAAAACTCCAGATTTAAAATGAACCGAATTTCGTCAAGTGACAGTTTGAACCGGTTTAAAAATGTTGTCGGTTTAAGAAACACAACAATAATAAAAAAATAATAATATGAAAGCAAAGGCAATGATAAACCGTTTGCAAAAAAGAAGGCTTTACTGAGCCGATCAGATGGTGTTACCATGGTCGGACACGATCAAGCTCCCTATAAGGTGTAGCTATGATTCAAGTCAGCCAGGTCCCCAACTGAAACCGTGGCATTATGCCAATCAAGTGGCGTGGCAATGGTTCGGGTTCGACCAAGCCCCCAAGTGACTCTATGGCCTTAGGCCGATCAAGAGGCGTGTTGGTTCAGACTTGACCATGTCCCCAAGTGATCTGGTGGCTTTCGCCTATTAAAAGGAGTTGCATTGGTTCGGACACGACCAAGCCCCCAAGTAATATCACAAAGCTTTTGAAAAGCAAACTTAGGAGGTAAACCGGAGGCCGTTTTAAAACAGAACAACTCCATGTAACCACACGTGATGTAGCAGAATAGAGACCCCGCTTTAGCTGAGGCTCCGGTTTATTACTTTATTCATGATATATATACACTGTCATAATATGTACATAAGTAGAGCCGATGGCTCAGGTATAATAAGGCCGAAGGTGAGCTATGTTCCACGGCCTGTTGGTCTCCTCCTCCGACGCGGCGTGAGTCTTTATGCTCTCGAATATCGATCGAGATAGTATGACCCGTTGTGCAAATTCTTGCTGACCACGAAAGGTCCTTCCCAAGGTGGGGATAACTTGTGCATATCACCGGTCTTGGATGAGCGAAGCACCAAATCTCCTTCTTGAAAAGTTACGGTTCGACCCGGCGACTATGATAACGGCGAAGATCCTGTTGGTAAATTGCCTAGCGGGCAGCTGCTATGTCACGCTCCTCATCCAACCGATCCAAAGCGTCCTGCCGTGCCGTCTCGTTGTCCGCTTCAATATAAGCAGCCATACGAGGTGAATCGTGACGGATGTCACTGGGGAGAACCGCCTCCGCTCCATAGACCATAAAGAACGGTGTGTATCTCGTGGACCTGTTAGGTGTAGTGTTGATACTCCATAACACAGACGGTAGCTCTTCTACCCAACAACCCGGTGTCCTCTGCAAAGGGACCATAAGCCGGGGCTTGATGCCTCTTAAGATCTCTTGATTAGCTCTTTTCGCTTGACCATTGGACTGTGGGTGTGCTCTTGAGGAAACATCTAGCCGGATGTGCTCACGTCACAGTAACTCTTTCATGGCATCTTTGGACAAGTTGGTACCATTATCTGTGATGATACTGTGTGGAAAGCCAAACCGGAAAATCACCTTTTTGATGAACTGAACCGCCGTAGCTGCATCACACTTGCTAATCAGGCCTACGCCTCCACCCACTTTGTAAATTTGTCAACCGCTACCAAGAGGTGGGTCTTTTTGTCCTTGGACCTTTTAAAAGGTCCAACCATATCAAGCCCCCAAGTTGCAAATGGCCAAGTAATCGGAATCATCCTCAATTCTTGGGCCGGTACATGAGCACGTCTGGAAAACTTTTGGCAACCATCACACCGTCTGACTAGATCTTCCGCATCAGCATGAGCAGTCAACCAATAGAAACCGTGGCGGAATGCCTTAGCTACCAAGGATTTTGAACCGGCGTGGTGACCACAATCTCCTTCGTGGATCTCACGCAATATTTCATAGCCTTCCTCAGGGGACACACAGCGTTGAAACGCCCGGATCTGTTGCAATGATGCAATTCATCATTAATAATAGTCATAGACTTAGATCGCGGACTATCTGCCGGGCCAACGTCTCATCTTCCCAGAACTTCGCCCGGTTCATGTACGCAAGATAAGGGAGCGTCCAATCCGGAATGACGTGAAGGGCTGCCACCAATTGAGCCTCCGGATCAGGAATAGCCAAATCCGCTTCACCAGGGAGCTTGACCGATGGGTTATACAGTACGTCAAGAAAAACATTGGGCGGGACCGGTTTGCGTTGAGAGCCCAACCGGCTTAAAGCGTCCGCCGCTTCATTCTTCCGACGGTCCACATGGTCCACCTGATAGCCCTTGAAATGACCCGCGACGATATCCACCTCACGCATTTATATGCAGCCATGAGCGGGTCCTTGGAATCCCAAGTGCCGGATACTTGTTGAGCTACCAGGTCCGAGTCACCGAAGCACTTAACCCGGCTTAAATTCATCTCTTTAGCCATCCGGAGACCATGGAGCAAGGCTTCATACTCAGCTGCATTGTTAGTACAAGGGAACATTAAGCGAAGAACGTAACAAAACTTGTCACCTCGTGGGGAAGTTAGCACGACTCCAGCCCCCGAGCCCTCCAATTGCGTGGATCCATCAAAGTGGATGGTCCAATATGTGTGATCCGGCTTTTCTTCTGGTGCTTGCAACTCTGTCCAATCATTAATGAAATCTACAAGCGCTTGAGATTTTACCGCCGTCCGAGGCACGTATTTCAGATCGTGCGCCCAAGCTCTATAGCCCACTTAGCAATCCGGCCAGTCGCTTCTCGGTTTTGTATGATATCGCCTAAGGGAGCAGAACTGACCACCGTGATGGGGTGCCCTTGGAAATATTGCTTCAGCTTCCGGCTAGCCATAAAAACCCCATACACCAGCTTCTGCCAATGCGGATACCTTTGCTTAGATTCAATAAGTACTTCGCTGATATAATAAACCGGACGTTGAACCGGATGCTCCTTCCCTGCCTCCTTCCGTTCTACCACAATGGCCACGCTAACTGCCCTGGCATTAGCAGCAACATATAGCAGAAGCGGCTCCTTGTCAATGGGAGCGGCGAGCACAGGCGGGTTGGCCAGTTGCCGCTTTAAATCCTCCGACGCTTCATCGGCGGTGGACTCGGACAAACTGATCTGTCTTCTTGACATCTGGTACAAAGGGATGGCCTTCTCCGAGGCGGCCGATAAACCGGCTCGTGGCATAATCCGCCTGCCAAACGCTGGACGTCATTAATGCACTTTGGTTTAGCCAGGAAGTAATAGCCGTGATCTTCTCCGGATTAGCTTCGATTCCCCTGTTGGACACAAGAAAACCCAATAACTTGCCTGCCGGAACACCAAAAACACATTTGGCCGGGTTGAGCATCATCTTGTAAACCCGCAAGCTGTCAAAGGTTTCCTTCAAATCGCCAATCAGAGTCTCCTTCTCCCTTGACTTAACCACAATATCATCCACATAGGCGTGCACATTACGGCCGATCTGTTTACGCAGCAATTACATACAGCGTTGATAAGTTGCTTGGGCGCTCTTGAGCCCAAAAGGCATAGACACATAGCGAAGGCTCCAAAGGGGGTGATAAACGCCGCTTTCTCCTGGTCCTTAATCGCCATCTTGATCTCGATGATATCCGAATTATGCATCCAAAAACTCAAACGCTCACAACCCGCCGTGGCATCAATAATCTGGTCAATGCGGGGGAGGGTGAAAGGATCTGCCGGACAAGCCTTGTTAAGATCTGTGTAATCCACACACATGCGCCAAGTGTCGTTTTTCTTAAGAACCAGCACCGGATTAGCAAGCCACTCTGGATGGAAGACTTCAACGATAAAACCAGCAGCCAAGAGCCTGGCTACCTCCTCTCCGATGGCCTTGCGTCTTTCTTCGTTAAACCGGCGGAGAAACAGCTTCACCGGTTTGTACTTGGGATCAATATTAAGAGTGTGCTCAGTGAGTTCCCTCGGTACACTGGCATGTCGAGAAGGTTTCTGTGCAAAATGTCCCGATTCTCA
Source organism: Aegilops bicornis (assembly GCA_021605145.1). Lineage (NCBI taxonomy): Eukaryota > Viridiplantae > Streptophyta > Magnoliopsida > Poales > Poaceae > Aegilops > Aegilops bicornis. The sequence continues at coordinate 538,878,753 of CM038675.1, forward strand.
CGGATGAACTCGATGAGCGCGCTTTTCCTATTTCGGATCCAAAGTTGGCGATCTTTGAACTGTTTGGATGAATCACTGTGCATGAAGTCAACAAGCTTAGTCTCATTGCCGATTTGAATTTCAGGGCGGATCATGCTCGTGGTTGGCTTCTTCAATGGAGTCATGTCCGCCGATCAACATTGTCCTTATAATACTTCAGCTCCTCGGTGGCACAAACCGACTCGTGATAAGCTGCGCCACCTTCCTCACATTCCAAAGCGATCTGCGGCTCCCATGAACCGTTATTGTCCCTTTGTAACCCGGCATCTTGAGCTGCAGATAAATATAACAAGGCCGTGCCATGAATTTGGCATAAGCCGCCGCCCAAATAGGGCGTGATACTGGACTTTGTATTTTTACCACTTCAAACGCCAATGTTTCCGATCTAGAATCATATTCATCTTGAAGGCCACTTCCAGAGCTATCTTACCAACCGGATATGCCGACTTGCCGTGCACCACACCATGGAACACCGTATTGGACGGTTTGAGATGTTTATCCGTTAACCCCATACGACGGAAAGTCTCATAGTACGTGATGTTAATACCGCTCCCTCCGTCCCATGAGTACTTTGGTGAACTTATAACCTCCCACCGAGGTGTCACTACCAGTATTAGCTGACCGGATTGTCCACCCGGGAGGATGATCCTCTCTACTCCAAACAATGGGCTGCTCTGACCAGCGTAGGTAGTGAGGCGCGACCGGTTCAACTGTGTTGACTGCCCGCTTCTGAAGCTTCCGGTCTCGCTTGTCTAAGCTGGAGGTGAAGAGATGGTACTGCCCACTATTCAACTGCTTTGGGTGGCTCTGATAACCCGACTGTTGCTGTTGCTGGTTGTAACCTCCTTGGTTATTCTGATTATTCTGACATTATGTCCGCCGACGCATTCATTAAATCTCGAACCGAATTTCCTCCAATCAAACTCGGCCCGGATCCTGAACCGCCGCCAGAACCTTGATCATACCGGAAAGCGTTGGAATTCTTGAACTCCTGCATAATGTAGCAATCCTTCCAGAGGTGGTTTGCTGGCGTCTCCGTCGTCCCGTGCTTCGGACAGGGCTGATTCAATAGATAGTTCAAGCGGTCCGGATTGGGATTAGGCGCTCCGCTTCGATTCGGCCGTTTACCCTTGCGCCGCTGGCCCTTGTCCTGCACGTTGGTGTTGGCTACGAAGTCCATGTTACCATTCGCTTTACGCTTACCTAAACCATTACCTGCCGAATGATGTTGCTGGCCCTTGGAGCTGTTGTTCTTCTTTCCTTCCTCGTCTGGCCATCGCCGCACTCGGGGTCCTTGGTACTATCGTAATCAGCATACTTCACTAAAGCGCCCATGAGAGTGCCCATGTCATTACAAAACCGCTTGGCGCGTCCCAACTTCAACTTTAAAGGCGTGAACCGGCAATTACCCTCCGTGGTTATGATCGCAGAGTCGGCGTTGATCCGGTCCGATGAATGCAGGATTTCAAACGCGCGTACTCCAACGGGTTGTTGACTCTCCTTCCCTTGGACACAAGCCGCTAAGTCCACTATGGACATGGGCTGCTTACAGGTATCTTTAAAATTCTGGATAAACCGGGCCCGCAACTGGGCCCATGAACTGATAGAGTTGGGTGGCAAGCTCTTCAACCAAGTATGGGCCGTGCCTTCGAGCATCATGGTGAAGTACTTTGCACATGCGGCCTCATCCACATCCAGCATCTCCATGGCCATTTCATAACTTTCTATCCATGCTTCGAGCTAAATCGCCGTGGTAATTCGGCACCTTACGCGGACCCTTGAAGTCTTTGGGCAAGCGACATTGCGTAAAGCGGGGCGAGGCAAGGTACCCCCAAAGAACTAGAGGAAAGTCCGGCTCAATCGATACGGTTGGACGAACCGGCGAGGGCTGATATGCTTGATGTCAGGTTGCTAACTCGGCCTCCCTGCGTTTCGGCCCGGTCTACTACCTCTGGCGTTATCGACACCAATTGCCGGTGTTGGGGAACGAGTAATTTCAAAAAATTCCTACGCATTAACGTAAGATCATGGTGATGGTATAGCAACGAGAGGGGAGAGTGTTGTCCACGCACTCGTGAGACCGTAAGCGGAAGGCGTTATGACAACGCGGTTGATGTAGTCGCACGTCTTCACGATCCGACCGATCCAAGTACCGAACGACTGGCACCTTCGAAGTTCAGCACACGCTCAGCTCGATGACGATCCCGGACTCCGATCCAGCAAAGTGTCGGGATGAGTTCCACAAGACGACGCAAGGCAGGACGATGATGATGCTCTATCGGTGCAGGGCTTCGCCTAAACTCATGACGATATGACCGAGGTGGAATATGGTGGAGGGGCACCAGACACGGCTAAGGAACGATCCGTAGATCAACTTGTGTGTCCATGGAGTGCCCCCTGTCCCCGTATATAAAGGAGTGGAGGAGGGGAGGGCCGGCCCTCTCTATGGCGCGCCCTAGGGGAGTCCTACTCCCACCGGGAGTAGGATTCTCCCTTTCCTAGTCCAACTAGGAACCCTTCCATGTAGTAGGAGTAGGAGAGAAGGAAAGGGAAGAGAGAAGGAGAAGGAAGGAAGGGTGCGCGCCCCCTCCCTAGTCCAATTCGGACTAGTCCAAGGGGAGGGGTGCGGCCACTCTTTTGGCCCTTTCTCTCCTTTCCCGTATGGCCCAAAGAGGCCCAATACGAATTCCCGTAACTCTCCCAGACTCCCAAAAATACCGAATCACTCGAACCTTTCCGAACTCCGAATATAGTCGCCCAATATATCGATCTTTACGCCTCGACCATTTCGAGACTCCTCGTCATGTCCCCGATCTCATCCGGGACTAACTCCTTCGGTACATCAAAACTCATAAACTCATAATAAACTGCCATCGTGAACGTTGTTAAGCGTGCGGACCCTACGGGTTCGAGAACTATGTAGACATGACCTAGAACTATTCTCGGTCAATAACCAATAGCGGAACCTGGATGCCCATATTGGCTCCTACATATTCTACGAAGATCTTTATCGGTCAAACCGCATAACAACATACGTTGTTCCCTTTGTCATCGGTATGTTACTTGCCCGAGATTCGATCGTCAGTATCCAATACCTAGTTCAATCTCGTTACCGCAAGTCTCTTTACTCGCTCTGTAATGCATCATTCCGTAACTAACTCATTAGCTACATTGCTTGCAAGGCTTATAGTGATGTGCATTACCGAGAGGGCCCAGAGATACCTCTCCGACAATCGGAGTGAAAAGACCTAATCTCGAAATACGCCAACCCAACATGTACCTTTGGAGACACCTATAGTACTCCTTTATAATCACCCAATTCATGCCAGTGATGTTTGGTAGCACCCAAAGTGTTCCTCCCAGAACGGGAGTTGCATAATCTCATAGTTACAGGAACATGTATAAGTCATGAAGAAAGCAATAGCAATATACGAAACGATCAAGTGCTAGGCTAACGGAATGGGTCATGTCAATCACATCATTCTCCTAATGATGTGATCCCATTAATCAAATAACAACACATGTCTATGGTTAGGAAACATAACCATCTTTGATTAATGAGCTAGTCAAGTAGAGGCATACTAGTGACTATATGTTTGTCTATGTATTCACACATGTATCATGTTTCCGTTAATACAATTCTAGCATGAATAATAAACATTTATCATGAAGTAAGGAAATAAATAATAACTTTATTATTGCCTCTAGAGCATATTTCCTTCAGTCTCCCACTTGCACTAGAGTCAATAATCTAGTTCACATCATCATGTGATTCAACACTAATATTCACATCTCGTATGTGATTAACACCCATAGTTCACATCGTCATGTGACCAACACCCAAAGGGTTTACTAGAGTCAATAATCTAGTTCACATCGCTATGTGATTAACACCCAAAGAGTACTAAGGTATGATCATGTTTTGCTCGTGAGAGAAGCTTAGTCAACGGGTTTGTCACATTCAGAGCCGTATGTATTTTGCAAATATTCTATGTCTACAATGCTCGCACGGAGCTACTCTAGCTAATTGCTCCCACTTTCAATATGTATCCAGATAGAGATTTAGAGTCATCCGGATTAGTGTAAAAAGCTTGCATCGATGTAACTCTTTACGACGGGCTCTTTTATCACCTCCATAATCGAGAAATATTTCCTTAGTCCTCACTAAGGATGTTCTTGACCAATGTCCAAAGGATCTACTCCTAGATCACTATTGTACTCCCTTGCCAAATTCAGAGCAAGGTATATAATAGGTCCAGTACATAGCATAGCATACTTTATAGAACCTATGGCTGAGGCATAGGGAATGACTTTCATTCTCTTTCTATCTTCCGCCGTGGTCGGGCTTTGAGTCTTACTCAATTTCACACCTTGTAACATGTGCAAGAACTCTTTCTTTGATCGTTCCATTTTGAACCTTTTCAAAATCTCGACAAGGTATGTACTTATTGAAAAACTTATCAAGCCGCCTTGATCTATCTCAATAGATCTTGATGCTCAATATGTAAGCAGCTTCACCGAGGTCCTTCTTTGAAAAACTCCTTTCAAATACTCCTTTATGCTTTGCGAATCAATTCTACATTATTTCCGATCAACAATATGTCATTCACATATACTTATCGTAAATGCTGTAGTGCTCCCACTCACTTTCTTGTAAATCTGAAGCTTCTCCAAAAGTCTCAGATAAAACCATATGCTTTGATCAAATCACTAAGCATATATTCCAACTCCGAGATGCTTGCACCGGTCCATAGATGGATCATTTGGAGCTTGCACATTTTGTTATCTCCTTTAGGATTGACAAAACCTTCTCGTTGCATCATATACAACTCTTCTTTAATAAATCCATTAAGGAATGTAGTTTTGACATCCATTTGCCGATTTCATAAAATGTGGCAATTGCTAACATGATTCGGACAGACTTAAGAATCGCCATAGCTTGAGAAAATCTCATTGTAGTCAACACCTTGAACTTGTCGAAAACCTTTTGTGACAAGTCGAGTTTTGTAGATAGTAACACTACTATCGGTGTACATCTTCCTCTTGAAGATCCATTTATTTAACATGGCTTGTCGATCATCGAGCAAGTCAATCAAAGTCCATACTTTGTTCTCATACATGGATCCTATCTCAGATTTCATGGCCTCAAGCCATTTTATGAATCTGGGCTCATCATCGCTTCCTCATAGTCCGTAGGTTCATCATGGTCTAGTAACATGACTTCCAGAACACGATTACCGTACCACTACAGTGCGGATTTTACTCGAAGACCTATGAGGTTTGGTAGCAACTTGATCTCAAGTTTCATGATTATCATCATTAACTTCCTCACTAATTGGTGTAGGAATCACCGAACTGATTGTGATGAACTACTTTCCAATAAGGGAGAAGGTACAATTACCTCATCAAGTTCTACTTTCCTCCCACTCACTTCTTTCGAGAGAAACTTCTTCTCTAGAAAGGATCCATCTTAGCAACGAAAAACTTGCCTTCGGATCTGTGATAGAAGGTGTACCCAATAGTTACCTTTGGGTATTCTATGAAGACGCATTCTCCGATTTGGGTTCGAGCTTATCAGTGAAAACTTTTTTCACATAAGCATCACAACTCCAAACTTTTAAGAAACGACAGCTTAGGTTTACCGTTAAACCACGCTCATATAGTGTCGCCTCAACGGATTTAGATGGTGCCCTATTAAACGTGAATGCAGCTGCCTCTAATGCATAACCCCAAAACGATATTGGTAAATCGGTAAGAGACATCATTGATCGCACCATATCAAAATAAAGCACGGTTACGACGTTCGGACACACCATAACATTGTGGTGTTCCGTGGCGTGAGCTGTGAAACTATTCCACTTTGTTTTAATTGAAGACCAAACTCAGAACTCAAATATTCATCTCCACGATTAGATCGCAGAAACTTTATTTTCTTGTTACGATGATTTTCTACTTCAATCTGAAATTCTTTGAACTTTTCAACTATTTCAGACTTATGTTTCATCAAGAAGATATACCCATATCTGCTCAAATCATCTTGTGAAGGTCAGAAAATAACGATACTTGCCACGAGCATCAACACTCATTGGATCGCATACATCGGTATGTATTATTTCCAATAAGTCAAGATCTCGCTCCATTGTTCCAACAACGGAGTTTCAGTCATCTTGTCCAAAAGGCACGGTTCAAGCAAGCATCAAATGATTCATAATCAAGTGATTCCAAAACCCATCAAGATGGAGTTTCTTCATGCGCTTTACACCGATATGACTCCAAACGGCGATTACCACAAATAAGTTGCACTATTATTAACTTTGCATCTTTTGGCATCAATATTATGAATATGTGTATCACTACTATCGAGATCCAACAAACTATTTTTATTGGGTGTATGACCATTGAAGGTTTTATTCATTTAAATGTAACAACAATTATTCTCTGATTTTAAATGAATAACCGCTTTGAAATAAAGATGATCAAATCATATTCATGCTCAACGCAAACACCAAATAACATTTATTTAGGTTTAACACTAATCCCGAAAGTATAGGGAGTGTGCGATGATGATCATATCAATCTTGGAACTACTTCCAACACTCATCGTCACTTCCCCTTCAACTAGTCTCTGCTTATTCTCAGAACTCCTGCTTCGAGTTACTAATCTTTGCAACCGAACAAGTATCAAATACTCAGGGGCTACTATAAACATTAGTAAGGCACACATCAATAACCTGTATATCAAATATAACCTTGTTCACTTTGCCATCCTTCTTATCCACCAAATATTCAGGGGTAGTTCCGCTTCCAGTGACCAGTCCCTTTGGCAAGATAAGCACTTAGTCTCGTGCTTAGGTCCAGACTTGGGCTTCTTCACTTTGAGCAGCAACTTGTTTGCCGCTCTTCTTGAAGTTCCCTTCTATCCCTTTGCCCTTTTCTTGAAACTAGTGGTCTTGTTAACCATCAACACTTGATGTTTTTCTTGATTTCTACCTTCGCCGATTTCAAAGATCACGAAGAGCTTGGGAATCACTTTCGTCATCCCTTGCATATTATAGTTCATCACGAAGTTCTAGTAACTTAGTGATGGTGACTAGAGAATTCTGTCAATCACTATCTTATCTCGAAGATTAACTCCCACTTGATTCAAGTGATTGAAGTACCTGCATAATCTGAGCACATGCTCACTAGTTGAGCGATTCTCCTCCATCTTTTAGCTATAGAACTTGTTGGAGACTTCATATCTCTCAACTCGGTATTTGCTTGAATTATTAACTTCAATTCACGGAACATCTCATATGGTCCATGACGCTCAAAACATCTTTGAAGTCCCGATTCTAAGCCGTTAAGCATGGTGCACTAAACTATCAAGTAGTCATCATATTGAGCTAGCCAAACGCTCATAACGCCTGCATTCCGCTTCCTGCAATAGGTCCGCTACACCTAGCGGTGCATCAAGGACATAATTCTTCCGGCAAAGAATGAGGATAAACCTCAGATCACGGATCCAATCCGCATCATTGCTACTAACATTTTTCAACATAATTTTTCTCTAGGAACATATCAAAATAAACATATGAAAGCAACAACGCGAGCTATTGATCTACAACATAATTTGCAAAATACTACCAGGACTAAGTTCATGATAAATTAAAGTTCAATTAATCATATTACTTAAGAACTCCCACTTAGATGTACATCTCTCTAGTCATCTAAGTGATCACGTGATCCAAATCAACTAAACCATAACCGATCATCACGTGAGATGGAGTAGTTTTCAATGGTGAACATCACTATGTTGATCATATCTACTATATGATTCACGCCGACCTTTCGGTCTCCGTGTTCCGAGGCCATATCTGCATATGCTAGGCTCGTCAAGTTTAACTCGAGTATTCTCGCGTGTGCAAAACCGGCTTGCACCCGTTGTAGATGGACGTGAGAGCTTATCACACCCGATCATCACGTGGTGTCCGGGCACGATTTAACTTTGGCAACAAAGGCATACTCGGAGAACACTTCTTGATAATTATTGAGAGATCATCTTAAAATGCTACCGCTAATCAAAGCGAATAAGATGTATAATGATAAACATCATATGCAATCAAAATATGTGACATGATATGGCCATGATCATCTTGGCGCCTTTGATCTCCATCTCCAAAGTACTGTCATGATCTATATCGTCACCGCACGACACCATGATCTTCATCATCTTGATCTATATCAATGTGTCGTCACATGGTCGTCTCGCCAACTATTGCTCTTGCAACTATTGCTATCGCATAGCGATAAAGTAAAGCAATTATTTGGCACTTGCATCTTATGCAACAAAGAGACAACCATGTGGCTTCCGCCATTGTCGAGAACTTCAACAAAACATGATCATCTCATACAACAACTTATATCTCATCACGTCTTGACCATATCACATCACAACATGCCCTGCAAAAACAAGTTAGACGTCCTCTACTTTGTTGTTGCAAATTTTACGTGGCTGCTATGGGCTGAGAAATAACCGTTCTTACCTACGCATCAAAATCACAACGATAGTTCATCAAGTTAGTGCTGTTTTAACCTTCGCAAGGACCGGCGTAGCCACACTCGGTTCAACTAAAGTGAGAGAGACAGACACCGCCACCACCTTTAAGCAACTAGTGCTCGTAGCGGTGAAACCAGTCTCGGCGTAAGCGTCTGGCGTAATGTCGGTCCGGCCGCTTCATCTCACAATACCGCCGAACCAAAGTATGACATGCTGGTAAGCGGTATGACTTGTATCGCCCACAACTCACTTGTGTTCTACTCGTGGATATAACATCAACGCATAAAACCAGGCTCGGATGCCCTTTGTTGGGGAACGAGTAATTTCAAAAATTCCTACGCACACGCAAGATCATGGTGATGGTATAGCAACGAGAGGGAGAGTGTTGTCCACGCACTCGTGAGACCGTAAGCGGAAGCGTTATGACAACGCGGTTGATGTAGTCGACGCCTTCACGATCCGACCGATCCAAGTACCGAACGCACGGCACCTCCGAGTTCAAAGACACGCTCACTTTCGATGGCGATCCCCGGACTCGATCCAAAGAAAGTGTCGGGGATGAGTTCCACAAGACGGCGTGGCAGCGATGATGATGCTCTACCGGCGCAGGGCTTCGCCTAAACTCCGCGACGATATGACCGAGGTGGAATATGGTGGAGGGGGGCACCGCACACGGCTAAGGAACGATCTGTTGGGGAAGGTTACAGAAAATTAAAATTTTCCTACGGTTTCACCAAGATCTATCTATGAGTTCATCTAAGCAATGAGTCAAGGGAGTGAGTTTGCATCTACATACCACTTGTAGATCGAGTACGGAAGCGTTCGAGGGAGTGGTGATGATGGAGTCGTTCCCAACGTGATTCCGATCACCGATGACCAAGCGCTGAAAGGACAGCACCTCCGCGTTCAACACACGTACGGGACGATGGCGTCTCCTCCGTCTTGATCTAGCAAGGATGAAGGAGAGGTTGAGGAAGACAACTCCAATGGCAGCACGACGGCGTGGTGCAATTGGTATAGCAGTTCTCTGACAGGGCTTCGCCAAGCTCGTACGGAGAAAGAGAGGTGTTGGGGAGGGAGGGCTGCGCCTTCAATTGTGTGTTGCAGCCTCCCTCACCCCTCTATATATAGGAGGAGAGGGAAAGGAGGCCGGCCATCTAGGGAAACCCTAGATGGGGGCGTGACAAGGGGAGAGGAAAGGGGTGGCTTTCCCCCAAGCCAGGGGCGCCCCTTTAGCCCTTTAGGGTTTCCCTCTCCAAACCCTAGCCAAGCATGGGCCTAGGTGGGGGCGCGCCCAGCCCACTAGGGCCTGGCTCCCTCTCCCACACAGCCCATGTGGCCCCCGAGGGGTGGCCCTCCCGGTGGACCTCAGGAACCCTCCCGATGGCCCCAAGGTACATTAAGCATGCCCCAAACTTTCCTAAGGTGTCCATTTAACCACTTTCCATATATAGATCTTTACCTCCAGACCATTCCGGAACTCCTCGTGACGTCCGGGATCTCATCCGGACTCGAACAACATTCGGTAATCACATACTTGTCTTCCTAATAACCCTAAGCGCCACCGAACCTTAAGTGTGTAGACCCTACGGGTTCGGGAGACATCTTGAGACATGACCGAGACGACCTCAGGTCAATAACCAACAGCGGGATCTGGATACCCATGTTGGCTCCCACATGCTCCTCGATGTTGTCATCGGATGAACCACGATGTCAAGGGTTCAAGCAACCCGTGATTCTGTTCCCTTTGTCGACGGTATGTTACTTGCCCGAGACTCGATCGTCGGTATCCCAATACCTCGTTCGGTCTCAAGTTATCGGCAAGTCACTTTACTCGCACCGTAATGCATGATCCCGTGACTGCATTAATTTGGTCACTTTGAGCTCATTATGATGATGCACTACCGAGTGGGCCTAGTGATACCTCTCCGTAATACGGAGTGACAAATCCTGTCTCGATCCGTGTCAACCCAACAGACACTTTCGGAGATACTGTAGTGCACCTTTATAGTCACCCGATTACGTTGTGACGTTTGGTACACCCAAAGCACTCCTATGGTATCCGGGAGTTACACGATCTCATGGTCTAAGGAAGAGTTACTTGACATTGGAAAAGCTCTAGGAAAACGAACTACACGATCTTGTGCTATGCTTAGGATTGGGTCTTGTCCATCACTTCATTCTCCTAATGATGTGATCCCGTTATCAACGACATCCAATGTCCATAGTCAGGAAACCATGACTATCTATTGACCAACGAGCTAGTCAACTAGAGGCTTACTAGGGGCGTATTGTAGTCTATGTATTCACACGTGTATTACGATTTCCGGATAATATGCTTATAGCATGAATAAAAGACAATTATCATGAACAAGGAAATATAATAATAATGCTTTTATTATTGCCTCTAGGGCATATTTCCAACAGTCTCCCACTTGCACTAGAGTCAATAATCTAGTTAGATTGTGATGAATCGAACACCCATAGAGTTACGGTGTTGATCATGTTTTGCCCGCGGAAGAGGTTTAGTCAATGGATCTGTGACATTCAGATCCGTATGCACTTTACAAATTTCTATGTCTCCATCTTGAACATTTTCACGGATGGAGTTGAAGCGACGCTTGATGTGCGTGGTCTTCTTGTGAAACCTGGGCTCCTTGGCAAGTGCAATAGCTCCCGTGTTGTCACGAGAAGAGTTTGATCGGCCCCGACGCATTGGGTATGACTCCTAGGTCGTGATGAACTCCTTCACCCAAATTGCTTCATGCGCGCCTCCGAGGCTGCCATGTACTCCGCTTCACATGTAGATCCCGCCACGACGCTCGCTTGCTGCACCACCATCGCTTCCACCATTCAACATATACACGTATCCGGTTTGTGACTTTGAGTCATCCAGATGCGTGTCGAAGCTTAGGCCGACGTAACCCTTTACTGACGAGCTCTTCGTCCACCTCCATAAACGAGAAGCATGTCCTTTGTCCTTTTAGGTACTTCAGGATATTCTTGACCGCTGTCCGTGTTCCTTGCCGGGATTACTTTGGTACCTTCCTACCAAACTTACGGCAAGGTTTACATCAGTGTCCGTACAAAGCATGGCATACATAATAGATCCTATGGCTGAGGCATAGGGATGACGCTCATCTCTTCTTTATCTTTTGCCGTGGTCGGGCATTGAGCTGAGCTCAATCTCACACCTTGCAATCATGTGCAAGAACCCTTTCTTGACTGATCCATTTGAACTTCTTCAAAATCTTATCAAGGTATGTGCTTTGTGAAAGACCTATGAGGCCTCTCGATCTATCTCTATAGATCTTGATGCCTAATATATAAGCAGCTTCTCCAAGATCCTTCATTGAAAAACTTTTATTCAAGTAGGCCTTAATGCTGTCCAAGAGTTCTATATCATTTCCCATCAAAAGTATGTCATCTACATATAATATGAGAAATGCTCTGAGCTCCCACTCACTTTCTTGTAAACGCAGGCTTCTCCATAAGTCTCAAGATAAACCCAAACGCTTTGATCATCTCATCAAAGCGTAATGTTCCAACTCCGAGATGCTTGCACCAGCCCATAAATGGAACGCTGGAGCTTGCATACTTTGTCAAGATTCTTAGGATCGACAAAACCTTCCTTGCATCATATACAGCTCTTCCTTAAGATATCCGATTAAGGAACGCTGCTTTTGACGCCCATCTCGCCATATCTCATAATCATAGTATGCGGCAATTGCTAACATGATTTGGACGGACTTAAGCTTCGCTACGGGTGAGAAAGTCTCATCGTAGTCAATCCCTTGAACTTTTCGATAACCCTTAGCGACAATTCGAGCTTTATAGACGGTAACATTACCATCCGCGTCTGTCTTCTTCTTAAAGATCCACTTGTTTTCTATCGTCACGATCATCGGGCAAGTCTGTCAAAGTCCATACTTTGTTTTCATACATGGATCCTATCTCGGATTTCATGGCTTGAGCCATTTGTTGGAATCCGGGCCCGCCATCGCTTCTTCATAGTTCGAAGGTTCACCGTTGTCTAACAACATGATTTCTGTGACAGGGGTTGCCGTACCACTCACTGTGCGGAACGTGTCCTAGTGGACCCACGGGTTCAAGAGCAACTTGATCCGAAGTACCTTGATCATCATCATTAATTTCCTCTCCGGTTGGTGTAGGCATCACAGAACATTTTCCCGAGCTGCACTACTATCCTGCTCAAGAGGTAGTACTTCATCGAAGTTCTACTTTCCTCCCACTTACTCCTTTCGAGAGAAACTTTTTCCGTAAAGGTTCTGTTCTTGGCAACAAAGATCTTGCCTTCGGATCTAAGGTAGAAGGTATACCCAAGGGTTTCCTTAGGGTATCCTATGAAGACGCATTTTTCCGACTTGGGTTCGAGCTTTTCAGGTTGAAGTTTCTTGACATAAGCATCGCATCCCCAAACTTTTAGAAACGATACCTTAGGTTTCTTCCCAAACCATAATTCATACGGTGTCGCCTCAACGGATTTAGACGGTTGCCCTATTTAAAGTGAATGTAGCTGTCTCTAGAGCGTATCCCCAAAAGATAGCGGTAAATCGGTAAGAGACATCATAGATCGCACCATATCCAATAGAGTGCGACATTCTGACGTTCGGACACACCGTTCTACGCTGAGGTGTTCCAGCGGCGTGAGTTGTGAAACGATTCCACATTTTCTTAAGTGTGTGCCAAATTCGTGACTTAAATATTCTCCTCCACGATCTCGATCAGAAGAATTTTATCTTTCGGTCACGTTGATTCTCTACCTCATTCTGAAATTCCTTGAACTTTTCAAAGGTCTCAGACTTGTGTTTCATCAAGTAGACATACCCATATCTACTCAAGTCATCTCGTGAGAGTGAGAACATAACGATATCCTCCATGAAGCCTCAACACTCATTGGACCGCACACATCGGTATGTATGATTTCCAATAAGTTGGTTGCTCGCTCCATTGTTCGGAGAACGGAGTCTTGGTCATCTTGCCCATGAGGCATGGTTCGCATGTGTCAAATGATTCATAATCGAGAGACTCTAAAAGTCCATCAAGCATGGAGCTTCTTCATGCGCTTGACACCAATGTGACCAAGGCGGCGATGCCACAAGTATGTGGGACTATCGTTATCAACTTTACATCTTTTGGTATTCACACTATGAACATGTGTAACATTACGCTCGAGATTCATTAAGAATAAAGCATTGACTATCTGGAGCATGACCATAAAACATTTCTCTCATATAAATAGAACAACCATTATTCTCGGATTTAAATGAGTAGCCATCTCAGATTAAACAAGATCCGTATACAATGTTCATGCTCAAACTTGGCACCAAATAGCAATTATTAAGGTTTATAACTAATCCCGTAGGGTAAATGTAGAGGTAGCGTTGACGGCGATCACATCGACCTTGGAACCATTCCCGACGCCAAGATCGTCACCTCGCCCTTCGCCAGCCTCCGCTTATTCCGCAGCTCCCGCCGTGGAGTTACAAATATGAGCAACGGCACCGGTATCAAATACCCAGGAGTTACTACGAGTAATCGGTAAGGTACACATCAATTACATGTATATCAAATATACCTTTAGTGTTGCCGCCTTCTTATCCGCTAAGTATTTGGGGCAGTTCCGCTTCCAAAGTGACCCTTCCCTTGCAATAAAAGCACTGCCGTCTTCGTGCTTGGGTCCATTCTTTGACTTCTTCTTCCGGCAACTTGCTTACCAAAGCGGCAACCTCTTTGCCGTCCTTCTTGAAGTTCTTCTTGCCCTTGCCTTTCTTGAACTTAGTGGTCTTATTGACCATCAACACTTGATGTTCTTTCTTGATTTCAACCTCTCACGACTTCAAAGCATTGAGAATACTTCGGAATGGTCTTTACCATCCCTGCATATTGTAGTTCATCACAAAGCTCTTGTAGCTTGGTGGGAGCGATCAAGGATTCTCAATGACCGCCTCGTCCGGGAGGTTTATGTCTAGCTGGGATAGGCGGTGATGCAACCTGGACATTTTGAGTATGTGTTCACCGACGTAACTGTTTTCCTCCATCTTACAACTATAGAACTTGTCGGAGACTTCATATCTCTCGACCGGGCATGAGCTTGAAAAACCAGTTTCAGCTCCTCGAACATCTCGTATGCTCCGTGTTGCTCAAAACGCTTTTGGAGCCCGGTTCTAGGCTGTAAAGCATGCCGACCGAACGAGGGAGTAATCATCAAGACGAGACCGCCAAGCCGCTCATAACGCCTTGGTTCTCTCGATGGGTGCTTCACCTAGCGGTGCTTCTAGGACATATTGTTTCTTGGCAGCTATGAGGATGATCCTCAGGTTCCGGACCCAGTCCGCATAGTTGCTGCCATCATCTTTCAGCTTGGTTTTCTCTAGGAACGCGTTGAAGTTCATGGCGACATGAGCGTTGGCCATTTGATCTACAAGACATATTATGCAAAAGTTTTAGACTAAGTTCATGATAATTAAGTTCATCTAATCAAATTAAAATGAACTCCCACTCAGATTAGACATCCCTCTAGTCATCTAAGTGTTACACGATCCGAGTCGACTAGGCCGTGTCCGATCATCACGTGAGACGGACTAGTCATCGTCGGTGAACATTCTCATGTTGATCGTATCTTCCATACGACTCGTGTTCGACCTTTCGGTCTCCGTGTTCCGAGGCCATGTACGTACATGCTAGGCTCGTCAAGTTAACCCTAAGTGTTTCGCGGTGTAAATGTCATCTTACACCGTTGTATGTGAACGTAAGAATCCATCACACCCGATCATCATGTGGTGCTTAGAAGTTTACGAACTTTAGCAACGGTGCGCTTAGGGAGAACACTTCTTGAAATTGTTTTAAGGGATCATCCTATTTACTACCGCTGCGTTCTAAGTAAACAAGATGCATAAATATAATAAACATCACATGCAATTATATAATAGTGACATGATATGGCCAATATCATAAAACTCCATTGATCTCCATCTTCGGGCTCCATGATCATCTTGTCACCGGCATGACACCATGATCTCCATCATCATGATCTCCATCATTGTGTCTTCATGAAGTTGTCACGCCAACGACTACTTCTACTTCTATGGCTAACGCGTTTAGCAATAAAGTAAAGTAAGTTACATGATGCTCTTCAATGACACGCAGGTCATACAAAAAATAAAGACAACTCCTATGGCTCTGCCGTTGTCATACTCATCGACATGCAAGTCGTGATTCCTATTACAAGAACATGATCTCATACATCACAATATATCATCATTCATCACAACTTGGCCATATCACATCACATGACAATTGCTGCAAAAACAAGTTAGACGTCCTCTAATTGTTGTTGCATCTTTACGTGGCTGCAATTGGGTTCTAGCAAGAACGTTTTCTTACCTCACGAATAACCACAACTTGATCTTGTCAACTTCTATTTACCCTTCATAAGGACCCTTTTCATCGAATCCACTTCAACTAAAGTGGGAGAGACAGACACCCTTGACCACCTTATGCAACTAGTGCATGTTAGTCGGTGGAACCGGTCTCACGTAAGCGTGCGTGTAAGGTTGGTCCGGCCGCTTCATCCCACAATACCGCTGAAGCAAGATACGACTAGTAACGGCAAGCAAGTTGACAAGATCTACGCCCACAACAAAATTGTGTTCTACTCGTGCAAAGAGAACTACGACAGACCCTAGCTCATGATGCCCTTTGTTGGGGAAGGTTCTGAAAATTAAAATTTTCCCTACGGTTTCACCAAGATCTATCTATGAGTTCATCTAAGCAACGAGTCAAGGGAGTGAGTTTGCATCTACATACCACTTGTAGATCGAGTACGGAAGTTGCTCGAGGGAGTGGTGATGATGGAGTCGTTCCCAACGTGATTCCGATCACCCGATGACCAAGCTACCGAAAGGACAGCACCTCGCGTTCAACACACGTGCAGGGACGATGGCGTCTCCTCCGTCTTGATCCAGCAAGGATGAAGGAGAGGTTGAGGAAGACAACTCCAATGGCAGCACGACGGCGTGGTGCAATTGGTACATGATTCTCGGCTGTGGCTTCGCCAAGCTCAGACGGAGAAAGAGAGGTGTTGGGGAGGGAGGGGCTGCCTTCAATTGTGTGTTGCAGCCCTCCCCTCACCCCTCTATATATAGGACCAGAGGGCAAGGGGGGCCGGCCATCTAGGGGAAACCCTAGATGGGGGCGGCGGCCAAAGGGGAGAGGGAAAGGGGTGGCTTGCCCCCAAGCTGAGGCGCCCCTTTAGCCCTTTAGGGTTTCCCTCTCCAAACCCTAGCCGCATGGGCCTAGGTGGGGAGGCGCGCCCAGCCCACTAGGGCTGGCTCCCTCTCCCACACACAGCCCATGTGGCCCCCGGGAGGTGGCCCCTCAGTGGACCTCCGGAACCCTCCCGGTGGCCCCGGTACATTACCGGCATGCCCCCGAAACTTTCCGGTGTCCGTTTAACCACTTTCCATATATAAATCTTTACCTCCGGACCATTCCGGAACTCCTCGTGACGTCCGGGATCTCATCCGGACTCAACAACATTCGGTAATCACATACTTGTCTTCCTAATAACCTAAGCGTCCGAACCTTAAGTGTGTAGAACCCTACGGGTTCGGGAGACATCTGAGACATGACCGAGACGACCTCAGTCAATAACCAACAGCGGGATCTGGATACCCATGTTGGCTCCCACATGCTCCTCGATGTTGTCATCGGATGAACCACGATGTCAAGGGTTCAAGCAACCCCGTATTCTGTTCCCTTTGTCGACGGCGGTATGTTACTTGCCCGAGACTCGATCGTCGGTATCCCAATACCTCGTTCGGCCTCAAGCACGGCAAGTCACTTTACTGCATACCGTAATTCATGATCCCGTGACTGGACACTTGGTCACTTTGAGCTCATTATGATGATGCACTACCGAGTGGGCCCGGTGATACCTCTCCGTAATACGGAGTGACAAATCTGTCTCGATCCGTGTCAACCCAATGACACTTTCGGAGATACCGTAGTGCACCTTTATAGTCACCCAGTTACGTTGTGACGTTTGGTACACCCAAAGCACTCCTATGGTATCCGGGAGTTACACGATCTCATGGTCTAAGGAAGAGTTACTTGACATTGGAAAAGCTCTAGCAAAACGAACTACACGATCTTGTGCTATGCTTGGGATTGGGTCTTGTCCATCACATCATTCTCCTAATGATGTGATCCCGTTATCAACGACATCCAATGTCCATAGTCAGGAAACCATGACTATCTATTGATCAACGAGCTAGTCAACTAGAGGCTTACTAGGGACGTATTGTAGTCTATGTATTCACAAGTGTATTACGATTTCCGGATAATACAGTTATAGCATGAATAAAAGACAATTATCATGAACAAGGAAATATAATAATAATGCTTTTATTATTGCCTCTAGGGCATATTTCCAACACGATCCGTAGATCAACTTGTGTGTCCATGGAGTGCCCCCTGTCCCCGTATATAAAGGAGTGGAGGAGGGAGGCTGCCTCTCTATGGCGGCGCCCTTTGGGGAGTCCTACTCCCAGGGAGTAGGATTCTCCCTTCCTAGTCCAACTAGGAACCCTTCCATGTAGTAGGAGTAGGAGAGAAGGAAAGGGAAGAGAGAAGGAGAAGGAAGGAAGGGTGCGCCCCCTCCCTAGTCCAATTCGGACTAGTCCAAGGGAGGGTGCGGCCACTCTTTTGGCCCTTTCTCTCCTTTCCCGTATGGCCCAAAGAGGCCCAATACGAATTCCCGTAACTCTCGGTACTCCCAAAAATACCGAATCACTCGGAACCTTTCCGAACTCCGAATATAGTCGTCCAATATATCGATCTTTACGTCTCGACCATTTCGAGACTCCTCGTCATGTCCCGATCTCATCCGGGACTCCGAACTCCTTCGGTACATCAAAACTCATAAACTCATAATAAAACTGTCATCGTGAACGTTAGCGTGCGGACCCTAAGGGTTCGAGAACTATGTAGACATGACCTAGAACTATTCTCGGTCAATAACCAATAGCGGAACCTGGATGCCCATATTGGCTCCTACATATTCTACGAAGATCTTTATCGGTCAAACCGCATAACAACATACGTTGTTCCCTTTGTCATCGGTATGTTACTTGCCCGAGATTCGATCGTCGGTATCCAATACCTAGTTCAATCTCGTTACAAGAAGTCTCTTTACTCGCTCCGTAATGCATCATTCCATAACTAACTCATTAGCTACATTGCTTGCAAGGCTTATAGTGATGTGCATTACCGAGAGGGCCCGTAGATACCTCTCCGACAATCGAGTGACAAAACCTAATCTCGAAATACGCCAACCCAACATGTACCTTTGGAGACACCTGTAGTACTCCTTTATAATCACCCGATTCACGTTGTGACGTTTGGTAGCACCAAAGTGTTCCTCCCGTAAACGGAGTTGCATAATCTCATAGTTACAGGAACATGTATAAGTCATGAAGAAAGCAATAGCAATATACGAACCGATCAAGTGCTAGGCTAACGGAATGGGTCATGTCAATCACATCATTCTCCTAATGATGTGATCCCATTAATCAAATAACAACACATGTCTATGGTTAGGAAACATAACCATCTTTGATTAATGAGCTAGTCAAGTAGAGGCATACTAGTGACTATATGTTTGTCTATGTATTCACACATGTATCATGTTTCGGTTAATACAATTCTAGCATGAATAATAAACATTTATCATGAAATAAGGAAATAAATAATAACTTTATTATTGCCTCTAGAGCATATTTCCTTGATCGGGTGGTTGCCACGGGCGCACTACGCCGTTCATTACTTGATACGGCGGTTCATCCACGTGCTGCTATAGCTCCGGCTTGGGCGGGGGTAGAGTGGATCCTGGTCGCAATTGCATTTAATATGCTTCTGTTGAACTAAGGCTGTTACGAGGAGCTCCTTAACCCAGCCGCGTCTCTACCGCCTGTGGTGAATCACCTTCAATCGATAGCTTCCAGCCTTGCCATACTTGCAACAAGGTTATCCATCGGATTGGAGTAGTGGCTTGAGGTGTTTGCACAGCCCGAGGCACACCGGGCGTTATGGACGAGGCAGTGTCTATCAAACAGGGTTGAACCGGCGCAGCCATCCCAAAGCGCTTCCGTCCGGTTTCTTATCACGGGCGGATTACCGTTCCCGCCCGGGTGTTGAAAAGGTCTCTTCCTCCGAAACACGAAGGCAAACGGAATCTATATTTCCTCTTCATGACTTCATGCGACGCGTTACGATCCAACATGAGCCTATAAGCTCACAAGATCTAAAGCGCCCGCTTCGGGCCATTATCCTCAAGGCCAAGAATGCTAGATCCGCCTTGGCCTGGGCGGTTTGTTCCTTCACTCTTGCAATCTCCGCATTGTGAGCGTCCTGATCCGCCGGGTTAACCTCTGCCGTGAGCGCAGCCAACACGTCGAACAGATCCGATAAAACTTGAGCTGGCGGGCGACGGGGCCTCCTACCCGGCCGTCATTGCCGTCATTTGTTGAACTGCCATCGCCGCCGCGGTACTGCGTTGAAGAATGAAGCACCGCTATGCATCAGCCATGAATATTCCAACCGGTTGGGTAGATCGGAGGTCCAATCATCACACCATCGGAATAGCCCCTAATCCGGCCATCTTGTAGCCGATACGTAGATTCGGTCTCTCCGGTTGATGATTCATCGTCGAGCAAAGCAGCGCTTTCGGTGCAGATTCGATCCGCCTCATAACTTCCTCCGTGGATAACTCCCACAAAGGCACGCCTCACGGCCGGTTTAGCTTTGGGCAGATCTCGTGGCGGCGAAATTGTCTCGACGGGTGGGTGCAGATGTCGGCCAAAGCTCAGGCTCTCCGATCTTGCCGATGAAAATGTGGATGCCACCAAAGGGGACCCGGTATCCGTACTCGATTGAACCGGCCTCGGGGCCCCATCTGCGTCGTCAATGTAGAGCTTGCCGCGGACGACTCTTGGTCATCCGGCCCACGGCATAGCCTTCGAGTCCTTCAACTTGCCCTCCAAGATCATCAAACCATCGTGCGATAGCCCCACGGTGGCGCCAAGCTGTCATGGTTTTGTCACGCAGATGTCCTCATGAAAGGACTTACTCGTGGAGCCATCGCCACGGTTTAACTTGAAGGGGTTAAAGCGGACACAAAGACACTGAAGTTATACTAGTTCGGCCCCTTCGATGAAGGTAAAAGCCTACGTCTAGTTGTGATGGGATTGATGTGGTCTCGATGACTAGGGAGCAAATAAGCTTCTCCTAGGCTTTGAGCTGTTGTCCTTGAACCGTCCCGGGTCGTCCCCTTATATACATGGGTGACGACGTTTGCGGTTCGTAGAGTCCCAATCTCCGGTTCATACACATCCGGGTTGGTCTCTCTCTATTCCTAACTTATGATACAAGTTTACATACCGGCCGGTTTATAGCTACAGTGCTAAACTGACTATGTGCCTTGGGCCTTTACTCTCATGCCTCTTGGGCTTCTACATCGTTGATCTATCGATGAAGTTAACCCGCCCAGAGATAGGCGGTTTACGCCCAAAGAGTAATATCCCCAACAGAGCGCCATGAATCATTGGCGTCGCGGCACGTTCTCCGTGGACGCTTTGTTTCTCCCAAGAGGCATTTGATGCCTTCAACTCAGAGATGCGTACATCCGTGCTGCTCAAAATGGTCTTGCCAAGAGCCACGCATCAAAGTATGTAAAGGATATACGGGTAAGAAAATTTGACGATTATATATATCAAGAGCCTCGAGACTTGGAAATGGGGCTTGGCACAACTGATTTAAGGATCATTATTTGTGCAGGTTCTTACAGAGAAGAATACCCAATTGTCTCAAGAGCTGGAAGAGTGCAAGGCCCAGCTACAGGCCGCAGTTGCCGCATTGAAGGAGTCCGAGAAGGCCCCCTCTGGTAACACTTGTTTCAAATAATGATAGGTACCATATAGTATGTGGCATGCCTGAAAATATAACAATAGATATTGCAGATGACTCCGGAGTGAATCCGGATGAGCAACATGCCATACGGCAGCTAAAGGTCAATTTGGCGGCGTGCTACGGAAGTTAGGTGGAGAAAAGCGATCTCCAAGACGCCAATACCCAGCTGGCGTGGGCGGAACTCAAGGATGTTTGAGCCCGACTTGCGGACTCAAGTGAAGGAGAATAAGCGGCTTCCACGCGGCATTTTCAAGAAGTGCTTGAACGAACTTTTGAAAGAGTTCGCCAAGAAGCCGACTAACAGAGTTATGTCTGCAGGTATCTTTGACGGTCGTCCCATGGGAGGAGATGCCCGGTCTGCGGGTGATCTTCTACTGAAGCTCTCACAATCGCACGAACAAGTTCGGCAGGTGATGCAGTATTGCCTGTGCCTTGTGGCCATCCGCCTCCCCTGCCAGAGGCATTGGAGAGCTTGTAGAGAAGCTCAAGGAGCGTGGCGGGCGCTTCCGATTATGGAAGATATCGGCCTGCCGCCAAGGTGCTGTGGAAGCCCGGGCCATGGTGAAGACGCTGGTATACCAAGGCTGACCCAAACCACATGGCGAGTCGGACTGTGGGGCCCGATGGGAAAGAAATCCGTCCGCTTTTGGTGTATGACCAAGCAGAATTAGCTGCAAAGTATTCCCACAGGATTGTAGGCTAGACAACTGTTGGATGGGATAGAAGAAGAATTTAGTCACCTAAGGATCTGTGGTAATTGAAATGACATGTATAATGTCTCTAGCCGGATTGTAAATCATTTGTCATGGCAGAGACCTTTTGCTTCGACCTCGGGACCCGATAGTCCGGAGTGTATCCGAATACCCGCCGCTTATGTAAAACCGGGTATGCGTGGAAACCAAAGCGTAGGGTCATAAGTGCTTGAATGCATAAGTACCCAACTAGCTATGTTGTATTACATGGATAGTAAGAAACATCTTCAGGGAGAATAGTTCCAAGTTAAGGGTTCCTTTCCTGATGCGCATGCCCCTAATGTGCATGTCCGGTTGTGAGAAGAGATGCGGGCAAAAAACATCCGGGGCATGTATCAAAATAAATAAAAGTCATCTTTTGTTCACCAATCTAATATTCCTTAAGAACGCTAGCTTTCGGCTTCACTCACCGAGGTACACATCCAATAATTCGACAAAGAATAATTGCAGAGGTGATCCCTTATGCCCTAGCCGAATTAACGGGAATGTAGGGCATAAATACAAGAGCCGCATAACCCAGCTTGGCCAAAACTTAAGTCATCTCGATGCATATAATGGCGAAAAAAAGGTACATGCGGAAGAATAACACACATGCGGGGCATGAAGCTTAGGAAAAATAGTTATATTAAGCTTTCAGAGAAGAAGACCCCATGTATAATGGTAGCGGCTAATGCGTTAATATTGTGTAGTCAAAACACAAGTTGGCCTTTTAAGGCCTTGAGGAGAAGGAACAAGAAGAAAGAAAGAGAGAAAAGACTGATAATGTATATGCGAAAAATGGACAGGGGTAAGGAGACGAACAAAGAGTCCGGCACTAGGCGTAGAATCTTCGGAGTCTGGCTGTGTTCCATGGGTTTGGCTCAAGTCGATTGTCCGATGCATCCCGCAGATGGTACGCTCCGCCGGTCAGAACTTGGTCAATAATGAAGGGACCTTCCCATTTGGGCTTAAGCTTGTTCTTTTTCTTCTCCGCAGCGAGAACTAGTTCGCCAACGTTATAAGTTTTGGCCCGTGCTTCTCTGCTTTGGTATCTTCAAACATTGTCGATAGAATGCGGAACGGGCTTTTGCCACGTCGCGCTCCTCCTCCAGGCGCCCAACTGTCCTTCCGCCGATCAAGCTCGGCCTCTTTTTCTTTATACATGCGCACTCGAGGTGAGTCATGAATTATGTCACAGGATAGTACCGCCTCTGCGCCGTATACCATAAAAAATGGTGTGTATCCGGTAGTGCGACTCGGCGTGGTCCGCAGCCCCCATAATACGGAGTCGAGAGCTCCTCTACCCAAAGGCGTGTTAGACTCCTTTAAGGACCGCACTAATCTGGGTTTGATGCCGCTCATGATAAGACCATTTGCTCGCTCGACTTGACCGTTAGTTTGCGGGTGATAGACATAAGCATAATCGAGCTTGATGCCCATGTTGCTGCGCAAAGTTTTACCTCGTCACCTGTAAAGTTCATGCTGTTGTCGGTGATGATCTTTGTGGGGACGCCATAACGGTGTACAACCCAGATATGAAGTCTATCACCGTCCGGATTCGCCGTTTTAACGGGTTTGGCTTCTATCCATTTGGTGAATTTATCCACCATGACCGGTAAGTATTTTTTTCTTATGGGTTCCCCTTTAAGGGGTCCCACCATATCAAGCCCCAGACCGCAAAAGGGCGGGTAATGGGGATTGTTTGGAGAGCGAAGTGCATATGGCTTTGGTTTGCAAAAGTCGGCAACCGACGCAGCGTTGGACCAAGTCTTGTGCATCTGCACTGGGCCGTCGGCCAATAGAAACATGTACGGAAGGCCTTGCTTACAAGGGTTAAGGCTCGGCGTGGTGGCCGAGTCCAAGATGGATTTACGCCAAAAGCTTCCGCCTTCCTCTTCGGAGATGCACCTTTGAAGGACTCCGTGGCGCTTTTCTTATAAAGCTCTCCCTCGTGCACCTTGTAGGCTTTAGATCGCCGCACTATACAAGGCGTGCCTCATTTTGGTCCACGGAAGTTCCTGCACCGTTAGGTAGGCCAGAATGGATTACATCTCCCACGGGCAATTACGGCCATTATTACGTGGGCTGAAGGTGTTGCTTCGATGGCAGAGCCTCCGATTTATGTCAGAGTGTTCGGTATCTGGCGTTGTGGCCGGGTCCAGACTATTGTTACCGGTGTCCCCTTCCCATACCACGGATGGCTTAAACATCCTTTCCAAGAAGATGTTAGGTGGGACAGTCGCCGCTTAGCTACCGATATCTGGCGAGGATATCCGCCGCCTGATTGTTTTGCCGAGCCACATGGTGGAATTCGAGCCCCTCGAACCGAGCTGACATCTCTAGGACGGCGTTGCGTGCTACGTCTCGAGCTTGCGTTGGATTTCCCCGAAGAGGAGAGGATGATGCAAAGACAAGATGGCGTAAGTATTTCCCTCGGTTTTTGAGAACCAAGGTATCAATCCAAGAGGAGACCAATGCCAAAGTCCCTCGTACTGCACAAACCAATAGCTACTCGCAACCAACGCTTAGGGGTTGTCAATCCCTTCACGGTCACTTACGAGGGTGAGATCTGATAGAGATAATATTTTTGGTATTTTTGGTATAAAGATGCAAAGTAAAAAGTAAGAGCAAAAGCAAGTAAATAAAGTGATGGAGATTAATATGATGAGAATAGACCCGGGGCCATAGGTTTCACTAGTGGCTTCTCTCAAGAGCATAAGTATTCTACTTGGGTGAACAAATTACTTTGTTGAGCAATTGGATGTAATTGAGCATAGTTATGAGGTTATCCAGGCAATGATCATGTATATAGGCATCACGTCCGTGACAAGTAGACCGAAACGATTCTGCATCTACTACTATTACTCCACTCATCGACCGCTATCCAGCATGCATCTAGAGTATTAAGTTAAATACGTGCCTTGCAACCCTTTCTGTCACTGGGTAAGGTCACCGCAAGATTGAACCCAAAGCTAAGCACTTCTCCCATTGCAAGAACTACCAATCTAGTTGGCCAAACCAAATGGATAATTCAAGAGACTTGGAAAGATAACTCAATCATACATAAAAAGAATTCAGAGAAGAATCAAATATTTTCCATAGATAAATTGGATCATAAACCCACAATTCATTGGTCTCAACAAACACACCGCAAAAAGAAGATTACATCGAATAGATCTCCACGAGAGAGGGGAGAACATTGTATTGAGATCCAAAAAGAGAGAAGAAGCCATCTAGCTACTAACTATGGACCCAGAAGGTCTCAAGTAAACTACTCACACTTCATCTGAGGGGCTATGATGATGATGTAGAAGCCCTCCGTGGTAGATGCCCTCCTCGTGAAGCTCCTAACAGCCCCAAGATGGGATCTCGTGGATACAGAAAGTTGCGGCGGTGGAATTAGGTTTTGGCTCCGTCCTTGATCTGTCGGGGTTCAGTAGCTATATATAGGAGGAAGGAGTACGTCGTTGGAGCGTTAGGGGGCCCACGAGGCAGGCGCACCTGGGGAGGGAGCGCCCCCCACCATCGTGACCGCCTCTTGCACTTCTTGGAGTAGGGTCCAAGTCTCCTGGATCACGTTCGGTGAGAAGATCACGTTCCCGAAGGTTTCATTCCGTTTGGACTCCGTTTGATATTTCGCTTTCTTGAAACACTAAAATAGGCAAAACAGCAATTCGGGCTGGGCCTCCGGTTAATAGGTTAGTCCCAAAAGTAATATAAAAGTGGAAAATAAAGCCCATTATAGTCCAAAACAATAGATAAAGTAGCATGGAGCAATCAAAAATTATAGATACGTTGGAGACGTATCATTGCGATAAGCCGCCATTTTCGGATCCTTGGCATCAAAGTCTCCATTTATTTGGGATATTGCGAGGTTCGAGTCCCCACGCACCTCCAAGCGTCGAATGCACATGGAAACTGCCATCCGAAGACCATGTAACAGGGCCTCGTATTCAGCTGCGTTGTTGGAGTCGTGGTACAGATTTGGAGTATGTATTGATTGTATCTCCGGTGGGGGCGTCGGGACAACGCCAGCCCCGACTAGCCAAAGCATTTTAGAGCCGTCGAAGTGCATGATCCAATTGAGTACGGCGATTACTCTTTAGGGAGTTCGGCTTCTGTCCATTCGGCGACAAAATCAGCCAATACTTGCGACTTAATGGCTCGCCAAGGTTTATACGTTATGTCGAATGGGAGGAGCTCAATGGCCCATTTGGCAATCCGGCCCGTGGCGTCGCGGTTGTTTATTATGTCGTTGAGTGGTACTTCTGAGGCCACTGTGATTGAACACTCTTGAAAGTAGTGTCGTAGTTTCCGGGATGCCATGAATACCGCATATGCTATCTTTTGATAATGCGGTACCGTGATTTGCATGGAGTGAGCGGTGGATACATAATATACCGCTTTTGAAGTGGGAATTTATGTCCGTCCATCTCTCGCTCGACGACAAGCACTACGCCATAACTTGATGAGTTGCCGCTATATATAGCAGCATTGGTTCGCCGATGTTTGTACGGCCAGGATTGGGTTGGTGGCAGGATGGCCTTTATGTCTTCGGCCCGCCATGGCCGCGTCGAATCCACTCAAAGTGTTCGGGCGCCAAGAAGGCGATAAAGGAATGCCTTTTCTCCTAATCGAGATAAAGCGGCTTAAGGCCGCCACGCATCGATTAATTTCTGGATTTGCTTGAGGTCGATTGGGATGGCCAACCGTGACAGGCTCGGATTTTAGCTGGATTTGCTTCAATTCCTCTACTGGAGACGATGAAGCCCAGGAGCTTTCCGGCGGGCACGCCGAAAATGCATTTTTCCAGATTGAGCTTGATGTCGTATGTTCGGAGATTGTCGAACATGAGCCTCAAGTCGTCTATTAAAGATTCGACGTGTCTGGTTTTAACAACCATATCGTCTACGTATGCCTCCATTGTTTTGCCGATCTGTTTTTCCAGGCATGTCTGAATCATGCGTTGATACGTTGCACCGGCGTTCTTGAGCCCAAAAGGCATAGTGTTAAAACAGAAGGGGCCATATGGGGTGATAAATGCCGTTGCGGCTTGGTCGGACTCTGCCATCTTAATCTGATGGTATCCGGAGTATGCGTCGAGGAAACACAATGAGTCGTGTCCTGCAGTAGCATCGATAATTTGATCGATGCGGGGGAGGGGAAGGATCCTTGGGACAAGCCTTGTTCGTGTCTTTGAAATCCACATATAGGCGCCTGATTTATCCTTCTTTGGTACCATCACCAGGTTTGCTAGCCAGTCCGGACGCTTTTATTTCTCTAATGAATCCGGCCTCCAAGAATTTGGCTAGCTCCTCTCCCATGGCTTGTCGCTTGGGTTTAGAGAAACGCCAAGAGTCTCGCTTGACCGGCTTAAATCCCTTTAGAATGTTAAGGCTATGCTCGGCCAGCTGCATGGGATTCTGGCATGTCCGAAGGATGCCAAGCGAATATGTCCCAATTCTCGCAGAAACTCCGTAGTCTTGGCGTCTCTACAACGGGGTTGAACTGTGCCCCGATGGATGCTGTTTTTGTAGGGTCCGTTGGGTGGACTTGGAATTTGACTATTTCATCCGCTGGTTTAAAAGAAGTGGATTTGGATCTTTTGTCGAGTATCACGTCATCCCTGTCCACTGTGGAGCGTAGCGCAGTTAATTCCTCTGCCGTGAGGGCTTCGGATAATGCCTCGAGGGCGGTCTTGCTGTTTTGTTTTCATGAGTGCTATGTCCGGATCACTAGCTAGAGTGATGATTCCATTAGGCAGGGCATTTTGAGCTTCATGTACCCGTAATGGGGTATGGCTTGGAAGATCGTGAATGCCTCCCGCCCTAAAAGGGCGTGGTATCCGCTTCGAGCAGGGCCACTTGGAATGTAATTTCTTCGGACCTATAATTCTCCGGAGTGCCGAATACCACATCTAGTGTGATTTTCCCAGCGCAGTGTGCCTCCCGACTAGGGATGATTCCTCTGAAGGTCGTGCTGCTTTGCTCAATCCGGTTCCTGTCTATTTCCATTTTTTAAAGAGTTTCTTCATAAATGAGGTTTAATCTGTTGCCGCCGTCCATGAGCACTTTAGTGAGCCGAAAGCCGTCCACAATTGGACTAAGGACCAATGTGGCTGGTGCTCGGGCTGTTCGGAATTTAGGTTAAATCGCGGCATTGAAGGTGATAGCCGTGTCGCTCCATGGATTTATTGTTGCCACGTGGCAGACTTCGGCAAGGCTACGGAGTGCTCGCTTGCGCCTATTATTTGAGGCGAATGTCTCGAAGACTGTCAATACTGTATTGTTGTCGACGGGATGGTGCTCTACGGTGTTTTGAATGAGGAGATCCTCACCGCTTTTGGCCACCTGCCGGAGTACCCAACATGCTCTCAGGCTGTGTGTTGGTATGGTATCCGCTGTACTGTGGATTTTGCAGGGCCCGTTAAGCCATCCCTCCAATACGGTTCCACGCCCTGTAGTGGGCTTTTGCTTCTTTGTAATTGAATCGGGCGACTTATGAGAGTGCACCCTTTTAATTCGGACTGGGTGTTTAGTCAGAGCCGGATTATCCCAGAATTTTGTTTCGGTTTTCCAGGCACTTTCCATCGCATAGTACTTTCGTACTATGGCCGCCAAGTCAGTGAAGCATGCTATGTCACGGCGACTTATGGCGTTAAGGATTCCCTTGTCCGTGCAATTATTGCAGAAGAATGAGATTGTGTCTTCCTCGCGACAGTCCTTGACCTTGTTCATTACAAGGAGGAATCTGGCCCAATAATGATGTACTGTTTCCTGGGGCTCTTGCCTGATGTGGGAAAGATCGTTTATAACTGGGTGGGTGGGTGGATTTGAGTCCAAACCCTGACCCGATCTGAGACCCAAGGGCAGAGGAGTTTCCGATCTTGGAAGTTCGGGCTCCGGGATGTTGCCCAATAGGTCTGGCCCGCTGCCTGATTCTAGGTTCAGGGCTTGGGCAATGTCCTTCCGTAAACGGGTATTCTGCTCGGAGAGCTCGGGAATCCGGACATAGTTTGTCCTTAAGATAGAGGAAGAATCGCCGCATTGTTCCTCCACCACCGCTATCTGATGGGTGACCGGTGGAGAGTTAATCTCCCTTTGGTCGGGTTTAAGCCCAATCCGATCATAGTCCGTAGCGATTTCCAAAGCGGCGATGCGATCCAAGAGCTCGTTGAGCGAAGAGAGCTCCATTGGATTCATCTGCTCAGCAAGTTCCGAGCCGACGTGGAGGCTATTTTCGATGACCCGAGAAGTCATCGTCGGTAGCAGACGAGCGAAGCGGTCATGACGAAGCCGCCTAGCCGGAGAGTTTGGCCGACATCCGTGGCTCCCCAGGTGACGTTGTCCTTGACAACGAGGCGAGGCATCCTTCCTTACGGTGGCAACGCGATTGGAACTCTCAATGAAAGCACCAATGTCGGGTGTCAAAACCGGCGGATCTCGGGTAGGGGGTCCCGAATCGTGCGTCTAAGGCGGATGGTAACAGGAGGCGGGGACACGATGTTTACCCGAGTTCGGGCCTCTGGATGGAGGTAATACCCTACTTCCTGCTTGATTGATCTTGATGATATGAGTATTACAAGAGTTGATCTACCACGAGATCGTAGAGGCTAAACCCTAGAAGCTAGCCTATGGTATGATTGTTGTTGTCCTACAGACTAAACCCTCCAGTTTATATAGAGGGCTAGGGTTACACAGAGTCAGTTACAAGGCAGGAGATCTACATATCCATATTTCCCAGCTTGCCTTCCACGCCAAGGAGAGTCCCATCCGGACACGGGACGAAGTCTTCAATCTTGTATCTTCATAGTCCAACAGTCCGGCTGTCCGGATACCCCCTAATCCAGGACTCCCTCAAATACCAAATTCGCATGACTACTTATAGCAAGACTTCTCCCATGTCCTCAGGAACAAACGTAACTACTCACAAATCATATTCATGTTCATAATCAGAGGGGTATTAATATGCATAAAGGATCTGAACATATGATCTTCCACCAAATAAACCAACTAGCATCAACTACAAGGAGTAATCAACACTACTAGCAACCCACGGTACCAATCTGAGGTTTTGAGACAAA
Organism: Aegilops bicornis; assembly: GCA_021605145.1. Lineage (NCBI taxonomy): Eukaryota > Viridiplantae > Streptophyta > Magnoliopsida > Poales > Poaceae > Aegilops > Aegilops bicornis. The sequence continues at coordinate 538,909,135 of CM038675.1, forward strand.
GATTGGATACAAGAGATGAACTAGGGTTTGAGAGGAGATGGTGCTGGTGAAGATGTTGATGGAGATTGACCCCCTCCCGATGAGAGGATCGATGGTGATGACAATGGTGATGATTTCCCCCTCCCGAAGGGATGTTTCTCCGGCAGAATAGCTCCGCCGGAGCCCTCGATTGGTTTCGCCAGGTTCCGCCTCGAGGCGGGCGCTCATTCCAAAGCTTCCTTCTGATTTTTTCTGTGGCAAAAGAGTTCATATAGCCAAAGATGGGCACCGGAGGCCTGCCAGGGGGCCCATGAGGCAGGGGGCGCGCCCAGGGAGGTGGGTGGTGGGTGGCCCCCCTCTGGTACTTTCTTCGCCCAATATTTTTTATATATTCCAAAACTGACTTCCGTGGAGTTTCAGGACTTTTGGAGTTGTGCAGAATAGGTCTCTAATATTTGCTCCTTTTCCAAATTGTAATTCCAGCTCCGGCATTCTCCCTCTTCATGTAAACCTTATAAAATAAGAGAGAATAGGCATACGTATTGTGACATAATGTGTAATAACAGCCCATAATGCAATAAATATCAATATAAAAGTATGATGCAAAATGGACGTATCAACTCCCCCAAGCTTAGACCTCGCTTGTCCTCAAGCGGAAGCCGATAACGATAAATATGTCCACATGTTTAGAGATAGAGGTGTCGATAAAATAAAATACGGACATGAGGGCATCATGATCATTCTTATAACAGCAACATATATATATATATATATATATATATATATATATATATATATATATATATATATATATATATATATATATATATATAGTCATATGATTTCTTATGCTAAAGTAACAATCTATTCACAATGTCAAGTATGAATCAGAAACTCCATTGAAAACTAACAAACTGTGATCTCGGTCATTGAAGCAATTGCAATTTATCATAACATCGGAAAGAGTCAATATAAGAGCTTTTCAGCAAGTCCACATACTCAACTATCGTTTAGTCTTTCACAATTGCTAACACTCATGCAATACTTATGGGTATGGAGTTTTAATCGGACACAGAGAAAGATAGGGGCTTATGGTGTTGCCTCCCAACCTTTTACCTCAAGGGTAATGTCAACAATAATAGTTTATGATAACTTGCATCCAATTGGATATATATATCAGGATCTTTCCAACACAATGTGCTTGCCAAAGGATAAAATGTAAAAAGTAAAGGTGAAGATCACCATGACTTTTGCAAAAGGTATAAGACAAGAATAAAAGATAGGCCCTTCGCAGAGGGAAGCAGAGGTTGTCATGTGCTTTTATGGTTGGATGCACAAAATCTTAATGTGAAAGAACGTCACTTTATATTGCCACTTGTGATAGGGACCTTTATTATGCAGTCCGTCGCTTTTATTTCTTCCATATCACAAGATCGTATAAAGCTTATTTCTCCACACTAATAGACCATACATATTTAGAGAGCAATTTTTATTGCATGCAACAATGACAACTTACTTGAAGGATCTTACTCAATCCATAGGTAGGTATGGTGGACTCTCATGGCAAAACTGGGTTTAAGGATATTCGGAAGCACAAGTAGTATCTCTACTTGGTGCAGAGAATTTGGCTAGCATGAGAGGGCAAGGCAAGCTCAACATGTTGGACGATCCATGACAATATAGTTTATTTCGTATATAAGAAAACATAACCCATTACGTTGTCTTCCTTGTCCAACATCAGCCTTTTAGCATGTCATATTTTAATGAGTGCTCACAATCATAAAAGATGTCCAAGATAGTATATTTATATGTGAAAACCTCTCTTTCTTTATTACTTCCTATTAATTGCAACGATGACCAAAACTATGTTTGTCAACTCTCAACAACTTTTATTCATCATACTCTTTTATATGTGAAGTCATTACTCTCCATAAGATCAATATGATCTCGTTAATTCTTTTTATTCTTTACTTTATTCCCTCTAGTTCATAGCGAGATAATCAAGCCATTGACTCAAAACTAATATTTATTATATATAGCTCACAGACTCGATTACATAGAAGGATCATAAAGCAAAACTCAAAACTAAATCATACTAAAACTTTATTCTATTAGATCAAGATATTACCAAAAGGATCGAACTAACAAAAATTGTTAAGATAGGAGTGTGATAAGTCTCCAACGTATCTATAATTTTTGATTGCTCCATGCTATATTATCTACTGTTTTGGACAATATTGGGCTTTATTATCCACTTTTATATTATTTTTGGGACTAACCTATTAACCGGAGGCCCAGCCCGTAATTGCTGTTTTTGCCTATTTCGAGTTTCAAGAAACGGAATATCAAACGGAGTCCAAACAGAATGAAACCTTCGGGAACGTGATTTTCTCACCGAACATGATCCAGGAGACTTGGACCCTACGTCAAGAAAGAAAAGAGGAAGGCATGAGGTAGGGGGGGCGCGCCCTCCCCCCCCCCCCAGGCGCGCCCTCCACCCTCGTAGGCCCCCTGTTGCTCCACCGACGTACTCCTTCCTCATATATATACCTACATATCCCCAAACGATGGAATCACGAGCCAAAACCTAATTCCACCGGCAGCAACCTTACGTACCCATGAGATCCCATCTTGGGGCCTCTTAGAAGCTCCATGGGAAGGGGCATCCACCATGGAGGGCTTCTACATCATCACCATAGCCCCTCCGATGAAGTGTGAGTAGTTTACTTGAGACCTTCGGGTCCATAGTTAGTAGCTAGATGGCTTCCTCTCTCTTTTGGATCTCAATTCAATGTTCTCCACCACTCTTGTGGAGATCTATTCGATGTAATCTTCTTTTTTCGGTGTGTTTGTTGAGACCGATGAATTGTGGGTTTATGATCAAGATTATCTATGAACAATATTTGAATCTTCTCTGAATTCTTTTATGTATGATTGGTTATCTTTGCAAGTCTCTTCGAATTATCAGTTTGGTTTGGCCTACTAGATTGGTTTTTCTTGCAATGGGAGAAGTGCTTAGCTTTGGGTTCAACCTTGCGGTGTCCTTTCGATGTGATGAGGGGCAGCAAGGCACGTATTGTATTGTTGCCATCGAGGATAACAAGATGGGGTTTTTGTCATATTGCATGAATTTATCCCTCTACATCATGTCATCTTGCTTAAGGCATTACTCTGCTTTTCTTGAACTTAATACTCTAGATGCATCTTTGGATAGCGGTCGATGAGTGGAGTAATAGTAGTAGATGCGAGGCAGGAGTCGGTCTACTTGTCTCGGACGTGATGCCTATATACATGATCATACCTAGATACTCTCATAACTATGCTCAATTACATCAATTGCTCAACAGTAATTCGTTCACCCACCGTAAAATACTTATGCTCATGAGAGAAGCCACTAGTGAAATCTATGGCCCCCGGGTCTATCTTCGTCATATTAATCTTCCAACACTTTGTTATTGCCTTTGACTGTTACTTTGCTTTTATTTTACTTTGCATCTTTATCACAAAAAAACCAAAAATATTATCTATCATTTCTATCAGATCTCACTCTCGTAAGTGACCGTGAAGGGATTGACAACCCCTTATCGCGTTGGTTGCGAGGAGTTATTTGTTTTGTGCTTGTCACGAGGGACTCGTGTAGCCTCCTACTAGATTGATACCTTGGTTCTCAAAAACTGAAGGAAATACTTACGCTACTTTGTTGCATCATCCTTTCCTCTTCAAGGAAATCCAACGCAGATGCTCAAGAGGTAGCAAGAAGAATTTAGCGCCGTTGTCGTGGGAGTCTCACGCATAAAAGTCGACATACCAAGTACCGTCACAATCCCTTATCTCCGCATTACATTATTTGCCATTTGCCTCTCGCTTTTCCTCTCCCCACTTCACCCTTGCCGTTTTATTCGCCCTCTCTTTTCCGTTCGCCCCTTTCTCGCTTGCTTTTTGTTTGCTCGTGTGTTGGATTGCTTGTTTGTCACGATGGCTCAAGATAATACCAAATTATGTGAGTTTACCAATACAAACAATAATGATTTCCTTAGCACTCCGATTGCTCCTCTTACGAATACTGAATCTTATGAAATCAATGTTGCTTTGTTGAATCTTGTCATGAAAGATCAATTCGCCGGTCTTCCTAGTGAAGATGCCGCTACTCATCTAAATAGCTTCGTTGATGTGTGTGATATGCAAAAGAAGAAAGATGTTGATAATGATATTTTTAAATTGAAGCTATTTCCTTTTCGCTTAGAGATCGTGCTAAAGCTTGGTTTTCGTCTTTGCCTAAAAATAGTATTGATTCTTGGAACAAGTGCAAAGATGCTTTTATCTCTAAGTATTTTCCTCCCGCTAAGATCATCTCTCTTAGAAACGATATTATGAATTTTAAGCAACTTGATCATGAACATGTTGCACAAGCTTGGGAGAGAATGAAATTAATGATACGTAATTGCCCTACTCATGGGTTGAACTTGTGGATGATTATACAAATTTTTTATGCCGGATTGAATTTTGCTTCTAGAAATCTTTTGGATTCGCCATGGGAGGCACTTTTATGGAAATCACTTTAGGAGAAGCTACTAAACTCCTAGATAATATTATGGTTAATTATTCTCAATGGCACAATCGAAAGATCCACTAATAAAAAAGTGCATGCGATAGAAGAAATCAATGTTTCGAGTGGAAAGATGGATGAACTTATGAAATTATTTGCTACTAAGAGTGTTTCTTCTGATCCTAATGATATGCCTTTGTCTACTTTGATTGAGAATAATAATGAATCTATGGATGTGAATTTTGTTGGTAAGAATAATTTTGGTAACAACGCTTATAGAGGAAACTTTAATCCTATGCCTTTTCCTAGTAATTCCTCTAATAATTATGGAAACTCCTACAACAATTCTTATGGAAATTTTAATAAGATGCCCTCTGAATTTGAGACTAGTGTTAAAGAGTTTATGAATCCTCAAAAGAATTCTAATGCTTTGCTTGAAGAGAAATTGCTTAAAGTTGATGAATTGGCTAGGAACGTTGATAGAATTTCTCTTGATGTTGATTCTTTAAAGCTTAGATCTATTCCTCCTAAGCACAATTTCAATGAGTCTCTCAAAGCCATGAGAATTTCCATTGATGAGTGCAAATAAAGAACTGCTAGGATGCGTGCTACGAAAGATGCCTTTATTAAAGCCTGTTCTTCTAGTTCCTATGAAAATAAAGATGAAGATCTAAAAGTTATTGATGTGTCCCCAATTAAATCTTTGTTTTGCAATATGAATCTTGATAATGATGGGACTGAATATGATCCACCTTTACCTAGAAGGCGTTCCAAGAATTCAGAGTTTTTAGATCTTGATGCTAAAATTGATAAAAGTGGGATTGAAGAAATCAATACCCTAGACGTTGCTAAAACCCACTATTTTGGATTTCAAGGAATTTAATTATGAAAGTTGCTCTTTGATTGATTGTATTTCCTTGTTACAATCCGTGCTAAATTCTCCTCACGCTTATAGTCAAAATAAAGCGTTTACTAAACATATCGTTGACGCCTTGATGCAATCTTATGAAGAAAAGCTTGAGTTGGAAGTTTCTATCCCTAGAAAACTTTATGATGAGTGGGAACCAACTATTAAAATTAAGATTAAGGATCATGAATTCTATGCTTTATGTGATTTGGGTGCTAGTGTTTCCACTATTCCCAAAACTTTGTGCGATTTGCTAGATTTCCGCGATTTTGATGATTACTCTCTAAACTTACACCTTGCGGATTCCACTATTAAGAAACCCATGGTAAGAATTAATGATGTTCGTATTGTTGCAAATAGGAATTATGTGCCCGTAGATTTTATCGTTCTTGATATAGATTGCAATCCTTCTTGTCCTATTATTCTTGGTAGACCTTTCCTTAGAACGATTGGTGCAATTATTGATATGAAGGAAGGGAATATTAGATTCCAATTTCCATTAAATAAAGGCATGGAACACTTCCCTAGAAAGAAAATAAAGTTACCATATGAATCTATTATGAGAGCCACTTATGGATTGCCTACCAAAGATGGCAATACCTAGATCTATCCTTGCTTTTATGCCTAGCTAGGGGCGTTAAACGATAGCGCTTGTTGGGAGGCAACCCAATTTTATTTTTAGTTTTTTGTGCTTTTGCTTCTGTTTAGGAATAAATATTTGATCTAGCCTCTGGTTAGATGTTTTTTTATGTTTTAATTAGTGTTTGTGCCAAGTTAAACCTATAGGATCTTCTTGGATGATAGTTATTTGATCTTGCTGTAATTTCCAGAAACTTTCTGTTCACGAAAACAATTACTAAAAATCACCAGAACGTGATAAAATAGTGATTCCAATTGCTTCTGATCAATAAACAAATTGCCTAGGTCTTCCTATTTTGGCTGATGTTTTGGAGTTACAGAAGTTTGCGTTAGTTACAGATTACTACAGACTGTTCTGTTTTGGACAGATTCTGTTTCTCGTGTGTTGTTTGCTTATTTTGATGAATCTATGGCTAGTAAAATAGTTTATAAACCATATAGAAGTTGGAATACAGTAGTTTTAACACCAATATAAATAAATAATGAGTTCATTACAGTACCTTGAAGTGGTCTTTTGTTTTCTTTCGCTAACGGAGCTCACGAGATTTCTGTTGAGTTTTGTGTTGTGAAGTTTTCAAGTTTTGGGTGAAATCTTTTGATGGATTATGGAACAAGGAGTGGCAAGAGCCTAAGCTTGGGGATTCCCATGTCACCCCCAAGATAATCTAAGGACACCAAAAAGTCAAAGCTTGGGGATGCCCCCGGAAGGCATCCCTCTTTAAATCTACTTCCATCGGTAATTTTACGTGGAGCTATATTTTTATTCACCACATGATATGTGTTTTGCTTGGAGCGTCTTGTATGATTTGAGTCTTTGCTTTTTAGTTTGCCACAATCATCCTTGCTGTACACACCTTTTGAGAGATCCATACATGATTTGGAAATCATTAGAATACTCTTTATGCTTCACTTATATTCTTTGAGTTATATAGTTTTGCTCTAGTACTTCACTTATATCTTTTAGAGCACGGTGGTGGATTTATTTTAAAGAAACTATTGATCTCTCATGCTTCACTTAGATTATTTTGAGAGTCTTAAATAGCATGGTAATTTGCTTACATAATCTTAATATGCTAGGTATACAAAAATAGTAAAAGCTTTCTTATGAGTGTGTTGGATACTAAGAAAAGTTTGATGCTTGATGATTGTTTTGAGATATGGAGGTGATAATATCAAAGTCGTGCTAGTTGAGTAGTTGTGAATTTGAGAAATGCTTGTGTGGAAGTTTGCAAGTCCCGTAGCATGCACGTATGGTAAACGTTATGTAACAAATTTGAAACATGAGGTGTTCTTTGATTGTCTTCCTTATGAGTGGCGGTCGGGGACGAGCGATGGTCTTTTTCCTACCAATCTATCCCCTAGGAGCATGCGCATAGTGCTTTGGTTTTGATGACTTGTAGATTTTTGCAATAAGTATGTGAGTTCTTTATGACTAATGTTGAGTCCATGGATTATACGCACTCTCACCCTTCCATCATTTCTAGCCTCTTCAGTACCGAGCATTGCCCTTTCTCACATTGAGAGTTCGTGCAAACTTCGCCGGTGCATCCAAACCCCGTGATATGATACGCTCTTTCACACATAAACCTCCTTATATCTTCCTCAAAACAGCCACCATACCTACCTATTATGGCATTTCCATAGTCATTCCGAGATATATTGCCATGCAACTTTCCACCATTCCGTTCATCATGACATACTCATCATTGTCATATTTCTTAGCATGATCATGTAGTTGACATAGTATTTGTGGCAAGGCCATCGTTCATAATTCCTTCATACATGTCACTCTTGGTTCATTGCATATCGATTACACGGAGGCATTCATATAGAGTCATACTTTGTTCTAAGTGTTGAGTTGTAATCATTGAGTTGTAAATAAATAGAAGTGTGATGATCATCATTTTCTAGAGCATTGTCCCAAGTGAGGAATAAAAAAAAGAGAGAGAAAGGCCATAAAAAAGAGAAGGCCCAAAAAATGAGAGAAAAAGAGAGAAGGGACAATGTTACTATCCTTTGCCACACTTGTGCTTCAAAGTAGCACCATAATCTTCATGATAGAGTCTCGCATTTTGTCACTTTCATATACTAGTGGGAATTTTTCATTATAGAACTTGGCTTGTATATTCCAACAATGGGCCTCCTCAAGTGCCCTAGGTCTTCATGAGCAAGCAAGTTGGATGCACACCCACTTAGTTTCTTTTGTTGAGCTTTCATACATTTATAGCTCTAGTGCATCCGTTGCATGGCAATCCCTACTCCTTGCATTAACATCAATCGATGGGCATATCCATAGCTCATTGATTAGCCTCGTTGATGTGAGACTTTTCTCCTTTTTGTCTTCTCCACATAACCCCCATCATCATATTCTATTCCACCCATAGTGCTATGTCCATGGCTCAGCGCTCATATATTGTGTGAAACTTTATAGGTTTGAGATTACTAAAGTATGAAACAATTGCTTGGCTTGTCATCGGGGTTGTGCATGACGAGAGCATTCTTGTGTGACAAAAATGGAGCATGACTAAACTATATGATTTTGTAGGGATGAACTTTCTTTGGCCATGTTATTTTGAGAAGACATAATTGCTTAGTTAGTATGCTTGAAGTATTATTATTTTTATGTCAATATGAACTTTTATCTTGAATCTTCGGATCTGAATATTCATACCACAAGTAAGAAGAATTACATTGAAATTATGCCAAGTAGCACTCCGCATCAAAAATACTGTTTTTATCATTTACCTACTCGAGGACGAGCAGGAATTAAGCTTGGGGATGCCTGATACGTCTCCAACGTATCTATAACTTTTTATTGCTCCATGCTATATTATCTACTATTTTGGAAAGTATTGGGCTTTATTATCCACTTCTATATTATTTTGGGACTAACCTATTAACCGGAGGCCCACCCGTAATTGCTGTTTTTTGCCTATTTCAGAGTTTTGCAGAAAAGGAATATCAAACGGAGTCCAAACGGAATGAAACCTTCGGGAACGTGATTTTCTCACCGAACATGATCCAGGAGACTTGGACCCTACGTCAAGAAAGAAAAGAGGAAGGCACGAGGTAGGGGGGCGCGCCCTCCCCCCCCCCCAGGCGCGCCCTCCACCCTTGTGGGCCCCCTGTTGCTCCACCGACGTACTCCTTTCTCCTATATATACCTACGCACTTCAAACGATTAGATACGGAGCCAAAACCTAATTCCACCGCCACAACCTTCGTACTCCACGAGATCCCATCTTGGGGCCTGTTCTGGAGCTCCGCCGGGGGGGCATCCACCACGGAGGGCTTCTACATCATCACCATAGCCCCTCCGATGAAGTGTGAGTAGTTTACTTCAGACCTTCGGGTCCATAGTTAGTAGCTAGATGGCTTCCTCTCTCTTTTTGGATCTCAATACAATGTTCTCCCCCTCCCTTGTGGAGATCTATTCGATGTAATCTTCTTTTTGCGGTGTGTTTGTTGAGATCGATGAATTTTGGGTTTATGATCAAGATTATCTATGAACAATATTTGAATCTTCTCTGAATTCTTTTATGTATGATTGGTTATCTTTGCAAGTCTCTTCGAATTATAAGTTTGGTTTGGCCTACTAGATTTGTTTTTCTGTCAATTGGAGAAGTGCTTAGCTTTGGGTTCAATCTTGTGTGTCCTTTCCCAATGATGAGGGGCAGCAAAGGCACGTATTGTATTGTTGCCATCGAGGATAACAAGATGGGTTTTTATCATATTGCATGAATTTATCCCTCTACATCATGTCATCTTGCTTACATGCGTTACTCGCTTTCTTGAACTTAATACTCTAGATGCATCTTTGGATAGCGGTCGATGAGTGGAGTAATGGTAGTAGATGCAGGTGCAAGAGTCGGTCTACTTGTCTCGGACGTGATGCCTATATACATGATCATACCTAGATACTCTCATAACTATGCTCGATTACAATTGCTCAACAATGAATTGTTCACCCACCGTAAAATACTTATGCTCATGAGAGAAGCCACTAGTGAAATCTATGGCCCCCGGGTCTAGCTTCATCATATTAATCTCCCAACACTTTATTATTGCCTTTGCGTTTTACTTTGCTTTTATTTTACTTTGCATCTTTATCACAAAAAATACCAAAATATTATCTATCATTTCTATCGGATCTCACTCTCGTAAGTGACCGTGAAGGGATTGACAACCCCTTATCGCGTTGGTTGCGAGGAGTTATTTGTTTTGTGTAGGTACGAGGGACTGGCGCGTAGCCTCCTACCGGATTGATACCTTGGTTCTCAAATCGAGGGAAATACTTACGCTACTTTGCTGCATCATCCTTTCCTCTTCAAGGAAATCCAACGCAGTGCTCAAGAGGTAGCAGAGTGTGATGGTGATACGATACCGGGGCACCTGCCCCAAGCTTGGCAGTTGCCAAGGGGAGCGTCCATACCCATGTGTTTATGTCTCTTTCTTTGGAGGTGGTGATGTGATATTCTTGGCGATGATGCCCCTCAGGATACAATTCTCTTCCTCGAGCTTATTGAGTTGCTGCTTGAGGTCCATTATTTCCTTACGGAGCTTGCCCGTGACGGCTAAAGATGCTTTCACCCATGGATGTTGCATAGCTGCGGAGAACAAGTAACACTATTTTTCATATTTTCATAAGAAAGGAATCTAACATTGGAAGGGATGACCGAGTTTGGAATAGCTGAGCTCAGAGTTCCTACATCGTGAATCCGGTTGAAACGAGAAGTAACTTCTTGATCCTCTTCCATGGCATCTATCCTTTTCAAGTCGGCCTCCATCTCTTCCTCCATTGATGGCCCAAAGTGGTCAAGATCACTTGTTTGCTCTGGTCCCGGTGTTGGATGAGACACTGACTCTCCCCGACTCTTGAGAAGACATCTTGCTCTAATCTGCGGTAGAAACAGCTCGAAACAAAAACAGAGGATATTTGCGTGGTACGGTGGTCAAAACCTTCGGGAGATTATATAATGAATTTTTACCGACCAAAAGAAGTATCGTGCAAGAAAACGGAGTCCAGAGGGCACACGAGGTGCCCACGAGGTAGGGGGCGTGCCTAGGGGGGTAGGGCGCACCCTCCACCCTCGTGGATGCTTCGTGTCTCTTCCGGACTACTTCTTATTTTTCCTATTTTCTTAAATATTCCAAAACGGAGAAAATTGCTATTAGAACTGTTTTGGAGTCGGTTTACTTACTGCATACCACATACCTATTCCTTTGAGTCTCAAACGCTCGAAAGTGTCCCTTATGTATTCCTCTGGGGTTACGGTCTCAATAACATTAGTTTCAACATTTATTGGATTACACGAGATATAATGTTTGATTCTTTGACCGTTCACCACCTTTGGATTTGTGCCTTGAAGTTGTTGATTTTATGGCACCTAACGATAGACCTCCTCGATCAATGTAAGGACCTTCCCATTTAGAGAGAAGTTCTCCTGCAAAAAACCTTAAACGAGAGTTGTATAGCAGAACATAATCACCCACATTAAACTCATGCTTTTGTATCCTTTTGTCATGCCATCTTTTAACTTTTTCTTTAAACAGTTTGGCATTCTCATAGGCCTGGGTTCTCCATTCATCAAGTGAGCTAATGTCAAATAGCCTCTTTTCACCGGCAAGTTTGAAATCATAATTGAGCTCTTTAATGGCCCAATATGCCTTATGTTCTAGTTCGAGAGGTAAGTGACATGCTTTTCCATAAACCATTTTATACAGAGACATGACCATAGGATTTTTATATGCAGTTCTATAGGCCCATAATGCATCATCAAGTTTCTTGGACCAATTCTTTCTAGATCTATTAACAGTCTTTTGCAAAATTAATTTAATCTCTATATTACTCAATTCTACTTGACCACTAGACTCTGGATGATATGGAGATGCAATTCTATGATTAACATCATACTTAGCAAGCATCTTGCAAAAAGCACCATGAATAAAATGTGAACCACCATCAGTCATTAAATATCTAGGGACTCCAAACCTCGGAAAACAACTTCTTTAAGCATCTTAATAGAGGTGTTATGATTAGCACTACTAGTTGGAATAGCTTCTACCCACTTAGTAATGTAATCAACAACAACTAAAATATGTGTATACCCATCAGAGGAAGGAAACGGTCCCATATAATCAAAGCCCCAAACATCAAATGGTTCGATAACAAGTGAATAGTTCATAGGCATTTCTTGACGTCTACTAATATTACCAATTCTTTGACATTCATCACAAGACGAGACAAACTTACGGGCATCTTTGAAGAGAGTAGGCCAATAAAAGTCAGATTGCAATACCTTATGTGCAGTTCTATCTCCAGCGTGGTGTCCTCCATAAGCCTCGGAGTGACACTTGCGTAGGATCTGTTCCTGTTCATGCTCAGGTACACAATGTCTAATAACACCATCCACTCCTTCTTTATAAAGGTGTGGGTCATCCCAGAAGTAATGTCTTAAATCATAGAAAAACTTTTTCTTTTGCTGGTATGTGAAACTAGGTGGTATAAATTTAGCAACAATGTAATTAGCATAATCAGCATACCATGGAGCAGTGCGAGAAGCATTTATGACAGCAAATTGTTCATCGGGAAAGCTATAATCAATAGGTAGCTTTATCAACTTCAATACCTCTTTCAGAAATTTTATGCCCCAAGACAATACCTTCATTAACCATAAAGTGACACTTCTCCCAATTCAAGACAAGATTAGTTTCTTCACATCTCTGCAAAACTCTATCAAGGTTGCTCAAGCAATCATCAAAAGAAGTTCCATATATGGAGAAATCATCCATGAAAATCTCAACAATCTTTTCGCAAAAGTCAGAGAATATAGCAGTCATACATCTTTGAAAGGTAGCAGGTGCATTGCATAAACCAAAAGGCATACGTCTATAAGCAAAGGTACCGAAAGGGCAAGTAAAAGTGGTATTTTATTGATCCTGTTTTGACACAGGTATTTGAGAGAAACCAAAATAACCATCTAGAAAGCAAAAATGTGTATGTTTGGATAATCTTTCTAGCATTTGATCAATAAAAGGTAAAGGGTAATGATCCTATTTAGTAGCTTTATTTAGTTTGCGGAAATCAATTACCATTCTATAACCTATAACAATTCTTTGTGGGATCAATTCATCTTTATCATTAGGAACAACAGTAATACCTCCCTTCTTAGGGACACAATGGACAGGACTTACCCACTGACTATCAGCAACGGGATAAATTATACCTGCCTCCAGAAGCTTTAGTATTTCTTTTCTTACCACTTTCTTCATCTTAGGATTTAATCGTTGGTGATCATTTGACGGTTTAGCGATTTTTCTCCAATTTTATTTTGCCGACATAGAGTGGGACTAATGTCCTTAAGAACATCAAGAGTATATCCGATAGCGACGGTGCTTCTTCGTAGTTTTCAATAATTTCTCTTCATCCTTCTCTGAAAGGTTAGCACTAATAATAACATGATATATCTTCTTTTCAACAAGATAAGCATATTTAAGAGTATCAGGTAATGGTTTAATCTCAAACACGGGATCACCCTTGGGTGGAGGAGGATCCCCTAGAATTTAAATAGGCAAGTTGTGTTTCAAAATAGGTCCTTATTAAAGAATACTTCATCTATTTCCCTTCTTTCACTCATAAACATATCATTTTCATGGTCTAGCAAATATTGTTCTAAAGGATCGTTAGGAGGCACGGCAATAGAAGCAAGACCAATAATTTCATCTTTACTAGGCAATTCTTTGTCATGGGGTTGTCTACGAAATTTAGTAAAATTAAAATCATGAGACATATCCCCTAAGCCAATAGTAACAACATCCTTTTTGCAATCTATCTTAGCATTAACAGTATTCAAGACGGGCCTGCCAAATATAATGGGACAGAAGTCATCTTGTGGAGAACCAAGAACAAGAAAATCAGTAGGATATTTAACTTTCCCACACAAGACTTCAACATCTCTAACAATCCCAACTGGTGAAATAGTATCTCTATTAGCTAGCTTAATTGTAACATCAATACCTTCTAACTCAGCAGGTGCAATATAATGCATAATTTCTTCATGTAAAGAATGAGGTATTGCACTCGCACTAGCACCCAAATCACATAAGCCATGATAACAATGATCTCCTATTTTAACAGAAACAACAGGCATGCCAACAACAAGTCTATGTTTATCTTTAGTATCGGGTTTAGCAATTCTGGCAGCTTCACCACAGAAGTAAATAGCATGCCCATCAATATTATCAACCAAGAGATCTTTAACCATAGCAATACTAGGTTCAACTTTAATTTGCTCAGAGGGTGTAGGTGTTCTAGTATTACTCTTACGAACCACAGTTGAAGCTTTAGCATTATCCTTTATTCTAGTAGGGAAAGGTGGTTTCTCAATATAAGCGGTAGGAACAATAGGATCAACATTGTAAGTGACAGTCTTTTCTTCAACTTTAATAGGTTCAAGTACTTTTACTTCAATGGGAGGATGATATTTAAACCATTTCTCCTTAGGGAGATCAACATGAGTAGCAAATGATTCACAGAACGAAGCTACTATCTCAGAGTCAAGTCCATATTTAGTGCTAAATTCACGGAAAATATCGGTATCCATAAAAGATTTAACACAATCAAACTTAGGTGTTATACCTAACTCCTTACCTTCGTCGAGTTCCCAATCTTCAGAGTTGCGTTTAATTCTTTCCAATAAATCCCATCTGAATTCAATAGTCTTCATCATAAAAGAACCAGTACAAGAAGCATCGAGCATGGAGCGATTATTGAGAGAAAGCCGAGCATAAAATTTTTGAATAATAATTTCTCTTGAGAGCTCATGATTGGGGCATGAATATAACATTGACTTAAGCCTCCCCAAGCTTGAGCGATGCTTTCTCCTTCAGCGAGGCCAAAAATTATATATATAATTACGACCACGATGAACCGGATGCATAGGATAAAACTTACATGAAATTCTAATTTCAATCGGTTGTAGTTCCATGATCCAATATCATCACATAGCCTAAACCATGTCAATGCCTTTCCCTTCAAAGATAAAGGGAAGACCTTCTCCTTGATAACATCCTCGGGCATACCTGCAAGCTTAAATAATCCACAAACTTCATCCACATAGATTAGGTGCAAATCGGGATGCAATGTTCCATCTCTTGTAAAAGTATTAGCTAGCAGTTTCTCTATCATACCCGAAGGAATTTTAAAGTAAACTGTTAGGGAACGTAGTAATTTCAAAAAATTCCCTACGCACACACAGGATCATGGTGATGCATAGCAACGAGAGGGGAGAGTGTGTCCACGTACCCTCGTAGAGACCTAAAGTTTAAAGCGGCGTTAGCACAACACGGTTGATGTAGTAAATGCGTCTTCACGATCCGACCGATCCAAGTACCGAACGTACGGCACCTCCGAGTTCAGCACACGTTCAGCTCGATGACATCTCACGAACTCCGATCTAGCAGAGCTTCACGGGAGAGTTCTGTCAGCACGACGGCTGCATCATTGTCATATTGCTAGCATGATCATGTAGTTGACATCGTATTTGTGGCAAAGCCACCGTTCATAATTCTTTCATACATTTCACTCTTGATTCATTGCATATCCGGTACATCACGGAGGCATTCATATAGAGTCATACTTTGTTCTAAGAATCGAGTTGTAATTGTTGAGTTGTAAGAAAAATAAAAGTGTGATGATCATCATTCTTTAGAGCATTGTCCCAAGTGAGGAAAGGATGATGGAGACTATGATTCCCCCACAAGTCGGGATGAGACTCCGGACGAAAAAAAGAAAGAAAGAGGCCATAAAAAAGAAGAGAAAGGCCCGAATAAAAAAATATGAGAGAATAAGAGAGAAGGGGCAATGTTACTATCCTTTTACCACACTTGTGCTTCAAAGTAGCACCAAGATCTTCATGATAGAGAGTCTCTCATTTTGTCACTTTCATATACTAGTGGGAATTTTTCATTATAGAACTTGGCTTGTATATTCCAATGATGGGCTTCCTCAAATGCCCTAGGTCTTCGTGAGCAAGCGAGTTGCTGATGCACACCCACTTAGTATCTTTTGTTGAGCTTTCATATACTTATTAGCTCTAGTGCATCCGTTGCATGGCAATCCCTACTCACTCACATTGATATCTATTGATGGGCATCTCCATAGCCCGTTGATACGCCTAGTTGATGTGAGACTATCTTCTCCCTTTTTGTCTTCTCCAAAACCACCATTCTATTCCACATATAGTGCTATATCCATGGCTCACGCTCATGTATTGCGTGAACATTGAAAAAGTTTTGAAAATGTTAAACTATGAAACAATTGCTTGGCTTGTCATCGGGGTTGTGCATGATTTAAATATTTTCTGTGGGGAAGATGGAGCATAGCAAGACTATATGATTTTGTAGGGATAACTTTCTTTGGCCATGTTATTTTGAGAAGACATAATTGCTTAGTTAGTATACTTGAAGTATTATTATTTCTATGTCAATATGAACTTTTGTCTTGAATCTTTCGGATCTGAATATTCATACCACAATTAAGAAGATTTATATTGAAATTATGCCAAAGTATCACTCCGCGTCAAAAATTATCTTTTTATCATTTACCTACTCGAGCACGAAAGGTGAATTAAGCTTGGGATGCCCGATACGTCTCCAACGTATCTATAATTTTTGATTGCTCCATGCTACTTTATCTACTATTTTAGGATTTATTGGGTTTTATTTTCCACTTTTATATCATTTTTGGGACTAACCTATTAACCGGAGGCCCAGCCCTATTGCTGTTTTTTTGGCCTATTTCAGTATTTCGAAGAAAAGGAATATCAAACGGAGTCCAAACGGAATGAAACCTTCGGGAACGTGATTTTCTCACCAAACGTGATCCAGAGAACTTGGAGTGCAAGTCAAGAAGCAACCGGAGCCTCCACGAGATAGGAGGGCGCCCCCCCTATAGGGCGCGCCCCTGTCTCGTGGGCCCCTCGAGCGGCACCGGCGTGCTTCTTCTTCCTATATATACCTACGCACTTTTGAAAACATCCGGGGCACCATTAAACACAATTTCCACCGCCAGAATCTTCAGATTCGTGAGATCCCATCTTGGAGCCTTCATGGGCACTTTCTGCCGAGGGAGGAATCAAGCACGAGGGCCTCTACATCAACATCCTTGCCCCTCCGATGAGTTGTGAGTAGTTTACGACAGACCTATGGGTCCATAGTTATTAGCTAGATGGCTTCTTCTCTCCTTTTGGATCTCAATACAATGTTCTCCCCCTCTCTGGTGGAGATCTATTCGATGTAATCTCTTTTTGCGGTGTGTTTGTCAAGATCCGATGAATTGTGGGTTTATGATCAAGTTTATCTATGAATAATATTTGAATGTTCTCTAAATTCTTTTATGTATGATTGAGTTATCTTTGCAAGTATCTTCGAATTATCAGTTTGGTTTGGCCTACTAGATTGGTTTTTCTTGCCATGGGAGAAGTGCTTAGCTTTGGGTTCAATCTTGCGGTGTCCTTACCAAAGGATGTAAAGGGTTGCAAAGCACGTATTGTATTGTTGCCATCGAGGATAACAAGATGGGGTTTATATCATATTGCATGAGTTTATCCCTCTACATCATGTCATCTTGCTTAATGCATTACTCCGTTCTTATGAACTTAATACTCTAGATGCATCTTTGGATAGCTACGATGTGTGGAGTAATAGTAGTAGACGCAGGCAGTGAGTCGGTCTACTTGTTATGGACGTGATGCCTATATACATGATCATGCCTAGATAATCTCATAACAATGCGCTTTTCTATCAATTGCTCGGCGATAATTTGTTCACCCACCGTAATACTTATGCTATCTTGAGAGAAGCCACTAGTGAAACCTATGGCCCCGGATCTATCTCTTATCATATTTGTTTTCAATCTACTTTTATTTGCATCTTTACTTTTTTGCATCTATATTATAAAATACCAAAAATATATTTATCTTATCATACTATCTTTATTAGATCTCACTTTCACAAGTGGCCGTGAAGGGATTGACAACCCCTTTATTGCGTTGGTTGCGAGTTCTCAGTTTGTTTGTGTAGGTGCGTGGGACTTTGAGGAGCCTCCTCTTTGGATTGATACCTTGGTTCTCAAAACTGAGGGAAATACTTACGCTACACTTTGTCTGTATCACCCTCTCCTCTTCGAGGAAAACCAACGCAAGCTCAAGGCGTAGCAAGAAGGATTTCAGCGCCATTGTCGGGAGGTCTTCGCTTAAGTCAAGACATACCAAGTACCCATCACAAACCCATCTCCTCGCATTTACATTATTTGCCATTTGCCTCTCGCTTTCTTCTCCCCACTTCACCCTTGCCGCTTTTATTCGCCCTCTCTTTCCCAATCTCCTCTCTTTGCTTGTCTTTTTGTTTGCTCGTGTCTCCATATGCCTTCTATGTGCTTGCATCTTTGCTTGCTAAAAATCTATTGATATGGATCCACTTAAAGTGTTCTACTTGGATCATCTTCGATCTTTATGCGCTCGTGCTGAAACCCCAACTAGCCTAGTTGATGGGAAATCTTTAGATGAGCATGCTCATTTTGTGCGTCATCGTTTGTCTGAAAAAGGGAAGGTCTTATCGTATCATATAAATAGTTTGCTATGCTATGCTTGGAATCTTTGTGAAATTTGTGATTTTACTTGTTGCTCTAAGAACCCTAAAAAACACCTTCCCTACCTATGTGAGTTCAATGATAATGAAATTTTATCTTCTTATGCAAAGGGTGTTTATAGTTACTATGATATCGAACAAATTGAAGAATTTGTCGTTTTTAAGGGTGCTCATGAAGTTGCTTCTTTGATTGAAAAGTATGATTTTACTCTTAACAAGTCTGAAAATTCTGTCATACTTAAATATTGCAATGAAAACTTTGCTCATAATGTCCATGTCCAAGAATTTATTGAAATAATGACCGTTGCTTTGGAAGAAAATAATGATATGCACGAATCTATAGATCATGATGATTCTGATGATTTGGTTGAAATATCCCTTGACGAACATGATGCTTTCTATTCTTGTGGCCATGATGCCAATATTTATGAAGACGAATTCGCTATAGTTCCTTATGTTAAACATGAGATTGTTGCTATTGCACCCATACTTGGTAGTTCCTTCGATAAAAAGCATGATTGCAATGATTTTACTATAAATTCTCTTGATGTCAATTGTGCTAATAATATGCAAAACCCTAAGCTTGGGGATGCTAGTTTTGCTATGTCTACTACTTGTTTCAATGATCATGATTGGGGTGATTCTTCTTATAACCTTGAAAATTTATTTAAGCCCCATGATGAATATGAGATTGATAATAGTGTTTGCAATAATATTGAAAGTGGGTTTGGAAGAGTGTCAACTTTAGATCCCACATATTTGGAGTATGTTCAATCTTATGATATTTTTTGATAAAAGTGGGTTCGGAAAGGTCATGACTTTAGTTAACGTTAATCCCACTATCTTGGAAGAGTGTCAACTTTGCATGCATGTGGATCATGTTGAGAATATGTTTTGTGATAGCTATTTTGTTGAATTTGCCTATGATCCTACATGTAATTATTATGAGAGAGGAAAATATAGTGCATTAGTAGAAATTTTTATCTTATTAAATTACCTCTCGCCATGTTGAGATTGCTATCGTCTCTTTCTTCTTCCTTGCGTATACTAGTTTTTGCTTGCCTTGCAAATTTATTTGCTTATAATATGCCTATGCATAGGAAGTATGTTAGACTTAGATGTGTTTGTCACGTGTTTTATGATGCTCTCTTTGTGCTTCAATTCTTGTCTTTCTTGTGAGCATCATTAAAATCTCAATGCCTAGCTAGAGGCTTTAAAGAAAAGCGCTTGTTGGGAGACAACCCAATATTTTTCCTTGCTGTTATTTAATAAATCTTGCATCTACCTTCTGTTTAGATGTGTTTTTATCTTTTAATTAGTGTTTGTGCCAAGTTAAACCTATTGGATCTTCTTGGACGATAGTTATTTGATCTTGCTGTAATTTCCGTAAACTTTGCGCCAAGGCCCAAATTGTTAAAAATCACGAGAACGTGATAAAATAGTGATTCCAATTGCTTACGATCAATAAATTGTCTAGGTCGCCTAATTTTGGTAGAGTTTTTGGAGTTCCAGAAGTTTGCGTTAATTCTGATTACTCTGACATTACATTTTTTTGTGATTCTTTTTTTCGTGTGTTGTTTGCTTATTTTGATGAATCTATGGCTAGTAAAATAGTTTATAATCCACAGAGAAGTTGGAATCTGATGGGTTTAACACCAATATAAGAGCATCTCCAACAAAGCGCCCAAAAAGAGCTCCGCGCTAAAAAGTTTGTTTTTGGCGCCTCCAAAGAAGTCGAGCGCTTAAAGTTTTAGTATGCTGAAAAATGCTATCGCTCAAGCAGCATATTTAGGCGCCGGATTATGCTACGCTTTACAATTTGCACTATCTGCTTTTTGGGCGCGCGTTTTTGGGCACCTGCTAAAGCAAAGTTGGTCCCGACGCTTTAAAAGTGCTATGGTTGCGCGCTATAACGTTTATTGGGCGCGGATTTTTTTGCGGCCGTTGGAGATGCTCTAAATAAAGAATGAATTCATTACAGTACCTTAAAGTAGTCTTTTGTTTTCTTTCTCTAACGGAGCTCACGAGATTTCTGTTGAGTTTTGTGTTGTGAAGTTTTCAAGTTTTGGGTAAAGCTTTTATGGACTATGGAATAAAGGGTGGCAAGAGCCTAAGCTTGGGGATGCCCATGGCACCCCAAGATCTTCAAGAATAGCCAAAAGCCTAAGCTGGGGATGCCCCGGAAGGCATCCCCTCTTTCGCCTTCGTTCATTGGTAACTTTATTTGGGGCTATATTTTTATTCACCACATGATAAGTGTTTTGCTTGGAGCGTCGTGTGTTATATTAGTTTTTGCTTTTTAGTTTACCACAATCATCCTTGTTGTACACACCTTTTGAGAAAGCCATACATAAATTGGAATTTGATAGAATACTCTATGTGCTTCACTTATATCTTTTGAGCTTGATAGTTTTGCTCATAGTGCTTCACTTATATCTTTTGAGCGTGATAATTTTGGCTCTAGTGCTTCACTTAGATCCTTCAGAGCATGGTGGTATATTTGTTTTAAAGAAACTATTGATCTCTCATGCTTCACTTAGATTATTTTGAGAGTCGTTAAGAGCATGGTAATTTGCTTAATGTTAATATACTTGGTATTCAAGATATGTGAAACTTTCTTTTTAAGTGCGTTGAATACTAAGAAAAGTTTGATGCTTGATAATTGTTTTGAGATATGAAGATGGTGATATTAGAGTCATGCTAGTTGAGTAGTTGTGAATTTAAAGAATACTTGTGTTGAAGTTTGTGATTCCCGTAGCATGCACGTATGGTGAACCGTTATGTGATGAACTCGGAGCATGATTTATTTATTGATTGTCTTCCTTATGAGTGGCGGTCGGGGACGAGCGATGGTCTTTTCCTACCAATCTATCCCCTAGGAGCATGCGCGTAATACTTTGCTTTGATAACTTCTAGATTTTTGCAATAAGTATATGAGTTCTTTATGACTAATGTTGAGTCCATGGATTATACGCACTTTTACCATCCTTCCACCATTGCTAGCCTCTCTAATACCGCGCACTTCTCACGGGTATCATACACCCACCATCTATCTTCCTCAAAACAGCCACCATACCTACCTATTATGGCATTTCCATAGCCATTCTGAGATATATTGCCATGCAACTTTCCACCGTTCCGATTATTATGACATGCTCCATCATTGTCATATTGCTAGCATGATCATGTAGTTGACATCGTATTTGTGGCAAAGCCACCGTTCATAATTCTTTCATACATGTCACTCTTGATTCATTGCATATCCCGTACATCACCGCCGGAGGCATTCATATAGAGTCATACTTTGTTCTAAGAATTGAGTTGAAATTGTTGAGTTGTAAAAAAAATAAAAGTGTGATGATCATCATTCTTTAGAGCATTGTCCCAAGTGAGGAAAGGATGATGGAGACTATGATTCCCCCACAAGTCGGGATGAGACTCCGGACGGAAAAAAAAAGAGGCCATAAAAAAAAGAGAAAGGCCCAAATAAAAAAAATATGAGAGAATAAGAGAGAAGGGGCAATGTTACTATCCTTTTACCACACTTGTGCTTCAAAGTAGCACCAAAATCTTCATGATAGAGAGTCTCTCATTTTGTCACTTTCATATACTAGTGGGAATTTTTCATTATAGAACTTGGCTTGTATATTCCAATGATGGGCTTCCTCAAATGCCCTAGGTCTTCGTGAGCAAGCGAGTTGGATGCACACCCACTTAGTTTCTTTTGTTGAGCTTTCATATACTTTTAGCTCTAGTGCATCCGTTGCATGGCAATCCCTACTCACTCACATTGATATCTATTGATGGGCATCTCCATAGCCCGTTGATACGCCTAGTTGATGTGAGACTATCTTCTCCTTTTGTCTTCTCCACAACCACCATTCTATTCCACATATAGTGCTATATCCATGGCTCACGCTCATGTAATGCGTGAACATTGAAAAAGTTTTGAAAATGTTAAAGTATGAAACAATTGCTTGGCTTGTCATCGGGGTTGTGCATGATTTAAATATTTTCTGTGGGGAAGATGGAGCATAGCAAGACTATATGATTTTGTAGGGATAACTTTCTTTGGCCATGTTATTTTGAGAAGACATAATTGCTTAGTTAGTATACTTGAAGTATTATTATTTTTATGTCAATATGAACTTTTGTCTTGAATCTTTCGGATCTGAATATTCATACCACAATTAAGAAGATTTACATTGAAATTATGCCAAAGTATCACTCCGCATCAAAAATTATCTTTTTATCATTTACCTACTCGAGGACGAAAGCAGGAATTAAGCTTAGGATGCCTCGATACGTCTCCAACGTATCTATAATTTTTGATTGCTCCATGCTACTTTATCTACTATTTTAGGCTTTATTGGGCTTTATTTTCCACTTTTATATCATTTTTGGGACTAACCTATTAACCGGAGGCCCAACCCATATTGCTGTTTTTTGCCTGTTTCAGTATATCGAAGAAAAGGAATATCAAACAGAGTCCAAACGGAATGAAACCTTTCGGAACGTGATTTTCTTACCGAATGTGATCCAGAGAACTTGGAGTGCAAGTCAAGAAGGTCGAGCCTCCACGAGATAGGAGGGCGCTACCTGTCTTCGTGGCCTCCTCAAGGCGACCACCGACGCACTTCTTCTTCCTATATATACCTCACGCACTTCGAAAACATCCGGGGCACCACTTAAACACAATTTCCACCGCCATAACCTTCTCAGATCCGCGAGATCCCATCTTGGAGCCTTCGGCACTCACGGAGGGGGAATCAAGCACGAGGGCCTCTACATCAACATCCTTGCCCTCCGATGAGTTGTGAGTAGTTTACCACAGACCTCACGGGTCCATAGTTATTAGCTAGATGGCTTCTTCTCTCTTTTTGGATCTCAACACAATGTTCTCCCCTCTCTTGTGGAGATCTATTCGATGTAATCACTTTTTGGGTGTGTGTTTGTCGAGAGATCCATGAATTGTGGGTTTATGATCAAGTTTATCTATGAATAATATTTGAATCTTCTCTGAATTCTTTTATGTATGATTGAGTTATCTTCGCAAGTCTCTTGAATTATCGGTTTGGTTTGGCCTACTAGATTGGTTTTTCTTGCCATGGGAGAAGTGCTTAGCTTTGGGTTCAATCTTGCGGTGTCCTTACCTAAAGGATGTAAAGGGTTGCAAGACATGTATTGTATTGTTGCCATCGAGGATAACAAGATGGGGTTTATATCATATTGCATGAGTTTATCCTCTACATCATGTCATCTTGCTTAATGCGTTACTTCGTTCTTATGAACTTAATACTCTAGATGCATCTTTGGATAGCGGTCGATGTGTGGAGTAATAGGAGTAGATGCAGGCAGGAGTCGGTCTACTTGTTATGGACGTGATGCCTATATACATGATCATGCCTAGATAATCTCGTAACTATGCGCTTTTCTATCAATTGCTCGAGAGTAATTTGTTCACCCACCGTAATACTTATGCTATCTTGAGAGAAGCCACTTGTGAAACCTATGGCCCCCGGGTCTATCTCTTATCATATTTGTTTTCAATCTACTTTTATTTGCATCTTTACTTTTTTGCATCTATACTATAAAATACCAAAAATATATTTATCTTATCATACTATCTTTATTAGATCTCACTTTTGCAAGTGGACGTGAAGGGATTGACAACCCCTTTATTGTGTTGGTTGCGAGTTCTCGGTTTGTTTGTGTAGGTGCGTGGGACTTTGAGGAGCCTCCTACTGGATTGATACCTTGGTTCTCAAAAGCGAGGGAAATACTTATGCTACACTTTGCTGCATCACCCTCTCCTCTTCGAGGAAAAACCAATGCAAGCTCAAGACGAAAGTGATGACACTGCTTGTCTATGTATTCACACATGTATCATGTTTCCGGTTAATACAATTCTAGCATGAATAATAAACATTTATCATGATATAAGGAAATAAATAATAACTTTATTATTGCCTCTAGGGCATATTTCCTTCATAAACATTTTCAGTAGGTTCAGTAGGTTGAGGAGCAACTCTTTGCTCTCTTCGGTCGGGTGAAGATACCCGAACAAGCCCTCAAAGGATTATTTTCCATGGTAACAAGTGACAGAAATTTCAGCACACTATATAAAATTTTTCCTTACCAAATTCCACCTACCAAAGGCGCTTCACCCCGCAGCGGCGGCGAGAAAAGAGTCTTGATGACCCACAAGTATAGGGGATTCATTGTAGTCCTTCCGATAAGTAAGAGTGTCGAACTCAACGAGGAGCGAAGAAATGACAAGCGGTTTTCGGTAAGGTATTCTCTGCAAGCACCTGAAATTATCGATGCAGATAGTTTTGTGATAAGGTAATTTGTAACGGGTAACAAGTAACAAAAGTAAATAAGGTGCATCAAGGTGGCCCAATCCTTTTTGTAGCAAAGGACAAGCCTGGAAAAACTCTTATATAAAGGAAAACACTCCCGAGGGCACATGGGAATTATCGTCAAGCTAGTTTTCATCACGCTCATATGATTCGCGTTCCTCACTTTGATAATTTGATATGTGGGTGGGCCGGTGCTTGGGTGCTGCCCTTCCTTGGACAAGCATCCCACTTATGATTAACCCCTATTGCAAGCATCCGTGTGACGCCCGGATAATTAAGCTACAGTGATCCCACGCTAATGGTGCCACGTCACCACGGTTACTGCTGCTAGTCTATTGTTAGATCAAAACCGGTCCAAAATTCAAATTCAAAGTTTGGTAAATAATAAAGATTTTCAAACATTAAAATAAAAATGTTCGGGTTGTGCTAAATATTACATAGATAAATATGGTATAGTAAACACATTTTTATAAAAGGCCTAAATATGGGAACGGGCCGGCCCACTCCCCGCACGCCCGCCTGGCCTATAGGCCACGCCCCGCAAACCCTAACCTACCCACTCCCCACTTCCCCCCACCACATCGCCCCCTCCCTCGGCTGGATCTGGATCGGGGCAAACCCCCGATCCCGTCGCCCGTCGCCGCGACGACCTCGCCGTCCTGCGCAGGACGCCGCGCCAGAGCCAGCGCCTCCCTCGCCCGGCTGCCTCCTCCAACGTCGACGTCGTCTCGTCCTCCTCCACAACGGACCTCTCCCGTCCTCCTCTCGAGCACGCTGCCACTCCCCTACACGCCTGTGAGCTTCCCCTCCGCTTTCTCCCTCCTGCCCGCAGATCACCGCGGTCCAGCCACCACTGCTCGCCACCCTTGACGACGTGCCAATACGCCCGGGCTTCGCCCTTGTCGTGTTCCACGCCACAGCACCGCCGCTGCGGGCCGGCCTCTCGTTGGCTACGGGTTTCTACCCCACCGGGCGCCACCCTTCGCCGTGTTCCCCCATCCCCTACGCTTTCACGCCGAGGGCCACAGCATTCGCCGCCCGTACCACACGATGACCGCGCCCAGCGCCACCGTCGGCGCCCGTCCTCGACGGCCCGCCCTATCACCGGACCTCCTCATCGTCCTTCCTCTCGCCACGGCTCCGCCTCGCCTGGCCTCACTCCAAGCCCGGCAGCGCTGGGTCCTCTGATCGCTGGCGCTCACTGCCGCCTCCGTGGCCTGCGGGCCTCGCCCCTTGCTTCTTGTGGCTTTCGCTTTGGGCGGCTTAATCGCCGCCGGGCCTCATCAGATTCTTGGCGCCCACAGGTGTCACCGCACTTCAGCAGACTCACGGGGCTCGCAGCACCCCCCAAGCAGAATTAGCCCGCACGCCCATGCCGCTAGGACCCCCCCCTTGCCTATGTCACGAGACAAGCAGGGCCCACCCACTTGAACGAAAATGAAAAAATGGAATGAAAAAATGAAAATGAATTAATAAATAATAATTAAAATTAATTAAAATGATAATTAATTAATTAATTAATTAAACTAATTAAACCAGATTAGATTAACCTAACCACTAGTTAAACTAATTGACCCTGTTTAATTAGCATGTTAATCAAACAACTAATGACATGTGGGCCCCACACTTAGTTGACCTAGTCAATCTGCACAGATTGATCGCCGACGTCAAAGATGATGTCATCTTGATGTCATCATTTACTATTACGGATAATGTTGGATTTAAATAATTAATTAAATTCCGTAAAATATTTAAATCTTTAGAAAATCATATAAAATAAACCGTAGCTCGAGATGAAAAAAACTTTGTACATGAAAGTTGCTCGAGCGACTGCATTTATTAGGATACGCAGCCCGCTCGTCCGCCACACACCCATAGCATATAAAACACGCATAACTTTCCTCCTCGGTTCATCTGTAAAACACTGGAACACCGGGGATACTTTCTTGGATGTTTTCCCCTTCAATCGGTATCACCTCATACCGCGTTAGAACACGTCTAGCTTTGCTTGTTGTCTGTTATGCACTTGCTTGCTATGTATTTACTGTTTCTCCCCCTTCTCTCGGTAGACCCTAGCGATCTTTGATGCCCCACGTGGTCGACTACGGAGTCGACGACCTCTCCTTCTTGCCAAAAGCAACCAGGCAAGCCCCCCCCCTTGATCACGAGATATCGCCTACTCTCCTCTATCTTTGCTTGCGTTAGAGTAGTGTAGCATATTCTTGCTTTCAGATTATTCCTATCTGATGCATAGCTTTGTCTTTTGCTACTTGTTGATACCTTTACCCGCATTCCTACTTGCCTAGTATAGGGATGCTAGTATTTCCATCTGTGGCCCTACATTCTTGTGCATGCATTTGTGCTATACTATCGGGCCGTGATCACTCGGAGGTGATCACGGTATATACTATATACTTATACATGATACATGTGGTGACTAAAGACGGGTCGGCTCGTAGGAGTGCCCGCGAGTGGATCTTTGGGGCGGCGCGACAGGGTAGGTTGAGACCGCCTAGGAGAGAAGTGGGCCTGGCCCTGGTCAGCGTTCGCGGATACTTAACACGCTTAACTAGATCTTGGTATTTGATCTGAGTCTGGCCATTTGGTCTATACGCACTAACCAGCTAAGCGGGAATAGTTATGGGCACTTTCGGCGTCGTGGTATCACCAAGAAGCCTTCGTGGACGCCAAGAATCGGCAAAGCGGCGTGGCGCCCGGTTTGGAACGTAAGCTCGCTCTTGTATTAAGGGGCTAAGTTACGCTTCGACCACCCATAGCGTCTTGAGGTGTGCTAAAGGCGATGGGCCCAGGACCCTGTGCGCTTAGGGTTTAGACAGCGTCACGACCTCTCTGCTGGCCTAGGTGGGCTGCGGCGTGTTGATCTTCCTCACGGGCATGACCCAAGAAAGTGTGTCCGCCAAATGGGATCAAAGCGTGTTGGGTTATGTTGTGCACCCTGCAGGGAAGTTAATCTATTGAATAGGCGTGATCTTCGGTAATAGGACGACTTGGAGTTGTACCTTGACCTTATGACAACTAGAACCGGATACTTGATAAAACACACCCTTCCAAGTGCGGATACAACCCGGTGGTCGCTCTCTATGTGAGCTACGAGGAGAGGATCGCGGGTAGGATTATGCTATCACGATGCTACTTGGAGGACTTCAATCTACTCTCTTCTACATGCTGCAAGGCGGAGGCTGCCGGAAGCATAGTCTTGATGTGATTAGCTATCCCCTCTTATTACGGCATTCGCAGATTCAGTCCATCGATATGACCCTTTACACATATATCCATGCATATGTAGTGTAGCTCCTTGCTTCGAAGTACTTTGGATGAGTACTCACGGTTGCCTTGTTCCCCCTTTTCCCCTTTCTCTACCCGATTGCTGCAACTGCAGACGATGGAGCCTGTGGAGCGACGCCACCGTCGACGACGTACTACTACCGGAGGTGCCTACTACTACGCAGCACTGTGAGCGGCGACACAGAGTAGTTAGGAGGATCTCGTGAGAGGCTCATACCTCTTTTGATCCTCAGTATCCCGCTTTGTGCTAGCCTTCTTAAGGCAACTTGTTTTAACTTATATACGTACTCAGATATTGTTGCTTCCGCTGACTCGTCTATGATCGAGCTCTTGTATTCGAGCCCTTGAGGCCTCTGGCTTGTATTATGATGCTTGTATGACTTATTTTTAGAGTTGTGTTGTGATATCTTCCCGTGAGTCCCTGATCTTGATCGTACACGTTTGTGTGCATGATTAGTGTACGATTGAATCGGGGCGCCACAAGTTGGTATCGAGCCATTTTGCTCAGAGAATCCCCTTCCCAACTCCTTGGCGAAATCGAGTCTAGACGTTGCAAAACTTTTACTAACATGGCTGTGTGTCTTACCGAAGCTGCGTTGCCATTGGGTGGTAGTAGGATCTTTTATTCCTCATCCTATACTGGGAGTCCGATCTCTCTTCTATTCTAAGGGTTAAATGAATTTTACTAAATCTAACATTAGGATCTCAAGTTATCACTTTCACCCGGAGAGCCTCTTATTACGATGATAAATGCTGTGCATGTGAAGACCACGAAGATACTCTCCGTTGTTAACCCGAGAACTTGTGTTCATCGCGTTTGCAATTCCCTTCCACCGTCAACCCTTATGGATAACTACTTGCGGTTGTTATTCCTACATTCATCGATTTGTCTTGTTATTACAAGATACCCCGAAACACTAAATGCGTTGTTTCGATAACCCTTTGAGCTATCTTTGCCTTCTTTGTTCTTTGTCACCTGAATGCCCAAACGGATAATTCTCGCACTTGCCGAGTATCCCCTCATCCCTAGCCATTCATGTGTTTCACATAAGTCCTCGGAATACCATTCGATTTTTTGAAAATCCTCAGTAGCCCATTGCTCTTGATTTCCTTGCCTTCCGGCATTATGGTTAATTCCATACTTCTAGTAATCTCCGTTGACATCCTCTGTCACTATCATTTCGAGTCACTTGATTCGATATGTTGTGAATGCTCGCAATCCTCAATCGGATCCTAGAATTCATCCTTCCGCTCGACGTCATTTTGAACATGAGCTGGTTCTCGCCAATCGATTGCCATCAATTGTACCCTAAGTCTATTCAACTTATCCATCCTTGATCGTAGCGTTTGCTCGATCCCTTGATTTGAAAATCATAATTCCTTTGTTATTTAAACGATGAATTATTCAGATGTTCTATAAACCGATGCCTTTTGCATTCTTTTCCTTCTGATTGAGTACCAATACTCACATCAGATTTCGGGTGGTCCGCGAGACCAATTGCTTGGTTATTATCTGACAGTGTCCTTCATATTCAATAACCTTGTGAGCCTTTCCTCACGATACATAATGCCTTTGGTAAATTGTATCCTCTCGCTTTCTCAACCATGCTCTCGCCTTGAGCTTGAGTTAATTACTTCTAAAGATTACGGTATATGATTCTAAGATGCCCGATGGGTTGAACCTATGCCTTCCTTAATATGTGTGAACTTGAAAGTTTTCACGAGTCTTACTCTTACGGTATTTTGCGGATAAAATTTCAACACTACAACTTCATTGAACGCGAGAAGTGAATGAAAGGTTGTGCATTGGAGAAGTGGAGTCGACCTTGAACTTTGTGTTCATGCCCATGGACACGATGTAGAACTTATCATGAAAGCTTCTCTTAAATTAAGTATTCCCTTGGTATAAGTTCATCTTATATCTGGGATCCGGCCTTTTGCAATCGTGGTTCCACCATGTTCTCCTTTAAATACCATTTCTCGTGCAAGTTTAAGCACTTGACTTACGCAGAGCAATACCCAATCCAACCTCTATTTTGTTCTACCTTCGAGTATTACCCCTGGTATCTCGAGGATATCAACCCATTGCACGTCATTATATGAATTTATGATGAAGTAGTACCCTTCCCCGTCATAGTGACTCCACGGGTTCTGGGTTGTTGTCAACCAAGAACATCGATAAGTGAATCGATTCCGCACTCTGATTCCATAACTCTAAGTAACTTTTGTTGCTTACAATTTATTAATCCTTCAAGTCATTCCTAGCCTGATCGGCTCTTTATTGAGCTAATTTTAACTGTGCTACCGGTCCTTCTTCCCGGAGCACAATTTTCGATGATGAACTAACCTTACGTCGATCCTCATCGTCATATCATTTCGCCTTTGAACGACAAGCTTGGTTTCGAAGTTTGTGTCGCACTTTGGTTCCAATAACCTTTCACTTCATCATTACTTTGACTTGATGTAAATGGCGCCGATCGATTACATCTTCATGAACTCTCGCGACAAAGGTGTCGTGATCATCAACATTCTCGAGCTCTTCCGGATATCAATTGAATTCATGATGAGAAATACCATCCTTGCCCTCGATGAATTGTATTATCATCGACCACTTTATTGCCTTCCCACCAACACAAGCTTGTTCATGTTTGGTGTTATACCTTGAGTTCCTTACTATCCAGCAATTGTTCTTCTTTACCTTGGAGTATTACCATCTTTTATGTCAAGAATGTTACGAGATTTGTTCCACCTCTTGAGAATTCTTGACATAGAAATACTTCTCGCCATCTTCGTTCATTTCTTGGTCCCGTGTTGATTCTAAGGGATACCAACAAGTGAATGGTGTTGTTTTGATTACGTACTTCTAGCAACCCTATTTCTTTGAAGTTAATGGTCGACATTTTATTCTTAGACCATTGGTTATCGAATCACCATTATAACATTGGTCGTGCAACCCAACCCATATTTGAGGCGCACTATCTCGCCAATGTTTAATTGAGTATGTTTTCCTCGAGCATACCTCATTATATCATTTGATCGACAAATGCTATCTCCTGTTCATATAATTGTGGAAATCCATCTTTTGGAAATCCCAATGAATTTTCACTTTGAGTTCATTACCACCTCCTCATCCTCTCCTTGGTTTAATGATGAACTCATGATTGAACTTGCTCCCATAGTTTATTTCCTCGAGAATCTTGCAACTCCATCATGTCAAATTGAGTTGCACCCTTCCTACTCAGGGCATCATGAGTCCTGAGGTATCTGACACCAATCAGATCCAAATCTCGGAGTCGATATGATGGTTTGAACATATTTCCGGAGTTTTAACATTGGTCTTTATATGACCCAGTAAGGTGATGTCATGCCTAACACACCTGGTTGGGGAACCCATTGTTATAATACCCCCTCTTTTCAGCAAGGTTAGCCATTCTTCCATAAGGAAATTGTAAGACTTATTCTATAAGATGTTCCTAATGGATCCTTGTGAATACAAAGTCTGACATTTGCTTGCAAACCATGTTAATGCTATCTCGAAGCATGTCCATGGTACTCCGATTTTCAACAAAAACATTTGAAGCCCAAAGCTAAATGTTTCCTGCTCGATTATCCAAACACCGCGGTATGGGTAATGTCATGAAAATTCTCTCCCCTACCTAAGGAGTTTACTATATTATATCCTGTCATGGATATCATGCTCTGCTCGTCCTTCCGAAGGATATACCTTTGAAATATGTGTTTAAACACATTATCCTTTCCATTATTCTATTTAATCTGATAATCATATTTTTCTTTCCATTTGTTGGGTTAACGTTTCTTGTGATCTATATGATCTAAGCGGTAATATTCTCCTCGCTTAAGTAAACACCTCGGTTTACAACTCTGTCGATGTGACCACATTATTATTGCTAACGACATCCTGGTAACCCCGATGGGCGAGAACCTTGCCTATTGGTTCGCCTCGCTTTCAACGAAAGGTGAAAATGGTTCTCTTCGCCCCTCGCCCTTGGTACCGATGTTGTTGCCGACATAATCGACAGGCTATCCTCCGCATGCCTTGCTTACATGATCGTGGCAAGACGTCACCACCCTTCCTACTTTTTAACCCACATGGTGGGCCCATAACCACAGTTCCACAGGATCGAAACGACTCTCACCCAGTACACCATGTTGCCAAAGATATTCATCAGCGCTTGACTTGATATGTAATTCACGAGCCACCTACCTTGTGATCTATTACGGTATTAGACGCAATACTTATTCCGCTGTTCTGAATCCTTTCAGAAGTCGTTTCAGGCGACGAACGATTGCCTTTGCAATTGGAACTCCTATTTTGCAACTTCTTACTTTGCTCTCGATAATGTGTTAAGTTTCAAATTGGGTGTTACTTTACGCCACCTTCACTGATGTTATCTACCGGATAAGCAACACTTTATGGCGACCCGTTCTTCGAAATACACCCATATCCTTTTCATAAGTCACGATGGAGTTCCCGAAGCAAGGATGCCTACTTCATCATGATGATCAAGCAGAGAAATGAAGACATCAACGAAAGGGATTAACTTCTTCGAGAAGAGCAACCAACACCGAGAAGACGTTAGAATTTCGTAACCAATTCCCTTCCCCTTACTCCCGCTCCTAAATCTCGGACGAAGATTTCTTGTAGTGGAGGAGAATTGTGACGCCCGGATAATTAAGCTACAGTGATCCCACGCTAATGGTGCCATGTCACCACGGTTACTGCTGCTAGTCTATTGTTAGATCAAAACCGGTCCAAAATTCAAATTCAAAGTTTGGTAAATAATAAAGATTTTCAAACATTAAAATAAAAATGTTCGGGTTGTACTAAATATTACATAGATAAATATGGTATAGTAAACACATTTTTTATAAAAGGCCTAAATAATTTAAAATGATTTAAAAGCGAGAAAAGTAAATAAATAAAAGAAAAGAAATACAAGAGAGAAAAACTAAACTAACAAAAAAAACAAAGAGAAAGCCTCTCATTGGGCCAAGTGGCCCAACCGGCCTCACGGCCGAATGGGCCGCCCACTCCTCAAGACGCCTGCCTCGCCTATAGGCCACGCCCATAAACCCTAACCTACCCACTC
This sequence comes from Aegilops bicornis, assembly GCA_021605145.1. NCBI lineage: Eukaryota > Viridiplantae > Streptophyta > Magnoliopsida > Poales > Poaceae > Aegilops > Aegilops bicornis. The sequence continues at coordinate 538,942,633 of CM038675.1, forward strand.
CCACTTCCTCCCACCACATCGCCTCTCCTCATTGGATGCGGATCGGCAAACCCCGATCCTGTCAGCGTCGCGCCGACCTGACTTCAGTCGCGCCGAGACGCTGCTACCGGAGCCGCGCCTCCCTCCGCCTGCCTCCTCCAACGCCGACGTCGTCTCCGTCCTCTCCTCCACAACGGACCTCCCGTCCTCCTCGAGCCCGCTGCCACTCCCCTACCGCCTCGTGAGCTTCCCTCCGCCTTCTCCCTCCCAAGTAGCCATCATGATCCCGCCACCACGCTCGACCGCAGACGACATGCCCGTCACGCTCCGCCCGCCCTTGCCGTGTTCCACCCGCGTAACTGCGCCATGGCCGGCCTCCTGTTGCTGGCTCTACCCCACCGGCGCCACCCTTCGCCGTGCTCCCCCATCCCCTCTGCCTCACGCCCCCGAGGGCGCCCCTGGCGTTCGCCGCCCACTTTTGACCACACGCCTTGCGCGCCACCCGGCTTGTCGGCGCGCCTGGGTCTCGGCCGCTGGCCAGCCCCATCACCGGACCTCCTCATCGTCCTCCTTCTCTCGACGGGCTCCCGCCCCCTTTGGCCTCCACTACGTGGCCAAGGCCAGTCCCACGATCGTCTGCAGGTGGCGCTGCAGACCGCCTCCCATGCCCTACTGCTGCGGGCCTGCGCCTCTTCTTGTGGCTACTTTGAGCATTGTCATCGCCTTGACCTCGTCCAGATTCTTGGCGCCCACAGGTCACTGCATTCAGCGCTCGCGTACTCACGGAGGCTCTTACTGCACCCCCATGCCCGAATTAGCCCACTTGACGCCCATGCCCGCTAGGACCCCTCCCTTGCCTATGTCACCGAACAAGCAGGGGCCCACCCACCCCTTGAACGAAAAATGAAAAAAAATGAAATGAAAAAATGAAAAATGAATTAATAAATAATAATTAAAATTAATTAAAATGATAATTAATTAATTAATTAAAGAATTAATTAAACTAATTAAACTAGATTAGATTAACCTAACCACTAATTAAACTAATTGACCTGTTTAATTAGCTCGCTAATCAAACAACCAATGACATGTGGGCCCCACACTTAGTTGACCCGATCATTTGCCACCGATTGACCCGGTAGCGTCGAGATGATGTCATCAGCCGTCGTCATTTACTATTACGGATAATGTTGGATTTAAATAATTAATTAAATTCCGGAAAATATTTAAATCTTTAGAAAATCATATAAAATAAACCGTAGCTCGGATGAAAAACTTTTGTACATGAAAGTTGCTCGAAGCGACCCGAGCGATTCGGATCGACACGCATTAAATCCCGACACACACCCATAGCATATCAAACACGCAACTTTCCCTCCGGTTCATCTCGTCCGAACACGGAACACCGGGATACTTTCCGGACAAGTTTTCCCCCCGCCCAGTATCACCTCATACCGCGTTAGAACACGTCTAGCTCGCTTGTTGTCCTATTATGCACTTGCTTGCTATGTATTTACTTGTTTCTCCCCCCCCCCCTTCTCCGGTAGACCCCGTGGCGATCTTTGATGCCCACAGGGTCGATTACGGAGTTGACGACCTCTCCTTCTTGCCAAAGCAACGGGCAAGCCCCCTTGATCACCGAGATATCGCCTACTCTCCTCTATACTACTTGCATTAGAGTAGTGTAGCATATTCTTGCTTTCTAGTTATTCCTATCCCGATGCATAGCCTGCCTTTGCTATACATGTTGATACCTTTACTGCATTCCTACTTGCCTAGTATAGGATGCTAGTATTTCCATCTGTGGCCCTACATTCTTGTCCGTCTCTTTGTGCTATACTATTGGGCCATGATCACTGGGGAGGTGATCACGGGTATATACTATATACTTATACATGATACATGTGGTGACTAAAGACGGGTCGGCTCGTAGGAGTGCCCATGAGTGGATCTTTGTGTATGAGCGGCAGGCAGGTTGAGATCGCCTTAGAGAGAGGTGGGCATGCCCGTCGGGCGGATTCGCGGATACTTAACACGCTTAACGAGATCTTGGTATTTGTCCGGTCTCGGCCATTTGGTCTATACGCACTAACCAGCTACAGCGACGCTTATGGGCACTTTCGACGTCGTGGTATCAGCCGGAGCCTTCGTGGCGTCGGCAAGCGGCGGCTGCCGGGTTTTGGAACGTAAGCTTCGCTCTTGTATTAAGGGGCTAGTTACGCAAGCTTTCACGCAACGTGCGTGTGTGCTAAGGGCGATGGGCCCGACCTGTGGCGCTTAGGTTTAGACCGCGTCTTTTGACCTCTCTGCTGGCCTAGGTGGGGCTGCGGCGTGTTGATCTTAGCGGCGGGCATGACCCGACAAAGTGTGTCCGACGAAATGGGATCAGCGTGTTGGGTTATGTGGTGCACCCTGCAGGAAGTTAATCTATTCGAATAGCCGTGATCTTGATAGCAGGACGACTTGGAGTTGTACCTTGACCTTATGATGACTAGAACCGGATACTTGATAAAACACACTTCCAAGTGCGGATACAACGGTGGTCGCCTCTCTAACGAGGCTACGAGGAGAGGATCGCCGGGTGAGATTATGCTATACGATGCTACTTGGAGGACTTCAATCTACTCTCTTCTACATCTTTAGAAGCGGAATTTGCCGCGAGCGTAGTCTTCGGCGGATTAGCTATCCCCCTCTTATTACGGCATTACGCGATTCGGTCCAGCGATATGGCCCTTTACACATATATCCATGTAACAACACGGATGATTAAGAGAGCGATAATCACCTCGATTCATTGTGGACTAACCTCACGTTGATTCGAACCCGTTCTAAAATAAATTCAAAACAAAAACAAAGATAAAAAGTTTCAAAAACTAAATCTAAAATGTTCGGGGGTTGTCTAAATAGCAAGCCTAATTATGGTGGGGTGCACAAAATTTTGTAAAATGCTTTGGCATTTTAAATAAGCTAAAAACAGAAAAGAAGAAAATAAGAAAAGAAAAGGACAACAAAAGCGAGAGAGGAACCCCCTGGCCCATCTGGGCGGCCCTTCCCAGCCTTGCCGACCCCCTCCCACTGCCCCTACTTTGGCCAGTCCCTCACTGGTAGGCCCAACTGGCCACTTAACCCCCACATGGTGGAAACCCTAGCCGCCCACCTCGCTTCTTGCTCGCCTCCGATCCCTTTCCCCGCTTGTGCAAGTCCGGATCAGGGGCGAACCCCGTCGAGCCTAAATGCCGTGGCTGCCCTCACAGCAGCAACCGGTCGCCTCGCGCCTCCTCCTCTCCACCTTGGGGCCCTCCTCCCCTCCGTCGCCCCGCTGGGCGCTTCTGTGTGGGTCGACCCTGCCTCACCATGCTCATGGGACGCCTCCCACAGCGGACAGCCGCCCGCCTCCTCATTGGGCGTCTGCCCGAGCTCCACCTTGCGCCGCTCCCTAGACCCCACAGCGCCCTGTGCAGGCTCGCCTCTTCCCCCCCCGTCGTTCCTCTCCTACTCCCGAGCAGCGCCGCCGGAGCCCGTCATGCTCGCGTCTCGGCTCCGACCATCCACGCCACGCCTCCCTTTAGTTCCTCTGCTCTCCCTCGTGAGCGCTCCTCGTTCCCCCGTACGAACCCACCACCGCTGGCCCTTCCGGCGTGCCCACGTGACACTATGGCGGTGCTGTGACCCAGCGCCCTTATGCCAGTGACGCGACTCCGCACCACCTCTGCGCCATTTTCAACTTCAGCATGACCCCTTGCAGACGCTCGCCTCTCCTCGAACGCCCGTGGCCATTGCCGTCCGACCAGCCGCCTCGCCATGGCAGCCTCGCTGACCACGCCCTCGCCGAGTGGCTGCGGCCCTCCGGTCGTCGTAGTGGCCTCGGCCCGACCCCGTTAAACCTCGGGCTCCGACGCCCGACGCCCACTTCACAGATTTGCCACAGGTCGATGACATGGGGCCCTTCCCAGGATGATTTTAAAAAAATAAAAGAAAAGGAAAATTAAATAAAACTAATTAACTAATTAGTTAATTAATTAATTAATTAAGTAATTAAGCTAATTAATTCTGATTAATTAACCCTAATCACTAATTAACCTAATTAACCACTGTTAATTAAATCTGATTAGGTTAATTAGATATGAAGAATGACATCGGGACCCACATCGGGGAGTTGACTTCAGTCAACCACATTGTTCTTGACGTCGGCATGACATCATCTTGACGTCATAAATACATTTTCGAATTAATTAAATAATTAATTAAATTCCGAAATTAATAAAATCTTTTTAAAATCATATCTTTTAATCCGTAATCCGGTTAAAATATTTTCAACATGAAAGTTGCTGGAAGCAGCGAGACAAATCCGGATCGCTGGTCCGTTAAATCACCCACACCCTAACCTATCAAACCTGCAACTTTTCCTCCGGCTCCTCGCTCAAAACCCAAAACACCGGATTACTTTCCATGGTGTTTCCCCCATAACCAGTACCCCTCATACCACGTTAGAACACGCCTAGCATCGCTTCTTGACATGTCATGCATCGATATGCATCTGTTACTTTGTATTCATTGTTTCTTCCCTCTTCTCTCCGGTAGACTACTGAGACCAAGCCAGCTGCTTCTTTGGCGATTCGAAACTCACGGTGTTGGCGACCCCTCTCTCCTGCCAGAGCAACCAGCAAGCCCCCTTGATCACCATATATCGCCTACTCTTCTCTATCTGCTTGCATTAGAGTAGTGTAGCATATTACATTTTTGAGATATTCCTATCTTCTTTGCATAGCTTTGTCCTTGTAACCACATTTGTTACCTTACGCAATCCTATATGCTTAGTATAGGATGCTAGTACCTTCATCTCGCGTGGCCCTACTTTCTTGTCAAATGCGCGTGCTATACTATCGGGCCGTGATCACTCGGGAGTTGATCACGGGTATATATACTACATACTTATACATGACACATGTGAGACTAAAGTCGGGTCGGTGATGGAGCACCATGAGTGGATCTTTGAGGCGAGCGACAGAGGCGGTTGAGACCGCCTAGGAGAGAGGTGGGCACAGCCTGTTCGGTGTTCGCGGTTACTGCTGCACGCTTAACGAGGTCTTGGTATTTGATCTGAGTTGGCTACGAGCTTATACGCACTAACCATCTCTGGCAGGAGTAGTTATGGGTATCCGGCGTCGTGGTATCGGTACCAAGCACTTGAGACGTCGGCCACGATGCCAGCGCGGATTGGGCTGAACGCCACTAGGCTAGGTCTGCTTCGGCCAGCGTCGCTAACGTCTTGAGTGTGCTTTCTGGCGATAGGCCCCGAACCCTGCGGCTTAGGGTTAGAACCGGCGTGTTGGCCTCTCTGTTGTGCCTAGGTGGGTGCGGACGTGTTGATCTTTCAGCGGTAGGGCATGACCGGGAAAGTGTGTCCGGCCAAATGGGATCAAGCGTCTTTGGGTAAGATGGTGCACCCTGCAGTGAAGAAGTTAATCTATTCGGATAGCCGTGATCTTGATAACGGGGCTGACTTGGAGTTGTACCTTGAGCTCATGACAACTAGAACCGGATACTTGATAAAACACACCCTTCCAAGTGCCAGATACAACCGGTGGTCGCTCTCGCTTAGGGTTATGAGCAGGGGATTGTCGGGTAGGATCATTGCTATATGATGTTACTTGGAGGAGTTCAGATCGTCCTCTTCTTCTGTTGCCAAGATGAGGTGTCCGAGCGTAGTCTTCGTTAAGACTAACTATCCCCTCTTATTACGGCTTCATGCAGATTCGGTCCTTGATATGGCCCTTTACACATATATCCATGCATATTTAGTGTAGCTCCTTGCTTTTTATTACTTTGGATGAGTACTCACGGTTGCCTTGTTCCCCCTTTTCCCCTATCTCTACTCGATTGCTCGCAATCGAACGATGGAGCCAGGGGCGACGCCACCGTCGATGGCGACTACTACTCTAGAGGTGCCTACTACTACGCAGGCACCGACGCATTTACCGAAGTAGCTTAGGAGGATCGAGGCGGAGGCATGTTCCTCTTCGTCTCAGATGTCCTGATTTGTGCTAGCCATCTTATGGCAATTTGTTTTAACTTATATCTCGTACTCAGATATTGTTGCTTCCATTGACTTCGTCTATGATCGAGCACTTGTATTCGAGCCCTCGAGGCCTTGGCTTGTATTATGATGCTTGTATGACTTATTTTATTTGTAGAGTTGTGTTGTGATATCTTCCTGTGAGTCCTTGATCTTGATCGTACACATTTGCGTGCATGATTAGTGTACGATTGAATCGGGGGCGTCACAATCCATGCATATGTAGTGTAGCTCCTTGCTTGCGAGTACTTTGGATGAGTACTCATGGTTGCCTTGTTCCTCCTTTTCCCCCTTTCTCTACCCGATTACTGCAACCAGACGATGGAGCCCAGTGGAGCCGACGCCACTGGCCGATTTATCGCCTACTACTGCTGGAGGTGCCTAGTACTACGATGCAGCCCGGCGGCGGCGACCCACTGTGAGTAGTTAGGAGGATCGGGCAGGAGGCTGCGCCTCTTTCGATCTGTATCCCGGTTGTGCTAGCCTTCTTAAGGCAACTTGTTTAACTTATATGCGTACTCGAGATATTGTTGCTTCCGTGACTTCGTCTATGATCGAGCTCTTGTATTCGAGCCCTCGAGGCCCTCGGCTTGTATTATGATGCTTGTATGACTTATTTATGTTTTAGAGTTGTGTTGTGATATCTTCCCGTGAGTCCCTGATCTTGATCGTACACTTTTGCGTGCATGATTAGTGTACGATTGAATCGGGGGCGTCACAATCCGCTACTACAAAAGAAGTATTAAGGTAAACCTAACCATAGCATGAAACATGTGGATCCAAATTAGCCCCTTACGAAGCAACGCATAAACTAGGGTTTAAGCTTCTGTCACTCTAGCAACCCATCATCTACTTATTACTTCCCAATGCCTTCCTCTAGGCCCAAATATGGTGAAGTGTCATGTAGTCAACGTTCACATAACACCACTAGAGGAAAGACAACATACATCTCATCAAAATATCGAACGGATACCAAATTCACATGACTACTTATAGCAAGACTTCTCCCATGTCCTCGTAAACAAAGCGAAACTACTCACAAATCATATTCATGTTCATAATCAGAGGGTATTAATATGCATAAAGGACACGAACATATGATCTTCCACCAAATAAACCAACTAGCATCAACTACAAGGAGTAATCAACACTACTAGCAACCCACGGTACCAATCGAGGTTTTGAGACAAAGATTGGATACAAGAGATGAACTAGGGTTTGAGAGGAGATGGTCTTTGGTGAAGATGTTGATGGAGATTGACCCTCCCGATGAGAGGATCGATGGTGATGATTTCCCCCTCCGGAGGGATGTTTCTCGGCGGAAACAGCTTCATAGGAGCCCTAGATTAGTTTAGCGAGTTTTCGAAGCAGGCGCTTCAAATTCCGAAAGCTTCCTTACGATTTTTTCAGTGAAAGACTTGTTATAGCCAAAGATGGGCACGCAGGAGGCTGGGGGCCCACGAGGCAGGGGGCGCGCCCAGGGGGGTAGGGCGCGCCTCCACCCTCATGGATGGTGGGTGGCCCCCCTCTGGTACTTTCTTCACCCAAATTTTTTTATATATTCCAAAACTGACTTCCCTGGAGTTTCAGGACTTTTGGAGTTGTGCAGAATAGGTCTCTAATATTTGCTCCTTTTCCAGCCCAAAATTCCATTGCCGGCATTCTCCCTTTTCATGTAAACCTTGTAAAATAAGAGAGAATAGGCATAAGTATTGTGACATAATGTGTAATAACAGCCCATATTATAATAAATATCGATATAAAAGCATGATGCAAAATGGACGTATCAGCCTCTCCCTTCCTTTCCTCCTCCCTCCTCTTTCCTTCCCTCTCCGGTGGATATGGAAAGAGGGGAGGCCGAATTGGGAGGCGCCTAAGTAGGATTCCTCCTACCTGGGGCGCCCCCTTGGCTGCCTCTCCTCCCCTCCAACCTATTTATATACATCTGGGCTATTCTGTTACGCGTAAGAGAATATTATTCTGTTACCCTTTTTGGTAGCGTTTCGGTGGTTGTCTTGATGTTTTCGAAGCGGTTGAACTGATGCTTTCAGTTGTGTTTAACAGATCGTCTTCTTTAGTTCAAAATTTTTTGTAATTTTTTTGTCGGAATGGGGCGTGTAATATATCGTTGGAAAGCTCTTGACAACCATATTTCAAGTATATTGAACGTTTTTGCAAAATCATTATGGTTTAAGAGCAGTTTTGAAAAAAAACCGTTTTTTTCAAAAGCGAAAACGCGAATCGTATTTTGGACTCAATTTTCAAACCGTTTGTCGGAATTGAGCAAGTAAGATGGCGTTGGAAAGCTGATGAAAATCCGCATCTTCCATATATGTATTGTTTTTTCTAATTCTATATGATTTAAAAGTAATTTGAAAAACGGTGAAATTATGGGCGAAACGTATTTTCGTGATTTTTTGCAAATGGTTTGTCGGATTGACACAAATAATACCACGTTGGAAAGCTATGGAAAATGCGCAACTTTTTCGTATGAAATATTTTTCTAATTCCTTACGGTTTAAAAACGAATTTGAATACGGTCAAATTTGATTTTTAACGCGATTTTTTTAAAAAGTTTATTGAAATATGGCAAATAATATACCGTTGGATAGCTATCGAAAATGCGAAACTTAGTCATGTTGAACATTTTCTCTACTTCGCAACCGTTTAAGAGTAATTTAGAATACGGCATGACGGATCTTTGCTGTTTTCTTCGTATTGATATATGTGTATATTTGTACTGAGCTATTTTTTGTAGAGTAATTTTGAATGGTTCCAAAAAAGGGTACTTGTACTGATCCTTGCATGGGTTTGTACTAAGCGTGTTTTCACTAACTAGACTTTGCTCTGTTTTTTGGGTAATATGTTTCTCATAAGTTTTCAACGGTTTATTGTATCCTAGCCCCAACTTGCATGATTTATATTGTTGAACTGAATGTTATTGTATCGTCACCCCTGTACTTTCATGGTTTATATCATCGAACTGAATGATATTTTTTTTAAAAATAAAATGTTTTTTTATTCTTTTTTTAACTAAACATTTTTTTACAACAATGTTCTGGACTTCTCTTATTTCATGACTTGTACTTTTACCATTTGAATTGCATGGGTTTCCTTTTTGCTGGAATTGAGCAAAAATATTTTTTCAAACTTTTCAAACGCTTCAAATGGATTTTTTTTATTTTGAACTTACTGGGATTTTGCATTAAAATCTTTTCAAAACACAGAACTGATCATTTTTTTAATTCAGACTTCTATGTTTCTATTTTTCAAAACCGGTTTTTCTTGTTTTTAATTTGAACATATCATTGTTTTTAATTCAAAATGTTTTTTAATTTGAACTGGTCATTGTTTTTTATTTGAACTGATTATTCTCTCTAATTTAAAATGATCATTCATTTTTGTAATTCGAACTAATCATTGTTTTTAAGTCAAACTGACCATTTCTTTTATTTCAAACTGATCATTGTTTTTAATTTGTACTGATCCCATTTGTTCATTCTTGCACGCACATCAAACTGTCATGTATACCTTCTTTCAAGAAGTAGCAATTATATCATCATAGACAGAAAAATTTCCACATATAATACATGTACAAGAATGACATATACACCGCACAGACTGCACAGTTTCATACATGAATGACATAACACGCTCCCTACTATTCAGATTTATGCGGAATTTGATGCACCATAGTGTACATGATGCACCTTCCCTAATGTTCAGATTGGGTAGATCGTTCGGTTCCATAACACGCTCATCCACGCGGCGCACGGAGAGCAGAACACATTGGTCACCTGGAAGGCAGAGCAGGAGCAGCTGAGCAAGGCGGAGCTCGGGAGGACGCCCGTGCCCAGCCGGACCGTGGAGACGGCGCGCCTTGGGGCGGTGGGGTGGCGCGTCGTGGAGTGCGGCAAGTGCGATTGCAAGTGGCTTCTAAGGTCTGACCTACCTGCAATAGTCAATAATGTATTAATCCTGCACTCATGTATCCAAAGTGATATTCTCACAAGTTACTGGAGTTCGGCTGCTCCTTTACATAGCAAGACTGCTACTACTACTACAGATTAAATGATGTATACATGTAGCCTATACTACCATAGAAGAGATTAAACATTGTCAATGTGATGTAATTTTTTTTGTTCTGTGTACTGACATAGCAGTAATATAAGGCAAGAAATTTGAAGGATTGCTCACACTAAAATAAGAAATTGTACTGAACTTAAAATAAGATTTGCACTGAACTAGAACTAGATTTTGAACTGAACTAAAATAGATCTTTGTTTAGGCATTTAGGAAAACACCTGACGGCAAAAAAAATTGACCGACATTTAGAAATAAAGACGATGGTATAGACAAAATTCATGCAAGAATGAGAAGTACGACTCCGACATTTTAGCAACAAACAAATTACTAGGGTAGCAAATGTTCAACTGAAACAAACCCATCTCTCTCTCATATTAACTCTTTGTCCATGGATCCATGTGCTGTAGCATGTGAACTCCAAAGCTAGCAATAGTAGTAGCTTCCATCTTGTATATCCCAATCTCAGGCTGCATGACTACCATGGACTCATAACAAACCGCTTATGCATTTTAAACAAACACCTAGAAGGCACGACAATGGGCAAAAAAAATCAATTGTAGAGTTCAAGACTAGTGAGCCAACCATAGAATAGAGCGAATGGAAGAGCTTGAACAATCCACAACATATACACACGAGAATTGAGTTTCTGAAAAGAATTTTAGTTATGATGTACTGAACTAAAACCACGTCAACAATTTGCGAACAGAGGTAATAATATACTATAGGAGGAATTTATTTAAATGTTTTTCAATTTTTTGAACTTACGGTTCTCGCGATTCCAAACATCTAGATCTCTGTTGTGCGAAGATCTTGACTTTTCCTGGCAACAAATAAAAACGCTATAAGAAGTAGTACTGAATTCCTGCATCACGCCTTCAAGGGTGAACCACACAGGAAGCTTGACCAAAATCCTCATGGGAGTTTATATTTGAACTAGCTACGGTTTATTTTTTGAACTGACCTGGCAGTAATACATGAACTCTAGCACCCAATACAAGTATCATGCGACAATCTGTAAACAACAAAAAAAGATGTAGGTTAAAAAAAAGTTGAAATAGCAGACAAACTCGAAGAAGCTAGCATCAACGATCTTCTAACTGAAGCACCATAGGTTCCTAATTTAATACCACTACAGAGTACTACAATAATTCTGTCAAAATTAAGTACACAAAGAACCTGCACATCAATCCATCACAGGATCATCCATTTTACATTCCATCCCCAAATATGCATGGCAAGTTTCAGAGTTGGAAGCCCACAAAATTAAGCCAGATAAAAAATAAGTGATACATATATGCAGGAACAAAACTAGCTCTAAATGAGTAAGAACAGAGTATCAAGAAGATTCATCAAATTCATACCAAAAATGCTGAAGAATGGAGAAAGTTGAGCTGGATCAGGAGGTGAAACACGGGTGGCCTGCACACGGCTCTTTGAGTGACCGGCGTCGGAGCAAGAAGTTGGACTGATGACCGGGAGGGAAGGCTAGGCTGGCTGTTGGAGTAAGCTAACAACCATGTACTGCTGCTCGCGACAAACTCGACCTCCCTAATGCCATGGGGTTGGACTGAACACATCTCGACTGTGCAACAGAGATCTACCCTACTAATCAACATATGCAAGTCTGTACATACAAAATTGGTTGAATATGATGAACATAACAAAATGGATGCTATTTTCATATTTGAATTTCTACTAATTAGACTTGCGAAGGGGAAGTAGATGAACTGAAAAGCAGGAACTATTGCAAATTTTCTATACAATGAACTACCGTACAAAATAAAACTGATTTTTTTTAACACGCACACTGCACTGATTCAGCTTTCCTTTTACGAACTGAAGATAAAATACATGCTGGGCTGCTACACCAGCAGCAAATCCATGAATACATGACTTTTTTTGATAGCAATCTAACAAGTGTTATAGAAAAGCAGGAAACAAGCACACTTTTTAAACTACTCATGAACACGCATCAAACTAAAAGTACAAACTGCTTCTCATTCACTAAAACGTGAGCTAATTTTCAATAGAGATTCACAAAAACGGGTGATAGCAGTGAACCTGTGATGAAGAATTGAACTGAAAAAGAAATTTTTTGGAGGTAGAATACGACGTCGGAGATCGGGTGGACCGACTACACCTCCTCATTTGGACTGATAGCTTTGGTGAAGTGGAGCTGATGGAGGTGGAGATCACGAGCGACGCCGGGATTTGGCCGCTGCAGGGAATCCATCAGCGAGCACGCATCACAAAAGCAAATGTTCAAAGAAAAATGAGATGGCGTTCTCACTGTGTGGATGATCAATGGGTGCAACGCTTGGTGAAGATGTTGATGCATTTCGACTTGGACTGCAGCCAGAGCTCGACTTGGACAGCTGATGATGATCTTTATGCTGCTGATCGATTGGTCTGATGGTACATGTGAATGCCAATAGATAAGCGAGCATGCTGCTATGAAGCTAACCTATTTTTATAAATTTATGGTTCAGATTCAATATCTCCATTACCTATATGCAGAATCAACATTGTCCATGGTTCAGACTACTACTATTTTCTTGAGAAAACGCATATGCCATCTCTGCTGCATCATGCATCAGTCTCTAAAAGCTGGGAACAAGGTTCATTTGCATCTACTACTGTCCATTGCTCTCCTTCTCACTTTCTTGCACTGCAAGCCACTCAGCTCTCCCAAGATAAAATGTGTTTCTATCTTTGTTTAACAAACTGATGTAATTTATTATACCGAACTGCTACTGCGTGTGTACACATATATAACTGAATTATTACTGATTTCACTTTTTATATTGAACTGACACAAAAAATATTAGCAAAACTTGAACCTAACTTTGAGGAAGGTTCAGAACAAAAGATGATAAAATATAGCTCCAGTAGAATGGACTACTGTTATTCCAGAATGACCTGCTATAAAATGTGTCGATCGAACTTCTTAGAGAAAATTGAGACTATTGTTTAGTTTTTATACTATGAACTAATATAACTTGGTAGATCGAACTTTCTACAGAATAATAACCACAAACAAAAAGAACCATGTCACGCACCTCCTTTTTATCCATTTTCTTTTGCCACTTTTTGTGATGCACTCAGATGCAAGAAATTTAGCAGCTGGGACGAGTGAGTTCTCTTCCAACGCACACAGAATGAGTCAACAACAGGCTGACAGCCTCCCAGCGAGAGGAGGAAGGCCGGTGGAGCGCTGTGTCGTGCATTTTTGCCAGCCGCTGCCTGTGCTCCTCTATGAAGGAGCCCTAACTATCGAGGACCCCAGCGCAACACCACGTCCACCCACAGCACGACGCCCCCTCCGTTGTTGAATGGACTCGTAAGGCGATGGTGAACGGTCTGGAGTGGTGGCGGTGAATGCCGTGGCACGAGCACTGGAGGCAGTCTACAGAACGACCTCCACCACCATTAAGCCACACAGCTGAACCATAACATGTTAAAAGGAAGAAAAACATGTTCAGATTCGTGGATGAAAAAGTGCATGTGACGTAAATTATAAGTATAGCCTGACCTCCGGCTCAAATATGCTTACAGATGTATTCTGATCAATTCCTTCAATAATCATTGTTGATACAGCAGCAGATAGCTTCTGAGTGTTATCTGGAGGATCCATCTTCTCACCACCAAAGTATGCCTCAACAACAGTCATCTTAATAACGACAATGAAGAAAGTGGAAAGGAGTCAAGGCCCAAGCATATTTGAGAAATCATGAATCCTACCATGGAATTTCCATGTATTAAGACAAGGACAATACTAAAAAGAAATAGCTTTCCACCTGATTTAAAGTTAATGTTCCAGTCTTGTCACTGCAAATTGTTGTTGCAGAACCCATTGTCTCGCATGCAGAAAGTCTCCTGACCTGTTAACAGATGGTTGAGAATGCATGAGACCAGCTGTTACTACAAGTAACACGGCACAACAACAAACACAAGCAAGGAATAGCAGCATACCAGAGCTTTATCGCTCATCATTTTGCGCATCGAAAAGGCGAGCCTGACAAAAATATGTAGTGGTGCCACCTGTAGTGGTGTTTCTTCACCAGAGTCTTCAGATATGCTTGCCATCAACAAGCCCCATTCAGTGTTATTATTGCTGCTTTGTGTGGTGCCACCTCATGTCCTCATGCACGGCACCACTATTTTCCTTTTTTACTTCTTCTAATATATACATTGAACAACAACTACCAATAATATAATTTGTAGACTGCCAGCGTTTCTGCAAAGATGACAATTATTTATCTAACCAGAGAACTGAAGATTTTAGAAAATGTAAACTACTAACCAGATAACTACAAAAATTAGCAAAGGGGAACTAAAGAACTGCAGAATTTAGCAAATGAGGACTACTAACCAGATAACTTCAGTTTTTACAGAAGAAGTGGTTGGGATCTCGTGTTTGGCAGTGGGGAGCTGTGGCCGGAACATTGAGGAAGATGATCTGCTCGAGCGCGATGGAGTTGTGGACGGCGCCAAGCACGTCGGTGGACTGACGTCGCAGGTGCCGGTGCTGGAACCGGTAGCTCCATCTCTGGCTTTACCCATGGCGTCGCGCCAGATGGCGAAAGGGTGCCTGGCGGCCGGGCCTCGCGCGAACTGATGCGCGCGCATCACCTGGCCGGCCGGGACGAGGAGGTGGAGCCACGCCGGCGGACGGGAGGTGGAGGCGCGCTGGAGAAGGGGAGGAGGTTGGGGCAGGGTGGATGAGGCCAGGCCTCGCGCGAACTGATGCGCGCGCATCACCTGGCCGGCCGGGACGAGGAGGTGGAGCCGCGCCGGCGGACGGGAGGTGGAGGCGCGCTGGAGAAGGGGAGGAGGTTGGGGCAGGGAGGATGAGGCCGGGCGGCGCTGCGCGTAGGGAGGGAGGCGGCGGCGCGGTGGCGCCCAGGTGGAAGGGGCGGCGGCGCGTTGGGCGGCCGGTGGCTGGGGCGGCGGCGCGGTGGTGAGGCCGGTGGTCGGTGCGGCCGATCCACTCGCTGTGGAGGAAGGAAGGTGGGAGAAGTGGTGCGGCCGATCCACTCGCTCGCCCACGACGCTTGCCTCCGGCTGAAGAAGGCGGCGTGTTGGGGTCGGGGGATCGCGCGTCGCGCCTATAGGGGCGGGGTAAAAGAATAATATTCTGTTATATATATATATATATATATATATATATATATATATATTTTATGCCTCGATCATATTCACGTACTTAGACGAAGCTCTGCGTGGATCACTTCACCGTCACCGTTACCACACCGTCGTCTTGACGGAGCTCTCCTCGACACTTTCTTTGGATCAAGAGTTCGAAGGACGCCATCGAAATTTGAGCGATGTCGCGAGCTGGAGGTGCCGTACATTCGATGCTTGATTGGTGGGAACGAGAAGAAGTTCGACTGCATCAACCGCGTTGTCAAACGCTTCCGCTTTCAGTCTACGAGGGTACGTGGACACATTCTCCCCCTCTCGTTGCTATGCATTTACTAGATAGATCTTGCTTAAGCGTAGGATTTTTTTTTTGAAATTACATGCTACGTTTCCCAGCATAAGTTTTCTCCTGATTGTCCATATTACCCACATTGTCACTGCCAAACGAGTGATGTCATCATGGGAAGAGCATCAAACATCGTAAAAAGCCAATTCCTTGCCAACAGCTCTGTAGTGGCAATCATATGCTCAAGTAACAATTGGTTTACTAATGCCCATACACATCTTGTCATTGTGCACTCAATCTGGCTATGCTTTCACAAATCTTGCATCCCGCACACACTGCAACTGTCCTCCGTAGTCATGTTTCTATGTTTTCGCACATCTTCTGTAGGAAGGGAGTGTTGGGCTAGCCTCCACAAGAACATTTTAAGCTTTGCTGGAATTGTCAGATGCCATAGAGTGTCCCACGATCTCCTCTCAACAACCGTCTTTGAAGAACCCGACCTCTCCTCTAGCCAGTCTTCTCCCCTCTTCTTGGTTTCCATAACCATCCTATATGCCAAACGAACAGAAAAACGCCCTGACTTATCAAAATTCCACGACCAAAAATCCTGTATGTGGCAGGTGCATATTGAAATTTGCATGATTACCGCGGCAACATAAGAAGAAATACATGCCCAATTAGAGCGGCATCCCACCTTGCCTCTGGACCATTTATTAACTCACTAACAAGTTATGGTGGATATGTTACCAATGACACTATCGGATGCATATTCTCTGGCCTTGGTATGCAATTCATGTTTCATATTTTTGTAGACACCTCATTGCCAATTCTCATTATTAGTTCTTGTTTCAACACATCCCGTCTTTCTATCACAGACCTCCATATCTGAGATGGGTGTGAACCAACCTCAGCAAATATCTGTATTAGGAAAATATACCGCCTTCAGAATCCGAGCACTTAAAGATTTAGGGTTATCAAGAATCCTCCACGCCTGCTTAGCCAAACAGTGTCAGATTAAATATTTCAAAGTCTGTGAAACCTAGTCCCCCATATATTTGGGCATGCACATTGTGTCTCATGACACCCAATAAGGCTTCCTTTGTCCGCTTTTGCTCCCCCATCAAAAAGACTTGGTCATGGATGTAAGATGCTCACACAAACCACTCGGTAATTTGAAGCAGGACATTGAGAAAATAGGGACAACTTGCGTTACTGATTTCATCAACACCTCTTTGCCGGCAGAAGAAAACACCTTTGCCATCCAACCTTATATTTTATGCCATAACCTTTCTTTCAAATACTTGAATGCTCTATTCTTTGAGACCCTCACATCAGCCGGCATTCTCAAATATTATTCATCGGAGTAGAATTGGATTTTCAAAGTGTTGGGTCCTTCGTGGGCCTTCTATTGTCAAAAACAAAGTGTTAAAAGGAAAAATAACGTAAACTGGTGCGGTGCAACCACAGAAGACAGAACCACTGGTCCGCCGCTTCCGTGTCACGAGCACACGACCGGCGGTTGAGCTGGGGGTGTGAGTCAGACCGGGAGGAACCATCCGGATCCGCCCCGTTCCTTCCTTCCTTCCGACCCACGGCGAGCGAGGAGACCCACCTCGCCGTCTCACTCCCGTTCCACCGCCACCGCCGCCTCCCCGCCCCCGAATTCGAAGCGGCGCGCATGGCGAGGCCGGACGATAGCTGGGCGCGGAACACGTCCCCGGGGGACGACGCGTCCACGAGCCACGCGCCCCACCCGGAGGGCGCCTCGCCGGACTTGCTGCGGAACACGCCGTCCAACATCGCTAGGCTCGAGGACGCGATCGAGAACTGCGCCGCCCGCCGCAAGTACCTCGCTCGCACCAAGAGCCCCTCCGACGGCGAGGACGTCCGCTGGTACTTCTGCAAGCTCCCCCTCGGGGACAGAGGTGCGCCCTCCTCCTCCCTCCCCGCCTGCTTACTCCAGCCGATCCAGTTTCATGTACCAGTAGGCCTGCTAATTAATCTGATGCGTCGTACACATCATCGGTGCCCTGCTTCGCTGATCCCATGATCACCTGACGCTAATTGGGTCGTAGGTTTCATGTGAACCGGTTTTTCATTTGACTCTTAACGAATGGCTTGATGTAATGCCAAAACGCACGTTTGTGCGGTCCCCTAAATCTGCCAATTGGGCTCGTAATTTATGATCCGTGCAGCGGCCAGTCAACGTGTGAAGTGAACTGCTGAATTAACGATGTGTAAGTTAAACCTGTTACTGAACTGACCCTTGATGGTCTTGTGTGGTTGGCTGTTGATGCAGTGCTCTCTTCTTCAGTTCCGCGGACGGAGATAGTTGGGAAAGGAGACTATTTCAGGTTCAGCATGAGGGACTGTTTGGCGTTGGAGGCGTCTTTCTTAGAGGTCACTACTTTAAATGCCGATTATTTACCGCTGAACGTTTATTCGCAAGATCACATAAGCTGTAGTGACTTAGCTATAGCTAGCTGCAATAAACGCAAGATCACATAAGCTGTAGTGACTTAGCTATAGCTAGGTGCAATGCCACAGCTTTTGAAAAACAGTTCATTTGGGAGCAATAACATTGGCAGCACAAGGGATCTCCAGTGTGTTATTATAGGTTTGGGCTGTGCTAGTTTATTTTCTTTGACTTGGTTTATTTTTTAGTCTGTATCCCCTTTATAATGTAAAGGGGGTTATAATCTTCATATTTGTTTTATCATCATTGTCTTACTGGTTTGTAGAGAGAGGAATCACTACTTGGGTACTGGTGGAGGAGTATGCGGAATGCAGTGAAGGGCCAACAGGTTCCTTGGTTAAAGCTGATATGTCAGACTCTGAATATTTGTATAAGGTGGAGGAGGAGCGGGTTGGGGTTCCTGTGAAAGGTGGACTATATGAGGTTGGTATTTTTATCTAGTATATCCGTCACTACTCATACGCTACCAGGCTCTCTTCTTCGTTTGCAAAACAGTTATGGATCTATCATTCATATTACATTCTACTCAGTGTACGCAGTTATGACAAAAAAAATCATTAGCTAACATACTTGAAAGTAAAAAAAGCAATACCATATTACAGCCATATAACAATACTAGCAGATAGAAGGCGCGGCGGCATGCCGTGCCCTTGGTTGATCCCGCGCGTGTTCTTTTGTAAAGTAAGAGAAGGGTGGCAGTGTATTGAGGTTGAGCTGGTTGCGAAGAAGTCCTTTTGAGAGATTCCAGAATTTTTCATTACACATTAGCAGACCATGAAAACATAATCAGAATCTGGAATCAGTTGTTTATTATTTGACATTTCCAACTTCTGTCTACTGTCTAGCTATCAAAATCTGATGCATCATTAACAGAAATTCAATGCGTATGTCTCCGCGAGAAGTTAACTTTATAATCGTTGCAAGTTCAGAATCAAAGTATCTTACTATTAGCCTAGGAAATCTGCAGCACGATCATCATAAGAAAAGCAGTACCACAGAGAATG